>OX454264.1:832086-1540735 GCA_949715065.1 Periphyllus acericola
GGCGGCGGCGGCGGCGTGCACTATATAGGACTTAGGTAGTTGTAAGAGGACAACATTTTTTCACAGCGTTATTGTCATATATATGGTGGGGCATTTAACAAAATGATAAATATAATCGGGTCTCGGGCGGATTTGATCGAATCATTTTTTTACGCGCAATACAAATTGATTTCACAAATGTTTTTTCACGTTTTTCAAGAATACGCATGATGCGCACAATAAACAATATTAAATCAAATGAGATATAGGTCATAGTTTAATTAGAATATCGCATCGTGCTGTAAAAGAAAACAAAGTTGTTTCAATGTATTTAGTCAATTTGTGTGTGTACCGTGTACGTCATGTATGACCGTTACTATCAGTACCAATTCTTTTACCATTTATACGAATTCGGAGAAAAACTATTCGAAATACAGTACAATCTCGGTAATCCGACACATATCAGACCACGCTACTGCCGGATTAACAAAAACGGCGGATTAACGGGGGTTCACATAAAAAAGCATTTTAACTTATTGAATCTTACATTTTTACTGATATGTAATATGTATAAAATATGTATAAAAAAAATTAATTAAACTATGTATTATTATTATTTATTAATAATTATTATTATTATAGAATATAAATAATACGTTCATGGTTATATTTAATTAATATTTTAATTAGACAGGTTTAAAAAAATTATTAATTTTTTTTGTTTTTTTGTTTGAAATGATACTTATAATACTTTTTCTTGTAGTCGTTAAATTAACTGAATAAAAATAAAATATCTAATAGGTTTATACGTATTTAATCAATTACCTAGTTTTATCTAACATTTTAACGCTAACGATACTAATTTTATATATAAATATATGTATATATATAAATATATATACATTTATATTGGATAGGTTAAAATAGCCGGATTACTGGATGTATCGGATTATGGAACAGCCGGATTACCGAGATTGTACTGTACTACAAAAAAAAAGTTATAATAGATTCGTAAGACGATGGTCGCGTATGCGAAATACGCGTTATTCGAAAAACTGTATACGTGATAAATAATAAGGTTAAAATACAAATTTTCATCTCGGAAAAAGACCTTCATATTGCCAACCAACATTTACAAAATCACTTGGATTTACTAGCAGACTGGTACTCCAAGTGGAGAGTACAAATAAACAACGAGAAATACTTAATCAATGCTAGTACTCAGTAGGTAAATAGTAAATACTAAATTGTAATTTATAAATGTTTACAAAATATCGCAATGACCGTTAGGCGCAGACGTCTGATGGGGGGACCGATTGTTTTGAGATCGTTTTCGCGACGATTAACGAATCACATGATTCTGCGGGGAATGGCGTATCAGTACATGCCGAGTGAAAAAAGTTAGCTAATCCGTGATAGTACGAGATAGCCGTGAAGACTCAAGATAAAGTTGGAAATACATATTAGTTTAGGACACTTGCGGTGTGAAAGTTTCGAGTACTTTGTTCTGATGTAATTACAACTGCTGCACTACTCTTGGCGTGCGCAGCAGATTTAAATTTCCGGTCGAGCCTCCTGGGACAATTATAGTGCCCCAATACCTACGTGCCCTTAAATTTTTTGAACACGTCAACATACGTATTAATTGTAAACTAAAGACCGTGTAATATTTATACTAGGCTCATACAGCATTGACGTGTTGTATTTGTAGACTTGTGTTTTTGAAGTTAAAAAATAAAAAATAAAAATGTATTCAAATCCTATGACATAAATGTAAATGGATCCAATTACGTATACCTATGTATTTATATAATTATATGTACGTAATATTGTGATATGTGATAGGTACACACACTATCGTGACAAAAAAACGTCCATGACTTCCACGAACATAATAGTATTGTACAACAAAATATAAACGTTATTACTATGGCCCTAAAATATTTCCGGTCAAGCCTAGGCTCGCACTGTTCGCACGCCTATATGGCAACTGCAGAAATATTGACAAGACCACCCGAAATTTGGATAGGTTACCTGATTTACAGAGAAATGATCAAGTCCGCGTCATTGTCAGTCAACTCGTAGAACATTCTAACGACCAGTAATGACATTTATTGAACACGTGTACCACCGTCGAAACCTGTAGACTTGTATGATGTTTTCCCGACTCACGCAACTGAAGTCCATTGCTGTTTGCCTCGGACCCGTACATGGTACATCACGTCTGTCGCATAATCGATTCGTTTTTACAACACACGTCGAGTGTATAAATATATCATAAGATTATTTTCGTACGATTATACCTTGAAGCGGTTGTATGAAGCACATACGTCTGCCAAATATCAAAGAAAACAATTAATAATTTTCGGTTTTTTTTTTTCTATTCGTCATAAATCATAATAAAACCCTGAAGCGTGTCAAAAAAACTACCTACCTTTGTTTTCTATTAAGTTTTCGGTCGTTTTTTGCAATACAACAATTTTTAGTTATTATACATTTATAAATACGTGATTTCCGATATAGGTGCCTATACGAATGCACGTCTTGTTGGATATAACGTAAATAATTTGTGGATAAGGTCCGAGATTTAGATATTAGCCAAAACCAGTGACTACATTTGTGATTAGCTGGTTAATCTTAACACTAACCATACTCCTGACACTTGCCGTAACATATACGTAAAAGATAAACTGACTATTTAGTATTTACTGACTGTTTGTGGTATCAATGCAAAGCTTAAAACGTATGGTCTGGGGACCTGGAATTTTGTACAGAGGTTCCTTATACAACTTCGTGAGTGCTAACAAAGGATTGTTCAAAATTCAACCCCTAATAGGGTGAAAAATAATTAAAAACCACAAAAATATCGCCGATTACTGAAAAACCAAATGGCAAGTTCAAATTGCAGATTTCGGTGGCCCATTTTATGCAAAAATGTTTTTGCATTGTTTCTTATTGTTATGTTTACATATTACTTATATCTATTAATCTATTAATATGCATTGTTTGGTTTTTTTTATTCATAGGATTTTAGTACAGTTATCGTGCATACGATGGCGTAATGGTATCATATCTTTATTTTGTTGGTCGAGAAAGTTATGGTCGTCGTGTCTCGATGCGTTTGCCGTTTGGTATACCGAAATTAGTTGTGTATGGACGACCTTTAATACCCTAAGGCCTAAAGCCTTCAATCTATTTGCACACAGACGTACCTGTCCCAGTATTCTACAAAGTTAATAATATTATTAAGGAAAAGATAAAGACGTGACTAAAAACGCCATGAGGTTACAGCAATAAAGTAATCGTACAATTTATTAACGTTAACAGTTATGTCACTATGTCAGATAGTATAAATAAATATTTTCATAGATTATAATTTAATATTCACCTGTTGATGACATCGTAAAAAACTTCAGTTGCATTAATTTTTTAATTTTATTATTTTACTTTGTATTTTTGATTTGCCCAAAGTACTCATGATAAAATTATTTTCAAATTGTTTTAAAGGTTTGTATTTTTGCCATAGACGGTAATTTCTTTCTTTTCCTCTTTTTGTAGGTGCATTGTGTTTAAGTCAGGCCCGTAGCCACGGGGGGCAAAAGGGGGGATTGCCCCCCCTAGACGCGATCGTTGCCCCCCTAGCATTTTTTTATCTGAAGACGGCGATTTCCGAATTGATTAATATACAGTAGTCGCCGCTTATTGGACTCACGGTTAATTGACTCATTCGCCTATTAGACTCAAAACGGCTGGTCCCGATTCGCACATATACTAACACACAGCAAAAAATTCGTCTATTTGACTCACACACCGGTTAATAGGGTCATTTGAAAATTAGATAAATAAATAAAATATATACATACATTGAACAAACGTGTTACAAATAAGTCGGTACCGGTAATTTTCTTTTATCGCGGAGATAAAATAAATTACGATAAACCAAGCAGTCGTCAAAGTATTCGAGCAAGATAAATCTTATGAAGAAATGATTATGAAGTTGGCCGAAGGGAGGAAAATCCAATCAACATTAGATGGATTTTGATCAAAAAATTAATTAATTTTATTAATTGCGTATAGCTAGATTTTTATTTTTATACATAAATACCTTGAATCTCAATACAAATTTTTAAGTAAATACGTTTTTAAATTTAAGCATTTTTAAAATTTTTTGAGTCATTCGCCTTATTGACTCATTCGGTTAATTGACTCAAATTGTCGGGTCCCAAAGTGAGTCCAATAAGCGGCGACTACTGTATATTGAAAAAAAGAGTATATCAATAAGTGATACTTTAAATGTGAGTTGGTTATGGTGGTAATCGTACGATAATTTTATAAATATAACCGAGATTAAAGTTCGATTGTAGGGGATAATGATGTATGAGCGACGAGTAACGATAGATTACGACAATTTTATCGTTTTCACGTCTTCACAACCGAATTATTGCAGTATACCAGTAAATATTATTACATTTTATGTCCTTTCATTTTATTTCACGGCTCAGTCTCAGTGTAGCGTGAGCTCACATCAAATACCTGTGTTAAGTACGTTTATTTGTTTTCCGTGTGATTTAAAGGTAAGACAAAAAGTTTTTTTTTTGTAATTAATTAATTTGTCAGTAGTGGCTCGTTGGTAAAATATTGAGTGATTGTACGTGTTTAATTTTGGAGCATGATAAATTCTCCAGTGGATGCTATTTACGATGCTAATTACGAATATTTAAACGTAAATAAGTCGCTAACCGGATTACTCAAATTAGATACTGTAAACGTTAATTCAATTTTTTTCAATATGCTTATGAATTGGCTATTTTGAATTAAAAAAAAAAATTTAAATCAATATATTTTTTAAGTATTTTATATTTTTATTATTTTAGTTTTTGTTTAACATTGAAAAATGGATTCGTGGTTAATAACGTCTAACATAGTTTCAATGGATGAAATAAATAAATCTAAAACATCAGTAAAAACTGCTATACATAATAAAACAGGCGGTAAACCAATTTTCCAAACAAAGCAAACTTTTGATTCTAATAATATAAATCAAATAATACTTCCATCAGGGACGTACACAGCCGCACATAACATTTAATAAAGCAGATGATAATTGATAATTTAAAGTGTAATGTTAATTATTATTTGTTTTTTTACGTTTTCAAATTGTAATACAGTCCACAGTTAAAAGACGAGGCTGCAATGCGACCCAACATATAGTATTATATTAATATTATTATCATTATAGAGTATAGACTATGTATATATACGATATAATGACAGTATATATCTAATAAACATAATTTACTACCTACTTTTATTGTACCACATTTTTTTATTATTATTATTTTGGTATTTTAATATAAATATTCTTAAACCAAAATTTCTAGTAAAATATTTTTTTGCGGTAAATGTTAATATATTATTAAATTAAATTCACTTATAATAATATATTAAATACATGTTATCGAAATATAATATATACTTTTAAGGTGGGCCCAGGGCCCCCACATTCCTAAATCCGGCCTTGAGTATACATAATAGTTATCTCGATGACTCGATGGTTCTTTGTCAAACCCTCCTCTATATAATCTATGTAATACATAAATATATTTATAAAATGCGTTTAAATTTTTTACATGATTTTAAGGTGAACAACATAATACAATTTAAGTATTTGAAAGTATCTATGAATACTTTTTTGAAATATCTGTAATCGTACTCGAATACTTTTTATATAAAACCTACTCGAATAAGTTTGTATATTATTATGTTTTTTTTAATGTTTAACATTGGAGCAGTGGACTCGTGAAGTAGCTATAAATCTAATGTACACGTATACCTACCAACGTAAAAACGTGTTTCACGTATAACCGCGAGTCGAACATGTTGTCGCTATAATGGTCAATATGGTGCAAGCTCTCGGCTCGTTGAACACTGAACGGTTACGTAGAACTAACTTTAAAAACACTCCTAGAATAAGTGTAAGGTGTATAATGTGTGTAGTATGGATCCACATACCGCGTAAGTCACAACAAAAAAATAGGAAATATAAACGCAGCACGAACACGCACATCGCACGAATTGTGCCGAAGATATTTCGTGATTACTTACGACAGGTAGTGTAACGTACTATCATTTAAACGAATGCGAATGCACAATACTAATGTACGTCATGATTCAATGTGTGAGTTTAATGAACTTTTGGTACTGCGTACATAATTATAAGACATATTCATGTAAATTTGGTGTGAGCGCGCACGTGTGACCGAAAAACCGTTTCGAGCGCATGTTCACGCTTCGCCTTCGCCCTCGCCCTCGCCGAAGTTCGTGTCCAGGCCCACCTCCTCGTAGTCCTTCTCCAGGGCGGCCAGGTCCTCGCGCGCCTCCGTGAACTCGCCCTCCTCCATGCCCTCGCCCACGTACCAGTGGACGAACGCGCGTTTCGCGTACATCAGGTCGAACTTGTGGTCGAGCCGGCTCCACGCCTCGGATATGGCCGTCGTGTTGGACAGCATGCACACGGCCCGCTGCACCTTGGCCAGGTCGCCGCCGGGCACCACGGTGGGCGGCTGGTAGTTGATGCCCACCTTGAAGCCGGTCGGGCACCAGTCGACGAACACGATGGTGCGCTTCGTCTTGATGGTGGCTATCGCGGCGTTCACGTCCTTGGGCACCACGTCGCCGCGGTACAGCATGCAGCACGCCATGTACTTGCCGTGGCGCGGGTCGCACTTGACCATCTGGTTGGCGGGCTCGAAGCACGCGTTCGTGATCTCGGCCACGGACAGCTGCTCGTGGTACGCCTTCTCCGCGGATATGACCGGCGCGTACGTGGCCAGCGGGAAGTGGATCCGCGGGAACGGCACCAGGTTCGTCTGGAACTCGGTCAGGTCGACGTTCAGCGCGCCGTCGAACCGCAGCGACGCCGTGATGGACGACACGATCTGCGCCATCAGCCGGTTCAGGTTCGTGTACGTGGGACGCTCGATGTCCAGGTTCCGGCGGCATATGTCGTAGATCGCCTCGTTGTCCACCATGAACGCGCAGTCCGAGTTCTCCAGAGTGGTATGCGTGGTCAGCACCGAGTTGTACGGCTCCACCACCGCCGTGGATACCTGCACGCAGGAGAAGGGAACAGTTGGTTTTTTTTTTTTTTATCATTTTCATACGAAAGTCAAGTCCCGGATCATTTTACCAAGCAATGGGACGTCACTAAGTTTAAAGTTTTCAACGATTATCTTAGGTATTATATAGTATAATACGCGTGAAAAGTAAACGTCAGCTTAAAATATAGTGATGATAGCAAGTAATGATTACACCGAATCCCTTACGCGAGATTCTTCGGAAAAAAGAAATTGTTACTTTGCAAGACAAATGTGCGGAAAATAATAAGTAATAAAATATTATAATTACGAAAATGAAACTAAAATATAATTATTTTATGAGTGTATAACGTGGCAAGGGCAGCAATAATATCATCTTTGTGTATGGGTATTTAATAAAATATTTCGTGCGAATCTATGATGTTATCGCGATCAATAATAATTATCACTTTTAGTTCAAGCACACACAATGCGTTTACAATGTGTTTTAGTCGCAAGCGGGAAGGGGTGGTCACTGCGAAACCAGTGGTCACTTGCACTCGTCGGGCTTGGACTAGGACGAGTGAACGTGCTCACGGGTTAAAACCGCGGGAGAGCAAACGCATGCCCCATCGCACTCACTTGGGGTGCCGGGTAAACGGCGAATTGCAGTTTGCTCTTCTTGCCATAATCCGCGCTCAGCCGATCCATGAGCAGCGAAGCGAATCCGGACCCGGTGCCACCGCCGAACGAGTGGAATATCAAGAACCCTTGGAGCCCGGTGCACTGGTCCGCGAGCTTTCTGATCCTGTCCAGGACCAGATCAACGATCTCTTTGCCGACGGTGTAATGGCCACGCGCGTAGTTGTTTGCCGCGTCCTCTTTGCCCGTGACCAGCTGCTCCGGGTGAAACAGTTGACGGTACGTGCCGGTCCGCACTTCGTCTGTAACAAGTGTAATATGTAACATGTAGTTATCACTGCTACATCGTTCTCTTGCTTATCTCAACATTCTTATCACACCAATTAATATTATAAATTCAAAGTGGTCCTTAAAATATTCCACCGGCTGAAAATACTACAAAAATATAATATAACTAAGAATTATGTTTTATTTTCAGAATTGAGTTTTCCCATTTCGTTAGTACATAACACGCAACGTAAGCACATTAAAACATCGATTTTAAACAACACAATTTCTATAAATTTATTATTTTGCAAAAACTAGAGGTTCCCCAATTTTCAGAGGTAGGAACACCATTTTTTAAAAAAATCGAAATCATCGTGACCCACATGTTATCATAATTATTAAATAACTATTATTTTATCAATTATATTATCTGACAATATTGATCGCTTTTTTATGCCTAGTATCTTCTTTAAAAAGTCACTTTTCATTTTTATAATAATCTCGGAGTTAAACAAATTATAAAGAAAATGTCGCCTTTTATTATAATGCCTATGAAAAATTTGAGAATGGGTTGAAAGCGACAAGAGGAAGAGACATACAATGTCAATAATTACTACTAGTACGAGGGTTAAAAATATTTTTGTACATAGATTTCATTTTTCTAAAATAATATATATATATATATTTTAATGTAACATTATACATCAAAATTGGGTTTTATCTCTTTGAATAGTGATATTTTGAACTTGTGTATAGATCTTACTGATACTTATATACCAGTATTATATATATTGATAGTTTTTTTTTAATCCCGCATATGATATTCTTACATCAACCTGTTGCTATAATAATATATTATGTAATATGCAAATACATGTTGTATGCTATATAATATATTATAATATACACAATGATCAACTGATTAATTTTCACAGAAATATTGGTTTTAGGATTTTCAAATTTAAAGTTAGAACTTATAAGCTAAAATATGATATCACCACGTTTGAACGACACAAATAGTGTTGTTTCCAAAAAATGTTATTCTAATATTATATATATATATATATAAAAAAAAATCTTTCGTGTTTTAAATATATGCCCTAAATTTCACGGATAATTAAGTAAAATACTTACCCACGACAGTCGGTTCAAGATCTACAAACACGGCCCTAGGCACGTGTTTACCAGCACCGGTTTCACTGAAGAAAGTGTTGAAGCTGTCATCTCCACAACCTACTGACTTGTCGGAAGGCATCTGCCCATCTGGTTGAATGCCATGTTCCAAGCAGTAAAGCTCCCAACAGGCGTTGCCAATTTGCACTCCAGCTTGACCGATGTGTACGGATATACATTCACGCTAATACGACAAATGGAATACAATAATTAGCAATAATTAGCAATAACAATATTTTTATGTCCAACATTAACTACAATGACAACTATCACATTTGGAAAACAAAAGGTATATTTTCTTAAATTACTATTTTCAAATTTATTTATATAAGGTATATAATTAATTAACACTTACCATGATGCAAAGATATTTGATCAAGTTAAAATGTTTTTAACAATTGGTACAACTAGTTAAGGTAGGTACACGAAACAGTAAGTATCAAAACGTATGCGAGATAAATAAGAATAATGTATTCTTAGTCAAATCATATATAACTAAATAAAGATGGTTGTCGGGGAAATTCTATAAGTAAGGCAAATTAAATAAATAAAAATGTTATAAATAATTTCTGGACTGTATATTATTATTTTGTTTAATTTTTTAAGAGTTTTATCATTCTCTATTCTTAATGTAAAATATACGAAGATCCTAAATTTAATTAATATATTCAAGTAGTGTAATTAATTGAATGTCACAATTATTTTCTATAATATTAACTAAAAAAATGTAGACAATTGAGTTGATAAAAACGATATAATAACAGTTTTCCGAGTAGGTGTACGATATTAAAATCTGTTGGTCAAAAATGTATAAAATATAATATATATCTATAAATATTATAATAGGTTGCCTACGCTGATTGTGGAATACGATGAATTAACCGTAATTATGCGTGATAAAAAAAAATTAAAACTAAGAAAAAAAGTAATTTAAAAAAATGATACTTTTTTCTTTTTTATAAATGTTTTTTTTCGATTATTTTATGTTTTTCGATAAATAATAAAATAATTTTCTGAACTTTTGTTCTTGAATAATTATTTATAGGCTCGTAAATTCGAGTACAGTATTATTTTTTTATATTAACGTCAAATACGTATGCCATTACATATATGCATTGTCTCCTATACGCTCATCACTTGCGAAGTTAATTAAACAAGTTAATTAAAGCGATTTTGAGCTTCTCTAACCTAACCTAACAAGCGAGGAACAACAAACAATTTATAACATTAACAGTTTAAAATGTTTAGTAAACATGGATAGGCTTAAAATAATGTAAAGTAATAATCCGTTAATGCTCTCGTCCAATACTGTATTCCGTGCGAAGCCAAGTGATTCAGCTTATTTTTTATACAACGGACATTTATAACTATCGATTTTTTTTCATTTTAATATTAATGATGTACATAAACATACATACATTTATTAATGATATTTTACTATTTCTGTAGTAGGTGCATAAGTTGTTTATTAAATTAAAGATATAAGTAACCAACTAATCAGTTGGTGACTGCCACGTTACAATTAAAATTAATTTTCCGAGTACTTATAGTACGAAAAATGTATTTATAATCATGGCTATACATAGAAAGTGCTAGTTAGGAATAAATTAATGGAAAAATAGGTAAAAATAAAAGGAAAATAATGTACATAAAAATAAAATTATTATGTGGTGTAAAATGAGGTAACTTGAATAGTATGTTGTTGTCGCTGTGTGTTCTGTAATAACGATATAATATCATAGTATTATAATACATTTATACACATTCACACACATAAATACACAAAATAAATAAAACTGACAGCAACGTGGGAATTGTGAAAAAAGTAGAAAGGTAGAACTTTTGATTAAACAAATTATTAATAAAAATACAATAATATTATAGATATTCTTATACAGCGGCACAACTCAACTGAAATAAATATTACAATCCCAAGAAATTACGGGTGTGTGTGTGGTGACCCGAAATAGGCCTGTGACCGTGTAAAGTAGACTACGGCGGCATGTAATGACGGACTACACAGCGAGAGGATCGGCACGGTATGTCATCGCTGATAATGGTACGCTTCCTATAATTTTTAAGTCTTCAACAATAATCAGTTATCTGTGATATAATATTTAAATAAAGGTGTGAGGCAATATAAAAATGTGAATGTCAGAAAATGTATAACTGCGAGTTGCAGAACAGTGGTGATGGCGGTGGCGGCGGAAATAGTGGAGTTAGTGGTAATGAAGGGTCTAACGCTGGAATCTACCTTAAATATTAAATCTAGTTTCTACTTACAAATTATAATGTATGTATACATAAACATACGATATATATATATCGTATAAATATTTTATATCAAGTTCATATATCATCGTGGTAGATAATACATTTTACCGTAATTATGCGTAATGTACCTATCTAATCAGGTATGATATACAAAAAATAAAGTTATACTGTTATACTGCCATACTGGTATATGTTATACTCGTAGTTATTGGTAGTTAAATATTATTTTGGAACTACGTGACTTTCACCGCGTATTATGCTGTCGTCCAAACAAACAAGCGGCATTTCAAGATGTATCTAACGTTATTGGGTATATAAATGCCATAATACATATATTTCAAAAATCTATACGGAATAGACATGTTCATATAAGACACAAAAAAATTCTGATGAATATTCTCAGTTTGATAGTTTTCACACATTTCAAATAATATACTTGTATGTAATTATAATACAAGGACAAGATTTAATACTGGAGGAAACTGACCTATTATCAAAAGTAAAGGGAAGAACATGTGTGTTTTCTTGTAGGCTTTCTAATATATTTTAATTCTTAAGCATATTATAATTTTAATAAGCATCTAACTGGTTTAGAAATTAAAATTTTGTAAAAAATCTACGAGAATACACAGATAATGTTTTTTTCTTTAAGTTCGATAATAGATGGAATTATTCTTATATTAAAGCTTACTATACAAATTGATTCTACTTGACACAGTTTTTTTGTTGTACGTTTGTAAGACAACGTATGTGGGTTAGCCGTCCTCTAAATCTCCACTTATTTACACTATACTATAATTTGATCATGATATAATATATTTAATGGCTAAAATAGGATAAATTATTATTTTTAAATAGTATATAATAATTCATAAATATTAATGAGGGAACGTTAGAAAAAAATGTAGGTAGGTTCTGGAGCCTATACCACCACTCACTCCACCATTACCCACCATCGCCGCCGCCGCCACCACCACCGCCCCTACCATCACCGACGTCGCAATTATTTGTTTCCACAAGCAATACGAAAATGTACGAGGTCTTATTACAATTTACTGTTCAATGAGTAGATTTTTTTTTTAATTTATAAGCGCTTAAGATTTTATGTATAATTAAATATTTTCCTAGTTGTGAAAATAATTAATTAATACTTTTTTCTAATTCTTATATTATAATATACTTTTTATATCTTTGCTTTGGCATAAAGAATCGAAAAACGTTACGGAAAAACTTTACGGAAATGTTTTACGAAACTGTTGCGAAAAAAATTGCAAAATATAATTTTTCTCATCCGAGATTCGAACTCGATATACACGCTTATCACACGATAATTAGGTGCACTGACGTTCGATGTGTTTGATGCTTCGACCATTTGAGGATATAGGGAATGTCGCGAAATTCGGATGTGGATAAACACACACACGTACAGACACACAAACACACACACACACACACACACACACACACACACACACACACACACACACACACACACACACACACACACACACACACACACACACACACACACACACACACACACACACACACACACACACACACACACACACACACACACACACACACACACTACGATCAATCATATAAATTCCTAAAGTTTGTACTTTCGATGAAATATTCCATCTTGATTATTTACCAGTCGAAGTCTCTTATGACCAGGGCTCGAGACTTATAGCTCTAAAAAATCATGAAATATGCGCTATTATATGCGCCGAAAAAATGTAAAGTATTCGCTATAATATGCACTAAAAATATGAAAATATGCTTTAAAAATTATTTATTTAAAATTTTTATTTAGATATTTATGAATTTATAATTATTAAAATGTAAAGAAAAATTTTTATATAATTATACAGTTATAATTTTCTACAAATAATGACTAAAAACTCTTTCCTGTTCTCATTAATTTGTATGTGTCAAATTTTGTCAATCTGTAAAATATAATTATTTCAAATCAATAAATCATTAAAAAGTAACTTACTGTTTGTACCTTCATAATAGCACTGTATTATTATGTGTTTCCGAATATTTTCAAACTTGAAAGATCTTCTGTTATTGCTTTATAATGTTTTGTACACGGAAAATGAGCGCTCTACATCGACCGATGTGATGGGAGCATACTTCAAGTAAGGAATATCACGACTAGAAATGTCTTCTGGAAACCCGTTTAATCCTTCAATGTCTCCAGTACTAAACTAATCGATTACGTCGTTGTAGATCGGAACAGTCTATAATTATTGGGTATATAAGCAAGTATGGTCGAAGATAACAGAAACAACATTAAGATAAAATATACGATAAACACAACATTGACTTGCAATGGGATATTTAAATATTTTAGGAATATTTTTTTCAATCGACAATGAGTTTTATAACATCCCAAAACTGTCGATCACTGATGAGTGGCCAAAATATGTATTTTTGCAGGACTGAGTTATCGATTTTTACATTAACTAGCAATAAATAGCAAAAGAGTCGAAAAAATAGCAAAACCTCTAGAATATGCAAAAATATGCACTAAAAACTGTTGGTATTGAGTTCATTTTTTCTGAAATGCATTTATTGCTTACTCTGCTATCTTTTCATATACTACAAAAAAATATGCAAATGCTACAAGTCTCGAGCCCTGGTTATAACTTATAACTTATTGGATTATTACTTATAATTATAATTTTCAGCTATAATAGACCGCACGCCGACACATTAATTATGTCTTCAGAGCGTGCTCGTTTAAGTATAATATAGCGTAGTAAAATGTACATCGATTTAAAATACGAAAATATTTGCAAGTATTGTGTATAAAATTTATGATATGGAGGTACACGTGTAAAAAAATTGTTTACAACTATTTTCATTTAAATTAGTTTTTTAAATGACTTATTAAAGAAATAGTGTATTTGAAGGCAGACAGATTATTTTGTTTGTCTTTATTGAAGAATTGAATTTATAATTTCGTACAAATAATACATATAAAAACATATACACATATATCATAAGGTTTAATTATGAATGTTTTTCTAGTTTGTATTTCAATATTCTGTTTTATTTCAATTATTTTAAAAAGTAATAACACAATGAGAAAAAAAGTGGCTATGTTATTCTAAACTATTACCATACATAGTGTTCGATGTAATTAGGGATCGGGGATTTTAAAGAATAAATAAAAAGCCATTGCAAGATTTTCTGTGCAAAAATTAAGAAATTACATAGAACCGGAAATAGTTGTAAAAAATAATGAACTTCAGATAGCGGATTATTTTCATTAGTGTTTAATTTAGTCATTATAATAACAACGAGCATCGAAAATAAATTGTTAAGTTCAAAGGTTATTTTATAAACAGTTTCGTGTTTGCCTGCTTAGTTTAATTTAAGTCTAACTATCATTGCAGAAACCGACCTTATACCTAACCTATTATTATAATAGGTAGATAAATCGTAGTCGAATCATTGAAGCAATAGTATTTTACTTCCTTAATTTTAATTTCGATAAAAACACATGTTCTACATTGTTCTATAATAGAATCCTGACATTTTAAATGTACGGAAATCAGTTTTTTATAATATGATGTATCTAAACAATACGCACACAATTATACATGTACATAGGCGAAAGTTATAAAGTTAATAATACAATTATATAGTTATAACTTATAACTTATAGTTATAGCTATAATTATTAATATATAATACACAACGCAACTGTCATTGAAAATTCAGAATATTTTATATCCCTACATTTGACACGACCCTTAATACGAATACGAGTCGTCTACGTTATGAGCCGGGTACATAAAAATAACCCCAATGAAATTCCATAATGAAAATAGGGTGTTCCTTTTATAATTACTTTTCCCCTTGCGACGAAAACCAGCCCACAATCATGATTATATCGAAATAAAACAGGGGTGTGCATGTACGTGGCTGTGTGTGTACGTATCTGTGTACGCGCGCGCGCGTATGTGTGTGTGTGTGTGTGTGTGTCGAAAATTCTAGATGGTTCAGTTTTCGATTACCGATTATTGATTGTAAAATAAAATGGAATTACCATATTATAAATAATTTTACGAATATTTTAAGAAAAATGTTTATATATTTATTTTTAATATTTACATAAACGATTAATTTTTTCATCTTTAGTGTAAACAATTGTTAGATATGGCATAAGTATCAGGGATCAAGCATATGATTGAAATGCTCTTATCGACAAAAATCAGTCTTATAAAGGGGCTGGTACAGTTTTCCCGATTTTGATAACAGCGGGATATCACTAAAATCAAATTTCGGGAGATCGGTTATGCCAGCCTTAGAAAAATAAATTTCCCATATTATAATAATAATAAATAAAAGTTAATAACCCTAGCCAACGAAGCCAACGTTAAATTACAAAAATTCCCATTAAGAATAAAAATCATACAAAAATATAAAATATAAAAACCTAACTACTGCTTATCAATTATAACTACAAGTTATCAATCACTTTGCCAAGTCGAATCTCTCAACTCAGCTCAGTGAAATGAGTTGAATCAGAGAGTCAACTTTTCACAACTCTTTTATATTTCAACCTAAAAATTCAATTGAACTCTTGATTAGCTCAACGACTCCTACCTACTTCATTTCATAATGTTCATATACCTCATATGATTATAATCATAAAGCAGGATATTAATAATCTTACGCTAAAAGGGGAAATACTTATTGAATGTATTCCAATAAAAAAAACAATGATTGAAAATCAAGTAAAAATTATTTTACATTTTATAGGTACCAATGTATAATATATAAATCATTATTATTTATATACATAATATAATATGACACAAATATAGCTTTTGAATGTTACTGGTCAGATATGAAAATAAGTTGAATACAAATTATAAATTATAATTAGGTACTTTAAGGTAATAATCTTGTATTACGCCGAATACCGGGAAGAGTCGAGTTTTAAATATAACGTCGAATAATTGGCCATCGAGCAATTATTTTCCAAATACTCGGAATAACTGTAATTATAACCATTTTTTTTTTTAATAACAACTATTATTTTGGTAAATATATGTATGGTTTGTACGTTTTATTGTAATTATTATCTTATAACTAAAAAGATTAAATTGATGTGTATAGAAGTATATATTAATATGTTACTAAAACATCACTTTATCGTCTGTATCAGAACAATGTTGGTAAAAAGTTATATACCGAGAAAGTATAAAAACTTGATGTCTGGACATTATGGCTCTTTGAAACTGGATTTTCGAATTTTTGAATGTGTAAGATATTGACAGGTATATATAACATAAATATATAATGTAAATTTTTAAATTATAATAACTTGAAAGGTTATATATAAATATGATGGATTTGAAAATTGTACTTCTAAAAAGATAAATGTGATAAAAACGTACACAAAGAAAATGTCACCATAATGATCTCTTATGTATACATTACAATATTATATACCTATGTTACATAGGCTATGTATAAAAATGAAAAAAATAACGAAAAGTAAAAAATATGAATTTAATTATGTAAAAATTAATTGAAATAAGTTGAATTATATCATTTATATGTACCTAATGTAAACAATTATTAATTAGTCATTACTACAAAAAATATGTTATTATTAATATTATGTATACTATGATGTTATGATATGCCTATCTATGTATAAAATATATGTATGTAGACAACTAGATAACCAATTTTCACATTTATATCGTTGACATTCTTAACTGTTTTTAATAAAAAAAAGTTGACTCAGTATGGACTGTGGACCGGCATTATTATTATTATTTTGTGTTTTAATATTGATTTGGTATGGATTAGCATAAATTTGTTTTGAGGGTCCATGGTCATAACATGTACATGTTTTTTTACGGTATTTATAACAGTTTTTTTAACGTGTTGGTGACAAACACTGAATACTTTATAAAAATTATTAAAATTATCCCTAATTTTGTATCATTCTTTAAAAAATTATGTAGAATTTAAAAAAATGATCATAATTAAGTTTCAAGTAAAATACATTTCTGAACTGTAAAGCAGATGAACAAAAAACTTGTTAAGTCTTGAGCTACCAGTCTAAAATATATACACTTACCTATCAAATCAAATAAAAAAATTTATGAAAATAATCTGTGTCTACACAACTAGTATTATATTTATGACCAATATATATATATATATATATATATATATATATATATATATATATATATATATATATACATACTTATAAATTTTATTATAACTATAACCATAACATTTATTACTTACTGTACTTTTTTTAAATTTTATTGGGTGGCAATCATTTTTTGTAATTCAAATTGTAACATAAGTTTATATAAAGCTGGATAAGCTTGAATTTCTAATTGAGTATGTGTATCATATTTGTCAGATAAAATGTTAACATTTTTATTAAAACAGAATAAAATATATATTGAATATTTTCAAGAATTTATTATTATTCAGATAGCTATAATAGAAACATTAAGATTAAGAAATAATAAGAAATAGTATGGAGCACATAATATTATAAAAATATATAGAGATTAGATAGGTATAAAGTATTAAAATATATATTATTTGATTAATAAATTACAGAAATATGAAGATTCTAATATAATTATCTGGATCAAAATTAAAAACCGAAAAATATCTTAAGACTCAATAAATTTGAAATTAATCATTAAATATCAATAATTTTTTACAGTACATATTCCATTGACTTAACTATTGTTTTTAAAATCCAAATAAGTTAAAATCTGTTTTTTTTTTTTAATAAACATTCCTATAAAACTTTTATAGTAAGTACTTAGTATCAAAAAAATGTATTAATTAATAGTATTAATCAATACATTGGTAGAATCAAATATTAATATCTTAAATTTTTGATAAATTATAGTACATAGCACGGTCTTAGAAGATCTTCTAAGATCGTGGTACATAGTATAAATAAACTATGATATAAATCATTGAAGTATGATCAATGAATTAAATTAAAATAATAAACGATAAAAATCTAACTTCACCGATTAAAAGTTAACTAAACAGGGTTTTATTTAATAGGAAAACAAAATTTCTCAGTATATATTTTTCGAAAAATTACTATTGGTATGAAATCAATAATTTATTTACTCATTTATATACTGGACTAGCTGAATTATACGGCCTCGCCCGGGAAATATGTTACTATTTTAGATTAGATCAGTTTCTATTTCGTCTTAAGAAAAATTTAGTTTGAAAACAACGCACAATCGTCGTATGTAAACTAATGATATACATTTTAATTTAACTATACTATATTAATATATCAACATATTAAACAAAATAAAATATTTTCTAGATAACCAAAAATTTAAACGTCCATCCCAGAGCTCAATAATTCGAAAACTACTTTCTCAGCAGATGCCTACGTCATAATAGCTATCTGTATGCCAAATTTCAGACCGGTCCATTAATTAGAAAATAAAAAGTTAATTTTATAACTTTTTTAATAATACTCTTATATTTACCAAACTATTGTCAATAAAGTTGCCTTTGCCCGGGGATGCTCATAAAAAAAACAGAATTCGGTAATATCTATTAAGGCGGGAGATATCGGTCTGTGCTAGGTTATTTATCTCGGCGGGATACTCTGTATATGTTATAGATTTTTTGCTAGTTAAATTATTGTTACATTGAACAATTAAATGTAACTGTTGTTATGTAAAAAGTAAACAATATAATAGTGTGATTATAAAGAATACATTTGAAATATGAATTATTATTATACATATTTTTATTTTATTAGTTTTAAAGAAGATTATTGAGTAGTTTTTATCAAATAGAAATATATTGGTATTCGGTATGGTGTAATGGTGAATAAATATAACATTAATAGTTTCGGTTTCGGAGAAAGTAAGATTTAATTCGAATTTACATGCCATATAAGCTCGTGGTTGAAATATAAATTTGAAAAGTAACCATTATGTTGTGGTATACTTCTTAATATATTTCCTATTGCTTACCTAGTCAATTGTTTTGTATGGGTTTCATTGTTATAAAGCTCTTTCACGTCATATACACTCGTTCACAAAAATATTAATAAAGAGAATAAACAACATCATCAATAGAAGTTAGAACCATTTAGTATAGATAATTTTATCAATATCCTCTTTACTACACAAACATTAAGCAGCGTTCCGACTTTTACGAAGCTTCATTTAAAATGTCGGTCGGTCCGTCCTTCGTAGTCTACGCCCTACAGAACCATAAAAGTCCTTTCACACATATCCGATCTGGGTCCATTCCGTCAATGTATCCGTTAACTCGGAGGTATAAACTTGCTGTTTTACATATTCACGGGCGTGATCTATTAATAAACACTTTTATAGTTTTTCATGGTTTCAAGTTGAAACTTTCAACTTTTGCGGGATCACACATTCATATTATGAACTATCACGTCGCGCAACGGTGATATGGAAGGGGAAGTTTGGGCGGCCACGTCTAGCCGCCGTCCGTTATCGTACCGCGAACCTCACCCACTAAGTCTACGAAACAGATCATTATTTATGATAATTGATAACTCCTTTGTTTTTAAAGTTAGAGAATCGATCAAATGCCATAAACCTTCTCCGCAATGAGCTCTTCAATTTAAAAAAAAAGATCATAACGATCGGTTCAGTAGTTTCCGAGAACATATCACTCAAAGGTTTTCATTTTCACATTTATATATTAGATAACGAAACGGGAATTGGGATTTTATTTACATTTTGGAGGTTGGCATTAGCTTTTTTTTTTGGTTCTTATCATGTTTGCCGTTATAAATCGTTATTAAATCAGGAAGACTGTACCCGTCCCATCATGGGTTAACTCGGTTGGCGTCGTACCCGCTCTCGATCATGGTGGTATCAGTGGTATCACAGCATAGATAAAATCGCACGACGCACGTACCGCCATACTGCCCACCGACAACCCATAGGCTGCAGCGTTGCGCACTTGCCGCTCACTGCTCAGCTACTGAGCCTCAGCACTATCGCGTCCGCCGTCGTGCAGTAGTTCTGTTTGTTCGCGTCATTTCTGTATTTATTTTTTTCCACCCCTAAACTCTCGCCGCGTTTCTTACGGTTGCCGCCAATATATAATATCGCTCAAGTGTCGGACGAGCGGACGGACGACAACGTTCAGCGCGTGCAAACCTTACATTTTACGACGTGTTCCGTGATGCGTACGCACAGAAGCGGCCGTCGATGTTCACCGCTGTGATTGGTACGTTTTGAACAGAAGACTTTCGCATCCATGTGAATTCCCGGCAGTGGCAGTCGCTGACCACCGTCCCCTACGTGTTTGTCGCACATTCGCTTGCCGAGAGCTGCGATCTGCACCTCTCACTTGCGAACCACTGCGATTTTCAGAGGACAGTCCGTCCTATCGCGGCCACAGCGCTGCCGTCAGAATTCCCGCTCAAGTACGTACCGTCGAGTTTTTTTTTTTTCATCGCGTCGTATGCGAACAACGATTCAACGTTAACGTTGAATGACATATTGTACTTAGGAAATAAATAATGAAACGCACCGAAGATACTTACGTGTTTGCAACCCTTTAATCTCGCGGTGATCTTGATTACGCTGGAATAATACTGTTTTGGTCTTGGCATGTATCCAATCGCCGCCATGACCCTCTGACCGTTACTGATTTGATATGTTTACTCTTTCAGTACTCTTGCAGTTGTATGTTTTCGCTTAGTTGAGAATTAAATACTGTCAAACAATCAACGCTAACCGATTTTGTTTTTAGCAAAATGCCTTGTATTCGGATAATACATGCAGTCTACTGATAAGTGATTAGGTTCATTTTATAGTACATATCTTCATATATGTACATATTCCCTGAACTAATGTCATAAACGCTTAACAAAAGTCACTTCTGTAAAAATGTGTCATGTAGGGAGTGATTACCATGTTTCTGAATTGTATCTCTCGTTCTGATATTTGCATTAGTGCGAACCGCTCATGGCTTACATGGCTTAGCATTATATTGCAATGATGATTTAAGCAAAAGACTTGAAAATAATTAATTATATTGTTTTACTTTTTCCTAGGTATCAATGATGGATAAATTAAATACTGGGGAATCTTCTAATTTAATAGTAAGTATTAAAATACTTGTATTATAGTAGGTATAAAGAAACTGAAACTTATGCATTGACATAATCTAATGTACTTTTGAAAATGTTATTGTATAGCTAAACTGTCAATCTCATGATACATAATTTATAATACTATGATGTGTTCTCTTTTATTTCAAGACAACAATATTATTAATTAGTTGAATTATGAATTTTACTTAAAAAACTACTGTGCGGAAAAAGTAGTATTATAATTATTTACTTACCTATATAATATTACTTGAGACAGCGGTTCATAAAAATGTTGCACTGTGGTGCCCTAGGGACATTAAAATTAGTTCCAAAAAGGACACCAACAGATTAAAAGTATGGGAACCGCTGACTTAAGACATTATTTATGAGTCTTTAGTCATTAGTGCTTGGGAAACAGACCTATTTAATTGAATAACATTAAATCTATTATAAAAAAAGTAGTTTACTGAATGATAAAACAATAATATTTTAATTATGTTTTAATACCAACAAATACATAATTCAGGGTTTGGAACCTATTAGATTTTTTGGTTAAGGTTGTTAAATTAATTTTTTTAAGGGTTCCGGTTCCGGTTTTCTAAAAAACCTTGGGGTTCTATAACCAGTTAATATCGGTTCTGAAAAATATCGGTTACTTTTGGTTATAAGAAGAAAAAAAGTGGATACTGGCCACTGTTGTATGTGGGTATATTGCAGCATTTTTATGAAACAAGTGTTAGGTTAGATAAAAATGCACATAATTCATTCACTAATTTGATAACAACATATAAAATGGATTTTCCTATCTACTTTAGGTTTTACAATGTTGAATAATATACCCCTATAATTATAACTATGTATTTTCCGACTAAAGGTTTATTTGTATGATCTGAAATCTGATAATTAATGTAATGCATTAATATTTCGGGTCCTACTATTTGGCCAAAATCAATACCAATAAATTACCTAATTATTATGCATTACAGTTTACACAAGACATTCTTAAATTACACATTCAACAATTTGACTTTTATTTTCCTGAACCAACAAACATAAAATAGTCATTACTATTAACTGAAATTAACCCTTTCATAATTAAAGTTACGGTTAAGGTTAGGGTTTTTCATTTTTTTTAAATAATGTTTCCGATTTCTGTTCTGGTTACTAAATTTTTAAGGTTAACCGGTTCCAGAACTGATTCATTTCGGTTACAGTTCTGGTCCCTGACATAATTATATAATTTAATTATGAGATAAATAGTAAATATTTATTTTAGACATTTTATTAGATATCTTAGTCCTGCCTAGGGCTGTTCATATTATTTATTGAACCACTTGATTATTAAATTCATGTTTTACTCAGTGTTTTTATTGATTGAAAATTAATATTCAAAATGATCAATTGATCTTTTTAATGACTGATTAATCCACTTTTCAATGATCAAAAAAATTAACAAATACAAACATTAATTTTATAATATAAATTATAATAATGTAGGATATTCAAGTATATAACAGGATCCATCTTTCATTAAAAATTTGAAAAATAATTTACTTAGTTAAGAACATCGGAATACCTTTAGCTTTAGTTAATTGTTAAAGGAATAATTAATAATAATAACTTAACTTAAATAATTTAGTTAGTTTTTTTTGGTGGCCGGTTAAAATATCTCCTATAGCAATATATATTTTAATCAATCAGAATATCAAATTTTTGAATATTTGACAAATCAGAAATTTGATTATCTACGATTAATCGCATTGAGTTAAAATAGTAAAAATAATTGTAATAATCAAATAGCCGTAGTCCTGCCTCTCTAGAATTGATACTCATGAGTCATGACATACCGTATAATTTTTTTGTTCTCAGGGTGTTAAAGTTATATGTTTATGTTGACAAAACATTTAATTTAAGGAATTGTATCAGTTCAATAACATATTAATTATATAGATACTATTAAATTATGTATTTGGATTTTTGGTATACTTATAGGAAGTCGATATCATTGTTCTGTATGGTAACAGCTTAAATGCTAACAATAAGTACATGAAAGGTCGCTTAGAATGGATTGTAGTCGGATTTTTCATACTCGATAATTCAGCTATTATATAAAGATAAACCGATTTTTTGCTTATTTTTTTTATTTTTTTTATTTACTTATAATAAGACATTCCTAGCCTATAAAGCTATCTACATCTATGGATAATTAAAATTTTGCCTATTGTGTAATATATTATATAGTAAAAATATTGCTTACTTTTTGATGAAAAACTTTTTACGCTTGAGATAATTCGTTTTCTTTTAGATCTATAAATGGTATGTTATATAATACATCATTGAATAATTACCTTATTGTTTTTTTTTTTTTAAAGTATTAAATAATTAGTTATTCGTCAGCAATTAATAGTATGTATATCATAAATTTTTAAAATTTGTATACTTAATTCTGAAATATTATGAAAAAGATTTCTATGTTGGTATCACTGAACATATCTCTCTAACTAACTGTATACACCTAAAGCTTTTTCTTATCCACTTTGGTTGTTTGGTACTTTTGGTACTTGGTTTTTTCATAATTCAAGTTCAAAAAAAACCTTACTCTTAATGATAGGTTGAATTTATAATTTTATTTGTAACCAAATACTCTTTTGCTTGTTTAGACTAGTATTTGTAAAAATGTATATTATAAATCAAATTGGTAGTGCTCATTCATATTAAATATGTATAAAAATTAATTAAGTTCTTAATTAACATGTATGTAAGTCTTGAAATTATAATAATATACTATTCAATGTTGTACATACTCTTAATATAACAGAATATGTATTTAATGTTATCCATTGTTGACCTCTATAGTTGGAAAAACTATACTTATGCTATATCAGGGGTGGCCAACCTTTTTCTTTATTGTGCCAAATAATATATACAAATTTGAGAATGTGCCTTAAAAAATATTTATTTATTTACATATATAATATATATGAATTTAGGTTTTAGATTTTTTTCATATGTACTAATTTTATGACAGTTCAATTGCAATGTTTTTTTTAATGATTATATTGAATTTTCTTGATGGATATTATCTCTTTGTAATTTAGTTGAAGTTTAGTTGAAGATAGAAGCATTAAATTTCTTAAATGAGAATTTGTTAGTTTGGTTCTGTATTTATTTTTAATAAAAGTCATCCGTGAAAAACTTTTCTCACACATATCTGTAGAGCCGAAGTACCATAATAATTCTCGTATCGGGAACTTCCACTGCGCGATAATAATAATCTAATTTAATAATATTTTTTTTTAGAAATATTTAAGAATAAGATTATGTTATTTTATCTGACACTGGTGTGCCATTCAATAACAACAAATGGCCCGCGTGCCGCAGTTTGGCCATCCCTGTGCTATATAGAATTTAGTTTCTTGCTTTTGTTCTGTTTATAAATACAATAAGATGGCTCCTGCATTGTATATTCAAACTTTTTTGTTATCATAATCTTAATATTTATGTTTGTTAAAAATAACTTCACAGTAACCAATTTATGTTATAGAAATCTGATGAACTTTTAAAAACAGAAGAACATTTTATTGGATTTGATATAAATGATGAAGTATCAACCCATTTAAAAAATAAAATACGATGTAAGTAGAATATCTTTAAATTTAATTCTCAAATAGTATTTTAAAAGCATGTCAAGCTTATAACATTCAAATAATTTGTTTAGGTATAAAACAAGTAATTTGTGAAATAGAAGAGATGGGAGAGGATGAAGAAGGTAGTCCTATTGTCCATAACAATTGTGTTAATAAGAAAAAACACTCCCGATCAAGTGGTAAAAAATTTATTTAATATGTTTGTAGACATTAATTTATTTATTATCTTAAATATTTTTAAATTATCTTTACTAGAAACAAATGATACTAAACACAATTGAAGTTCTAATAAAAGAATTAAAAAAAATAATGTACGCACTGAAGCAATAGAATCTTTGAAATCCAATGCTCCGCCAAGTTTGAGTAAGTGTTTAACATTTCATAAAAGTATTGATATGAGATGGTGACCAAATGTTATTCTTAATTTATAATAAAATAAAATCCCTTTGTCGACTTCAAATACATTGGGATCTCTTAAGTCTTATTAATAATTAACTTTCATCAACATCGGAGAGTTTCTACTCTGGTGGGCATGCCTGCCGGCCCTAGGTACTGTAGAAAAAATGTAAATCATAGTCAAATAAATTAAAAAATGCAATAACTTCATTATAATATTTTTTTTTGTTATAGCTTGTGAGAAAGTTATAAGAGTAGGTATTAAACTTAAACCTATGACTTAGTCCTATGACAAATCAGTTGGAATATTAATGCAAAAAAATTTAAAATTTTAGTACATAATTATCATGTAAAGTATAGACAAGTTAAGAAATTACCCTTCAAATTGATTATATATTTTGATATTTTGAAATTGTCAAATAAGAGAAGGTTTATTTTTATATATTATGATAATAATAATTTGTTTAAATATTCTTATAAACACAGCTTTTTTAATAATGGATCAAATATTTTAAATATATTCAATTTAAGTTGATTAACAATGTTAAAACTTACATATATTTATTTACCTAATCTTATTATTATTATTAGAACTTACATCTCCAACATTCAACCTCACTTTAACATCTAAATCTCGTCGTAGTGCTGGACGAAAACTGAATGTTGATATTAGCGATCAAATTTTTAAACTTCCTTTTGAACGTGGTGAGTAAAATTAACTAGTTTTGAGTGTATATGTTATATTTAATATGAGTATGAATTATTTTTAAGGATGGAAACGAGAATTAGTATATAGAACTACTAGTGATTTTTCATCTATGAATCAGGCTAATAGAAACAGTGATGTATATTACTATTCTCCAAATAATCGAAAGCTTCGGTCATTAAGAGAAATTCAAGAACAATTGGATTTATCACCGACTGAAGAAAACCCATTAACCATAGAAAGTTTTACATTTATAAAACAACCTATTGGCATTAATGACCGATCAAAAGAATTAATAAGAGAAGCAAAAACTAAATTATCTAAAGTAATTAAAATAACAAAAACTAACTTATAATTAAAAGATATGTTTATTCTAATTCAATATGTTAAACATTTCAGGTATATCCATTTGTTCCTGTTACCGATCGACCAAAGAAAGTAAAAACACCTGTACGGCCTTTTGATTATGAATTGCCAGATAATGAGAATAAAAAGTCTGCAAGCAAAATGAAAATTGTTTTTAAAAAAGCTAAGATGTCTAAATCAAAATCAAAAAAAGATAAAAGTAAATATATTTTATATTAGAAATTTTTAATTTACCTGATGTTCAACATATTCATGTATTAACATATACTTTTTCATAATTTTGGTTTTGAGATAAAATAATGGTAAATTTTTAGAATTCCTGGTGATTATTAATAAAAATCTCTATTTTATTCTGTATAAAATATGTACATTAAATTAAGAATTATATTTAGAAAAGTTTCTCATTTTCACACACATATATATATATATACAGTGAAACCTCCACTAACGGACACCTCCCAATAACGGACACCTCTCAATAGCGGACGTTTTTTTTGGAAACGGGGACATTTTCACTACTTTTCAATGGGACAACCTCCGAATAGCGGACATTATTTTTATCTTTATTTGAAAATAATACATATTCAAATTCATATGTACTCTCGTAATAATGTAATTACGATAACAAACTCGTTATGTGACAATAATATTACGACAAATTTGGTTATCGGTGAAATGGTTATGACTTATGAGTTCTATGACAAAAGTATGTCAGTTAGTGACGGTTTTCGACGCGATGACTACGTTAAAACGAAAGCGGTTGTCGATTCTCGAAAAAATTGACATTTTAGATTACCGTAAAAACAACGGAAACGTAGGAATTCGTGCACTCGCAGAAATATTTCTAGTTGGAAAAACACAGATTGCGGATATTGTGTCTAACTCAGTAGAAATTTATAAAGTGTGGTTCAAAATGGAAACGAAGAAATTTATGCTTTATGAATTTAAAAAATGTATCCCTCTGAATAACGGACAAAATATTGGTGACCAAGAGTGTCCGCTATTCAGAGGTTTCACTGTATATAAAATCCATTTTTTACAGCTAATTCAGAGGTGCCTTCATCTATACCAGAATATACAGCTGAAGATTGGCAAGCTATTCAATCTAGTGTAACACCTAAAACGTCGTCACCAAAAGCTGATGATGTTGAAATAAATGTTGCACTTACTAAAAGACGGTAAACTATTTATTTTATTTCATATTTTGCTTGAATAGTTGTTTGATCAATAGTTGGTTAATTGACTTTAAAAATGTAATGCATAATTAAGGGGTTGTTATCCTTACGCTTCCTTCATATTCCTTCCTCAATCAAACCATATTCGTAAATGGATAAAAATAGGTTGTCAACATTAGATGGGGAAGTTGTCATGCAGACCCCATGTGGAATACGTTGTCCCAACAGCGATGAACCAGCCACATTGATGTGTTCTCAATGCCTGGTCTACTATCATCCGGCCTGTGTCAATTTAAATGCTAGTCTAAAAATTGTTGGTTATGTATGCATAGTAAGTGGATATTTAATATGTTTATAGATTTCATTTTTAAACTTAAATAATTATTATGTACTTTTTGCTTACCCTTCCCTACTATTCTGGAATTGTCGATCTGATATGTGTCTAAAAAATAGGCAAGTAGAGCTATCTCATACTGTTGTCGTTGGTACTCCTGAACCAGAACAGTTACGAGTTGAACCAATTCGTATACGTCAAGTTCATCAAGCATCAGACACACCTAATTTTATTATTGATAGAACATCTTTTATCAATTCTGAAAGCGATGATCATAGTGAAGAAAATAACACTGTTTTAAATATGGTAACATGTCAAGGAAATGTCATTGAAACCTCTATGGTCGATGGAAACTTTCACGAACAATATGTATATGAAATGAAACAAACACGAGGACCTAGTTTGATGACCTGTGTTGTTAAAGAGCCTAAGTATTTGGATGAGTGAGTTAATATTTCATTTTCTCATTTTTTAGGGGGAGGAGGAGAGTTGTAATATTGACCAGGCACACAGTAGCATTGGTCATTGGTCTTGTTTGTATGAATGGGAGTAAGTTAATTTTCTTTTTTTTTATTACTTTAATGTTTGGTTGTTTGTTTTCAGATTTGAGCGGAAAGTCTACATACCTAAATTCCTTTCAACCCCTATTTTTATTATTACTTTTTATGTCATACATGTTCTAAGGCCTAGTTTTGTTTGCATGTTTAAAGCTATTGGTCTTTATATGTGCCTGGTCGAGAACATAAAATTACATTTAAAAGTGCTTGTTTTTATTTTAATAATTACCATGAATTAATTGTTAACAAACTCTATTTTTATCAAATAATTATAGAAATCCTGTAGTGAATGGTTCACTTTAGGAAAGCCCTGCTCAAATTACATATATGGAATCATTTAATTACATGGTAAAAGCACTGAGACATGTTTTCAGTTATTTAAAAGTGCAAGAACTTTTATCAGCTTCCCGGGTGTGTATTGCTTGGCATATAATTGCAATGGATAGACTTTTAGTAAGTTATATTTTACTTTAAAAATTAATTTGTTCTATGATGAAATATATATTATTATTTTATCATTGGCCTAGTCATGTAACTTTTATAGTATAAAAAAAATTTTCAGTGGCAAAATGTTCGTTTAAAGAATTCTATGGTTTATGACTGGAATAAATGTGTTGATACAATCAATATTTAATTAAAATAATTCAGTTTATTTAGATCTTAATGTCTTATGCATTTACAAATTTTATTTTGAAAATATTCTATTAAGTTTTTAAAGTTTAAGCAATCGCCAAAAATTCGATTGTTGCAATAATTTTCTGATAAACTGATACCAAAATTAAAAGCAAAATTATTTCAATATTTTCAGCAAACAGCACTCAAATTTTTAATCATAAAAGACTATAAAAGATCGTCATTGTTTATTTTAATTTATTTTTTGACTATGATATAGAACAAATTAGAACCATTAAAATAACGCTCGTTAAGGCTACGAATAAAGTAAGAACCAATGACTTCATAAGTATTGCAATAATTGTTTGTAAACCAATTGATTATATTTTTCCGTTCGGGCTTGCCGCTGAACTCGGTCTTCTCGCACGTAATCGCGTTCGACGGCACGGCTGCGAAGTCGGCGGCGGCGGCGGGGACCGTGGTACGACGAGAGTGAAACGCGAACAATACGATTTCATACCGGGGTGTCTCTCGATGTTAATAATGCTGTCGGTCTTTCGGTCGGGGTCGAAACGCGATAACGTGTATAATTTCAACGCCCTCTTTGAGCTCCACGCGAGGAAATTAAAAAATCATTTTTACCACCGCACAATCGCTGCAGCTGACACTCCGTCATCACCACTGACATCGCGACAACGAAAACTTAGGCGGCTCTCCCACTAGAGCGACGCAACTACAAAAAAAACCATGAAACCGTCGTACGCGACGAGTTTCGCGTAGAATCGCTCATTCACGCGATCGAAGTCGCATCAACAATATTGTGCTACTATATTATTTTTCAGCTCGTATATTTAAACAGTATATAACAGTTCGTTACCAGCATCATCCGTGTACCTATTGAAAATGGAATCGGATAGTTCAGATGATAGTGTGATAGTGATGTGGACTTATTTAAAATGTAAAAAAAAACAACGTAAATTTTGGATTCATCCCTACTTAGCAAATAATATCAACGATTTTGCCACACTTTCCCATGCCAAATCTGTAACATCTCGTTTTGAATAGTTGGGTAATTTATAATTGTACAGACAAGGGTGTTTTTCAATTTCTTCCACAAGCTTAATGTTGTAAACAGGATCGTCTTTTTTGGCCATATTTACCAAAATCGCAGACGACCGTTGCAATGAAACTGAACATGTTCAGTCGCGCGCGATATTTTACGTCGTAGTCGCCGCAACAATAGTCGCGTTGCGTGTATGGGAGAAGTACTTTTTATAAACATTGGAAACACGGACGCGATAAAAATCGCCAGTTTCGTCAGTTGCGTCGTGTCAATCGCGTCGCGCTAGTGGGAGAGCTGCCTAAGACATTGCCTTAGACATTTATAGCATTGAATATTATAGAATGTAGATGAGCGATTTCTCAATAGTTTATCAAATTAATTTTGATTTCAAACAGTGTACGATTTTTAAATTTAACGCGGGCCTGATCAAAATAGCACGAAGGCCGTATACGGCTCGCGGGCTGCCAGTTGCCCATCCCCTACCTATACCATTCAATAATAAATAGTATTTTTAGAATAGTCGTGGCGGGTGACTCCAGTAAACACGCAAACGCAGTATAAAAATAAATGCGAGACGAAGCGTACGATGTACCTACGTCTCGTTTTTCACAATATGAATTTTTAAAAATTAAAACGAGCGTTCGATTTCTAAAATTGATTTTGATAAGATTTATCAGTCATTTTAACATTTTCACTCCTTATCACTCAACGCTATCGTATTTATTAATTCATGGTCGACGTGCAGCAACAAAACCGAACGGCTCACCCGTCACTTGCGTTTTAGAAATTGTCTATACCACTCGTTAGTCATCTACTCATTATTGTAATGGACCTAAAGGCTTCGCGTATACACCCGAGTGTGAGTCAAGAGTACTTAACCGGCGACGAAAATTCATTAAGATTTCCGGTTCCCAAATTGTTTTCCAAATGATTTTATAATTATTTTATATTAATTATTTCTTACTATTACCTGTTCATAATTGTCATCAATGTAAAATAGTTAACCTGTAAACATCTATAATATACATTTAAATATTAAATATCCAAACAAACAGATCTACTTTTAAATGTCTGTTATTTATTTTTTTACAGTATTACCATAATTTCAATCTTTAAACTAAAATAAAAACCTTAAAATAATGAAACATATCTCTTCTTGTCTGGTTACGAGTCTCATATCCATCATCAACAGCATTCACATATCAACATCCATTCACTGATGCTTTAAATTAAATCTGACGTTGAACACTTATTTTCAATCCAGTCTAATGTAAGTTCATCATGGTGTTCCATTCATTGTCCTTTTTAAATAATAAATCTTAAGTAAGGTAATCGAAAAGTGACCATTCACAGTATGAGTATTGCTTTAGACTTACATTTTAATGTATAAAACTAATTTTTCATTCTCACTTATTCCCTCATGCCATAAAGACAGCAAAAAAATGTGTGAATTATAAATTATATAAATTATAATTATATATTTATAAATTATTTTGTACATTGTTTTCATTTCAGCTTTTTACTGTTTCTTGTCAAGAAGTCATATAGGAGATTGAATCTTAATGTTAATATCAAAAAAGTTTGTTAACATGCATGCCGAACCTAGCTCCTAAGAACACTATTCTGAATCAGCGAAATATGTATATTATTCTGGTTATCGTGGAACCCATCTGAACAGTGTCTAATTTATAAAAAAAAATGTTGTTAAATAAGGTTAAGTTATTTATTTCTGTATGTAATCTGTAAATAATATTATAAAAAATGTAATAGAAATTATTTTACTACTGTATTCTTGATAGACAATATGAACATACGGTTAGTGGAATTATTTTTAATTTAGATATGATAAGAACAGTTCATTAAATACATTTAAGGTTAATTTTTTGGTCATAGTTTTTAAACTTATTGATTTAATTACAAACTGAAATAGCTTAATTATATTTTATTATCAACAGCTCATAACACTATTTGAAAAACTATGGGGTGATTGGGTTGTTTTTACAACACTTTATGTCATAAAGCTATTGTAATCAATTATTTGTAAAGCTCAGTCATAACTAAATATCAAGTCTTTAATGCATCATATTTTGTAGTAACTTTTTGAATTATCTAATGCAGCGGTTACCAAACTTTTTCGACTTGCAGCGGCCTTTTGGAACTGAGGCTACCTGTTCTATCTTTTTTTTAAGATAAAAGTGAATAAAACCATAAAAAATGTTAATAGATAACAATGGTTGTCGGCGCAGCGCCTATATGAAGACACCGAGATTCAACAGGGCGCTGCGGTGAACACTTTGGGAACCGCTGATCTAAGGACCATCCAACGTATAATATGTTAAGATATAAAACCATTTTATAGTCACAATACTCGCATCTAGTTATAAGGTTTATAAAGTTAGCGATACTAAAACAGTATTTATACAACAGTACTATAATTAAATAGTTATAATTTTTCTTAAAATTATTTCTGGTCAAGCAGACATTTAAGAAACTGTGTCCAGATATCAAGAGCATAGATATATGCTAATGTTATAGCAGTTCATAAATTCACAAAACACTATTGTGATTCACCGAAATATGAATTTGTTCTTGTAATTGTAGACCAACTTAAGAGAATAAAGTTTTTTAAAATGTACTGAACACAATAAAATATTTTTTAACTTTATTATAACATTATGATAAATTATTTTTGTGATTGTATTTTAAATAGTTATTATGCTATCATAAACATTTTTACACCAAAAATGTGAACGAAAAATTAATTTAATTACATTTCAGACAATAACTTTTTGTATTTGTAACTATATGTATACAATTTAAAACAATTCCAGTCAATGGTTTAAACAGTATTACTTTAAAGAAATAAAATACACTGTCGAGTATTCTGTTAATATTTATAGTACCGTTATACTTATCTATGAGCTCATGTATACAAAAATTTTTCTTTTACCTATGTAAATTCTTTTTTTTTAATGATAATTATTATTTTCATAGTATTAATTTTGTTCCTTATCTATAAAGTATATTAAAACTGTATGAATGAATCTATTCTACAGTATTATTAATGTTAATTTATAGTTTATAGTCTTACGTTTAAACAATTTACTATCAAGTAGTCGTTTAGGAGATTGATTTCCAGTCTTAAAACTAAATAAGCTTGTAAACTTGCATACAGAGTGTTTTATCTGAGCCATCATAGAAATATTGTATAATATCCAAAATTGTATAAGATAATAATATAATCATTTAAAATACTTTCTTTGCAGATTTAAATGGTTATTGTTTAGGAGGTTGTTTTGTCAATCATGTTTTAATAGCAATACCATTTAAGTATGCTTATATAATTTCAGTAGATAAATTTACAAAAAACTATTGCGATTCACTGAAATATGTATTTGTGTAAGTAATTGTAGACCATCTGAAGAGTATCTAATTTTTGAAAATGTATTGAATATAAACAAATTTTATTTTAATTTGTTGTAAAATGATGCTACTAAATATGTTTTATTCTATAAATTATGTGAAATTATAACTAATATAATATGAAATAATTTATCGTAAACTTTTTTGCCATTAACAATGTAAATATAATTATAATTAATTTGGATTAAATGTGATAGGTACAACTGATACTATTACTATGATTTTACTTAGATAAAACATTATTTAAACATAATCATATTTCTTATGGCTATTTCTTCTACGACAAATTAAAACTGTCGATTTCTGTAATCATTTGACTTGATGTACCTATTATTTACTTAATTATTTTGATACTTTTTTATGTTAATACAACCAAAAATATATATTTATATTCTGTATGTTTTGTAAAAGTAAATCTGTTTAAGTTAAATTAAATAATATTTAATCAAAATATTGAAATAAATTAATGGAAAATGTTTTGGGAACTGATTATCTAAGGTCTTTGGAAGTGAAAAGTTATTTTTACTACGCCTCTTAATTTCAATATAAGGATCTAGAATTCTATTGTAAATTAAATACAAGTAAATTTAGTTTTCCTTACAGAAACAAAACTAATTAAGTTAAGTGTAGAATGCTGAGTTAATAAATAATAAATTAACGAATGATTTATTTTATACATAAGCGTGAATGGATTAGTACCTATAATTTTATTTATAATTCTGTAGCATTTACTAAGCAGAATACTATGGTGTACAGTTATGTGCCACTTTGTGGTAATATGTTTGATCATTATTTCAATACCTATAAAATTATCCTCTCTTTTAATGCATTTTGATCGGTACATCCTATTTCTAGAACAATTTGTTATTTTTATTATACTGATGTAACTGTCCGATGGTGTGTACGAACATCGGTGGCCCCACAGTAATGTTATTTTATTGTTTATTATTATTATTATTATATATATATATATATCTCGGAGTGAATGTATATCACTTACTCAATGCACGATACGTTTATATCTATTAAATAATAATTCCTCAGTAAATAAAAATTGTCTCTTTTATCATACCTGTCATCACCTAATCACAATATATTATGTATCGTGGTCGATATCGAATTTAGTAGCGAGTCACAAGGTGAACAACAATGAAATGTAATAAAAATACAAATCATTTAATAATGAACGACGAGACTGTATGCTGCACGGACGATGATAACACACGAGAAAGGGACGACGAACTTTACAACAGCCTTCGGGTTGTGTTCATCGATGAAAATTACACACGATTTGCATAATTCACAATGCATTACCGTTGTACAGATTGCACAGTGGTTGAGGACAACGAGGCGGACGGTCACCATCGGGCTGATTGCCGCGGCCGGTTTATCGCAGAGAAAACGGAATTTTCGTCGGAATAATCATAATAATGAATGAATAATGAGAATACCAATAGTTATAATAATGCGAGGCCGCTATTCACGCGCGAACAATATATTTATTCATATTTCATTTACAACATCAACAACAATATTATTGTTCGGTCCGAATTATAAAAGAGCTATAAAAATAAAGATAACAGTACAGGATAGCCAGGATGTATGAATATACATATCCCTACTCGGGGATCGGAATGGACGTAGAAATGAGAAAAAGCTAATAAAGTATTATGCATAGAAACGGCACAAAGGTAAACTTTCATCATGCTTAACGGTTTATAAAAACAGTAAGTTGAGCCCTTGTTGATGGTACGTAGTTGTGATAACGTGCGACCGCGGATGGGCGTTAACATCTTATCGCGATTATTTCCGAGAAAAAAAAAAAATAATAATAATAATCATTTAGAAATGAGAATATCTCGACTGTGAGATGGGGAAAAAAAATATGAAAAAATGTTGAGCGCTAACCGACGTAGTAAGCCATGTTCGTGGGGAACGATCCGTACCGCAGGTATTGCGGTCAGTGGATCGATAAGTTGAGGGGTTGTACAACGCAACAACATTTCTAAAATTAGTAGGGCCTGATAACCAGGTGGGGGGCGGGGCTTGTTTGCGCCGCTGGGGTCTCGGCGTACCGTCACATACAGGCCATTGCGTTCGAGGCCTGCATGGGCGTGCCGAGGTCGACCTTACAGTCGGTGGGACGATGGCTTACACTTGGCGCGCTCGTTAAGTACAACGAGTGAACGGGTATATATATCTGTCCAAGTGCCGGAATTGCTCACCAGCGAGACTGTGCTCGGCAGCGGGGAAGACCGCGCTGCGACGGACAACTTGCGAACTAGCCTGACGACGAGTACAGTTGTTCGCCGCAACGCGGCAATGCATGTATGATGTCTGGTAAATACTGTTGTGTATTATGCTCGCAAGGGACCCCCCCCACCCCATCGCACGTAAAATGTCTCCGTCTAAGGCCGCGTCCAGACTAGACGTCCAAGGCAACGGAACGCCAACGGTCAACACATTGGCATACTGCCCAAACTCATTCCGAATTCGTCGTTAGTCCGCGTTTGGAAGCCTTCGCTTGTTTATGCTGCGAACGCACATAACTTATTTTATACTTTCCAAATTTTAAAATTTAATATTCAACTAAAAATATTACATTTTAAATAAAATGGCGTCAAGTGACGACGGCTGATGGCAAGTGCTGATTTTGTGATAATGAACTCATTGTTAAAAAAACAAGAACAAAAAAAAAAAAAAGGCACAGGCGTTGGTAGATGACTTCGACATTTAAAAGTCGAATAACTAATACACCTCGTCTTTGTCCATTCCAGATGTAGTTCCTTCTCTCTGCCGTTCTCGTCTGAATGAAGTTAATAAACTTTCCATTTTTTTGCGGATATCAACAACTTTGGCATTCATATCTTTTGCAATGGCACACTATACAACAAATTTTTTTTGTTTAATTTGTACTCAAAATGTGTTGGATCCCATAGTATTGGGCGTTTTTGATATAAATGTATTAGTTGAATGCATCGTTTATCACCAGTTCGGACCAAATGTCAACTAAAATATCGAAAATCGTGTCCGAACCGATAACGAATTCCTTTGATGTACCGCTTGCCGAGTGAAGGCAACCGAAGGCAAATTCACCGTTGGCGTTCGTTCGGTCGCGCTGTCCACACCAATACCAATATCTACGAATAAAGTCGTCACATGTGCCTCCGATACCCTTGGTCGTCTAATCTGGACGCGGCTTAAGGCCGGCCGCACACCAAAAGAGCAAAACTGTGTTGGTCGTCGTTAGTCATTTATGTTCAAGTCAACTAAAGTCAACTAAAAACAATTCGTTTTAGGCCGACCGCACACCAAAAGAGCAAAACTGTGTTATCGTATTTAGTCACCAACATGTCTCCCAACGAAGAAGATGTTATTGTTTTCCAGTCTATATTTTCAGCGGTCATATTAAAGTCCGAGTAGAAAAATTAAAAACAATACATATGTTTATTATTTGTTCATATATTATTATGTGGATAAATAATATAATATATACGCATAATGAAGATATATTTAACATGTTTATAATTACCTTCATATAGGTACACAAAATGTATAGTATATAAAAAAATATTAGTATATTAATTAAAATATTAATATATAAAAAGTGAAAACAGTATTAATTATAATGTAATAATAACGAACGACCGTTTTGCAAAAACTACGGTATCCAACTAGTTTTGACTGACGGAATAGAGCATGTTCTATTTTGATAAAACACGATTAGTCATCGTTTTTTTAATACTAACTTAAGCTTTGGTTTCCTACAATCACGCATGCGTCATCGCGCAAAAGTTGAAACCATGAAAAACTATAAAAGTGTTTATTAATAATTCACGCGCGTGATTGTAGATTCACGCACGTCGATCGCACATCAGTCGCTACTAGAGCAACATTTGCGTGTCACGCAGCGGATGAAGAAAATAATACAAATACAAATTACAATATAATATATGATATTACATATATATTACAATATAATATATAATAATATTCTTATATCATCTTTAATTTAATGTAATATATAATTAAATAATTCAAACGATACCCTAAAATATGCACGAAATCTAGTTTCATTATCAATTAGGCATCTTTCAACTAAAATATTGAAACATCCCTCTCTGCTCCGTTCAGTAAACATTTCGTTGTCTTCATCCCTCAAACAATTTGCAATTAATTACAGTTCTTCATCGGCTTCATCTTCTAAAATATTATATAGCTTCAACACGTCCATTTTGGCGACTAACCAAACACATACTGAAGAATATTTTTACCGCGCACTCATTATCACGCATAGTGTAGCAAAACACCTTCATCACGCAACACGCAAGACAAACCGAGAAATCGCGTATCACGCACCACGCAATCACGCATGCGTGATTGAAGGAAACCAAGGTTTTAGGCCCTCCGCACACTACGCGATAGACACGCGACGCAATTTCTCTCTCTCGCAATTTCCTAGCAAACTGAATGGAGTTCCATTGACAACGCGATTTGTTGACGACGCGATTGCGATGCGACCGCGACGCGAGCGACGTACGACAATGCTAGTCGCATGTCAGTCGTATCGTGCGTATCGTATGCGATTACATTCCATTTCATAAAATTATTTTGATTACCATGAAGGCATTCAATATAAAAATCGTTGGTGAGGTTTAAAAACACCCATTATTATATAATTATACAATTCCCGACTAGTGTAGGAAGGATTATATTATTAGTATTATATTCAATGGAGAGATATATTTAGGAACCCAAATAAATATTGGCAATATTTATAATATAAATAACTCCCATATTGTATTGGAGTTTCTAGATATCTGTTTTGGTGACATTGTTAATACAATGTTATCTAATAATATTTTGTTGAGCTCACGACTGTATATATATTATAAGTTATAACACTATTAATGTTAGAACTTATTTATGTCGAACTTGACATTTTTTTTTTTGAAAATTGAAAAAAAAATTGAAAACAGACCAAAACAAGTCACGCGATTGACACCGTACGATCGACTAAATATCGTTACGTGTTAGTGGACCTCGATCGCACAAATCGCTTGAATCGCACTTGTCGCACTAAAAAAAAAATACTATCGTATTTCAATCGCGTCGCGTGTCCATCGCGTAGTGTGCGGAATAATGTAAGGAGGGCCTTAGCCTTAGTCTGCTTTAAGCAGTTTTGCTCTTTTGGTGTGCGGCCGGCCTAACACACACATGCACGCATGCACGCACTAGCAATTGATTCTTTTTCATGACTTAATTAAACGCTGTGACGTCGGACAGTAATATTTTCTAAAATACGTGCGCACATTTGTTTTAACACACCCAACTTAACCTAGATGACTGTTTTTCATACGATCTCTGATAAGAGATCATGTATTTCAGTTGTATCTTCATGCCACGATGTAGATAAAACTGTGTAGATCAGCGGTTCCCAAACTTTTTTTTCCTCGGTGCCCTTTTAGCGGCCCCAAGTTAGCCACGGTGCCCTGCTGTATATACATGAAAGACAGAAGAATAAAAATTACTCATTGATAACCAATTTTATTAAACCTAATACAATCTAAGCATTCTAAGGTACACAGCTAATTTAATTATAAACAAATAAAAATATAAACGAATATACAATAGAAAATATTACATTATTTGCTATAAAGTTTTTACGAAAATAATAACGAAAAAAATCTATACATTTTAAACTATTTGGTAGACCGCGGTGCCCTTAGAAAGTAATCACGGTGCCCCTAGGGCACCGCGGTGCACAGTTTGGGAACCGCTGGTGTAGATACTTCCTATCTTTGATTCGGAAATGTTTGACCCATTATTTTACAGCATTTCGTTCGGATATTGTCCACCTCGAGCTCAAAAAGGCCCATTTTCTTTTTGTTGTTATTATACTCGCCATACAAATACCGAAATACATTATGTAAATTGTGTCACGTAAATTAGTTCATTTTTGTTAAATCATTATATACTGTACATTGTACCAAATTCCGACGTAACACTGCAGTGACTAGTGACAACAAATTACAGAACTATATAATAAATATAATTGTCTGGTAAAATTTTGGACAAATACATAAAAAATCTAATGTCTTGCACATGCAAGTTTTGTTTGTTCTATTGCAGTTAAAATAAATTACACCATCGCTCCCATGCCCCCCCCCCCTTGTATCCGCGGCTCCACTACATACTTACGCATAAATTTTCTACAGACTCAAACGTAATAGTCTTTAATCTAAACAGTAGCTTGGTCCCACTTCATCATTCGTTTTTATATTATATTTCATCATTCTTGTTATAATTATTATATAGCACGCTCGCGCCCTACGCTGTTTTTATACTTTACCGCGCACAGACCGCAATCGGCTTAAGCTCCACTTACTGACGGATTGTTCAAACCGGTTGGAATATTCCTTGACGGCACACAACGTCGGGATTTTACAAAAATAATTTAGACAATTTTATTTCAAAAAGCTGCGAGTGCCTTTGCGTTATGAATGGTGCAAAATGAATAGGTACAAACTCTCAAGTATCATTATGGAATATCGATATTGAATTAAAAATGCATTCATTATTACATTTTATAATTATAATATATATTTAAATAATTGATAAGAATAGTATGTATAAAATGTAGGTTTCCATCAACCAATAGAAATCATATTTGTTTTTTAATATTGCATCCAGGTAAATATAATAAATTAATAGATATGGTAATACATTGGCCTAATAAGATGTATACACAATGTGTATTACACATATATAAAGATTAATAAAGATTATAAATGGTTGAATGTCCGGGATATACCAGACATGTGGCCTATTACATTTTTTTTTAATAACGATATTTATTTTTTATATCGATCTATTTGTTTGGGTAAGACCTGGGAGGACCTACGGAGGCCATTAGCCCTACATGTGGGTTTTTGCTTTTATAGGTTTTTTTTTATTGTTTAGAGTTACGAGTATTTTCACTTTCGTCAATTCTTCCTATCTTACAAGTAAGTAATTTTCTATGTTAATAAATAACTATGCTAAGAGTATCTTAATAAAACTATTACACATGGAAAAATATACATTTTTCAGAATATTATTTATTTCAGTAATTTAAATTTTTTGCTGGACCAGACCAATAATAACCATTTTAAAAGTATTCTTAGCAGGTAGTACAATGAAAAAAATATTTTATAGAATTAAAAAATACAAATCATGACCTTGATTATAGTAGTATGAGAAATAAATGATATAATTTTATTATTTAGTTAATTATAGTAATTTATGTAATAGTAAAAATAAATATCTGCAGAACTAAATCAGTATTTTCATTCTATACGATACTTATTTCCAAATGAAAATAAAGTGACGTTATGTACTTCATATAAACAAAAATCAAAAAGAGACATCCATACAGCTCGTACCTAATCTAAAAGAAATCTAAAACTTTAATCGAAAAAGAGGAGACATTAGCTGTAGGTAATGAAAGTAAATATATAAGAATATATATTTTTTAATAATAAACCATGAATTAAATATTAAAATATTTATAAATGTATAATCAAATATGAATATAATACATTAAATCTAACTGTTCAACCCAAAAGAGTACAAATTTAATATTTAATTATAATGTACCTAACCGTTTTCATATTTATTTTAGAAGTAATCCAAAGATGTATTATAACTGAATCATAATATTCTTCCGTGAGGTATTGTAACTCAAAGAAGAACACTTCACTTAAATTGTGGTGCTATTATTTTGTTAAAGGTGAAGTTATACTATTTTATTCAACAAATACGCAGTGTAGTTACACATTTAAAAAACTCAGTAGCCGCGATAATTCAAATCTTTGAAAGAGGAAGACTATTACACCCAAATAACAATATATAGTATTTACCACTTACTGCTATATTATTTCTAAGCTCTAGAATATCCGATCCGTGCATGGTACGTAAATAATAGTAATTAATATTTAACGTTTATTTAATTAGTAAATACATAATTTTAGTATACGATTGGTGTCCAGTGAACATATTTTTGCTCCTAATGAAGACAGTTTTGAATGCTGGACGATATAAGTTCGTATGATTATTCACACAAAACTGAAACAATTTTTTTTTTTTTTTTATTGAAAATATTCATAATACAGTACAGAACTAGAATACAAATAATATACTATGTAGTAGAATTAATTTACCCCTTTAAGCGATGCTTGTGATGGGGTAAATGAGTTATTATACAAAATTTTTATGATACTTTACAAAATACAAAGACGAAATTTCTAAAACTTAAAAAAAAAAAAAAACTTAAAATTAAAGTTCACTAAACAGCCAGTTTACAATAGATTTCTTATTTATTATAACGTTAGATTTTTTATTTACATTATTAAATATACTTTGTTTAAGATACAATGGCATTGCATTGAAGTTTGTAGGACCTAAATAATCCAAGAAATGTTTACCAATATTTTTTTTTTTATATTTAACTTGTAGATCATATGCTCTACATTCACGTTTATTTAAATTTTTATGATCGATATTTATAGAAGCACTTAAAATGGAAAATTGTGTATATAGAGACCTGATTGGCAATACCTTCAACTCTTTGTAGTTAGAAACTGTAAAGCCTTTTAAATCATACTTATTTAAACAGATTCTTACCGCTTGGTTTTGTTGGGTTTTTAATGGCCTTATTGCATTGTCAGCACAACCTCCCCATATTATTAACCCATATTGTAAAATTGATTTATATAAAGCATTGTATATGATACACATAGTATTTTTGCACAATATTTTATTTAGAGTGTATAATTTAAAAATAATAGATCTTAAACGCATAATTAAGTCCGTTATATGTATATTCCATCGTAAGAAACAGTCAATGATTAAACCTAAATATTTTACTCTGGTTACTCGAATTATTTTTTGACAGTTACAGGAAGTTAAGTAGATATTTTGCGTATCACAGGAGTGTATAATAATTTTATCTATTGGTATATAATTATTTGTTATAGAAAATGCAATAAAAACACTTTTGCCTATATTTAAAGTGAGTTTTTTTTCAGACAACTTAATAAATACCTTGTTTACTTCTGCTGTTGCTTTACGTTTGACATTATCCCATGTATTGCTTGAAAATAGTAAGCATGTATCATCTGCATAAGAAACAAGTTGACCGTCTAATTCTAAATAACAAATATCGTTAATATATATTAGGAACAATTAATTATTTATTTATTTATTAATTTATTTAATTATTTATTAATAACAAAATTGAAAGTTTTGTACTAGTATTACTAACATTTCAGCTTATACAAAACGGAATACAATCAAAGCTTTTGAATGCTGTATAGGTTATTTATGCGAAATATCAAAACAAAATATGTATTTTACTAACAATTTTACTGGTACTATCTTTCTTTTGAATTCACCATTTTAAAATGTTTAAAAATGCAAATCATTAATACGAATTACAGTCACCATTTTACTGGTATTATCTTTCCTTTGAATTCACCATTTTAAAATGTTTAAAAATGCAAATTATTAATACAAATTACAGTCACTTGTTCGTTGAAGTTAAGATAATTACGTTTTGGAATTTTCTAAATCATAAATAATAATATAAATAATTTATATCGAAAACAAATACTTGTCATTTTCTATTAGTTCTAATATTTCATATTATATTCCCATTGTAATAATATGCACAATTATCTGTCATATCCATCAATTTTATAAAAACTATAATGTAATAAAACCATTAGATTGATTGATAAACATCAAAATAATTAACTATAATCTGTTATTAGAATAAGAATATTACTTAGCAGTAGTTTTAGTTTGATAGTCACACGTAGTAATTAAGATACACATATTTATCAGTAGACAATTAAGCACATTTATATTAAAAATAAGCCGTCAACCATGATTATTATAATCAAATATTATCACAAATAAAATTAACCGCCACATTATGATAGTCCATCATTATTATTAATTACTATTGGTTACTGTTAATATCATGATGGGCTTTATCGTTATATTTTGTAACTTAATTATACCTAACATTTAAGTCCGATATCATATTATATAATATCTCTTTTCACAAATGTTAATAAAAAAGGGCAATAGCAATCACACTTTCGAGCATTTTATAAAAGAGCATATGTGACCACCAGTCAATCTCAAGCAGGATATAGGCTCCGACTAACCACGTTTATTTCTAAAATTGTAAGGCTCGAAAAGTACGATTGCTTAGGCATTTGTACAAGTAAAAAAATAGTGTTTTTATTTCATCTCAGATATACCCAAGTTTAAATTAATTGTGTGTTCATTTATTCTGCGGAATCTCGTCTCCTAGATACACGAGGACCTGAAGACAAACGTGCTTGCTACAGGTACTTGGGTGAGAATAAATATCATTATATGTTATTGCGTACACTACACATTAACACAAATAAATATACGAACACATAATTAAATTAATAAGATCTAGAGTAAGTGATGAATACCTTTCATCATTAAACTCTCCAAATCTTATATACAGTGAAACCCGTATATAGCGGACAGTCACTGGACCAAAATAATCGGCGATTGTAAACTGCGCCCAAAATACAGGTTAACACAAAATCACACATGTAAACTGCGCCCGAGTTTTTATCAAGAGTAAAAAGGTGACATGTAAACTGCGCCCGGGTAAAATTACAGGTAAAATACTTAATTCGTTACAGCCATATAATTTGAATAATTAAAAATAAAATATAATTTAAAAAATTAAAATAATTATAAATATTACAAATAATAACATATGGTGGATACATATTCATCAATTGGTATTTGACTACTATTATATTTATTAATTAAATTTTCTAACTTTTCGCGTTTTTTTTTGTTTTAGAGTTTTAGAATTTAAACGGTTCATTTATACTATTTAGTTTAATGTATACTTCTATTTGAATTTCTTTTAACTTTTCTATGAACATGAAAATATTTGGATGAGTTGTATAAACTATAAAAGCTGGAATTAAAGTGAGAATGAAAAGACTCGCATGCATTTGTGGTTAAAGTTGGCTCTGCTGATGCTTGAGCCCATACTTCAGGTGGATACCGAGCTTCTTCACTTATATTTACGTCTACAAAATAATCCGCAAATCGTGTCACTCTTTCGTCGTCAGGCTTTGATTTCAATAAATAATTGACAAAATACTCAGATACACTTTCTGAACTTTCTGGACTAATGGTAAACCGTAACAATGCACTAACCACCTTCTAATATCACTATTTTTATCTTTATAGTCATTACTTAAACCATTTTGTTGGATACTTCTATTCCAAGACTGTGCTAAATGAAAGCGACATCCGTGTATCTTTATCTGAGGCCAAACAGTATTACATGCTAAATGAATAGCTTTTTCGAAATCTATTACAACATCGGATGGTGATATAATAATATTATTTTGGAAACTATATTCACAAATAGATTTTAAGCAATCAGTATATGATATTGTACTTTTATCGGAGAGTAAACATATGGCGAGTGGTATGTAATAGCCGTTGATAAAACCATGTATTGTAAACATTTGTGTGAAGTATTTAGGGCAGTATGAAAATGTACCATCCATGTACAACCATTTTGATAGTGCAAGAGCTTTTAAATTAGAAATGCAACTGAAAACAATATATTTCAACTCCTTGTTGTTTATTAATAAAAATAATTCATCTCTATTTGTTTGAACACCGCGTTCATCAAGAAGTAATTTAATTTCTTCAATTGATTTAGGGAATGGAGGCAATATCTTCATATAACCATCAATTGTCGTATTACTGCAATATATATATTCGATAACGTGATGGTATTTCTTGACGAAAATAAAATGTCTGTGATATACTTGAAAAAGTACACAATCGTCAAACATAGAGACTTTGATAAGTGAAAATTTAATAAGTTAAGTCGGGCGCAGTTTACATTATATCTTTTTAACATAGATAACATTTCGGGCGCAGTTTACACTATACCTTTTCAACTAAGATAAAAATTCGGGCGCAGTTTACAAAAAAAAAGGTCATTTGGGCGCAGTTTACGTATGGCCAAAATAATTGTCCGTTATAGACAGGTATCCGTTGTAGACAGGTTTCAATGTTTTAAAAATAAAATTAATCTTCAAACATGATCTATACAATTTTTACGTACATTTGTATTGTTTTATATTTTATGATATGTATTAGGTATAATCTTTATTAATATTATATATTATACACATTACACATACATTATAAATTTAATTTTAATCATTATTTTTATATTACATACAACAATGGCACATTATAAATTTACTATACATTTTTAAAACTTCGGCTACTTGCGTTTTACCGATGCCAAATTTGTCGGCAAGTTTACGAATAGACCAACCTCCGCTAGAGTCTTTAAAACGAATAATGTCCACCTTTTGTTTTAAATTTAAAGCTTTACGCGGCACGGGAGGTGGTGTTGCTAAGGAAAAGATGCACTTACAACAGTTTACACTTACAAGAGTTGTATGAACATATGTTTCAGTATGTATTTTTGTCCGTTATGAAATTGTCGGGTTAAATATTAGTGTCCGTGTCCGTAATAGAAGGAGTCCGTTATAGACAGGTCGAAATACATTGGAATGCCTATCTTTTTGCCGGGACCTGGTCATTTTGTCCGTTAAGAGAGGTGTCCGTTATATACAAGTTTCGGTTAAGTCAGGTTTCACTGTATATGCATCCGCCCCAGCTCTAATCTCCATAGTGAAATCTAAGTCACACCATCGGGGCTTATATTTTACTATAAGGTAGTGCACCATTTATAGGGATTCCCCCGTGGCCCCCTACCTTTACATCATATTTGATTCAGTACACCATGGTTACTTATTTTATTGAGATCAATATTGATCTAATTAATATTGTAAGACTCTATTTACAAATATTATCACATCAAATTTTATTTACACAATATTAGATTTATATTATTTTATATAATTATTTTAAGTTTAATCAACAAAAATGTATAAAAATGCAAAGCTATTGTTGAGTAATCCTACTATACACCAAATCGCTGATCCAAGATTGTAAGTATTTAAAAAAATATGACGGTGACCAAATATTTCCGATTATGTGTGAATAAATAATTTGCCTCAGAATACAACAAATATATACAGACTATAAAGAAGCAACTGTTAAACTGCGACTCTTAAAAAAAAAAAGAAAAAAAATGTATTCAGACATGATCGCAACTAACGTCGAAATGATGACATTTAATGAATACATGCACGAGAAATTATTTAAATTAGAAGTAAGTTAAAGAGAAATATATAATATATAATTTGAAAATATTAAAAAATTACCTAGCCATAGTTTCCTTGTCTTGGAATTTATTCTGTTGTGAATTCGCACGTACTAAGAATTTGTATTTATTTATTTATTTATTTATTTATATATAACACGGGACTAGTCCAATTAAAATACAACAACAATTAGGATAATTATATACATAATTATGATTTAACATATAACGGGTGGAGAAAAAAGGAACGGAGAAAGGATATACTGTGTGGGAATTAAATACAGGGATACGAAAGCAGTAAACCAGCATTAAGCTACCAAGACTACCATTAATTAATTCACCCAAAAAGAGCAGATGTGCTTGATGAGATATCTTCTGTCAGCTAGCAAAGACAGATTTAGCATTTGAAGCACTGGCTAGTAATCATATAGCGGACAATCAATCTGCAGAACATAACCTGCGTACTTTAAAAACTTACGCTGCACACGCTCAAATTTGTACTGGTCACTAATCGTACTAGGACTCCATACTACCACATCATATTCCAAGTGAGAACGCACAAATTAACAATAAAGAGCCTTAAATGAACAGGATAGTTTGAATTCAGATGAGGCTCTTTTAACAAACTTTTAAACGCCTTAGGTTACGCCTTACTAGTTACTCTTTCAACATGAGAATGAAAAGACAGACGCCAATCAAACGTAATACCCAAATCCACTACTCTGTCGCCAGAGGTTTTTAAACTTTTACCAATAACAGAATACGTGAAATAAACTGATCCATGACAACGAGTAAATGTCAGGTCATAAAGCATTAAGCTCTAGTCCGATACTACTGGCCCAACTAACCATCGACTCAAGATATTCTTGGAGAAGAGCACAGTCTTGAATAGAGTCAATTCGGAGAAATAATTTTATATTTTCGGCAAAAAACAAAAAACGACAATGCCGCAACATTTTTTTTATACCATTAACATACTCGTATAATGCAATATATATGGGGTGGGAGTTATTACATGTGTAATATGATTAAAATTAGTTGTAATATTTAAGTGTTCAGATTAATGAAATCAATAAAATAACGAGTTAGTTTTTTTTTCCAACCGTAGTATCTACTACACTTGTCATAGTTATGAAACTCGTGTTGGAATTAGAAAGGCGGGAGACATTGCTTCACTACTATTTTCTTAATATTATTACTGATATTATGCGCTCTGCGGTTTTCAGAGCTTCTTGGAATCGACCCATGAATGTAAATGTGTCGCTGATGAAAGTAAACAGAGTCAAATCGATAATCGTAAGAAAATAATAAATTTGAAACGTCATACGGAAAAATTAAAAGATATGGATCATCTCGCAACTACCCGTATTGAACAATTTCGTCCTTTTGAGGTATACGAGTTAGTATATTATATGTTACAAAAAACACAATAATTGAATATGTGTAAAACGTATTGTGTATTAACGAATATTATGTATAGTAAGTGGATATTCTTATTTTAAAAACACGAGATTTGATATTCAGGAACTGGTTTCAAAAGTAATTGAAAATAGTCCTCGATATAAGAGCGTATACGAAATTATTCAACATGTCGAAGAAATGGCTAAAGCGAGAAAAAGCCTACATTTGTCATCAATACTTCAACTTCGGACGAGTCTTGGAATGCAAAAAAAACCTCCTCCGTACTATCGAAGAAAAATATCCGATATAGATTCTTTGGTAAGTATAAAGTGTTTAAACATTGTCTCAAATACTTACCTGCTGCGACTACAAAATCGACGTATTATTATTATATTATTGATATTTGAGTAGTAAAAATAGTATTTAGACATTTAGTGATTTCAAATGTCATATATTTTAATCTAACACGTAATATTGTGCACGCATTTTAAATATAAAAATGATTATGCGTTTTAAATGAAAAGTCTTTTTCCCGCGATTGAAGGTACTTATTATATTTATTTATTCTTTGAGAAAAATATGAGGAAGACCCAATTCAAAAGTACTATTGACATTAACGGAGCTTAATAAAATAACAAAAACAAATTATTTTTATAATTTATTAAATAATATATTATAACACTCGTTTCTCTGAACAAATAGTATAAAATGTGCATTTTTATATCCGGTAGGACATTCCGAATCGTGTCAATTATATTTATCTGTTGAATGATCACCAAAAAATGGAACAGAGAAGTAAAGACGAAGAAATTGAAATAAAAAAAAACAGTATTAAAAATATGTACAGAGAAAACTGTCGTGTAAGTAATAGCCGATGTACTTGCAAGTTTTATACCATCCGTTAGGTTAATTATGTTCACGTAAATATCCGTGATTCAGGACCGCCATTTAATATCAGATCAGTATTACTGCTTATGTGTCCACAATTTGATAAAAGCATCGCACCACAAAAATGAACCAGAAGACCGTCAGTTGGCAGCTATCATTGATTACTTCAAAGAAATCACCCAAAGGTTGGCGATGTATAAAAACTTAAGGTCGGGTAAATTGAAAAGTCCTATATATGATAGGCATATGTTAAAAAAAAAATCTTAAATGGTGAAATCCTCAAACGGATGGAAGCACAGTGGTCCAACAAAATTAAAAAAAATTGTAAACATATATGTTATTTTCAAAGACTTTGTAAACATTGAATATGCCGAGAGGTGGCCTCCAAAGAATCGAAAATGTCTATGATTTTAAGGTGGTCATGTGGTTATTCATATTGTATCTATATTTTGTGCAATGAATGATTCTGAAATGACCGAGTTGATGTTTAAAATTGATATTATATTACAACAGGTTTTATATTATATAAAATAACAAATTATGAGGTTAAGCGGAGGTGAAGAGGGGATGTGGCGACTTTATGTCTCGTAGGGGTCATAATAACTGTAGATGGTATTTAGTTGCTGAGTACTGGTGCTTGTCGACTTTCCGTTTTTCCGTTGCGGACTACCCGGAATAAGTGGCCGTTTAGCTACATCGAGACTTCCATGCCTCTTGAGCAGTTGAGTATCTTATATTTTTATTAGTGTAGGTGCACGTTTGTGGGTCGAAACGCGGTCGATCTCGAACCAATAGTACACAAATTTGTACACTCGTACACAAATTTGTTGTATACTAATTGTCCGTCAAACTTACGATCGAGTACCAATAACGTCAAATCGATTTTAAATGTTACCTATAAATTGTTTCCCAATAAACGGGCCGAAATATTACAGTGAATATTTAAACTATATTTTACGATCGTGGACAACAGTCGCTAACCTGAGGTCGGTAAGTTTCACTATAAAAATGAAATAAAACCAAAGAAAAAGGTGACATGCTCTACACTTATAATTTAAAAAAAAATGTTATCACGTTAATGGTTAACGGCTACGTTAAAGACTTACAGTGGCAGAATGCAGCTGAATAAAATAAAAGGCATTTCCTTCCCATCGCAAGAACCGGCGTGCAAAAATATTGTGAGGTAGTTTTATATATTAATTAATTAGTTTGAACGATTGCGGATTATATTATTTTTTTTTCAAGGAAACTACATCAGTACATCACCAATGCCATAAGACATAAGTATTATTCATTTCACCGGATACAATTTGAGAACGAAAATGATAAATTTCGAAAGAGGAATAATGTCATTACTTCGTGTAAAACAGCATTGCGCCTTGGTAGCTGTTACGGGACGTAAGTATTATTTTTGTCTTAAGTCTAGCCTAAATGGTTTTCAACTACAAATAACTGTACAACTAAGACGTACAACTACACTCTAATTTAGATCAGTAAATATGGCAACATACTTAAAACAATTAATGTAGTTTTTGATTTTTACCATCGTATCATAACACCGAATAATAATATTACCTATATATTATTTGTATTTTTAACACGCACAGTATACATTTAATAATATGTAATCCGTATTTACATAACGAATAAGATTCAAATCAAATTTTAAAAACAAATTTTCTTCGCCACACACATCACGGTAAGACGGGACGCACCAGTTGAGAACGACGGGACTCTAAGAACAAATTATACTAGAGATTCTAAAATATGCACGGACAGCTTATGTGTGCGGGTGTGCGTGTGTACGCAATGTCGTGAAACCGGCGGCAGTTATGAAATAAAAATAAAAAGAAAGCCCTCGAGGATCAATGACCCACCATCTATCCGTTTTTGATACTTCGTTTTCAGTTTGTTTGTTTCGCTGCTTTTTTGTCCGTCCAAAACAACCGAAAACTGACGGCAAAACAACCATTTTTTCTACGATGCGCTATTGAGCCACTCGATTATTGTGTACACACGATAATTTTCATGATACATTACATACAAGCGGTTATCTACGCGCACGCCGACGTTATACGTAGCTGACGGTGATTCTCTGTCCGAAAACCACGTGCCGGTGGAAGTTTGTGAGCGAAAGCGAGTACGTTTGACAGATAAATAACCAAACGCGCGGGTTTGCGCGTATGAGATCATGAGAGTGTGTGCGAGTGCGTTTGCGCGTGTGTTTGTACGAAGTGTGCGTGTGTGTGTACGTTAGGGTTGCCAGATTTTAAAATCACCAAACCGGGACATCATATTGAAAACCTTTTTTTTTATATTGAAATAGTAATATGCATTATTTTATAGTTAGAAATACAACAAAAAGTAATAATATTATAGTACATAGTTATTATTTTCTTATGTATGTATACAATTTAAAATTATTTATAATTCTTAAATTAAAACGGTATTTTAAATGTATATCAATATTCACCGAAATCTTACTCGTTTACTAACATGTTGTCGTGAACCTTGTGGGGCAGCACGACGCACGGTGCAATTTTGTCGTGGGCCTTGTAGGGGCTGCACGACGCACGATGCACGATGAAAAAAATAAACGAAAAAAAGAAAAGGGAGATGGAAATGAAATGGTCAATGACAATGTTTATTGAGAAATAATTTTACACGATTAACATATTAGTTAGGTAACAGAAGAGAAAACACTTGAGTTCGGGCGTCCCTCCTGTCACGGCCAGGTCTCGAACGCAAGAGACCGCTTTTCTCGTTTCGGCCGTTGTCTACGGCGGCGTCTATGACGTATGCCCCCTCCCCCCGCACCACGGTAGGTGCGGGGTACGGGAGGATCGGTAACGCGATCCGCGGACTGCCGGCTGACAAGATTAGCAACGCGGTCGGCGGTGTACGTTCTGGGGAACTGCTGCCGCCGGGCCCGCGTCAATGTTTTTTGTTATGTATGCGTATAATGTATATCTAATCTAATATATAAATGTGAAAATGAAAACCTTTGAGTGATATGTTCTCGGAAACTACTGAACCGATCGTTATGATTTTCTTTTTAATTGCACAGCGCAACTGTTTTGAAACAAAAGTTGCAAATCAGTTGTGTTTGCAACCAGTTTGCAACCAGTACGAAACTTCAGTCCGCACACGGACATGACTGATTTTGGATCAGTTGGTGTAAATCTATTCGATCATTGCAATTGTTTTTTCGGTTTTATGCTATGTCGAGTTCAGATTCCGATTCAGATGACATCATTGATTATTATCAATACCGCAGGCTACGCAGAGTACAGCGGAAACATTGGGTCCATCCATACATAAGAGAAAATGCGAACTCTAGGCTGTTTATAGCAGAAAAAGAACTGTCTCAGACGGACAGAAAGTTTATTACTTTTTACACAATCTTGGTAAAAAATACAAAAATAATAGACGTGCACAAATACGAAAGTTCGGTGCAACTTATAATTGCAAGTTGCAACGCAACTGCGACCGCGGAAACCGAATGAGTACAACCGATTTTCAACTGATTGCAAGCTAATCTCATTTTGATCGCTTCGTGTGCGGACGCGCCCCAGTTATACGTTGCCTAAGTCCAGTGGCGGCTCGTGGGCTTTGAAAGTGGGAGGGCGATTAATTTTTTTATTTTTTGAAAATTAATAGAGTACAAATATATATATAAATTTAAAAGATTATCGAACCAAAATTAATACTATATAGAAAAATAAAATTCTAAGCACATTTTAACATTTTACATTTTTATTGCAAAAAAAAAAATAAGAAAGTCATTAATAATTTACAATAGTTTTCAAACATTTTTATACTTAAAATCTAAACGCCGATCTTTCATTTCACTAAATATATCAATAACTTTTTTTTAAATCAGGTGTTGGTCTTCCGAGTTGTTTAATTTCAATTTTCTGGTCATATGTAAATGAACAAAAACGGTTTGTAGTTAAATATGAAACAGAATTTTTATCCATAATAATAAAATATATTGTCATATACTCTTAAAATATTGTAATGTTAACGCGTCATAAACTCAAGAACTCGGAACGAACGACGGAACAAGCAGTAAAAACTAAAAACTAAAATATACCTTTGTCTTTTAGTTATTATGTATAGTTTTCCGCAGACCGCATGCATGTCGGGCGATTATTCGTATCGCTCCGGCGCGCGGCGGCCGTATTTTCACCGAATCACCCCTTCTTTGTTTTTGTATTTGATCATATTATTTATTATTTTATAAAAGTTTTTGACGGGTGATTGTTAGCGTCGCCCAGCGCCAATCGCCGCGCTGTATAACAGATAAGATAATATACTGATTCTACACTCGATAACCGCGTGGCGCGTAGTGGCGTAGATGGGTATTACCTATATCAACTATATTATAATGACTTATTTTTATATTTTTAAACTCCGATTATTTGACATTTTTTTCATAATAATAAAAAAGTGTTTTTACTTTCATTAATATTATAATATTATACGAGATAATTTTAATATTTGAATCAATATCCAATATCTGAAAAAGTAACTTGCTACAATTTTAGCAGGGGGGGGGGCGACCGCCCCGTCGCCCCTACACACGAGCCGCCACTGCCTAAGTCACAAAACAGTTGCACGTGCAACTGATTTGCAACTTTTGTCCCAAAACAGTTGCATCGTGTGCGCTTGGCCTTAATGTTATATTAATTATTCACCATTACATCATACTGAATACCAATATACGTATTTCTATTTGATAAGAACTACTCAATAATCTTCTTTAAAACTAATAAAATATAAAACATACGTTATATAAAATAAAAATATGTATAATAATAATTCATATTTCAAATGTATTCTTTATAATCACACTATTATATTGTTTACTTTTTACATAATAACAGTTACATTTAATTGTTCAATGTAACAATAATTTAACTAGCAAATAATCTATAACATATACAGAGTATCCCGCCGAGATAAATAACCTAGCACAGACCGATATCTCCCGCCTTAATATATATTACCGAATTCTGTTTTTCTTATGAGCACCCCCGGGCAAAGGCAACTTTATTGACAATAGTTTGGTAAATATAAGAGTATTATTAAAAAAGTTATAAAATTAACTTTTTATTTTCTAATTAATGGATCGGTCTGAAATTTGGCATACAGATAGCTATTATGACGTAGGCATCTGCTGAGAAAGTAGTTTTCGAATTGAGCTCTGAGATGGACGTTTAATATTTTGGTTATCTAGAAAATATTTTATTTTGTTTAATATGTTGATTTTATTCATTATTTGATTGAGGTATAAGGTAGGTATATATTAATATAGTATAGTTAAATTAAAATGGATATCATTAGTTTCCATACGACGATTGTGCGTTGTTTTCAACCTAAATTTTTTTATGACGAAATAGAAACCGATCTTATCTAAAATAGTAACATATCTCCCGGGCGAGGCCGGATAATTCAGCTTGTATATATATAAATTCGTAATTATAACACAATAGTCACAATAAATTATTAAATTTAAATGCGGGAACAACACAAGTCACAACACATAGAACATTTGACGTAAGGTCGGGCGCACACCAAAAGAGCAAAAAAAGAGGTGCTCGGAACAAATTCCATTCACACTGACAAAACTGAGCAGAACATAACACAATAATTCTGGATTATTTTTGTTATTAAAAACCAGTTGTCAAGATGAGTTCTGACGAAGACGACGTCGTTGTACCGCTTATGTGGCAATGATTACTAACCTGATGTTTCCATTTCTTTGCTAATTTCATTTCAAAATCTGTCTTGTATCAATTTATTGCTATGTGCTTACGGCTTTATCAATATAATCGGAAATAGATTTTCTTAAAAATACTAAATTTATTAATTTTTCTGGCTCGCATGCCATTTTAAATTAATATAATACAATTTTTGTATTATTAAAATTAACGAAAATTAAAATAAAATTAAAATAAATTACATACATTAATATATTTATAAGGTAAATAAAATAAAATTAAAATAAAATAACAATATAATTGGGAGAAAATAACTTCACTGTGTTCACGCGGTATTCGGTGGAGGACTATTCGTAAAATAAACCTGTGACTTTGTTTTTCGTATTTTGATCGGAGCAAAAATAAAACCAGACCGATCAAGACCGATCATGTATTGTCTTGTCTTGTTTTTGACAGATTAGTGTGCACGCGTCAATTACTTGATACGTATTTTATTTATGTCCTAACAGCTCCGAGCTTCAGTTTTGCTCGGTCAGTGTGCGCTGGGCCTAAGGCCGCGCGCACATTGGATGCAAATTTGTTTCCTGAAAAACGTACGAATAGTGGTCGTACATTCGAATTGAGTGCACACACTGAACACCTTTTTGTCCGTAAAATAGTCAATATTTCGGTTATATCGCGTTCGTGACGTTCTGGAACGCAATGGGTAATCTGTATCTTCAAGATAATTATTTTCCAATCCGGAGGCGACTGCGTCGTGGTAACTATCGTAGAACCAAATGGAGAATATATTTAAATCAAAAGTTAAATTTATTTTTTGTAAAATTTAAAGTTATTTCCATTTGTTTGGATATTTCTTGCCATGCCCTGCGATGAAAGTCATGCAAGTGATAACTTGAAACACTTTGATCCCATAAACATGTGTGTTGGTAAATGTTCACGAACACAGCCGGACGCACCGGAGTAATATTATCATTATTATAATTAATATTATAAATGGTACGTGTGCGAGAGCCAGTGGGTACGGCGCGGCGGTGCACGTCCTTATCTGCTTCCCTCTTCCTCGTCTTCCACCGTGTGTGAAAAAATTGTTTGGATTATGTCATTATTGTTTTGTTATGTAATATTGTTGTGTGTGAATTATTCAATAATTTTATTTTTGTCTTTTTTTTTTGTATTCCGTCGGTCGCGATATCGCGCCGTCAATTTTAGATTTTTTTCTTTGTGTTCGTCTCTCGCTATTACAGCAACTCGTCGTCGTTCGTCTTTCGCTATTACAGCACCTCATCGTTTTTCCTACCAACATTTTTTTTGTTTTTGTATTTTATGGCTAGTGAAGCCGATCTTTGAATTATAATACCTTTTTTTTACTCGTCTGCCATTGCGGCAACGTGATTATTTTTATTCTTATTATTATTATTATTATTATTTTCACCGATGTGGTATTTTGTGTAATACTAAATTGTGAATTATAATCATACTATATCATTATATTCACCGAGCATTCAAGACAAATAAACTACAAAAGATCTCATTTTCGTTGTTGTGATTTATTTTTGTCTGCGTGTCCACCATCTAACAAAATCTCGTGAGTTCTTATTATACGATTATTATACATTGATCACCATCCGCTCGGATGGTCATATCAAACAACGCCACACGTAAGTCCGCCAGCGCACGGTGTGGCGTGTGAGAGGCCGTCCAGGACATCGAGACCATTTTTTCTAGTACAGTTACCATCATCGTTACCATCACCTCATCGTCACGTAGTCTTAAGTTAAGTGTAAGTTGTGCCCTGAATGTTTAGATTAAGGATTATCTCCGATTATATGTGTGTCATTGCACCAAAACGATCCGACCACAGAGACTCCCCCCTTATAAATAGATTCGACTTCCTCCACTCCCTTGTATATATATAACTTGTTCCGTTCCTATTTGATACCGTCGCCGCCGTCACGCCGGGCCAACGGTGCTGAAAATTGAGTTGCCTAGTCACCATCAGGTAGGCGTTGTATATTAAATTGCCTACACAGGCAAACTTTCGGGCGCAACAATTTATATATTCTATCGTCAATGAGACTGGTCCCTCAACGCGTTCGAGCATAAACAGTAAATTAAACTAATACATTTTTCACTATCCATTTTCCATTAATCCGTTTCCGGCGTACGAACGATAATGAAATCCGGATAAGTTCGGATTGTTTGAAGTTACACCCAGTCTGAGCGCTCACATAGTATTTGGTAGATCGGGATCGTTCGTGCGTGTACGTAGAAGTTCGCACGAATCAAATTCGTACGAAAACGCATCGAATGTGCGCGTGGCCTATGACTAAAAGGCTCAGTCAAACAGAACGCGGGCTGCCCGCACTACTGACCTCGGCGGTCTGTGATGTCAAACAACGCGCGGGTTACTCAGTCTACGTGTATACTCTGTTTAAATACACTATAAACATACAGAATTTTCGTTTCATATTTTTTGTGAAAATTACCAAATTTTAAAAATGACATCCAGTAGTAGTTCTGACGAAGAGCTTCTTCTTTTACTCACATTGAAAAACAAAAAGAAAAGGAGAAAATGAGTGCACGAAATGAATTAAAAAAGAGAAGAGTTAGGTGAGTTTCACCACCTCTGCATAGAACTGTCAACATACGAACATACTTTGACTAGTATCATTATGGACAGTTATGCACTAAATCAATTAATTTTTCAGACTCATCTGCCATGGTGGTGGAATAAATAGGAATGAATAATAATAATAATTTGTGACCGCCGCGTTCACTGTAAAATATTACAAACAGACCGCTGGCGGTCGACATAATTCCGCCGCGGCAGCCCGCGCTATTTTAAACCACGATGATGCAACCATAGATAACACAATGCCCGCCGCGGGCAATGCGAGCAGCCCGCGTTCTGTTTGACTAAGGGGTGAAGACCGATAATAATCGTCAATTCTATAAATTGTGCACGCGATGAAACATTAAATTATCGGTCCTCGGCCCTCTCCGAAATTTCCGACGATTGCTTACTTTTAGTGTTTAACGCGAGACAACAATAATTCGGGGCTAACTCTAAGAAACCGGTGCATTTCCGTGTGCCGGCCGGGGGTTGAAAAACATCGGGTCCGCACAGTGAAAACCGTTAGTGTGCCCCGGCGAAATCGGGGCGAATTGCCACCCCAGTGTACGCGAGCGTGGGCGCGCGCGTGCGCGTGCGTGTGTAAGGCAGTGAGAGAGAGAGCGAGAGAGCGACTGGTAGTGAAAGAAAGAGGGTTTGTGTGTGCGTGGGGAGGCGGGTGGGGGTTTATACCGTTACCAGACGTCGTGCACGCAGCGTTGCGCCGACAAACCGCACTCGTTGAACAAATTGTAGTTTGTGAGTCGTCCGTCGCGGCGCAGCACTCTTTTCCACTGCCGAGCGCACTCTCGCTGGTGAGCGTTTCCGGCACATTCAACGGTATATATACGAGTTCTCTCCATGTACATTTCGAGCGCGCTAAATCGAGGCCAACGTCCCACCGACTGTAAGGTCGACCTCGGCACGTACGGTACGTGCTTGCCGATAACCAAGCGGGCGCCTTAACACGCGTCCGCCCACATACTCCGGATATATAGCCGTTAATTGATAAAAATGTTGAAAAACAGGCATTTGCCTCAATTGTTCGATCTACTGACCACAACACTGTGGTTCGGATCGTTCTCGACGAATGTGGCCCCTCGACGTCGGTTAGCGCTCAAAATTTTTTGATTTTTTTTTCTATCTCGCCGTCGAGATGTTCTCATTTTTAAATGATCATTATTATTATTATTATTATTATTATTATTATTTTTTTTTGGAAATAATCACGATAAAATGTTAACGTTCAGCCGTGGCCGATCGTTGTTACGATGACGTACCGTTAAAATGCGCTCGACTGTTTTTATTAACCGTTCAGCATAATGAAAGTTACCTTGTGCTGTTTCTGTGCGCAATATTTTATTAGCTTTTTCTCATTTCTACGACCATCCCAATTCCCGAGTAGGTACACCTATAGTAAATGCGATATTTTGGACGTTTATCATTTTTATTTTACTCCTCTTTGGATTTTTAATATTCATTCAGTACACTCGTTATCGTTTGTGTATTACGTTTTTCAAATATATTTCATACATAAGCCGTGGTAAAAGTCATGGACCCGAACGCATATCATGTATATATCAACACAACTGTTTTTTGTTTTGTTTGGTTTTGTTTTGTGACAAAACGATTCTCAGCTGTCACGTCCACTGCAATAACAGTACAGAAATTGGGTTGTTCAAAAATATATATTCTTTAAAATGTCCATTTGAAACCGATTTAGATGACATCCGTTACGAAAATATGCACGGTAACTATTATTTATATTACCAATAATTCGAGGCATTTGCCCAAAACGTTTTTTTTTTTAAAAAACTACGCTACAGAGTAAAATAATTATCACCTCAATACTAATAAACTTCAATATGAAATTGGAGAAAATGTATATAAATCAAAAATTACAGACCAAATATGTCACCGGATACATTTATAATACACATTATGATTTATTATGATTTATATCTAATGAATTATTAGCTTTAAAATCATTATATATGTTATATCAACAAACTATGTCGGTGAAAATCTTAAGTAAAATACCAATACTACCAATACAATAACGAATAACTAACTTATCTTATTATTATACAAATGCGGTGTTTAATACTTTGTTATAACAATACACGCGTATTGCTTATAAATTATAATATATATGTACTTTAACGTATTGAATCTTATAATACCAAATCAATTAAATACATTAGGTACATGATTAATTTTTAAACTAAGACACTAGCGTCATTAATAAATCACTTTTTCAGAGTTTACCGTTAACGGAAGTTCTGCTGTGGCTTATATGACAATCACATTTTAATTTAATTACATTAATATATTATTTTAGATTTTGAGTAAAACGAGGAATGTATTGGTTTTACATGATGTGTATATTTTTTTGTGCGCGTTATGACGATTTTTCCTAAAAACCGTTATCCTATCAACAATTGCAGGTTTCAAATGTTGTGTAGTTGGTGCATTAGAAAGATAATTTATTGCATTTTTCAACAGTTTTTCCATTAATTATAAAAAACTGACGAAAAATTACAAAAAAACGGCAACTTAAATTTAAAAAGTATTGATCATAGAGGGACTTCAAATTTTGACCAAATATTTATATGGCCATTTTTTAGAGATTGCGTAAATTTCAAATGGTTTTGGATTTTTTGTGCTATTTAAAGCCATATGAAATTGAAGATTTTTCTTAAAAATGTCGATAAAAAAATATTGGTTGATTTTAAAATTTTGAAAGTCCAATCTTCCTTGTACATTTTTCTTACTCGTGTTTGATAAAAATCAATAAAAATTACGATATCTGCTTAATTTTCGTAGTTAAAAGTTGATTAACATTTCTATATCAATACTTGAGAATTGAAAATATAGGTGAAGTGTACTAGATAAGTTGCTCTTTCCAGCGAACCAAAAAAAATTTATCGGAGAAGCATAAAAAATGTTATAAGTGTTATAATATTATATTTTGATGAAATATTGTGTTTCCGCAAACCGGTGTTATTTCATCCTAATTCAAAATATAATAATTGGAGGGACGTAAAATAAAGAGCACTTTTTTAAATTTTTTTTAAAACTTGAACTTTGAATACACTTTGTATTAATATTAATCCCGTTTAATATATGTGAAATACGAAATAGGTATGAGAAAACACTCTCAATGTTTCGTTATATTTGTGTAACAATAAGTTATCACTTACTAATAATCAAACAAACATTTGTTCATAATTATTAAATATTTTTAAAATTTGTGAGATTTACAATGAAAGCATATTTTATCTTTTATTTATTAAATTGGATTATGAATTATAAAATAACAAAATAAGTATTTCCAGAACTAATAATATTTATAATAGTAAGACGTGTTATTCAATTTTAAAATATCTACAAGTACGGAGCACGTCTAAATATACAATATTAGTTTATTTTATTTTTTGAACAAAATTCAATACCGTTTAAAAATTAAATCTTTATTCTAATTAAATATTTTAAACTGTTATTTTAAACCTCCAACAGTAAAATTAATTTTATTCGAAAAATGTCATTGTTCGTAAATACAAAATACAGGTTTTTTTAAACTTGCTATAAAAAAATAGATGATTTCAAGTTTAAATTAGAAATGTAAGGAAATTAGTTAATACATTTTTTTTCGGAATTTTCGCCTAAATGTTGTTTTTTTATTTAAATATTTGGTATTGTGACTTTCTATCAATATATTATATATATTTTACATAACATATGGCTGTAACATAATTGTGGATGAATATTTTATTTTATTTTTTGACTCATAATTTAAAATTACTATGTATTATTAATAAGTGATTATGTAATCTGTTTACAAATAGTTTTTAGTCGAAAAATTTTAGTTAAAAGCTTTTAGAATAACCAAATTAATCAAAGTTTACCTATTTTGAAAAATATTATCTCGCAAGTTATGAAAATACACAATTTCAAGATTACTCAAAAATAGAGGCATTAAATTCACTTTTAACTGAAATTTCAACTATTGGTACACTTATTTTTGTCGTAGTGCGAACGATCATTTAGTTCTTGTATAAGATCTAAAAAAAAACCCATTAACATCTAAAAATTATACTATGGATGTTATATTGGTATTTATACTGTACTTGTATAAGTAATTAATTCCAACTTCATAATTTTTGAATCATTTGTTTTTGTAAAAATGATTTCTTATTTGGAAATTTGGTTCCATCAAATTGTAGTTGACCATATTTAGAAATATTAAGTGATCGAATCGACATCTTTCACTCAAAATCATTTTTTCGGAAGCAATGGTACATTGCCTTCAAGTTTAAAAGACCTATCCCTATGGTTGTATAATATAAATTAATTAAATATTATATAAATTAATATTAATAATTATTTTATATAATCATGATTGCAATGCTATATCTCACCCGACGTAGGAGTTTGTACCAATCAAATAATATCCATGTTATATTGAAATACATAATAATAGTAGGTATTAGTATCATAATATAACATTAAGAATACAATGCCAAATTAAAATCATTATATAATTAAAGTAATTACCCGTGTGAATCAAACTTTTATTAATATTAATGTTTTTTTCTGCAATAATGTACATTTTAACAATTTAATTCAATATCATACTTAACAATATATCTACTAAAATTTCCAGGAAAGATACCAAATTTACCAACCAAAATTTTATGAAATTTATTAAATTACCAAATATTATTTACTATGGTTAAAAATAGGGAACGCATTTAAATTCTCAAAAAACGAGAAAAATGCCTTAAAAAAAGACGATTTAATGCACTTATAACAGACATTTTTTAAAAAAAATTCACTAAAAAAAACTCTTAAAATTATTTTAAACTTTGAAAAAAATTGTTTAATTATATTTATATAAATTCTTATTCTTTGGTATTAATTATTCATATCTTGTAATTGTATGTATAGGTATGTTGTATGCATGTATATTATGTATAACTTAGTGTCTACACATGTCAACTATAATTTAGTCTAGCGTCACATTTATCTGATTTTACCTAAAAAATAAAAACAATTTCCAATGATTTTATACATATAGACCAATGCCACAATAATCATGTCAAAGTTGTAGCATACACTTAAATTTTAGTAGAATTTCAATCACTTTAAAACTAACATTATAAATATTGTATAAAAAAAAGGGGATCATTTTCTAAATAAAAGCACATATATGTGGGAATGAAAAAAAAAAAAAAGGAGGGAGGTATTGTAACAATTGTTACATATACTACGTTTACTACTATATATATATATATATATATATATATATATATATATATATATATTACTTTTAGTATTACTATTATAGAAACATAATATAAGCTGACTATACATTAAGTCCAGTGGCGGATTTAAGGAAAAAGGCCCAGGCGGCATACGATAAAAGGGGCCCAAGAAATATGAATCGTCGTAACTAATACGTAACTAATACTAACTCGTGAGGGCCTCCCTCTTAAAACACTGTTAAACTAGATAGGTATTGAAACAAAATAAAAAATAAATACATTTATTTAAATCGTACAAACTGGATATAATTTCTAAATAACCTTAACAATATAAATAAAAATACATGCCGGTGCGCGGTGTATATTTGACAGTATAATATGGGCAACTATAGTCACATAACCAATTTACAACACTACACAGTATTATTATTACTGATTTCTTATTATTATTACTTGATCTAGAACAATCTAAAACTTAAAAAAAAAAAATTACCATTCACCAATTATATTTAAATTTTTTTGTTGAAATGAAAATTAATGAAGACTGAAGACTGGGTCCGGGGCCCTGGGGCCTTTTCGGGTAGGGGCCCAGGCGGCAAATGTCCATTTTTTTCCCGTTAAATCCGCCACTGATTAAGTCCCCCCCACTCACAGTTTATATTGTAAGGCCTATGGTCGACAATCGATATGTAAGAGAACGTCAGTTCTCCGCGATTACCATCACGCTAACTAGAACTCCGTGTAACTACGAAACAGCCCTAAGATTGTTAAGTATGTCAGTAAGTCTTAATAAACCTTTATATATTAATAATTATTTCTACCAATACGCATTTATTTGTAATATTAAGATCCTATATACCATTTATGCTCCCGAGCTACGGTTAATTATATTCAAAAGAACCTAAATTCTTCCCTGAATATCTTATATTTAACGGGTCATCCCCGACCACGTTACATATTGGTAAAAACATAATCAATATTTTTTTTTATTCTTTTAGAATGAATGTTAACTTAATTTTTATCGAATCAATCCTTTCCTATAAAAAAATTACATTAAAATATAAAAAATACGCTAAAAATGTCAAAAATTCTTTAAACAGCAAAAAAGACTTAATTATGCAAAAAAATGCAAAATAAAAGATATATATTTTAATTTATCGATGTATGGAATGCACTTTGTGCTTGGAAAACAATGTGTTCAGACATTCAGAAAAAACTGCAATTACAACTAAAAATAATAATAAATAAAGTATTATATTTACAATTTATTTTAACCATAACATTTATTTTAGAATTTACTCTTCTAAGTTCAATGGTAGGTAATATGTAATAAAAAAATATTATTATATAATATGATATTACAATATATTATTGTGGCTGAACAATTTTATTTTTATTTTTATACATGTAAGTTGAAACAGAACAAAAAGACGTAAAAATATTAAATAATAAATATATATAAACGTGTATAATATTATGGAGACTAATATAATACAAATAATAACAGGCATTTTTATCTCTCCTGGTGGACAATGAGACTGACTAAATGCCGTCAGAATTTGACTAACATATTTGTTTTATAAACTTTTTCGTGGGTTCTGGTTAGGATTTCGGTTCCAACATTTTTTAACGGTTTTGGTTCAAAACCTGTTTTGTTTTGATTGGGTTATAGTCCCTCATTTGAATAAGTATTATATTCTAAAAGGAAAAATGCTATAATGAAGCTTGTAAAAAATTCAATTGGTGTAATTTATGTTATTCTTTCTCTAATACGTAAAATCCAGAATGTTTTTACAATGTATGTTTTTTATATAATAAAACACTACTATAGCATGTGACGATGTTTTATTTTATTTCTTTGTTATTTGTCCTAATATATTTTATTTAAAATAATGAATAAAACTGAATAATTTTTTCAAAACTTTAAAAATGCATTACAAATAATTTTTAAATTCACTCATTGTGGAGTCATAATAAATAATAATATATGTGGTTTTCATAGTTTATCTCTTTTTTCAAAACACAAAATTGTAACAACACATTTTGAACAGTTAAGTAAACAAAAAAACAAAGAACTACCGATGAGCCAACATTTCACTAAATACAAACACCACTGAGACACTTCCTGTGTATACACAAAGTAACATGCGTTTTTAAGTAATTAAAAAAATTTTAAAAATTTTAATGAATCATATAAATGTATTATTTATTAAAATTGGAATGGCTCTTTTTCAGTCAATTTGAATTTAGAACCATAGTAGATGCTTAAAAATTACTTTGGAAAAAATAGGCTAATTCGGATATGGTGTTGAAAATAGGTGTTGTTATTAAAAAACGCATGCGCATACCGAAATTACATAAATCATGAAATGTTTATATTATAAAGTGTTTATAGTCCAGTTAATCTTGTAAGCGAAATAGTTGATCCAGCCATGTCTTGAGTCTTCATAACGTAGAAAAAGTCCTCTCAGCACTTGCATTACTTATTGGCAGTATTATCAAAACTTTCAAAAGACGGTTAATTAACTGAAATATTGCTTCGTCAAAATTACTAAGAATTTCTGTAACTTACATGGAAGTTACAGAACTGTTTTCGAGTTTTTTTCGATTACAATTTTTATTTCCATAATCTGAACTCACAACGTAATAATAAAAATCCATTTGCAAATGTCTTTAACATTTGAAAGAAGGGTTAGAAAATCGTTTGATATGGCTTTTATTATATCGTCTAATTTAACGACTGAGTTTGAAGTTGTGCTTGCATTTAAAAACTTAGGATGAGGGGGGAGGCTTGTGAAGCGTCAACGGTAAGAGCCTTACGTGGAGGCTGCCGACCCCACCACCTGCGCTGACGTCCAACAAACCCGAGCCCTTGGAGCCCTGACCAACACCGGTATTCAAACCACTACCAGGCCCATCAGTAGTGGTGCATTACAGAAAGTAGTGGTGACAGGTGGGAAAAGCGGGAACTAGCGACAGCCCAGATGGCTGGGCCCAGCCAACAGTACAAGCTGGAAAAACCCACCCCCTCGTCGGAGCCTAGATTCGAGCCGAAGACAGGGGCAGTGCCGGTTTCATCCACCAAAACTGACGCACCCTTAGAGGGGGTCAGTTGGAGGTGGAAACCAACCTGGAGAAGTATATGGAAATTGACGACGCCGGGTCACCACTCCCTGATCTCTCAGACCTCAAGCGGGACTTGACCGTGTTCGTTACTCCGTGAACACCCCAAGGGTGGATTAGACATCACAGCTGGAAGACGAACCCCCTCAATGGTTTCGGGAAAAGTATGCACCAAGCTGGAGCAATTCCGCGACTGGTGTTTTGGCGGGGTATTATAACGACTGACGCCGGCCCCGCCTTTATCTCTCTTGCCAACTACCAGGCCGCGCACCTATCGTATAGGCATCCCGCTCACCCATCCATCACTGGAGTGGTGCGAAAATCTGAAAAGATGTCCGCCGAGCTCAACTTTATGATCGTGTTTTGTCTCGTATCCACGAACTGGAAAACGTTATAGTGTCTCCGCCCGTCCCGTGCGACCGAAACTATCGTTTATTCATATTGTAATTTGCGAGTGTTTGCTGTGCAACAATAGAGTGTGTTATACCTATTATTCTTCGTTTTGTGTTTATAAACGTTGTTTCATAACCTTTGCGTACTAGGTGTTTTATTTAGTTTTGAGTATCATCTACATATACTTGTCAGTTGTCTACTACCGGACCGCGACAATTATTATAATCGGTTGGAAGGTGATAGAAATAGTCATTATTCTGGTACAAGACATCTCTGTAAATCACGATTGAGAAGTTTTCAAAGTTTCAACGACGAATCTAATATAATTATAATACAATTTAATTTAATAATAATAATAATAATAATTTAATATTTCAATATTGGTTATCTAATATATAAATGTGAAAATGAAAAACTTTGAGTGATATGTTCTCGGAAACTACTGAACCGATCGATATAATTTTTTTTTAAATTGAAGAACTCATTGCGGAGAAGGTTTATGGCATTTGATCGATTCTCTAACTTTAAAAACAAAGGAGTTATCAATTATCATAAAATAATGACCTGTTACGTAGACTTAGTGGGTGAGGTTCGCGGTACGGCAACGGACGGCGGCACTTCCCCTTCCATATCACCGTTGCGCGACGTGATAGTTCATAATATGAATGTGTGATCCCGCAAAAGTTGAAAATTTCAACTTGAAACCATGAAAAACTATAAAAGTGTTTATTAATAAATCACGCGCGTGAATATGTAAAACAGCAAGTTTATACTTCCGAGTTAACGGATGCATTGACGGATCGGACTCGAAACGGACCCGGATCGGATATGTGTGAAAGGACCTTTATGGTTCTGTAGGGCGTAGGCTACGAAGGACGGACCGACCGACATTTTAAATGAAGCTTCGTAAAAGTCGGAACGCTGCTTAATGTTTGTGTAGTAAAGAGGATATTGCTTTTTACATAACAACAGTTACATTTAATTGTTCAATGTAACAATAATTTAACTAGCAAATAATCTATAACATATACAGAGAATCCCGCCGAGATAAATAACCTAGCACAGACCGATATCTCCCGCCTTAATATATATAACCGAATTCTGTTTTTTTTATGAGCACCCCCGGGCAAAGGCAACTTTATTGATGATAGTTTGGTAAATATAAGAGTATTATTAAAAAAGTTATAAACTTTTTATTTTCTAATTAATGGATCGGTCTGAAATTTGGCATACAGATAGCTATTATGACGTAGGCATCTGCTGAGAAAGTAGTTTTCGGATTGAGCTCTGGGATGGACGTTTAAATTTTTGGTTATCTAGAAAATATTTTATATTGATTTTATTCATTACCGATTGAGGTATAAAGTAGGTATATATTAATATAGTATAGTTAAATTAAAATGGATAATTAGTTTACATACGACGATTGTGCGTTGTTTTAAACCTAAATTTTTCTTATGACGAAATAGAAATTGATCTTATCTAAAATAGTAACATATCTCCCGGGCGAGGCCGGATAATTCAGCTAGTATAAAATAAATATCATATTTAATATTTCGTATTGTAACGTATGGCCGTATGGGACACAAGTAAATGTTTGCACATATTAAGCTAGTTCAAATAACAAAAACGTTTAAGCGCATGTGTCCAAAAATAAATAAAAGCTTAATGGTATGTAGATTAGTAAGTGCAAAAAATAACACTACTTTATAAAGCTTGCTAAATAATACTGAAAACAACAATTGCTGAGTGCTAAAAAAGTTAATAACATTGTTATGAAACTATGAAAGGTTATCTTTCTATTTATGAAGGGAATCTTAGGTTAGAAAAATATTTCCTTAAAAAAGGAGTTTAAAATAATTTTAAAATCATCAAATTATGGTTCATGATCTGCTGAGTTCACCTATTTAATAAGTTCCTAATATTTAGTTATGAGTCATTATCATTAATAATTGTAGCTCTTACTGAGGACTGTGACACGTACAAATTCTAAGTTTTCTCATTACATTATCACAGTTAATGATTTTTATGTGATACATGTATTGCACTTGGTACTGAAAGAATTTAAATCTAATTAGAATAAAAATGTTAGAGTTCATATTAATGAAGTACAAAAAAATACCGTCTCATTTTACATCAATATTCTTCAATTAATATAAACTTAATACGGTACTCACTCGTTAAAATGAACTCGATGGTACGAAAAATGACCGGTTCGTGTCAAAAAAATGTGTGTAAGCCGTTAGGTTTAACCCAAATTTGTTTACATTACATGATACTTTATTTATACTTACATGAATGAATTTGCGTTATCAGAGAAGGTTAGATCAAAAACGCGTATTAAAGTACATTATCAATAACGTATATAAAATACATACCAAATTTTATTATGCATATAAGAAATATTTATTAATATATTATACAAAAAAGAGTTGATTTTTCATTACAAATTATGTACTTTGAAACTAAAAAATGTTGAATTCATTTTTTTTCTATAAAGTGACTAAATCAACTAAATTAAAACTCACGTCAAGGAGAAGTGGATAGTTTAAAAAAATTGTGATGAGATTTTCGGTGAACGTAACTTGATAGTAAATAGTATAATAAAGTAAAAAGAGAAAATGGAATTTTTCTGTTCGTGATAATCAACATTATGGTTTTTGAATTTTGTTCGAGTTTCGTGTCGACCAAAAAATTTGTGTGAACCGAGAAAATAAACAAAAAACCTATTCTAAAGGTTAGGATTTTTTTTGGGACTCAAAGTTGGTTCGCGTTATCCAATAATTCGTGTTAACCGAGTTCGTGTTAACGAGGGAGTATTGTACACAACAGTTGTATTGTTATATATTAATAACAATCATAAAATGAGTTTCAAAAAAATACGTTTAAAATAAAAAAAGTATGTGGCCTTTGGTTTAAAAAGTTTAAAGTATATCTAATTTATGTTGATATTAAATAACATACTTTCCTACTTAAGAAAAATCGATGAATGAACGTTTTACAGTGATAATAATATTATGTTGGACGGCCAATGGAATAAATAGAGTTAAACGTTTAGCATTTAATTAGATTTATATAATTATTTAGATTTATTTTAATGGGCAATCATCAAGGTTTCACCTTTTCATAGATATTACTTATCAGTAATATCTATAAAATTAATTTTTAACTTAAATAAAAACGTGTGAAATTTTTACATTTGATAAAGAAATTGTAAAAAATGAAAATGTAAATTGGGATAATTCCTAAGAACTATAATTAGCTTAGAAGTTTTTTGTATATTTAACTTAACTTTATCTCATTTATATAACTCGATTTACCATGATTTTTGTACCATACATGGATCAATATGTAGTTATTAAAAAATGTGAGTGATTTGCAAAAATGTCAAGCCATGATTAAAAGTTTACACCTTTCGATACTGGTATGTCTAAATTTAATTATCAAAACAACATTATTTAAAAAATAACCGGTTGATATCCATATTATAAGATAAACTATAAACAGTTTTAATATTTTCATCTACATTTGTTATTAGTTTCTAAGAAATTGTATCATTTTACTTTTTATTATTATATATTTATATCGAATTAGAATCGAAAATTTCGCACGATTTATAAAATATATGATTTGAATTAGTTTTGTCATGGTATGTTAATGTATTGTTAATGTAGGTATATTTCAAAATGTATTGATTATGGTAGTAGCGACGGAACGAAATTTATGCTAATTTGTGTTCTGCAATTTTCAATAGGTTCAACACTATATTTACTCAGTTATATAAACTATACGCAGTACCCATAAAAGTAAGGAAATATTTTCAATTTTTCTGTCTGAGACTTCAGTAGTCAACAGTTTGATATCTTACAGTAGCTCAGTTACTTAATTAAAAATAAGTATGTTTCTTTTTAAAAGCAGTATACTATCAATTTCTGTGATTATTTTTCTTTCATTTGATCTTAGTTCATTTGCTAATAAAGGTAATGATGTGTTACACTATTTATAACTATTTTTAATGATTACATTAATTTATAAAATGTGAAGCCTGATAATTTAATAAAATGTCCATGATTTACATTTATTAAATTAAATTTATGTTTTAGTTATTACATGTATAAGTAAGTTGATTAAATATTATTCTAACATTTTTTAGTGTCTTAGTAACTATTTCTATAATTTAGAACACGTCTAAATGGTATATGTGTAAAGTACATTGCTTGCAAAAAAATAATCTATTGAATACGAAACAGCAGGCATAAATTAAAACATTTATTGCAGACTCCCTACTTTTAAGGTTAACAGGTGGAGAGCACTAATTTAAACAGAATATGCGTATTTAATATTATACCTGCCCAGTGCCCAGTTTAGTGTTATATGTCATTAGTAATGTCTCATTAGTCATTACAATGACTCGGCACGGTTATAAATACGAATAGTGCACTTAGTAAGAATTGTGAGTTAGGTAGAAGTCAATCACATCTCTATTATAGTATAGCAGGTATTTATGCAGTGTTAAATTTTCGTTTAAAGTTGTATAAAAGTTAAGTATTTATAAGACGTTATTTACAGGCGATTGTCTTTATTCCCTTGTACTCCTAAAACTCCACGTCAACCTTGTAAACGAACGTGTGGCGTCCTAAGATATTTATATCTACAACGAGCGCTGTCTTGCACATCGTTCACTACATACAAGTGTCGGCTTTGGGGAGGCAAAACAGGCGGCGCCCTACTTACACTTTTGGAGAAAATAATGCTCGATCAACATATTGCATAGCGCTGATAGCCTAAATTTTTAAATCAACCTTAATTTAATCTTGTTTATTTTAGAAAAAATTCGACCTCTTTGAAATATGAATATAACAAATTATCACTGATAATAAACGATAAGAAATACAGTCAATGAAGATTACTCGAATAAAGATATATAGACAAAAAAAACCATGCGTGGTGTGAAATTTAAAAAAAAAATGAATATTGAGAAATTAGAAGTCGAAAAAAAATTTAAAAACTTGATCGGTCAATTTTATTGGGAGTGTAAAATTACCAATGTCATCACGTTTAAGATCAGTCATTAAATTATTTCCACTATATTTCCGTTTTGCTAAAAAACATGGACGAACCTAATACCTCTATTTGATGGCCTTTTTCGTTTCTAAACTCGAAATTAAGCAGGCAGCTTAATCGCAACGTCCTTCTCGTTCTACATTTTGTCCAAGACTAATAATCCACACACTAAAATGTTTATCAAATATGTTGCTTTGGCGTGTCTTGTCGTCCGAATAATAATTTTTATGTTTTATCTTTATAATATTTTATTCGCTCGGTTCGCTATCAGACTGTACCGTCAATAGCCTTATTATTTTCCTTATTTGATTCTTGAATGTTTCTAGAAACTAATCTAGAGAGCAATATCATGTACCTGTATTGTATTCATTTAAATAACCTGCTTATTAATTGTTTGTATGGATGGTGTATTTATTTTAGATAAAAAGTTAAAAACAATAATTTTAAAATAGCCTCTAATCGTTGATAGACATTTTTTATTATGTTTTTAATTTCATTATTATGCCGTTATTATTTTATTTTTTGTACAGTGAGGGGGGGGGGGGTGATTATAGATAAATCATCCGATCAAAAAAAAAAAAAAATACAGCCAAGATCAAAACTGCTAAATTGACAATTTAAGTGTTAAAATGCTGGTAAAAAAACTGGCGGGACTCCACCACGGTCGAGTAAGATACTGTGACGAGTGAATGATATCCCTGTATTGGGATTCTAATCTTGAAACCACGCGTAATAAATATTAACTTATTTATTATAATAAAATAATTTCACATACCTATCTTTTACGATGTTAGTTCGCGGTCAAAATGTTATTATATCCCCCGGTGTTATCAAACTATAACCGATTAATATTAAACATTTCAAGTGCCTATAAAACATAATCAATTTCATTGAAATATTTCAAATGTTGTGAAGTATCGATAAAAATGCTAATATAATATACTCTATAGGTATAGTACTATACTGGTGCGGAGATCGAAACCCGTCCACGGTTATGGATATTTTATTCCAATTTTTTTCTATTTTTATCAATTATTTGTAAAAATGTTGTTAAATTCAAAAAATAATCCCCTGAAAATACTTACTAATTAAAAACCTTCTATAACTGTAATGATCGGAGTAATCCTTCCAGTCGAAATCGTTAAAACAGACAACAAAAAAACTTACACACATAATAAAACATAACACATATTAAGTAGTTGTAAATATAATAACTGTATCATATTTATAGCAAAATTCAGGATTCATAGGATTCATCGGATTCGTGCTGAATATCGTTTTTGATTAACACGCTCAATATAAAATAATTACCCAATATATTAACCAATAATCTACCAATATACTCAACACAATTTTAACAATATGTGATATGAGTAAACGATGATTTGTAAATAGTTTATTAAATTGATTATGGAACATAATTAAAAATGTGATTTTTCTTGAAATAATGATTTACGTAGATTTAAAACTGCAAGTCTCAATAATAATACATAAAAACTTAAATAAAAAAATTGAAAATGAACAAACTACAAAATATATTCTTGCTATTGACAGTATAATACTATTTTTATTTAGTTTGTAGGACCTTGTGCCGAATTGAGTAACAAATATTTAATTATATATTTATACATTTTTTAATAGATGATATAAATTCTGACTTTTCTAGTGAGTACTTTAGGTAGTTTAAACTATCATCTTAAACCGTATAGCTGCTCTACGCATTAACATAAAGTATCCATTTTTATTTTTTATATTATCACAATAAAAATGTATAAAATACATTTTGAAATTTCAATTATAAATGCATTATTTTAATAGAAAAACCTGATGATAAAAACTTTACAAATTATATATTCAAAGATATCGGTAAGTAACAGCAATCTTACCAAGATTTTGAAGAATATTATATAAATATTAAAATTGTTTTACTTGTTTCATCATGCAAAAGTTAAGATAATAAAAACACGTATAACATAATTTGAAAATATATAAAACACAAGTCTTTCGCAGAAAATAAGATACTAATGTTCATATAATTTACAAGCTGAGACGTTCTGTAAAAGTGATATATAGATCCAAAGAATATTAAATCATAAATGAGATGGAAAATGGACCAATGTTTTATTTTGAGTAGTGTACAATGAGACAACAAGATAGGCCTTGAGTACTAAAGGAAATCGTTCATTAGATATGAAATACATCAGCATTAAGACGACGAGCTGATAAAGTAGATATATTATATATATTTTGAATAAGAGAATACTTATAGGAATGTCGAGTGTATTATATATTATTGTACTATGTATTATATATATATTATATTATATATCTAAAGGACATCAATGTCGTGGAAAAAAAATTTATTTTAGATATACTCAAATCTTAATAATTGATAAATATATCAATTTTACCTTTCCTGGCAAATAAATTATAGATGCATTTATAGTCCATTTCAACTCAAAACTTAAAAATATATAGAAACCTTGTAAATATTTATAATCCTTTCTACATTTTTATTTCATATATTATACTAATTTTCCAGAACAGGTGGATATAAAAACAGGTATGTAATTTCTAAAATACAACTACAAAATACATACATTAGGATAGTGATGAAAATGAAACTACTTGATAGTTCATGCAGACAATATGTTCATTACAGAACGCAAGAGAAAATTTTGTTCTGAATATTCTGTTTTTTTTTTTTTTAAGTCGAGATATAAATTATTAATTACCTATAGTCTAGACTCTAGAGTTATGAAAATCAACAGTAAGGATATTATTTGACAGTTATCATCCATCACAATACAAATTAAACACAATTTATTAATAATCGTCTGATATTTTTTTATTACAATTGCTTAAGTCAGTTATTTATTTAAGGAAGCTAAGTAGAATATTTTAGAGAATCAACAAATATAATATAATTGGTAAATAATAATTATTTTCTTTAGACGATTTCAAAAATGTATAAAAAAAAACCAAATTATGCATAATTTTAAAGTTCTCAATAAAATTTATATAATTACATTTTGGTCCAGTTTAATGGATTCACAATAATATTTTTTTCGTGTACCCAACTGTGAAGGTATTTATGAAATATCTGTTGATCAAATTAAAATTTAGGTATAACAAAAAACGACTATATCAAACTTTTTATTCATTTTTCAGTTTTCGGAAAAATGTACTTGGTCTATATCAGTGATAATTACTTTCCAGGTATATTAATATTTGATTTAAATTGTCTATAAATAAAACAATAAACATCTTAGTATTTCATAATAAATTAATTTCATGACTCATAAAGTCATAAACAACAAAGATGTAGCAATTTTTTTACATTTCAAATAAAAATAATATTAGGTGATAAATTGAACATAGTCTAGAAAGGAGACTTCATGGGCTTAAATTAGATACATAAATCAAAATAATTTTATAATGTGATATAATATCAGAGTCAAGTTAAAAATTTGTTATTATAGTCAATTCTTATTATAAGTTTATTTTACAAAATCTTTTTTATTCGTTTTTTATACTATAACTTGAAGGTTTCTAATCTTTTTGTCTCACTTGTCATTTTTTCTGATTTTCATAGACCCAAAATATAGAAAAAAACATTTTAAGTTAATTTTGACGTATACCATTATTAATTAGTTTTTTATAACTTATTTTATTTATTTTGTTATTAAAATGACGGAATTTGCCAATGCAATCTAGTAACATTCTTACGTAACATATATGTGCCAAAAAATATATATTAGTGGGAAGAACAAATCTGATGCATCGATGTTAAATTTTTAATATTTGAATTCAAATAAGATAGGCTCAACCTGTGATCAACCAGTGATCTACCAGTGATTACCAATTAGCTTATTATTTTTATTTTTTAGTAAGAATATGGGAAATTGTGCTTGGGCCCCTTTTCATGAGATATGAAGACAAAAATGGTTTCGAAAACTTTCTTACGATACCCCATAATACAAAATCAGTAACATGTATGTTTCTCTAAAACCTTCACACATGCGTTTTTCGTAAAATGACGATGCTCACAATTTTGATTGATTTTAAACGAACTCTCATATTTTACTATCTTATTCGCCATCATTTTTTCGGCGTCAGGGACCTCTTGTATATCATAGTCGACCCCCGGGAGGTAAAATAGACCACTTTGGGAACTTCCGCTATAACTGAAGAAAGTTGTAATTTCGATATTGATTAAATAAGTACTATATAATTTCTAAAAAAAAAAATAATTTAATCAACATTTTTTTTAAACTAACAGCTAAATTCTTATTACCCGGAAAAAGTTATTGTGATAAGTTTTACCATGTATGTGAGTACAATTCTTAAATCTATAAACTTGTTACATTCGTTGTCGTTTAAAATCGCTATTTATTAAGACATACAATTAAATACTTAAAACCTGAGAAATGCATTTAATATAAATAAAAAATGTATTTATTTTCTATTTATGAAAAGCTCTAATAAATTAAAACCCTGTAGCAATAAAATCAAGGACCAATGCTATTTTTAGACATTATGTATGGCCAGAAACTGAAAATGCTAGATCATATTACTATACCAATTTCTGAAATAAAAAAAGTCCTATGGCATGGATGAGTTACTGATTACCAAGATACTCAAAAGTTAAAACATGAACACTTGTTTACAAACACATACAATGTACTCGTATTATATTTTACATTTGTAACATTTCTAATACAAATTAAAATAATTTAAAAAAAAAAAAAACAATTTATGTCAATTTTGACTTACACTTTTTGAATTAGTTTTTTATTACTTATTTAATTTATTTTATCATTAAAATGACGGAATATGCCAATGCAATCTAATAACATTTTTACATTTTTAATATTTTTGTACAGCCTTCATCACTAAATTGGCACAGGCTGAAGATGTAGTAGGTAAGAACTAATAAGTCTTATATTATCAAGTACATGGGCAGTTATTATTAATTAAACAATTAAGTAATTTATAGGTATAAAGGTGTTTTTTTTTTGTGATTATATATTTGTTATGAATTATGGCTAATCAGAATCATCAAGGTTCGCCAAATTTGTGATAAGTTTCTCATCTGGGTTTCATCACCTGATTAGGCGTCTTAGGCAATATTTATTTCGGGATACTCATTGATTACAATTTATTTATTCTAAAAACTCTGATCTATATGTGATATTAGTTTATAAAAATACAATAAATTAAGATATATCAATATGAAAAAGAATTAAATTCAAAATAAATCATTCAAAGACATTTTTTTCCAATCAAGCTTACATACCTATATATAATCTGCATGTATAATTATTTATTATATTTTATATTATTATTGATCGTAACTGAAGTTTTTAATCAGTTATCGAAGAGACCTTTAACAAAATTTGTATGACTATTGTTAAACGAAATGCCTATATGTAAATTCAATGTATATTCTATATATTTAATAGGTTCAGAAAATAAAGGTAAGTTGCATTGATAATTAAATACCTAAGATATAATACTTTTACGTACACAAATAAATATATTTTATAATAATTATAATATATGAACATTTTACTTAGTATTAGCCTCAAAAGTGTTTATTCAATTAATTTTAGGTTTTAAACATAAGTATTTATCACCTTATATCCTTGAAGTTTCCGTTCGTCAGTTAGTTACCAGTATATAGGTCTGATTGTTGATATTAAGATGTTCAATTATTTTCATACAACCAGTAATAAAAAAATCAAAATATGAGTAGATTCATATTAGTCGATATAAAAAAGATACCAAAATATGAATTATTTGTTTAAAAATTAAGATATTTAATTTATTTTGGTTTTTATATATATATATATATACATATTACATACATTAGGTCACCAATTATTTTCAATTGGTGCCTATATGAAATTATATTTTATTATTTATTCAGTTCTTATCTGGACGTTCATCAGTGAGGTCGTCTACCGTCGTTCGTGTGCGTTGCGTATTATTTTTCAGTGTTCAAATTAAATTTTACAATGTCTACCATTTCAACGTCATGGTCGTTTAAAATAATTTCTTCTCCATCAATTACGTGTTGTAACCTGGTACGCTAAATGAACTTGACATTTTAAATAAACATAAATCTTCCTGGCGTTGCAAAAATTGTGATGACAACAATGACTACGGAAACACATTAAATTTAAGCGATATCAGAAATCTTATTGTCGAATTTAAAAGTAGTTTCTTTGGCTGTAAGGAATAAGTTAGTAGCAACCTTATTATATCAATCAATAATAAGTCAGATGATTAGCTAGATGATATTTTCACGGAGAAGTCTATGCTTAAAAATGAAGTAAATCTGCTTAAAAACAAACTTAAAATGTTGAAAAAAAATGCAATTTCAAATGAAATAATAATTGATGGGTAACCTAACCACCATACTCGTATATCATGAAACATAAAATGTAAAGGAAATTAGATCAAATATAATATGTTCTTTAGATAATATAAAATCTTTCGTTTACAGAATTAATGCTCGTAATATTATTGCTATAATATTTGTTGTGTGAATAAGCACTTTGATGAATCGTGTTTAACGTTAGACGATATTCCGGTGGTATTTGACATAATAATATTATATGAAGCTTGGTTTGGAAATGGAAATGTTGACGCAAGTGTTTTCTAAATATCTATTTTTTCGACGTACTACTCTAATTTTAATAAAAATAAAAATGATGGAGTTATGGTATACATTCATAATTCAATAGCTCTTATTTCCGATACCGAAATTCTTGACCAATCCCGCACGGTTTTAAAAAATCTATTAAAAAAATAAAACTCAACCTTTATAATTTATGTGATCTATAGATCCTTTAACAATAACGTAGAAATGTTTATTGATGAATTAGAGAATCTCATTTTAAACAAAGAAAAATTATCTAACACTGATTAAACTTAATTTAATGGTAGAATATGGCTATTTTAAAATAGTTTTATTATTTTAAAATACATAATACTATTACCAGATATGAATGAAACACGTCATGTCTTGATCATATATTTATAAAAAGTAAAACAATACAATTCTCTAAACCATTGTTAGTCCACTTACAACAACAGATCATTACCCTACTAATTCCTTAGTATTGGAAATTTATGAACAAATTTAAATAATACTCCTAGTCCACTAACAATAACAAAATTAAATTATTGTAATCTATCTAACTTAAAAGCAGCGCAATCTTAGAAATCTGTTCTAGATAAAACTGATGTTAATATTGCTACTGAAATATTAATGATTCATTACCAAAGTTCATTACCATGATTTATATACGAAAAAAAATTAATTTACGATTGTTTGTCTATAATTTATGAAAACGACTTATACAGTTTGTTTTACTTTAGATTTTAAATTATTTTCCAAGATTTAGCTGATTGATTGATTATGTGTATTGTTAAAAATTATCGGAGTTAATTAATTTTAATTTTAGCTTATAATCAAAAGTATTCAAAAATTTTACTCATGACATTTCAAACCCAATAATTTTTTAATTCATAACAGTAAATAGAGGTTTAATAATAATTAAATATTGTTATAATTATTATAAAACATAATTTATGAAAAATTGTATTCTTAATAACATAAACATGTAGCGTTTGTATACAAAATGTGTATTCGTGTATACATTAATTCATTGCAATTTATTAACTATATTATGATTGTACATTCTATATGAGATTATAACTTTTATTCTAGATTGCATAGGTAAGTTTTTTTTTAATAAATATACATTTTTTAGTTATTTAACTATTTATAATTTTAAAATAGTCTAATTAAATTGATAAGTTATAAACTCGTTTGTGTTTCTAATAAAAAAATATGAAACATTTATTATTAAAAGGATAGTTCCTTAACCAAACCGACCATAATTCATCACGAAATCTATTGATCAACAATATGTATGTATGTATGATACAATGTTATTGTATAACATGTATTACACAGTGGCGTATTTAGGAATTTTTCATGGAGGTGGTCCAGATAATTTTTCCACCCCAATTAAGTGGGGGGCTCTGCCCCCAAGGTGCACACTTATATAAATATGAAATTCGTTACGATGCTTTAAAAATAAACCCCGTTTTGATGTTAATAATTATTTATTTTTAATCGCGGAAAAAACACATAACTATTTTATTACTACATTCATAACACGAAATCTAATCATCTACGACTTAAAGCCAGTTAATTTATGATTTAATTTACATCTACAAAAAACATATGTCATTGTATGTAATGGACATCATTCCTAGTCCTTTTGCTAATTCCATTTAGCCTTATCTACATGATAATATAGATAAAGATTATATATGAAATACATCCAAAATAATTGAAAAATTAATTAATTAATTGTTGATTTAAGGTATATTATCAACCTTTTTAAAGAAAATTATTAGAGTTTTAACAGACATTATATGAATGCTGGAATTTTACATATAAATTATTTTTGGTTATTCTCGAAGATAACAGCGAGATATAATATCCTAGAAGAATTTTATAATTTATTTTGGTTATAAGTTTATATAAAGTGTATATATTATAAGTTCACTTTTATTAAATATTTAGATTTTAGATATACGGCACTGGTATTAAGTACATGTAATATAACTTGTATTACATTTTGTATATCATGTGTTACCTAAGTATTTTTATAGGGGTCCCAGTCAGTTCTTTTCTTTTTAATATTCAATAGCCCACCCATTCACGTGATAAGATTTGAGTTGAGATTTTACACGAAGGAACAGTACATTGTAATTTATACTGTATCAATTTTCCTTTCCCTGGTTTCAAAAAATAAATGTTTGTACAGGATGAAGGCGATAGAGCTGTCAGTAGAACCAAAAGAGCAGTGTCTTCGCCAACCATAACAACACACTCTGCACTATTTGCGATCTCAATAGCACTACGAACAATTAAAGTGTCAGAATCCTCGATAGCTTGCTTCACAATAAAATTTTCACTTTCAAGCTTTTCCCGTAAAAAAAATATAAGACGTTTTTTATTGGCATAATTGGAAAGGAATTGCTCTTGAGACATAGTTACACACATTGTCTCGTCAAAAAGTACATTTGCAGCTTCATGACGAATTGCTCTTCGGTAGCGTTCTGCTGATTTGGTACTTTTAGTTGCATCATCTGGATATCCATCGAAAACAATAGTGACACTATTTTTGTAATATTGTTTCACATAATTTACGTACTTCTTTAAAATTGAAGAAAATGTTTCTCTTATTTGCCAAACAACTCTATGTAAAAGAAAACCACCATCTATTACGTAAACAGCGTTTTCAAAATTATAGTCAGTTACAGGATTAAACAAATCATAAAAAATAAGTATACGAAGTATACGTAAAACTGAATACTGAAATCGGATGGCATATGTGTGTACGCTACAGACTATGTACAAACAGCTGCTGTAGGCTGTAGTTCAGTAAGATAACGGTATTAAAGGACCAGTCACCAATAGAAGGCGACCGAGGGTCGAATATAATACAATGGATATATAGCCAGCTGCATTCCTGACGGCTTCATAGCATGTTTATTGTATACGAGACTCTACACCCCACACACACACACACACATACGCTCGCACGTCTTCAAAACTAGCATCAGTAGTTAGTACAAACAAAATATAATAAATATTGTGTACATTTGAAAAATAAATGTTTAGTATAAAATGTTACACGTTACTACTATACATAAAATATGACATATTATTATTTCATTGCATAATATTATTTTCTTAGTAACTATACTCATAATATTTTAACTATATTTATAAGTAGGTATAAAGGAGTAAATATTGATTGGTTTTTTTCACGATAAATTACATACGAATTTGTTACAAACGTAATACGTATTGCAACGCCTACATTTGTAACCGGTGATTTGAGAGTCAAATTTCAAAGTCTATTATTGACCTTGATACTTACTCAAAATTAATGAATATAACACTGTTCGACGTAAAATTACAATTTCTAAAAATTGTAGGTTATGAGTTTTTGTCGTAAAATTGACGGATTTCAAAAAAAATTAAAAAAAAATCAATTTTTTTTAAAAAACTTCAAAAAACGTACTTTTTTAACGTCACTTATGAACCTTTATATTAGACCGATCTCATTATTTTTGGATTTTATTTTGTAGAGAATTTAGCGTTCTATATTTTAGACCAGATGACATTTTTTCATAAAACTCATAGTTTTTGAATAATTATCGAAAAACTAAAAAAACTCCGATTTTAGAGCTGTTTTTTCAAGATGGTGGCCAACGCCGACCTCGGAGGGGGGGAAACATGTTCCCCTAATACTAGGTTTATACTTAAGCAATTAAAACGATTTCCAGCTTTCCACTAATTAATTCCGAATTGGGTCATTTTTTGTTCTAATTTGACTGGCCTATAACCGGTTTCATGATTTGTAAAGATTTCGAACCCCCGTCTGACTGCGGGCGAGGCACGTTTGGGCCAGGGACGTTTAGGTCACTAATAAAAATGCAACCCGTTTGGACCAGAATCCGTGAACCCGTTTGGGCCAATTTTTTTTTAGTATTTCTAAATAATTACTAAAAAGCCCGCTTAGGCCGTAAGCGCGCGCTTTTAGTTTACACTGGTTAAGTTCATACGCGCCGTATCGGCCATCGTCGGAGTAATAAGATTTTCAGTTAAACTGTGAAAACTAATTTGTAATTTGTAGATTATGTACAGAACAAAATTATTAATAATTGATATGCTGAAAATATCATCAATTTCAAATAATAAAATTAATGTTCAAAGAAATGACACACTTAAAAAACCACAACATACTACATGCACGATGGGCACAATATCAAAATGGTGAGATATCTCAATTGACGTATCTGAAGATTATTGGACAAATGTTTCAAGTAGCTCAAATTTAAATAGTTCATAAAAAAATATATTTTCGTAATTCAGTCAACTCGTATTTAAAAAATTAATAATTTTTACCTAATGTATAAAGACAGTCCTAAGCCTGTTAAAAATAAAATGGGAAGGAAAATGCTGGTCCAAACGAGTTGTATAAAAGTAATATTTTTTAGTCCAAACGGGTCTTCAAAATGGGTCCAAACGAGCTGTGTTTTAGAAAAATTGGTCCAAACGGGTCCTGCCCCTGACTGCATAGCCTCAAAAAAAATATGCAAAAGAATATAATTCCGGCCCCTAGTTATAAACAATGGCTTTTTTTTATATCATAAAGTTGTAAAGAATTGAAATTTCCAAAAAGTTCGAAGACTATTTCATAGAAGAAACCGTTAGCTACATTTATTTTGCAAAATCAATGATAATTATTCAAAAATATGATATTCATTCAATGTTTCTCTTTTGCACAATATATTAGATTTTAAATAAATACTTTCAAGATCATTTTTTTTATATGTAGTTTATTTCAACAAAAAAATATTTACACTGATCAGGTTTTGATTTAATTTATACATGGTTTAAAATTTAAGATTTTTCAATAATTATGAATTACATTGTTAATAATTTATATTTTATTTTTCAATAAATAGGGGGACATTTTGAGAAAATGGTTATCAGTTGGACGCCACTATTTTTATAGATTTACTGAAAATAATAGTATAATGAAAAACACCCATTAGAACCAATATTATTATGTATAGTGCAATGGTACAATGGTCATTACCGAAATTACCTATATTATATTGTTCTATTTATTAATTTCGTAGTTTATACAATAATTGCTCTTGAGATGATAGTCAAGATTTTGAGTTAATTATTTAATGTTATTTTAATACATTTTAGGATTTATGAATTCGGCTGGATTCACTAGTGAGTATTTTATTTATAAAATAATAATTGAATATCAATGATAAAATGTAATAGGAACCTAATACTTTTATGTTTCGACTATTTACTATTATTTTACTTATATTATCATTGGTATTGCTTTTATTATAAGCCACGAACTATTTCAGTGACCATTTTTAATGTATTCAGTAAAATATGATTGAAAATATCTTATAACTGGATGTGATTTGTGTATTACTATAACATTATTTTGTATCACTGGGCTTTGGCCCTTTTTTATTCACCTATTGGCTTATTTGAATAAATTATTATTATTATTTCAAATTATTTCTATTTTTCTAGTTAACTCTCCTGAGCATACAGTCAAAAATGCAGTTCTTAATACAAGTTTGTAGAATAAACTAAAACTATTCATTAATTTACTTTTTTTAAATTTAAATGCATGTGATTCATAAACTGATACAATGAAACATAAACGATACTAAATTAATACAACAATATATTGAGTGAATTACGCGACTATCACGAAAATCACCATATTTATTTCACTAGTCTAATAATTAGTAATCTTCTCATCATATTTTTAACAACGTAAAACGTCAAGGGTTATACATTTTATTGCCCCATTATTCTAAGTATATCAGCAACTTATCACTTTTTGTACCCGGGTACCTGGTTTTTGAACAACTTTCTAAACTTGAACTTCAGTATAAAATATTTTGAAGACGTTTTAATTATGTTTACAAAAATAAGCATAAGGGTTAAGTGGCAAGGATAAGGAATATTGCGATTAAGTTATTATCATAATTAATTATTGTTTATTTTATCACTCTTCAATTATTTTATCATTTACATTTCACGAATTGAAGCATATTTTTAAGGGTTTTTTTTATCGTAGTGTTGTATTCATATTAAGTACTAAATAATATTACCTAATATTTATACAATTTTTTTGTGGTAAATACAAAAAAATTAAAATTTAGAAGTGTTCAATACGATTGATCAACTCGTTGAAAGAACGATAACATATATTAAGATATTCAATAAAAATATATAATAAACATTTTTATATGTTGATAGAATATGCCTTCTTTCAAAGACGTAAGTAAATTAACATAACGGAGAGATACAAAGTTTATAATATATCTGTTTCAGCTGAAGGTGTTGATTTGCTTAGTGATTATCAAATAGCATTATGTAGTGCTCTAAGTAAGTAAACAAAATAACACAGATTAAAAATTCATTTAAAATTATTGAACAAGTTGATTATAACACTTTAAGACATAGACAAATTAAACGACACCACTTACATTAGTCCCAATTAAAGAGTTAGTAGTGACTTTTGATCGTTTTAGAGGGGTGTTGTATAAACCGGGATGTGTATAATTTTAGAGGTCGGTTATCTGTAACCTCGATTAGTGTTCTTAGAAATAGCCATCTACTCACGTAATCGTTTCTAATCAGAACATTCCTCATTTGTAACTTAATGTAACACCTGGATAAATGGCAGTGACGGAAAATATGCATATGAGATATAATAATTATGAACTCACGTCACAATTTCGCGGTAATTATTTCGCCGTAAGGAAGTCGTAGAAAAAATATCATGAGTACAAAAATATCGTAATTGTTATCATTTATTTAATTTAAAATAAAGTAAAAATAAAAAAACAAGTGACAAAAAATATTTTTACATTTGATAATATAATGTTTACCACTACATTTTTACGGCACTCCAATGCGACTATTCCAATTACGAACAAATTCATGGTCGGCATACTTGCACGTATCTAAGTTTGGAAATTATTTTGTTTCTTATTCAGGTATAAAAGTTGTCCACGATCTAAAAATAAACAGAATATCCATGATATGAGTCACAATTTTTAAATAAATCTTTCTACCATTATGATTGTATCATAATATGATCATATTATGTTATGTGTATAGAGTGGCCGATTATATTTTTATAATTTACTCGAATGTCTATGTGTCAGTCAGATACACGTCAAAATCTCACGGCTATATGATCACACGGTAAACATATCGCTGTAATAACGTCGTGGTTAAAGTATCACAAAATCAACGACCGTTGGTTCAGATATATTGCATTTTATTTTCATCACAAGTTTAAATAAATGAAAAAAAACAGACGATACTCCTAGTTTGGACGAGACTCCACAGTCGAAACCTATATTACATTGCTCTCGTTACAACAATTCTGAGTGAAAGAGGTCTGGTGAATCTGTTTATTTGTAATATCTTGTAATCAAAATTCATTGAAATACCCAATTTCGTCAACATTTTCATTTTATAACGCTTATAAAAGTTGTTCGTACACTTTCCGATGAACATTTTTCCTATTGGCAACAAAGAAATAATTATAAATATAATAATATATAATAATTATTGTAGGTATCTATGAAAAATAAACAAGTCGATTCTTGATCTCGGTTGACATTTGTTACTTCTTCAGTGCTGTCCGCTGTTATATGTTTTGATTGAATTATGCAATAAAGCAGTAGTTCTCAACCGGCGTGAAATGTCACCTTAAGGTGACATGGACCAAGCTTAGGGGTGACGTAGAATTTTAACTAGAAAAGAAAAAAAATTTAAAAAATTAATTTTTTCGAAAACAATCATAATATTTCTTATAATAAATATATTATACACCTATACCACTTAATACCAACTTTGTAAAAAACACCAGGGTAAAATTTCACATTAAATTTATATAAATAATTATTTTTTTTTCAACTTTTATTTTTTTTATTTGCTAATTTAAAGTTTATCTGTTTTTGAACATGCTTTTTTTGTGTACTGTATTTTTTTTTTAATAAAAAAATAATTTTAAAATATACAGCCAAGATTTTTATTATTTTGATGTTAGGGTAACGTAGTGTTTGATTCTAGTGGCTAAAGGTGACATGAATCAAAAAATGTTGAGAACTACTGCAATAAAGAGAATAATTTGTTATAACTTTAAAAATGTGTACAATTTTTTTTTACTAAGTGATACAATATGGAATTTTAAAAAATATTTGGACTAGGAAACATTTGAAATCTCAATTCTTAGATTAGATCTTTTAGATTCTGAGTAAAACGAGAAGTGTATTGGTTTTATCATGATTTGTGTGATTTTAATTATTTTTTTTATGTCCGTGTACACGTTTTCGACCAGAAAGAAATGCTCCGATCATAATGTCCATTGAAGTTATGTCTAGTTTAGGATTTAAGAGGGTCATTTTCACATTTCTCCGAACAGTTTTCCGAAAATAAATTTGGAAAATACAGCAAAAAGAAAAAAAAATACAGTACAAAGATAAAATTGCAAAACAATTTAACTGAGACAGAAAGTCGATCCCTGCACCGTTTAGTATACTAGTATTTCGTCACGTAGTACCCAATTATTTGTGTTTCATAAATACTAGATTTTACATAAGATTTTCTTTGTAGATAATTAATAAAAAGGACCGGAACGTCGTATAAATGTTGTAAACGTTAGAAAATGGAATGTTTACAAAATTGGTTATTTCAACGATACTTGATAACCCGATATAAGTAATTTTGTAATTACTCAATAAATATAAATCCTAGTGACTCGAAACATTTGCTGTACTTATATTAGCGTTTAATAGATTTTTCATAATTTTCGAAGAATTTTTTTTTTTTGTAAAAAGTAAAACATTAAACTATCTTCATAAGATATTTGGTTCTTTTGGAACTATAATGATCATATTTAGAAATATAAATTGATCCACTCAACTTATTTCACTCAGAATCACTTTTTCAAAAGCAATTGAAGATATATATAATCAAAGTTTAAAAGATTCATCCTTATTCATTTATCGACTTTCATCCGTTTTAAAATTAAAATTCATTGATTTATATTTTATACTTAACCAAGCTATTTAGAATCAATACAAATAATAAATATTATTAATTAATTCATAATTATGGGTTTAAGATCAACTGCGAGAATACATAGATTATATCATTAAAAATTTACATATTCGTAAGTACTTATAATAATGAAATAACATTAAATTATAATAATTAGTAATAATTTAATTGATTCAAAATACATTTTCTTTTGACCATATTTAAGTGTTTTTATAAGGGAGTCAAAATGGAGTAAAACCCGGGGTACCCAGGAAAAATTCGAAACCGGGTACATACCGAAATTCGAACCCCTACAAATAAGTAAGCCCCGTGGTTCTTCTCTGAAACAGAAACTAGGAGAATAAATTGTTAAGCCCGGTGTTAACTCAAAAACTGATGTAAAAATTAATTGATATTAGATAATTATTAAAATTAGGGTGGAATGAGCAAATCTTATTTGTAGAAATTATGAGTAGTTGTTAAAACTGTAATAAAAATTATTTTTAATAAAGAAAAATATGTTACACCAGTGCTCCTCTATTTGACTTCGTACTGATCTTGAAGTTGTTAAATGACTCTTTTTAAAATCATTTGTATCCAATTAATTGAAATAATTTAATTAATATAGAATTCATTTAATTAATTTAACCGGTTTTGACTCCTTGACTTATTTATATTCGATGTAAATTTACGTACGCGAAGAAGCAAATCAATGATATAATAGTTATTAATTATGATATTTTTTTTTTATTAAAAAAAATAAGTTATCCAAACCATAAAGCTAATTAAAACTGTAGGATGAAACACTAGGATTCAACCAGGACGATTTTGAGTATCTGTTTTTCAGCTGACAAAAACATGGTTTTTTAATTTATATCTTATAATTTATCATAACTCAAACAATTTTTAAAATTTTCAAAATCATCCAAAGCATAAAAAACTTGTTAAGCAATCAAAATTTGTTTTAAAAATTAAAATCCGGAAAACCAAGTTTCTATAGTTTTGTCTAGCTTTTTGGTCTAAAATGACTTTTTTCAACAGCTGGAGCCTAAGTCACTTTATTATATTTATAAAATTATGCTGCATATAAGCAATGAGGATATATGTTATTGGGGTCTGTTATCTACCGTAAATAACTTTGTGAATATAAAACGTTATATTGTAACGGACATTTTATCGACATAATATCCAAATATATAGATCAGGTGAAAATATTTTACAACAACACTTTATTATAAAATAAGCCTAAAACATTAAATAATTAACAATTCCAGAAAAATTTATGCATATAACTGAATATTGTGAAGGTAGGTTCTAAAAAATGCAGGCTAATTATATTAGCTAGTACGTTTAGCACTTAGTAGTAAAATTAATAATTTCCCTTGTTAATTGATCATTTTAGGACTAGTAAAAGGTAAGTGATTGTATAATTTATCAACGAGTTTCAAATTAATTAATTTACCACTGTACTACAAATGCGAAGGGATAAGATAATTTAAATACAGAACTATCGTACAGTACTATAAAATATAGTTAATAACGCAGCTGGGAACTGGTAACTGGTATAGCATAATAGTCTCCTCTATAATTTAAAAAAGTTTCCACATCCTATTTACTTCAATGTTATTAAATCAGATCTCTCCTATTGCCATATCAGTCTTAATTTTGGTGTTGTTATTTTCTTCTAAAGCTAATTTATATTATGCTAGTGTCCTATCCTAAGTACAATGCTTTCTTCTATCCTCTATAAAATATATATTTCTGACAACCAACAACACATAATACAATATTACGCATACCAGTGTACAGTGTACACTGGTTACCGATTTAGTGGATGATAAAATAATTGTATGTATTTACTCTGACTTTTCGTTGGATGTACAAAATCTTCAATCTCATCTCGATCTCATGGAAAAATGCTACACCGACTAGAGATTTCAAATAAATAAATCCATATCTATCCATACGACATTCACCCATAGACTAGCCCCTGACCAGATGTTTCTATAGACCAGTGTTTCTCAACCTGGGGGGCGCGCCCCCCTGGGAGGGAGTGTTAATATTTCTGGGGGGGCGTAAGCAGTCATTACAAAATACAGTTTTTGATAAAGTATTGATAAACAAACATTGAGCCAAATATAAAAAAATTGTAAAAATTGTCTATAGAAAAGTGTTGCATTAATAAATTGTAAATTGCATTATATTATATTCCTTACTATTTTACTATGATTTATATTTTATAATTATTATCATCAATAAAGTTGAATTCATCTCGGATATTTTATAATTTCTTTGTAAAGTACACCAAAAGGTGATGTATTTTTCATGTTATAGAAGGGGGGGGGGGGGCGCGAGAGTTTCGAAAATCTACAAAGAGGGCGTGGAATAAAAGAGGTTGGGAACTACTGCTATAGACAATACTCTAATCCCAAGTGATTTGAATATTAAATATTTTGATCTAACCTTTGATAAAATGCTGAACTGAGCTCAGCATATTAAATATGTAGGTTACGCCTACTAAAAAGTCTTATCAATAATAATAAAAATACACATTAATTTCTTATTTATGAATCGCAACAATGACCTTCAGCTCTGGAAAAATTCTAAAAAGTCTAATATATATAAAATCCATACCTATCAAAACATTTTACTTCGTAAATTATTAAATGTTTCTCCTTGCGTCTCTAACCATACTATATGCATTCAGATCTCAACATTTCATCAGTTTTAAAAAAAGATAAATTATATTCATAACCTTTCCATTTTCGATTACTGTTCCATCCTAATCCACGTGTTAATATGAAATTAATTAATTAATATGAAACATTGAAATATTAATATGCCCAAAATTCCTTGTTACACTCTCAGACGATGTTCATTTCAAAATAGTGTCGTGATCCGATTGACACCTAATATAAATTAAAAAAAAAATTTAATTAAATACAATAACCAAATGATTGTGTTACTAATTGGTGGTCGATTTCCTCAAATTATTCTCGATGCGTTGTATAATTTATTGTTAACTATTTTATGACATGTTTTTAATACTATGTTTACAACTATTACTTTTTTTTACATTTATTAATCGTGCCCTAGAAACTGGAAAGGTACAGATCGTAAATTGAATTAAAAAAAAGTGTTGAATTGTTTTTTTCAAAATGTAATAAATAGGTTTTTAAAAAATTGGTTTTAAAAAATTTTGGGAGGCTATCAGGCACTTCTAATAATAATGATATATAGATAAAAATTCCACACACAGAACCTGTATGTTTTAAATATTTTGAGGATATGAGTATGAATGTAATTTAATTTTCTGAGATCTCATTTTAAGCAGAAAATCTTCATCTAAGGTCTTTTTTTTATTTCTAAAAAAGATAAAATATTGCTCTCGGACTTAATAACACTAAATTGTATAACTATGCTTCAAGTGTATAATACAATATTACTAAGTATTGCTACAATAGTAATTAAAATTGCAATGATTAGCTCCGTACATTTTTTAATTGACATATTATATAACTAAATTTAAAAACAACTTTTTGTTTTATAACAATTCAGTAATTATACATATAATGTTGATGATAATAAATCAATTTAAATTTAGATCAGGTCACCATATGTGTAGGTAAGTAAATTGTATCTAAGACTATTTTAAAAATATGTTTACATAATATTACCTTCGTGCATAACGTTCTCTAAAAAAAAAAAAAACGTTATACCTAATTTTATATAATCTAAAAGAGTTAATTTGAAGTAAATTATTAGGTTTTTGAGAGTCTTTATTCGACATCAGTTGTATGTTTTTTCAAATTAAATGCAACCTATTTTAAAACACAATTTGTTATTTTTTTTTATCTTAAAGCAACGTTTCAGTTTGTTCTAATGATTATCAACATCAGTTATAAATAAATATTGTACCTATTTACTTATATATAGATATATATTTGGACACCGTACAAAAGAAAACTTCTTCTTAAAGGAAATCATATATTACATTTTACCATAATCACAATGAATATACAAGGAAATAATATAATTTCTAATTTATGCTTAAAATATATGTACAACGTTACTGTAAAACATCGTTAAAATAATATCATATTATACAATGGTAGTTAACTGTGTAATACACATCATCCTAATTCCTGTAATTTATTATTCGTCAAATTTGTTTAATAGCTGATATTAATGAAGACTTAAAGGGTAAGTAGCTAGTAGAAATATGTATCTCAAACAAAGTATGTCATTTTCAAACTGAAATTTCCATTATCTTAAAATAGAATACTCTTGCGCCACCGCAACAGATGAATGAATACCATATTCTAATACCCTATCGTGTAAACACACCTTATTGCCTCACCTAAAAATTAGCAAATAGAGTTGTGGTTCTCAGGCTTTATCAAATACAAAGACAGGTGTTGACTTGACGTATTTAGTAGCTATGCTATATCGTTATATTATTCTTGTATACGATATATCAGTACGATTGCGGCTGAAATTATATTGATCAACAATTTTTCGCAGGTCACCTTTTTTTCAAGTCCTAATATTTGTAATATTTGATCAACATTTATATTTGTTATTGCCTCAATCAAATAAGATTAAATACATTTCTACTGTACTAAAAAAAATATTAAAATACACACCAACCAAAAATATAACTTTATTTCAAATCTTTCGTTTTAAAAACTTAAATAATTTAAATAACGTTAATATCTTAAATCGCACTTTAAAGTTTCAACAAATTTCATGTATCGTAGTATTTGTTTTCTACTAGGTACATACCAAACTTAATTTTTAGTAAATTATATAATGAATGAATACTGTTATTGTATTAGTTTTAATAATATTCACAATATAGGAAGAATTATAATGTAATTTTTAATCAAACTTGTATTTTCTTAGGAACCACAGTTGAAGTGACTTCCAAATATGCAATGAAAAATTTAAGTAAGTGTAGGGACTTTGTCATTAAAAGGAATTGTAATATTTTGATAGAATATTCAGTTATATTATGATTATATAAAATAATGATAGCTTTATAATTCAATACAAACATAATATAACTACGCAATTATTCAATTATTCAATTTTTAGAGTTAGATTTTAGAATTTGTGACTAGTGACTATATTATATACACAAAAATAAGATAGGAGATAGCATCTCTTGCTGGTATCTTGCATATCTTTCTACCTTTTCGCTTAAGACTTGTGCTTATTTTATACAAGGTCTTAGGCATTCAACCTCAGTGTGTGATACCTATGGTTAGGAATAATCGAAAATATCTCATATTAATTGGTCTGCAATAAATTCGTAATAATTAAATCGATATTTACCAATAATTGTAACCGATAGCCTATTCGGTGCACGCCACTGCACGGTCAAAGATATCGGCAGATTACATTGGCGTAAAACAAGAAAAACAAATAACTAATAATTAACTTATAATAAATAATAATAACTAATTTGGCCTCGCAGGAGGAGGTGACCGTAATAATAATAGTAATAATAATAATAATAATAACTATTAATAGTTAAAAAAATATAAATAATAATAATAGTAATGGGTTTTTTTTTGTGTGGGGTCCTTAAAATAAGATTATAAATAAGTATAAATGTTAGTTATTTGTTAATTTTAGTAACTCACCTACGTCCCTTTTAGGTTGTGAGTGAAACGAGGTATTCGTTTTGCCATAATGTGCTCTTTTTTGTGTCTGTGTACACGATTTCGACCAGAAGACTTATTGATCCGATTATCACGATCATGAATGGTTATTGATAAGACTTGGTACTTATAAGTTATAAGGGATTAGTTTTTGAATTGTTCAAAAGTTTTCCGAATAACTGAGGAAAACAGACGAAAATTAAAAAAAAAAAAACACAAAATACAGCACACAGGTTTTCGAAAAAATTCGTCCACAAAAGATGTCGCTTTTACTCCAAATCGTTTTTTCGAGAACAATGGGACACTTGCTACAAGTTTTAAAGATCTATTACTGTATTTCATCCGACCTTAATGTTTCGACGGTTTTTCAATACTACTACGCATACTTAATACTAATACTACAATTTTATTTTAGAAACAACTGATTTACTCACCCGTAAGTAATGATAAAATTTATTATACCTAAAAGTATTCCTAAGCATGATAAATCGGTTATGTTTTGATTTTTTTAACATTTGGAATATTAAAACAAATATTGATTGTTGATCTCTCGAGTTTTATCGTATCACATTAATTATACGGAACTTATGTGTTCGTCGCTTTTCTCGTGCCATTCGCAGTCAATTTTTTCCCATCCACCCGAGTAACATATTTATATTATATTAAATTATATTGTGTGCTATATATGTACTGTTGTATTAACATTTCACCCATGCACTGGATAGAGCTGTATAATGGAATATAATCGTGAGATCAAGTGGCTGCACATCAAATAATAATAATAAACTTCTGAACATGGCCGTATACATATTATGATACTACCAAAGTACCAACACATATAAACACATATAAGTAATCGATAACGATACTACGATACTCGTAATATATTATTTTTTGGGTTCAAAAATTTTTTTTTCATTGCCAAATTGATTATTGTTATATGAATAATTAATAATAATAATAATATTAAGCTTTTAAATACGCCAGTAAAAATAGTGCCAGTGCCAAGCTTGGATAAGTGTGAAGGATTGTTATAATATTATAGCATATATTTAGTATATAGTGAACATATATAGGCACTCAGGTAGGCAGAAGTAAATTAACCTTAAATGTCCCGACCGGAACTGTGCCGACATCATTTATACATTCTTATCAATAACTTAACTAAATTCTAAAAGAACGATATTCAAATAATCGATGTAAAAGTACTTCTTAAAAATAAGTTATTTTTATTGGTAATTCAATTTGGTTAGATAAAAATTGAAGAAACTGAAAACACATTTCACCAACTAATTTCATCGTAAAAACGCATTATTTTACCACCAGGCAACAAATAAAATAACCAATTATATAAATATTTTGAAAATATTGATATGACTGCTAATGAGAAACACACCATAGCAAATTGTTGTTTTTTTTTTTTTTTAAACAATTATGAATAAAATACTACATTTCAATAAAATTTTAAACATTCGTTGATTATTTTTTAACATCAACGTAAATATTTTATTAAACTAGAAATTGAATTGACTTCGTAAATATATATGAATACATATATATATATATGAATCAACTATTACAATCAATATACAAAATCATATAATAATGGTTTATAATCTCTATAAAGTTAAGAAAATAATTCAAATTCATTTATTTTTACTCTGTAGGGTATTTTAAATTCAATGGCCATCGTGTTTTTTTTGTTTTTTTATGTAATGTGAGCTTTCTGTTTAGAGGCGTTAGCTGACACTACGCGCATTACTCTAAGAAATTATAAAATTCAAACTTTTTGGTGTATTTTAATATTTAATACGAAAAATCATACATGCGTGTTTTTAGTTTATGGACAAATCTATTACATCGAACTCCAAGATAATATCGTACCAAGTAAGTTTTAGTTAAAGCTATAGGTAATAATTTCTGAGTTTTCGATTTTTATTATATTGATTATGAATATGAGTGATTCATAATTTTTTAAGTATATTTTATAAGATTTTAAAATAAATACTTACATCATGCCAGGTATAAATGTATTGATTAAAGGAATTTTATGAAAAACTAAAAAAAAACTTGCTAAAATTTAATTTTTAATAACTGTAGACGCCAATATTAAATTTCCACAACAATTTTGCAAAACCGAATTTTCCGACGGTATGTACCAAATGTATAATAATTTATTGTAGTCAATTTGCATTTGTATATGACATATGTATATATTATATCATAATATTTTGACCAATTATTGTGAAATCGAATATTATGAGAATAACTGTACTGTGTGCAACGTATATATTATACATATGTAATTTCAAAAATATCAACAAAGTATCAGTCGGTTATTTTAGAAAATAATTAATTTTTCTCAGACAAAAAAAAAATCCTAATTTTAAAATACAAAATTAAAGTAATTAATTTATTCATTTTACAATATGCATTTATGTATATCGTTATTTTATAATTAAATTTACTAAATATTCATCTGGAGAATTTCATTTGAATTTCATTACATGCACATTGAATACTAATTGGATTTTTCTCAGAATTTCCATTTTTATTTGAAAAAATTAACTTTTTATTTTAAAATTATTGTGATTTTTGAAGATAGCCATTTTATAGGGCTTCTTGTTCTGAAAATGTTGACGGTTCAACTTTCAGATTTCATTGGATTCATGATTTTCAATAAATTTAATTTAGTTTGAAAAGAAAAAATTTAAATTATTATCACCTCGTCTTTATTCCGATAATGTTTGCTGATAATTTTATTGTTATTTAAAATTGAGTAAATAGTATGTACACTATTTTCTTGTAAACTAGAAAAATTATTAAAAATTAAGGAGTAAATGAAAATTTAAATTTGAATCTCCAAAATTTTCAGAAATTTAGCACTTGAAATATATAAAAAATTTACAGTAAAATGTTAATTTTTTAACTTCTTTAATAATACACTTATATTTACCAAAATATTGTCGACAAAATTGCCTTTAGCGAGGAATGCTTTTAAAAAACAGAATTGGATCTACTCTGTAACATGGGAGACATCGCTCTGTGTAAATACCGGTTGGACACTCTGTACACCTAACAATAATTGGACATATATTATGACTGAAGTATAAATAAGAGTTTTTCTGTTATCTACGAATTAAATAGGTTTTTCTAATGTAACCTCACTTATTGTAATTTAAAATTAATTTTTTTATAAAAACCGCCATACAGAATTCAATCTTTTTAATATTTACATATTATATTTATGTTATATTTTATTTAATAATTAGAAATTGTAAAAGTTAGAACCGAACATAAACTAACTATATATTTCCATATTATTTATATATTTAATTTTTGTTTTAGAATTCGACGGTAAGTTAAATAATGATTACATTTCGTTACAAAAAAATTATATGATTATAGCATTAAAAACCGCAACAACTCTTAGTATTATTACGTAGATTAGAATAATTAGATTATTATGAAAATCAAAAATTTGGAAATTGATCGTCACCTTGCAGTTATTATAAAAACGAAATTATATACTATAAAATATAAATATATAAGTATATAAATTACAGTAAAAAATAAAACTGAAGGAGGGAAATTATTTATCAAAAAAATTTCCAAATATTCGAAATGATTATAAGTGAAACATATAAATTATTGGGTTTTTAAAATACAACTCCCATTTGTAATACATTGAATAGGTACATAATATATATTCTATTGCTTAAAATAACTTTACTTCATTTAATTTCTTATGAGATACCTAGTATTAATGTTTTACTTTGATAATTGTATTAACAAATAGCAAGACGAAGTGTTTATCAACGTTTTTTTGTATTTAATTGATATTAATAATGGATATTGTTTGTTTTAAATAATTTTGTATTAAAATTCAATAAAATGTATAAAATGTGTTCATGGAAAATTATTGGCATGCCAACCTTATTATTACGAATTAAGATTGTATTTTACGAAATATAGCATTCAATATTTATTTTTTTTTTTTAGATTGTTTAGGTACGTAAGTTTACATACTAACATATTTTTAATATTGATTATGTATTACTTCATATTTAACTATAAATAATAATAAATTTAAAATATTTTTTTAATATTGTTTTTATAAATATAACAAGTAAAATTTTAATACTTTAATTATTACAATATTCTGATGCATCTTAATGGGATATGAATTACATGTACTATATTTAATCATTATTATTTATGACCGATAATTTATTATCATATGAAATTATGATACATATTCATGTTCATTATGTTTAATCAAGTAACATGATTATAAATGATTGTACTTATTTTATTATAAATACGTAGGCTCAGTAAAATAATTTATTGCATACTAAAGGTGGGAACAGACTATTGTCACGTTATGTGAGCTCACGTGCTGTCACGTTGGCACATTTAATCCGTGATATCATGCTTAGAAATAAACTATCGTCACATTATCATGTCACAATTTAGTACTAAGTCAGTAGTCACTGTGTTGGTGTGAACTTACGCAAGTTTTTTTTTCTTAAGAAAAAATTTTATGGAAATATTAACTTCAAGTAGTTCAGAGTGGGAAGAGGAATTAGAAACTGCAGCTGTTTTTGCAGTTTTAGACGAAGAAAATAAAAAATCCACCCTTGCTGGGTACACGATATTAATAAAAAAAGGTCAAAAATTGGGAGAATTCCATCATCTAGTTCAAGAACTACGAAACGAAATTCTGTCTTATTTGTTGATCCCTATAATCGGTGGAACCATGGTCATATAAAGCCTTATGTTCACGAACTTTTTCGATTAAAAGTTCATCCATTTTAACAAGAGTTTTAAATTCAATAGTTTTGGTATCAGACTGTGAATTGATTATACATTTTGTAATAGCTTGTCTTGATGATCTTAATTACGATGGTAAGTATAGTACTACTCACTAATTTTTTTCCTGTATTATGCTAATACTTTATGATATATGATTTGAGTTAACAGGTTTTTTATTGAGTATTGTAATACAATAAGACGAACTGACGCATTTTAAAAAATCAAATATTGACCATATTGTATCTTATGTATTATTTTAGTGACGAACCCTGATTCTCATTTCGCTGTAATGCATACATTTTATTATATAGGTATGTATAATTAACTGAATTATTAAAACATACCTGAACACGGTTGTTTCAGTTATACGTATGGTATAACAAATGTAATAATAGCACTTACTACATTTTCTCGATGTAAGATATTTTACTCTGTATTTTACCACTGTATTGAATGTATCGGTACGATAGGGAAGAGGGGTATTAATCACTCTACACGTAGAACTGTTTGACAAATGTCACCTCAAGTGGTTATTACCCATTGGATAAAAATGTAAGGGTGGGAGTTGGTGAATGTTTTATTTGGCAATTTTTACCTCATTTTTGAGTCAAGTACTGAGAGATGGGTATTGATTTTTTTACACTAGTTACAAGGGCGTACGCGGGGACGGGGGGTCTATGGGGCTGAAGCCCCCTCATGGCCCATAGTATTGGTTATTTTATGTATTTAATAAACAACATTAACAAAAAAGTAGAATATTCGGAATTTGAAGTAATACAAATATTTTCAAATATAAATAAATCATATAAAAACGAATGAAATTAATAGATTGGACAATATAAAATTTTTATTTGTTGTCTATTGCCTATTATTTTTATGATTGTATGTAATAGATTTTTTTTCCTTTATATTTTCAACAGTTTAGTATCATTACATCAGTAAGAAAGTGTCTAGTTTTTTTTTCAAACCAAATGTCAGAACCGAGTTAACATTTACTTTTAAGCCCCCCCAAATTTAAAAATCCTGTGTACGTCACTGACTAGATACAGAGCAAAAGCAACAGCTAGTTAAAATAATATTAAATAATTACTATAGCTAGGTATTGTGAAAAATGTGATGTTTTATTACTAAAATATAAATCTAGAAATTGATAAGGAATCGTAAGAATGTGAGAAATTATTGAGTTAAATAGGTGAAAAATATTAATTTAACTTTTTGAAATGTTCTAGGAATTGATGAAATCCAAAGTAAACTTTTTTTTTAATGTTAATTTTAAATTAGTCTGATTAGAAAAAGCTATAATAAATAAATGTATATTTTCTATAACATGTTAATCTCAGTTTGGACATTTAATAGATTATGTCTAACCCAGATTATTTAACGTTTAAATTTTGGGAAAAAATATATTTATTAATTAGATATTCTGTACTTGGCTGTATAAATCTATGATTTACTCTATGTGATTTACTCTATATGATAACATTTAAATTATTAGAGTTTCTTTACTATATGAACTTCACAATTGATTTAAAGTGTTCCTATTCACAAACAATTATCTTTGAAAAACGAAATGAGCTTTCCGATTCTACGGAATATTATACGAAATTATTAACTACGAACAATGAACTCACACTTGGAACAAACTAAATATTATTAAAATATAATATAATGAGTGCATGTATCTTTGATATATTTGTATTTTAATTAAAATTGTATTTTCTCATTCCTACTATAGAGTTGAATTATCTCCGTAAGTATACAAAAAACCATAATACCCGTTGTTGCTTGCCGGTTTTGCTACCAGTAGTGCCGTAACTACCCTCCGTGGCGCGCCCTTGCCGAATTTTATTTTGGCGCTTTTTTTTGGTTTATTTTATGGGTATAATTTTTATTTAAATGTCATAATATTACATTCTCACGTGTTGATCAAAATACTGCTATATTTTTTTAAATAATTAAGCTTTTATAGTTAATGAGTTATAATAGATAAAAATAAACCAAAAAAGCACAACGTTTCTTATTACTTATATGTAAATAGTAAATACATGTAATGTTTTTTTTTTTTTATAAATGTTTATTATAAGACATTCCCAGCCCATGTAATATTATATCATATAAAATTTTATCTTTCGAGTTATTGTTGCTGCGAAATCGTCTATATTATTGCCATGGCCGATTGAATTGCTCGTTTAAAATTTAAATTGATAATACATATTCCCTAATTTGTAAGACGTTCCTGTCCTAATGTTGAGCGTAGATAGTTTTTTATAATTTTTAATTTACTAAAACTTCATTCACAAGAAGCCACGGTTACTGGAAGAGTAAGAAAAATTCTTCGGGCTGTCTTTATGTTTGGGTACCTATATCTTTTAAAGAATTAGAATTTCTGCATTACACTTTTATGCTTGATTTGAATTAAACTTTTAAATAATTTATGAAAGTCCCCTTACTTTACTGCGCCCTTGACAAGGGGCCATTTCGCCAACCTCTAGTTACGGCACTGGCTATCAGTAGTAACAATATTTAAGTGTTAAGATATTTTAATGTTTTTCAATTAATAATTTAATTAAATATTACGTTTATTAACACTTTAAGCGGACAAAAACAAAATAAGTGAGTACAATTAAACGTTGATGACGATAACTGGTGGAACTTTTCGATTGTATGGCTGGATACGTCTGATTTTTGTGCTAATCCGTAGCTGTATATACTTTGCTCCCATTGATTACCTGTACATTCGTCAGTTATTGTTTTGCTTTCTTGAATTTGACCCGATTCTTATAACTTTGGCGTGTGGATTGCGCGTGTAGCTTAAGCGTTGATTTTTGTTGATTTTATTTTTTTAGATTATAAGTAATATCTTAGCATATATTTAAAAGCGATACGTAGTACATTACAATATGACGTATAGAATTATAGTGAGGGATGAGTAATTAATAATTATTAAGTTAAGGAGACTGTGTTGTACATTGTATTTATTGACAAAACATAGATCTGATAAAATATAAATAATTTAAGCTATTCGCTCGCGGCATTTTACGTAATGTTATATCAGATAAATAATTTTTACTATTTAAATAATATAGTATGAGTATTTAACTGTAATAACGTAACTAAAAATGTTGCTATGTATGCATTAAGATTCTCCAGCTATAGTTAATTGCATCGGCTCACCATTGATGAGATATTAACTTAAAGAGGAGAAAATAAATATGTTTATAATATGAAACCCAATAATTCCTTTAGTATTTATTTTAATTATAAACAATTATACAAAAATGTTTTCAAATTTTACTTAGAATATCTAAGAAGTTACATGGATCATATTGTTGAAAGATTTGAAATTTCAGGTAAAAATAATTATGTTTTCATTCTATAGTTTTTATAAATTCTGTAAAAATAGCATTGTTGGTAAATATACTTAGGTACATTATGATACAGCTTATAAAGGTATCTTATTTTGTCAACAGCTGTTATTGTATAAATTCTATAATTTTGAAACATTATATTTTTGAAGATATTTTTTCTTATTTGGGTAAAATTTACTTAATGTTAAATAAAAATAACGGACGAAAGTCCTAGGTCTGGTGAGACTCCACGGTTGGGTGAAATATAGGAATGGGCTTTATAAACTTGAAACCAATATAATACCATTGCTTTCGAAAAAAAGATTCCGAGTAAAAGAGGTCAGGTAAATCACCTTATATTTATAAAAATGGTCGATAAAGTGGTGGAACAAATTGTTTAATAATGTAGTTTAAACTATAAGACTTATATTAAATACTAATATCGATAATATATTTATTTCGAGTATCTGCGATTAATATTTATAGAATAAAAACCAAATAAAGAAAATATTTTGAACAATTTTGAATTCTTGGGTTCGATTTTGCACATTATTATGTTCTATTTTTCTCGTCGTTAAATGTCGAAATATTTTTCAGTTGGGTTTCATATCATCAATCGTCGTAATTTTTTTGGATGTCCTATACGTGATAATAAATATTCGACATTTTGTTCTTATACACTAGCTTATTTGAATCCACATTCAATCACTTTTTTTTTCGGAAAATTGTGTATCCATTCTAGCTAACTTAACCACTTACTTCAGTTGTTCATTTTCATCAAGGAATATAACTTAAATATTCTTAACCCTTTTCCGGATGAATAGTTTACTGCAGATGGTATGGCATAAGAGGTCTTCAGTTAACATATATTTATAAGTACGGCTCTTGCCTTAAGACATTTTCGGTCAGGTTTCTATGATCAGAAAATCTGGAATACTTAGTGTATCTTGATATATAATCTAGTGATATATATATTCACTGGACTGGTATTCTTTGGGGCTCATTATTGGCGTGTCTTTCACGAAGAAAATCCTGGATGATCTAAATATACTGCTACGGATTCGGAGCTTGCCGATTGGGTAAACGTGAAGTTAGGTTATGTGTACATACTTATGTACATATTGAGTTATCAATTTTTATATTATACTTTAAGTTCCATTAATTATAAAACGTTTAATCTTTAACCCTTTAATTTATAGGAGTTCAACCAGCATACGAGTTTTGTCTACGTAAGCTGATTGTGTATACTTAATTGATACATTTTAGTCATAGATATACATAAAATAAAGAAACTTCTAGGCCGGGTGAGATTCCACGGCTTGGCGAGATAGAGGGACGGGTTTTTTAAACTTGAAACCAATGTACTATCGTTCTCGGAAAAACGATTCTGAGTGCAAGAGGTCGGGTGGATTAGTTTATATTTCTAAAAATGGTTGACATAATAATTGGTCGACTTACCATATTTCTTAATAAGGTAGGTAGGATTTTTAATGCTGTATTTTTTACAAAAAGATAAATATCTTATAGAAATAGAATAACAACTCATAACAAATCATAATTCGTTTAAATACCCTATTTTGTCAAAGTTTATTTTTCTAACGCTTCTTAAATTGTTTGCAACTCTCCGGTGTACATTTTTTTATTGGTTCCAAAGAAAATCTTTGTAAAAATTTTGTTTCCAAGAAATATAAGCAAGTTGATAGTGCGTGATCAAATATACCAGACGGTACAGGGTTGAATTCTCGATCTCTGTTGAAGTTTTTGTAATTTTGTCTATGTTTTTTTCAATTTTTTAGAAAACTATTGAAAAATAAAAAAAAATTAATTCATCCTTTTCAAGCTGAACGACTTTTACTAGATAGCTCAGTTAGTGAAACTAGAATAAAAACTATAGTATAATTTGTTTTACAGAACTTATACAATATGATACACCACATTTCAGTATTTATCCATTTGTAAGTATCAGCTATTACCTTATAATAAAATGTGTTTTGCATATTATTACCACTACATTTAAACGTACGGTATTTTTTTCCATCTACGTGTTCTTTCACATATTTACGTCTATTTAATAGGTACGTAAGGTACGCTATTAGAGAAGGCTTTTGAGTTTATTATAAAGAAACTAAAAATACTGGACCGATTTCAGAGAATTCTTTGCCAATTACATCCATGTAATTATGCGAATGACATAGGTCATACACTATAATTATAATTTATTATTGACAAAATAGTACCTATTTTCAAAGATTTTTGTGAGTCCAACCATAATGACGCCGTTAGTAGAAACTTATTCATTATAACGCTTAGTATTTATTATATCCCCGAATAAAATAACTGTTGTTGTAGCGCATTCAAATCAGTTGTATTTCGCTAGAGTCCATAGGGTTTATTTTCGTTTTTCTGATGCCAGTGCATATAAGTAATGCGCTGTTGGCCGATTACGAAAACTTGTTTGCCGTTATTATTTTGCATGCGTCGATATAACGTGACATTCACTTCGTTGGTAAGCATGTACATCATTTGGTCACCGTAAATTTGGTCACTAAGTAATATTTAGTTGCATACTTAGACATGTTATATTTAATGATTATTCATTTATTTGTGATAAGAATTTTGACAAATAATAATATCGAATGTTATTTTTGTTGGTTTATTATTTAAATAAATGAGCTTAGTATTGATTGTTGACTTTAAATCATACCTTTAAGTTTTTAAGATTTTTTATTTGCTAACCTGAAAATATAAAAAATAAAAACAGAAGTTTGAACTTTGAAATTAAAAACTGACCGACGTTTTTTAATGAATTCGACATTTTTCCAAACATTTTAAGAAAGTTTTATTAAAATGTAATAGATACTTAATTTTTATAGTTTCGATTGTTATATATTACAATATATTTTGATAGGACGTGTATTATTGCATATCACAAAGGTCTAATTATTAATGTTTATCAAAAAACTCTAATAAAAGATGAAAACATGTATAAGAACAAAATGTAATGAACGTAATTTTCTACCTTAAATTTAATGTGATACGCTTTATATTTTTTTAACTTTTGCAGAAATGAAACATTCAGCAATATTATTCAAAATGTATGCAATAGAAGATGCACGTTTTCAAATATTTTAGAATGACTATTTAATATTAATCTATTTCAAAAAAATATGTTTTCAAACCTATATTCTTGTTGTGACAAAAGATAAAATAACATAAATTAAATAAATAAGCAACACTAGTATAAATTTGTTTTACAATTATTATGATTTTAGCCTAATTTAGTAAGCCAACATTTGCCTAAATTAAAGTGTTGGATGTGTTGGTTTTATATATTATAATGAAATATATTGAGATAATTATCTCTATAAAGTAATAAACATACGTTTATAGACTATAAATCAAGATCCATGAGCATTATCATAATCTTAGTATATAAAAAGGCCAAATCTCTTAATTACGTAACATTCAAAGGCACGGTGGCAGTCATTCCCAACGTCATATCGCTAAGGCTATAATATTCATACTCATTCCCAAAATCACACCATGTCAGTCCAGAACTCAGTATAATTACGGTAAGACTTTTTATCCCAAATGTATTCTAGAGTAATGTGGGAATGAGTGAGTGAAAACGAATCAAACATATACTTTTTGCAAGCTCCTTGAAATAGAAGAAATTTATCCGTCCTACAGACATTTTGTGATAGAATTAAATTAACATAAAATACATTACGCAAGATCAATACATCCCCTGAAAGTACTTAGTCAGTGAGTAAAACGTTTTTGATAATAGACAAATAGTCAATTAGCAACATACGTAAATCACACCTGCACAACTGAGGAACACAGCACTGAAAGATACGAACATACGTATATATAAAATACACTGACTGCAAGCCAAATAAGGTAGGTGCATTCAAATGTACACATTTTATAATATACAGTAGTACGTATTTTCCTTGGTAGTCGCGTAGCATACCGAAAACAGGTTACGATTGCGGGTCAATCGTACCCCTTTGCGTAGATTTAACATCAATAAACTAAAATACTCTCAGCTATAATAAATACTAATATTATGTTACCAAAAACTTACGGTTGAAAATAGGTTTTTATAAAAGAGGCTTTTTCTCACCGATTTTCAAAACCCATTTGAAGATCCACGGATTTGGTTTAGGTTTAAAACTAAGTTACGAACAACAAAGGTTTTGGCTTTTTTAAAGCTTTTATTTAGTGGTTTTTTTTTGTATTTTTTTTTTTTTATAAGAACTCTTGCATAAGTAGTCTTAAGTTTGTAGCAGAGGATAATTGCTCGGAGAACAATTTCCGCCGATTTTTCATTTTATAACGTGACCTGCATATTCGTTGATAACTTGAGTGTTATCGCGTACCTCCAAAAAGTCAATTTTCAATATGTGATTGTCCTCGTTTCGATGGCTCATTAATCGAGCTGACTATTTTGTTTGTTTCTTGACCGGGAAATGAATAATGGACTTTTGTTTCGAATCGATAAATCGATTTACAACATACCGACTGTACAATATTTTGTCCCACCAATGTTTACAGGATGTTCTTCTGAAACACAGAACATCACAGATTGCGTTCCATACATGTATGAAAAACGTCCCGAGAACTGCAATTTTGCCGCAATGATGGTCTTGTATGAAATGCATTTTAAACTACTTTTAATCATCTTCTATATTTAATCCACGCTGATTAAAAACTAACAAATAGATCCAAATAAATTGGTATCTTCGGGTGAGTATCGAACTGTATACCTTCGATGAAGCGCATTCGAATTGCGTCTATAAATTATATTTTGTCCGAGTTGCGTCCATAGTTTTTTCACAATACGTCCGAGTTGTGTCCCGTTAAATAATATATATACATACATATTTTCACTACCAACAGGAACTAAACTTACTTAACGCATACGAATTATTCAGACTATCAGATTTGATAGTTTATTATTCTGATAACAAAATTGTAATATTATAATAACTTTACTTTTAAGTTTTAGTATACCAGCATGAATTAGCTTTCTACCATTTATTACTAAAACTTTTTTGTAAAAATACTACATGTGAGTATATTAAATCTAGTTAATTTTCTCAGAGATAAGTAAAACAAATAGTTGTATTCAACTTATTACAGATTTCACAATTCTGCATGATTTATTTTAATGTCCGGGACTCTGGATTCCTCTAGAGTCATAACCTATTATATCCTAGAGGAGTCATGACCTACTTGTGAAGTCCAACTACTATAAGACACTATCGAAGTACCAAAAACATATGACATATATGGCTCATAACTAGACCGCGGATTATATGCAGTGAAAATACTCTATTATATGCATGCAAATATGCAGCATAAAATACAGAAATATGCATAGACTATGTTAAAATATGCACTAAGAATTAAATTAAAAAAAAATACGAAAAAACGATGATGATGAAATTTATTAACAAAAAATAATGATTATAATTTATAATTAATAATTATTAATTATTATGTTACATTTATGTGTATTTATTTAGAACTGTAGATCTTCTAGTAGTATATTACTAGATGTTGCTCCAAGTGGTCCATTGTAAAACTATGGCGCTTGTCATCCAAAATAAGTTTAAATTCAGATAATGACCGTTCAACATCACAGGACGTCACAGTATTTAAACTTAGAAGCCATGTTACTCGTTATTGTATTGGGAAGTACAGTACTTGTGCCATTAATGTAAGCGTCGATCATACTTAGGGAACCATAGCCGGGATTTTTGTTCACTTTGTTTTGATTTTTTCTGAAAATACGTCAGGTAGTTCAGATGCTGTTGTCAATAATTCCTCCATAACTTTTAATGAATTGTGTAGTAGCAAATTTCTTGCTCTAGACTTGTAATTAGTTCTGGTATTTTAGAAAAATGTGTATAAATCAGATTTAAATCATGTTGTATTGACGAGGTTTCAAATGCTTCCTTGGCATGTCTATATAGTGTATAGTATGCGTTTTAACACAATATATAATCATGTTTTTTGTATAAAAATACGATTATATGCCACTTACATCCCGAATCAATGAAATATGCATACTTGGTAAAAAAGGGCGATTATATGCAATTGCATATGCAGCTATGCAAATGCATATAATCCGCGGTCTACTCATAACCATTGCAATAATATTTCATAAATTACAAAATAAAAACATATGGTTGCATGTATTTAGTGGAGAAAAAATACCTATATGCGTCCCATGCAACACAGAATATAAGCCAATAATCTTGCTATCGATGGACTAGGACTACACAGATTAAATAAAACCTGTAAGAGGTATGACACTTGAGACTTACTGAAGAAAAATCAGCGGCACTTACTTCATACCAAGCTCAAAAATGGTATGCCAACGATACCAACAAAACAATGTTATGGAACATGTAAAAAGAGAAATATTTAAACATAATTGCCAGTACAGACGAGTATATGGATTTTCTTTTCAAGTAACAGTTACCATATGATGACTCTTAAACAAATAATACTGAATACATACATTTGAGTATATATTAGACTCATACGTGACGGTTTCAATCGGCTTTTGCGGATTATTCTTTCTAATAGTCAGACTATTTCGTTGCAGTCTATAAATTAAAAAACTGCCCAAACATTAAACATTGTATATCCATGGTTTTCGATGATTTGGAAAATTGATCATCGATGCTAATCAATTACAAATCAAATTACAACCGAACACAAAATCGAAGAGGAAAAACAATCTGTACCTACCACTTATACCCAAAATTTAAACAAATGTATTGAAAAATAAAATCGGGAGATTTTCATCTAAAAGGGGGGGATGTAGAAACCCGTATTTCCTAATCTGATTGGGCATTTCCTAAAATTTATTATTTTCCGTATTCTCATAATTTTCATCGTTACTTTAGTTTAAATGGTCCAGGGGCATATTATTACTGTAGGCATAACTCATGAGTCTCTTTTACATTACATTATATTAATTAATACACAGGTTTGGAGAGCAACTATTACACTGCCAAATAATTATTATCACCTTGTATTTTAGTGATTATTATATTTCAATATCAAATAGTTTTTATTTTTTTTATATTGGCCATACTATGCCAGTTCATTTTTTATAAAATAGGCTATAGGTCCTATGACAAACTAGAATAAGTTCTACTTAACGAGCACGGATATTAGCACGACACAACTTATCTTCGAACCAGACAATTGTGACTTTTTATCTCTCTGACTCGCACCTTTAAGGAGCACAAAACACAAAAAATAAGTTCTATTTATTTGAAAGAGCGTTCAATTTTAAAAAAAAAAAATAGTAAAGGTCTTATGTTTCAATTCACATTATTTAATGAGTTATGAGGAATTCCAATAAGACGCAAGACGTCATTGGGCCCTCCTCATCGCAAGCTCCTTTTACACAAAGATTTATCAGCCTAAACATTTTATTTTTGACGATTGATTTACATAAAAATGTGTTATTATATGGGTAAAAGACGGATGAAGTATCAGAATCTTAAAATAACGCTTAGTTTTTCGAATATTAAAAATCCTAAAAGAGATACTTTCGTTATACGACGCGTCTCGGCGATTTATTTTGATACACGGAGAGCAGCGATCAAACGACAGGTCCGCCTGTATCTTATCTAATTCTACGTATTTTAAAACGCTATATTTTCGAATTTTTGTTGTACGATGTTGTACCACCCACCCATCTGTGTTCGGAAATTGAGCAACGTATTTACCCGTATAGTTTTAATATTTTTTATTTTAATTCGTATCGTGACTAGTGCTTATTTATTTGAACCTGAATTTGAAAATGACGACGAAATTGATACTTTTTTGAAAATTACGGTTTAAATGTGAAAACACTATTTTCATAAAAAATATCGAACAACCTACTATACCAACGACTTATTAAACACTGAATAACTAAATAAAAATATATTGAATTAGATAAGATAACATAGTGCCGACCCGTCGCAACGATCGCCATTCATCGTGTATTGATAAATCTCCTCGCTGCCGTTATTTACTGATATAATAGCGTGTGTTAACCAAAAATATATTTTTTAACATTAATTTAAACAGTCAAAAACCTAAAATTTGTATTGTAATTCTGATACTTCTATCGTCACAAAATCACACATTTATACGTGAATCAAATATAAAAAATACATCTTTTAGATTGATGAATATTTGTGTAAAGCGATCAACTTTGACATGAGTAAGATAGGCGATTACGACGAGCCGGGCCCAATCACGTCACGCGGCTATTCTAAATGTCTCAATATCTCATAACATATTAATTTTATTGTATTTTCAACTAATTATTTTATACGGTTGTAACTACATAAATTTAACATTGAAAAATAATTTAAAGAATTTTTTTTTTCTTGTGTGCTCCTTAAATCTTGTTCTTCTTATTAATTATAATAAATAGTGTCTTAAAAATAATAACAAGTATTATTATTTATTATTATCCAACATCAACCAATGTGGCCACAGAACGAGACCTTTCTGGAAACGTTCGTCAATGGTATGTTGTACTTGAATAGTCGACACACTACACTTCATATAGTTTTATATTAATTTTAATTGTTGTAGATAATGTAATTCATATTGTAAGTGGATTAGATACAGTTTATATATTTTAAAAGTCGTTACATTAAGCAAACGGTGGGTAAATGTAAAGTGCTAAGACCAACATTTTATTTATTCAAATGTGTCTTAGATAAACAAAGAAATATTTTACGTTTTAGATTTATGTTGGTATACAATATGTGTTAAATAATCATCTCTGATTTATGTTTTTTATGGGTGTAATAATTAATTTACATAGTTATCTAAATAATACAGTTTCATACAGTGGTCATGAAATTCACTTATTATTATTCAGAGGATTCAGTTATCAAGAGAGTTAATTTTGAGTAATAATTGCTTAAAAATATTATCATGGATCTTACTAAAATTAATGTATTATTTATATCAGTAATAACTTGTCTTTTACGTATTGTCTTATGTAATAATAAATTAACAACTGAAGATGATGTTCCTAGATTAATTACTGATAATGATAATGGTAACGTTGTTTACACTATTTAATGATACAATTTATATCGTCCGTTCATCAACTGTGTGGATTGATGACTATTTTAAGAATAATAATTTTATTTCATCAAATGTTATTTATGTTTTAGACTCAAATTGTCTAGGTAGGTAAATATAATATTATTGTTGTAAGATAGATTTCATCGGTAATCGCTATATATTAAATAGTTTATTTGTGAATAGTATAATTAATAAAGTAAAAGTAGCTACAAAGAATGCAATTATTAAAAATTATGTTTGAAAAATTATTTTGAAGATAAAATATAAATCATAGGGAATATGTTGTAATATATATTGATACCAGCTGTGATTATTTGTAAAAATGTTTAATTATTTATTTTGTTAATTTACTGGAAATCAAACGGGTCTGCACCCAAATACATACATAAATATGAAAATGTGTATGCAGATTTTGAAATTGAAAGACTGAATATAACTTAAGGATAAGATTATTATAATATATAAGATATATTATTACTATTGTTGTATACTAATATTTTCTATATTAGATGCATTAAATAGAGACTATTCAAGTGAGTAGATATACCTTAGCTAATTAATATAAATAAGCTAAATTATATTACCTATGCTACTTTAAACAAATTAATTTGTAATATATTTATATAAATTACACTAATATATTAAATTATACTATTTTACCAGCAAAACCAAACGTAAAAAGCTTTATACAATATATTGTGTTAGACACAAGTAAGTAACAACTACTTTTTCAAGATTTAAAAATAAGTTCATGTTATCATTTTAAATCTTATTGGTACAAAATACTATATAGGTATATATAAATACTATACTATTTTGTATCAATAATTGTATTACTATTTGAAAATAGTAATTTCTTATGGAAAGGTGAGACCATCGAAATAATCTAGTGGTGAAAATACAAATATTGAATTATGAACTATAACATTAATACTGACGTACAGTGGCGTATCCAGGGGGAGTTAGGGGGTTATAACCCCCCCCCCCCCGAAAATTGTGTATACTTCGAAACAAGCCCAGACGTTTATCCAATAATATCCACACTTCTTAAAATTTTCATAACTCTCCCAGTGTCTACTGCCACCGGAGAACGAACATTTTCGACACTCCGTCGTTTGAAAACATACTTAAGAAATTCTTTTTCATAATCTCCCCCGAAAAAAAGTTCTGGATACGCCACTGCTGACGTATATTAAAAGATTTAATTTCATCTATATCTAGTAAATAAATAAAAAGTATAAATATCTCACTATCTAAGAATATAAGTCGAGCTTTGCTTTTTTAATAGTATACGACGAAAATAATTATAAATAAGAGTGGACCAAGATTGAAGAAAAACTCAAAACTTTTATAAACTGGTTGCTATATGTATGGTAATATCTTAAGCAGGAATTTAGAAGATGGTTAGTATGTCAATGAAGTCATCCTCCCTCCATTTTATTTTAATTTTTTTCAAACCCATTCCAACATTTTGCTAATAGTTCGCATTAATTTGCAAATCCACTTTTAGAATTTGAAAATTTATATTTTAGCTGTGGGAATTTTCCTTACATATAAGAAATATTTATTATATTAGTATACATAGGTAGTTATAATATAAAATATAATATTATAATAAAAAAAAGTTTAATGGAATTGAATATTTCGAATATAATATTATTGGTTTATAATTTAAATTTTAAAATAATTTCATACCAAAATTGGGATGATACTCGTATTCCTAGGTTAGATGACATACGGTGACTGGTGACTAATATTTTTGGTGAATTGTTCATTTCAATTTGAGATTAATGTACTCGTACTATTGGTTTCGGAAAAGATGATTCTGAGCGAAAGTGATCGGGTGTATCAACTTTAGGTATTATAAGGAAAACTTTTTTTGTTTACTACAAAGATGATGGTGAAAAATATTTTATTTGATTTTAAAATCTTAAGTATATAAACTAAATGTTTTATGAATGTTTAATTTCAAAAATGTTGCAGTTTTTCTTGGTTTTGGTTGACTTTTGTAAAAATTTGAATATTAAATTTCTTAAAAATAAGCGTGCCCATAAATGTTAATAAGTTTATTATTATCGTCAAACTGTTTCTATATAATATTTATTATACGAAAATACAAAACAGTATTATATAAATTTTGAAAGTATTGATTTTCATGTTTAGATTTTTATTTCATTTATTGTACTTACTTTTTAGATCTGAGCCACCTAGTCACAAGTATGTTTTCTCTAATACATTGCTACACAAAACACATACTTATTTGTTGATGTCAACTAATCAGTGATGGATGTTTAGAACAATAACTACAGTTTTGATATAAATTATGATTCAAGTTTAATTTTTTTAAAAAAAACAAAATAAAATTATTTTTCATTTTTCAGGCTACGGGAGGTTGTACTTGTATTTTGCCAATGACTATTTTTACCTAGGTATATAATCATGATATAAATTATGATTATAAATTATCTTTAACGACTGATTGGGCACTTTTTTATTTTTTATTTAAATGGCCAGGGCTTTTATTATTTGAACAACCTTAAGATATTGGTAATAGTTATGTCTTACAATTGAATATATCTTACCTATGAGATATTAATTCATACTTTACTCTTTGGCGAAGTCGCACTTTCAATGAAGTGATTTCTGCCTAAAAATCTAAATTCTTAAACTAAGTCGTATAGATGTCCATTGAATTTTCACGGCGAGCCATTCACGTCTCGTTTTTACGAGCAAACGTCTGTACTTCGCTTGCTACTCTAGACATCATCACATCTTGGTGAATTGCATTTCTTTCAAACCGGTGGGTTGAAGTGAAAATCTAAAGGGTGATGTTTTGACAGCGCTGTGTTACATCAATTGTCAACTTAGGTCCAAATTAGTTTTATATTAGCTGCATATAGTAGACGTTCGTACTCTATAGTTAACTTGTACCGGGATACAATAATTTACCAACAGATCTCCCGAATTTTTCGCTGATTTGTAATTTTTACTGACGAACTTGATGTTTTAGTTTAATAAGTGAGAGACAAAGTGCACACAAAGGTATTTCGCTGAATGAAGGGATTATTGTGTAATTTAGATTGATTGTTTTTGGTTTTGCGTAACGAAGTTATGAAAAATTCCTTATAATTATTATTCAGTTTCTATATTTTTATATTAAGTTTATGGGTTGTTTACTTAGAAAATAATAACTACACCTGTTAAGTACATTTTGATCCAATGTTATGAAATCTTACGATATTTCGATATATTAACCAAAGTTAATAATATTAAGTAAAAACTAAAACGTTAACCATCATTGCAAATTATTCATATTTGTTGCTTGAAAGTCTGATGTAAAAACTTTATTTTATACTGTTTGGTTTAATCTGAATTATTATGTTAAAAACATTTAAGTTATGATTCAAAATTAAAGTCTTGTTCGTTTTTCAGATTACTTGATGTACATTGATAATGAAAATATTAAGCTAGGTATGTTATATTAATATAAGTATTGAATACCACTGATCAGTTACTCGATTATAAAATAACTTTTTGATTCATTCACCATTAACACATACGTCACACAATCATTTTTTAAAACTTTAAATAACATGATATGTGTTATTAATTTCAGGTTTATGAATGGAAACATATCTTGAAACATACTAAAAATTTTCAAATCATTGCTATTGTAATTAAATTATCAGATTTTCTTACTGAAATAAAAACAATAACAAAAATAATAGATTTATAGTAATTTATCCATTCAGTCAGATACAATTAGCTTTAAATATGTATAATTAAAAATAAATTTCATACCTTGAGAAATTTCTTTGTCTATAATGATACTAAACATATGTTTATTAAGTTGATCGAAATTTGTGAGAATTTATTTTTCGATTTCGATTCGTAATCCTGATTGATATGTACAAAATGAATATTCGGGTATATCATCTAAACTCGAAAGTGTCACACCATGATTCTGTGTCGAATAAGTCATCTCTGTTTCTAGGAGTCGGTTCAACTGAATATTCGTTTTCTTTTTTTTTCACATTTCATAACAAATGTGAAGAATATTAATTGCTACTTATCAGATAAATAATGTAAACAGGGAAAAACAGACAAATTTGTAAAGATTTTGTTTTTAAAATTATAGAGACAATGGTATCTCCTCAACAGTTTTGTCATCGTCGATTCTCTGATGGTATGACCAAATCTATAATTTATTAATATTACATTTATTATAGAGTTACAGAGCTTAAGGTTTTCTCATAAGCTTTAAAAAATTATTTTTATTACTTTTATATTTTACTCGTATGTTATTAGTTTATGACTATTTTAAGTTATTTACCAATTTTTAGGCAAAATACTTGACAATTTATATATATATATTATATATGTTGAATTATTAAGATTTATCTCTCCCAACATATTTCAGATAAGACATATTGTATAGTAAAGGATAACCATTGTAATTTTTTAGCCTAAAGAATTTAGTCAGTTTTATTTGTAATTTTTAAGAAAAATGTTGAGAATTTGGTAAAATTCCCTATAACGTATCAACTAATCAACAGTTCCTATCAAAAACCATTTAAGACTGTGATGGTCTGAACAATCTTCCTGGTCGAAATCATGTACACAGAAACAAAAAAAAAAAAACTTATCTTTATAAAACAAATACTTTCCTCGTTTCACTCGGAATCTAAAATACGAAAATACGACCAATCATTAGTCGATGTTTATAAAATTTAACATCTTAGAAATTTCATATTTTAAAACTTTCTTATGCGTTCTTTATACAAAATAATTCACTTTGTTTCACATTTATATTAATTAATTGTTATTAAGTTTATGCGATTTAAGTTATTTATCAGTGATTAAATGGCATATTAACGAATTAAAATTATTTTTGTAAATAAAATATTCATAATTTATTATTGATTTATGTTAGAGCAAAAAACTATTGGTAAGTCATTGTGAATTACTTACAATATAATAATTGTCATTGCATATTATACCTCATAAATAATGTTAATCTCAGAAGATTTAATTTATTTGAGCTATTTTTGTAGATACTATTATTACAGAAATTGCACTAAAGTATAAATTTTTAGAATAAGTATTCTGAACAGGGTTGGGGAACCTTATTATATTTAGGTGATTCAGTGAAGAGTTTAAGGGTCCTTTGAATTATATTTTAATCGTAGCAAGCCAGCGTTTGGGAAATACCGTTCTAACATACAATTATAGTAATAAGTAATTTTTATTATTAAATACCAATAGGTGACAAATAAGTATTATATTTATGGGTTATATTTACCATCATATTTATGTATGTTTAATACACACCTCTAAATAGTAGTCATCCGCAGTTGATGAAGTTGAGAAAGTTGTATGTTTACATTGCAGCGAGTCTTACTTATGTGGATGACTTTTATGTTTATGACAAAATAATTATAATAATAGAAATTTATTGGAAAATCAATTGTTTTCTACAAAAGATGTTTAATGTGACCTCTTTTCCACTTTTCCACTTTTCCATACATCGATTCAATGAGCTCCAAGCTTTTTCCTACAAATTTGGTATTTGACGAGTAATGTTATATACCATTCTAAATGCGCACCAAATTCGTTCCTTCATAAACCCCCATAAGAAAAGCCTACTGTTTTTGTTAATATCTAGTTTACATTATCAACCTAAATATCTGAGTTTCAAAATTATTAACTATTTAACAAATTAAATATTATAAAATTAAATGTTTACGTAAGTAGACTTTTATTCAAGACTATTTAACGAGAAGTTTACTTGTGATATTTAAAATATATTTATTGTCATTGAACTCAAAATATTTTTTATATAATAATGATAAATACAACATTTTGAACTAAATAATAAAAAAAAAATGAATATTTCTTGTTTCTATCGTTATTTAATAAATAATATTTATATATGTCTTTATGCACTGGTTGAATTCTCTAAATAACATATTTATGATTACTTTAACTCTAGCATGTTACGGTAAGTTTCAAATGCTACATTATTTAAACAAAATAATATTTATAATAGTATATATATTATATGCATACAAATTTAATTAATAATTTGTAAGACATTAAATAATTAACTAACAATGTATTAATATAAATATTTGTGCCAATTATCGAGAAATTCAAAAATTGACCACCTCAAACTAAAAACGAGACACATTTTCTACCAAAAACCTCTAATGACTGTGATATCAAAGTAATTCTTCTGGTCGAAATCGTGTAGGTACATGTACGGACATCAAAACACACACATCTTTATAAGACCAATATTTTTTCTGTTTCACTTAGAATCTAATATACATGAACATTTCAAATAGAAAATATTTTTAATTTAAATAAAAATTAATAAGGATATAATAAAGGAACTTAAAAATGAAATAAAGGAATTTGAAGATTCAAATTGAGTATATACGTAAAATAATGGAACTTAAAAATAAAAATTGTAAGTTTACGAGGACCCAGTAGTTTACGATATCATCACGATAACGAAAGGGACGTTTTACAGAGTGTCCCACCGGGATTTACATATATCGATGTATCCCGTGTTAATAGAGGTAATTAAATTCTGTTTTTTTTTGTATGAGCATCTCTGAGCAAAGGCCGTTATGTTGATAATGGTGTTGTTCACGCAAGCTAATATTAGGAAAAATCGGTGCATAATCGCACTGATTATGTAACGGCCGACTCGCGGGTTCGGACTATTGGACCGTTGTAATCTGGACTCCGTCGACGATTGTTTTTGTCGTGTGTTCGCGTTGTCGCTGGCCAGATCCCGTCTCGTTAACGTGTTTGATCGCGCAACGTGGCTTGTTCGCGATTTCTGTCTAATAAGACGCCATTGATCTGGCGTCTGGATCGGACGTTCTTGTACGCACCATCGCCGTTTGCTTGAGAGATTGCTGTGTCCTCAAGTGGCCTGTGTTCGTCGTCGTCGTAGCTGTTGTACGCGTGCGTCGCTGTAGCCGCGTGTTCGTCGTCGTCGTAGCTGTTGTACGTGTGCGTCGCTGTAGCCGCGTGTTCGTCGTCGTCGTTGCTGTTGTACGTGTGTCGCCGTAGCCTCCTGACACGCCGTTGTTGCTGTCCGCCTGTCTTCGTCGTCGTCGCTAGCCGCCGGACACGTCATCGTTGCTGTCCTATCCGCCTCATCGTTATCATCACCATCATCGTGGTCGCCATCGTCGGCGTTTTATGCCGGTTACATAATCAACCGAACAGCCGTCGTATCGCGACATTGATACCACACCCTTGTCATTACCACTTGGTCTCAGTGGTTATTTGTATCACGTTATCTGTTACTATTATCATTGTTGTTTGTCACTGTTTTTGTTTATTATATCATTCTATGTTGTTGATACCAAACCAAATAGATAATTGTTGAAATTGTATAAAACAAAATTGTTTTCGTTACCCTCACGCGAGTACGTCACACAAACTGTCCCCGGAAAAGAGTGTGACGTGCGCCAACAGGTGTAGTAAATATAAGTATATTATTAAAGAAGCTAAAAAATTAACTTTTAATCTTATAACGTCCTGATAAGAATGAAGGGATACTATATACGCGTGTCGTCGTGCTTACTTTATTAAGTCTAATAAAATATATAATACGCTTAATAGGTACTTTTAAAGATATATTTGATTGCCGATTCTAGTTCAGTCTCCCCTGTGTTCAGGTTCATCTTAGGGTCTTCACCTTAGATGGCTATGCACAGAGATATTACTAAATTCGTGAATAGATTAAAACTTATTAATACGTATGAATACGGAATCTTGTTAGATATATTATTATATTGTTAGAAGTATTAAGAATTTGAAGCAAAGATGTTAAGATAAAGAATTTACGATCATTTTTGGTATTATAGTAATATAAAACAACCAAATATACACTTACAGTATGGGAGATTTATAATTTATATAATATTACAAGTTATAACTTTTAAATGAAATAGTCATATTTCTTAGACGATAACAGTATAGGAGCGAATGAGGACTTTCATAAATATTAAATTTAAGCGCTGGGAATGTAAACAGGTGTAGAATAATATAGTACCTGGTGTAATAAGACTTGTTCTGCGATGTATTTTGGAAGGGAAATAAAAGAGTTTATACACTTATCATTTATATATAAAGAAAATGAAAAAAAATAACTGATTGGCAATTGATAGATGTGTCTCCTACTTATACTTAGTGTGATTCTGAGGGTTGTCCTTTCTTTGCCAATCAGGGCTCATGGAGGGTGCGTTGATCTATGATCATTGATCAGTCTTTCGTTTACTTAGGGGAGTGTAGAATGTGACTATTTTTTACTATGCTGTGTCTTGTGACTCATGAGGTTTGTCATATATTTTGTGCTTTATTTCATATATTTAGAAGTGTAGATACATACATAATGTTATTTAATTTTAATAAATTATTATTTTATTTATTTAAACTGAAATAAAAAAAATACATCATTAAATTATAAATATATTATATAAATTGTAATAAAGTTCATTTTCGAAGATAAAGAGGGAGAGGATTTAAAAATATTACTGTATTATCAATTTTGGTCTTGCGGCATTCGTAGAAAAAAAAAATATATTAACTAAGATAATTGTATAATAATTATCTACAAAATATTATTTGTGTTTTATTTATTTCGTTATTTTTACGAGTCATCTTAATAATTGAAAGTAGAGATTTTAAATACATTTTGAATTGGAATTTTAATACGTTATAGATGTAATGATACAACATGGGTACATTGGTGAGTCATGTTAAATTTAATTTCAATACTAATTTTATGGTTTTTTTCGGTAAGTTTATTATATTTATTAGATCCTAAAAAAAATTATTTATTAAAAAAAGTTTTTTTTAAAATAAAAATGATGCAAGAATAATTTTTTAGGGGTGTCTTCTAAGTTTATACTACAAAATACAATTTTAAATTTGAGTAAGTACTTAATAGTATAATATAATATGATATAAATGATGTAGTATGTTTAGTACAAAATTTTATATATTCTTAAATTAATATTTAAGTTAATAGTTAATATTTCTTACGAGTAGTAGGGATTAAGGTTTTGATTTACTAATTTCAAGCTTATAAAAAAATATTAGATATTTATAGGTGTGTACCGACATAGTATAAAACACTGAGTTATGTTGTTGTGAGAAACACATGTGAGACGATGGCAATATTTTTTATCGATGATATCGAAAATTCAAGAGTACTTGTAGATGAGTGTATTCTTTTTTCAAAGTTAATTTCTACGAATAAAAGTGTAAAATCTGTTTCGAGACCAAATAACTAGAGTGTATATTAACAAATTTAGAAGTAACTATGTGCATGTAATCGTATCTTATAGTACGGCGGTTCAAACTACTCGGGCGAGATAAATTTTTTATCTTTTTAAAAGAGGAAAATCTTATTTGAGCTAAATCATGAAGGAGGAAAGGTTAATTGCATTAGCAATACGTAACTATTGAAGCAGAATAAGTTGAACAGTTAGATTTTTATGATACTATCAACACATTTGCTTATCAAAAAGCAAGAAAAATAAAAATATAAATAATGGTCTTATATTAATTTTTTGAGTATATGCCAAATCAAACTAATTATATTGAATTTGTATTTTCTTATTTATGTGTACACATATTATAACATATTATGGGACCAATAAAACTAAAATATTATTTTATTCATTGAGTTCAGTATTGATTGAAAAATTAAAAATATGTACAGAATATATTGATGAGTACAAATCAAATATTCACATAGTTTTTTATAAAGGTCTAATAAAGTAAGGGCACCAAACTGTTGACAACCTATGGGCACCGTTAAACACCTTTTTTCATTCAAGTTAAATTTAACTTTAGTCCTGGCCTGTTCACTAGACATAATGAATTTTTATGATCGTAAATACATTGAGTGATTTATTCGTATCTTTGAATATTAAATTTAAACATTAAATTCCACTAAATAATACAACCATCTAATGCCAACTCCGATCAACTTAAGTCAATGACTATTTGTCTCTTATTGATCAACTTTGACGTCACATAACACATATTTAACTGTTATTAATTAATATACTTAATAATATAACATTATGATTTCTAATATTTGAAATAAAAGGCATTTTTAAATTTGGTAGAATTATACGACGTTCATGATAGTAAGTAAATAAATATAAGAGTTAATAGTTATACGTAGAGAAAAAACGTTGGTTTTGTTTATGTACATATTTTAACAGTATATATATTTATCTCGCGAGTTTCATTTTTGGTAATGAATAGTAAAATTTTTAGACATCCCCCAGATAAACATTTGTGAAAATTGTATAATATTACAGTAGATTATGTTATATCTTTATTTTTTACTGTAAAACTGTAATGCCAAAAGGCGATTGACAAAACTCCAAAAATGTCTGTACTATAAATAGGGGTTTTTAAAAATATTGTTTTGATCAAAAATTATTGTGTATCATGTATTACAATAATATTATATCAGTTTAAACCTAACTTATTGATTAAAAAAAAATTCAAGTCCATAGATTTATAATATATTAAATTAGAAATGTGTGCTTTAGATAATGTAGCACAATACATGAAAGACATTTTTAAAAGTTTACCTGAGATTAATCGTAAGTATTACGTTTAAACTTCATGTATTTAACTATACTTAAATATACTGTAATTGTATGTTACTATAATACTATTTACTGTAAATGCAGTTAATGTTACTTGTAAGTATGGCGTTTAAACTATAGTAATCTATTTTAATGTATTTTGTATTACTTTTATATAATGATACAAATGTAAAACGTGATTGTATATCTGGTCATAATTAAACTGAGCAAAAAACCCACGTTTGCTTAACAAATAAATACTTAAATCATCTATACTATTATAATATTCGATAGAGAGTTCACCCGATCCAAAATATATAAGATCCTGACCCGAGTTAACAAATTATATACCTTAAAACGTGCACAAGTGTGTTGCCATCTAGACTAAATTGCAGTTAATAACAATACATTCGGGCCACGAAAACAACAAATTTCACAATAGACAGACCGGCAGTAGATCAGCTCAATCAGCGTATATAACGGCTCCGAGTCGACACCAAAGTCAGCCATTTAGTAGGTACAGAAGTTCTGCCAAGTTATTATCAGTTGTTTTTCTACGTTGATTTCCTTATAAAGTATTAATAAAACGTAACACTATACTAGCATAACCTTTTCATTTAAAAGTAACTTAATACCTGAACACTTTAGGTGTTATACGTCACAATTTTATCATAATTAAAAACATCTTGTCTCTAATTCAATTGTTTATTACTTCAGCGCTTCATAGAACAAGAAAAATAAGACTTCGAATAACCTATCCAATATGCTTCCCCTAAAATACCACAATATAATATACAATATATTTTAATACTAAATAATTTGTAATTGTAGTCAAATCAATGAGCTTTGTGAAATTTTGTACAGGTAAAATCTAAAAATAATGTTTATTTTAGTTCAAACTAATACAATATACTTTTTGAAATTTACTTTATAATAAAAACTCTAGTTAATATTAAATATATATATATGCAGTGTGCATATATGCAGATTTACACAGAGCGATACATCCCGTGTCATTGGATATAATCAAATTATAAGTATCCCTGGATAAAGGCAATTTCGTTGAAAATAGTTTGGTAAATATGTGTATTACTGAAGAAGTTAAAAAATTCACTTTTTATTTTATAATTTTTGTGAAATTCGAAGATAACCATTTTATGGGGTTTCTTTTTCTGAAAATGTCAACTGTTCAAATTTTAGTTTTCGTTGGATTCATAATTTTTAATAATTCTCTCAGCTTACAAAGAAATAATGTAAATTATTATAACGACGTCTTTATCATGCTGATAAAGTTATTATTATTTAAAATTGTGTGAATAATACACCATTTTATTGTAAACTTGAAAAATTTAGTAAGTAAATGAAAATAGAAAGTTAAACCATCAACATTTTCAGAAAAATAAGCACTATAAAAGGGCAATCATCGACATTTATAAAAGTTATAAAATAAAAAGTAAACTTTTAAAATATTTTAACAGGACATTTAAATTTACAATACTAATGTCGACTAAATACATTTAGCCCCGTGAGTCTTATGTAAAAAAACAAAATTTGATTATCTCTACTAACAAGGGAGATATTGCTCTGTGTAAATCCTGGTGGGACTCTCTGTATAGGTATATATATATATATATATATATATATATAATATATATATAAATAGATGTTATACGTATATCAATATAGTATACGCAGTAAAAACATTTTCCATTACATTCATTATTGGGATTAAAGAAAATTATATGGTTATTGAATATAATTTAATAATATTTTGAAAAGCAATGTATTTTATTTATTTTAAAATCATAAAACACAACGTAAATATTTATTAAAATGTTTTAACTTTTAAATTATTACCGCGTAACATGACCTATTAAAAAAATAGTAAATCTTTAAATTTTATGAAATTGGTAATCCAGACAAACTTAAAGGTAAGTGATAACTTAAAATTTTATTATTATTTGCCTTTATAATTAAATTGTTTTACCATTATGTTATATACCTAATATTACACGTATAAATTTACAATATGGAGTAGATAATATGTAAGCAGAGTATAAATATTATTGTACTTTGGAGAGTGTTATTCATTGCATTTCTAAAAAATATCGAAATTACTGAAAAACAGGAATAACAGTATAACAAAAAAAAAAAACAGAAAATTCTATCGCAAAACAAAAAACAATGATCTAAAATACTTGAAATTTTCACTGAAAGTCAATTATATCATTTTATTGATATGGTATGATTTTCAAAATATTTCAACTTTTTTGAGCTATACATATATAGATATTTAAAATTTTTGTAAAATACCGGTAACATTATTTTGGTTTGACAAAAAGTCTTGAAAATACAAATTTCCTCATTGACTAATGGCGTAAAAATTGCAAAATTATTTTATTTTAATAATTTATTTAATAATAAGTATCGATTTTTGTTAAATATTATTAAATAGGTATAATCAGTGATAATCTTCATAGAAAAACATTTAACTATTACCCAGATGCCTTTTTTATTTTCTTGCAAAAGTAAGATCATTGAATATTTAACCTACCTCATTTAGAACGTTGGTTCTACTTCTATATCAACCATCTTAAAAAATATAAATAGATCCTCCTCAGAATCGTTTTATTGATAGTAATGGTACATTGGTTTTATGTTTAAAAGACTAATACAGCGATATCATTGGCCCATCCTTGTGTCTCCCCCGACCGTGAAGTCTCACTCGACCTTTGAGTTTCACCAATTTTTATAATTATTTCTGAGTATGGTTATTTATAAAATGTTCTTTCTCAGAATTATTCATAGCATTAATCAAATTAATTCATTGTAGAATACATCGAATATTGTATGGGTAAGTAAGTCCTCTTTTTATTGAATTTTTCAAAAGGTTTTTATAAACTATGTTACAGTAGTATTGTATATTATAACTATAAAAAGCTCTACCCACAAATAATTACGTTCATGCCAAAAGCTCGCTGTTCAAAGAAATAAGGAGGCTATATTCAATCGCATGATCGTTGGTTCGAACCGGGAATTCGGCGGGATGGTTTCGTTCTCCGGACAGGACGAGAAAAATAAATCCTGGAAACCCAACGACTGCACCAAAATCTTCCGCTGGGGGGTAAAAAGTAGTAGCCACAGTTGCCCTATTATAGAAAGAAGTAAAATCATTACATTAAATGAGATTTCAATTCCACCTGTAATAACTAATCTGTAATAATCATACCTAAATAAAGAAATACGCGATGCTCACCAATATATGTATGTATTTTCGTTTTTGTTTTTCAGTTGATATAAGTAACGAATTTTTAGGTAAGTAGTATGCATTTTATTTTGTCATTTAAACTGATATTTGTTTATCTAAATAAAATACCCTCGTTTTACCTAACGCAATTGATTTAATTGCAATTTTCTTTAAGTTAACCAATCTTATGCGTTGTGTCTCTTTCAAGTCAGAAAAACTTATTTATATTGTTCTTAACTCGTACTGTGTACAATGCCTATGAACGGTTACGTAAGTTAAAACTTGAGTTTTAACAGTCGACAGTTTTAGTATAGTTTTAAAAAACGTTTTAAGCAAGTGATAAATTATATTGTGAACGCTGATAAATATTCTTATATTGATCATATTTTAATACCGTATGTGGGTCATAAAGAAATAATTTTTATTTTCTCAGGGGTAACACCTAATCAAATTGCTCATTATGCTTTGTTGGAGAAAAGTAAGAAAACTGCATTTTTTTTTTACATGTAAATGCAATCTTTTTATTAAACATGATATTGACCAAAAACTTATTTTTCATTAATTTTATTAATTAACAACAACAGCGATTAGATACTTTATAACCTAAATGCAAACGCTCAGTTGTATAATTTGTAGAAATTACATTTTAGATTAAGTTTGACGTTTTACTGTAACATTAATCTTAACAAATGTAAAGCTATCCAATTAACACATTCTAATCAACAATAATATTATATAAGATATAGCCATTAAAATGTAATAAACCGGTATTGTGTTGTAACTACCTGTGTATAGGTTATTCATTATTTTAGGTACGATCATGTTTTATTTTATTAATTAATTTTTACACATTTTTAGAAAAATCTCAATTATTCACCAGTAAGTAAAAATACAGCTAGATTACAATTTTAGAAGTAAACAATAAAAATGATAGAGTTCATACAATTCATTTATTCGATATATTTCTTTTACATAAAGTATTGGTATAATTTATTATTATAATAAATTAGTAAATTTAAAATGTCATTACGATTTTAATGATAAATATATCTAAACTATTAACTAATCTTTTTGCTAATCTTTTTGCGAGTATTTTCGGATTTTCTTATAAAAACTAGATAAATAAAGTGTTCTGAAAAATATGCTAATAACATTAGTACTAAAATAAGAAAACGTATACGTCAGTAGTTTTTAAAAATAAAGTGTTCTGAAAAATATGCTAATAACATTAGTACTAAAATAAGAAAACGTATACGTCAGTAGTTTTTAAAAATACGTAAAACCATTAGGCATTAGAAAATAAATAAAATATAAAGTGAATCATTAATCGTTTTGAATTTAATATTGAAAATAAATAAAAAATTAAATAATAAATTTCCAATACATCTGCTATTAGATATTAAGAAAATATTAATAAGCTAATAAGCTAATAAACAACGAAGTGGCCATATAACAGGGGTGGCGAACCTATGGCACGCGTGCCAGAAGTGGCACGTTGACCAAATTTCAGTGGCACGCCAAATTTACTAATCTAATATTAAAGAGAGAATACTAAGTATGAATTCTAATATTGAAAATAAAGTCATCAAGAAAACCGAAAACTTGGTAAAAAATGCAGATACTGAAATTCTTACAGTCTGGAACTCGCTTCCAAACACATTTGATACATTAAAAAAAGTGGCTCAATCTATCCTATAAATTTCGTCAACTACCAACTATACTCCAGATATTAAAATGTTATCTTCTAAAAAACAACCACAGAAATCACATTAATAAACGAAATAAAAGTTTACAAATAAATGTGTACCTAATAAAATGTGTGTAAATTATTGCATGCTTTTTCTTTTCATCTTACCTAGTAAAATTAATTTTTTTTTGGGCGCGCGAGCATATTTCAAAAAACTTGATTTTAAATTTTGGCACTTGACCCAAAAAAGGTTCGCCACCCCTGCCATATAAGTTTATTGAAATAAAACAATTCACTTCAAATAGACTAATTTTTCTTAAGACATAAATAGGAGAAATCTTATTGCATTATTGATTTAAAATTTTGAGAGCTATAAAAATAATCAACATTAATCATCAATGAGTACTTGTATTTTAATGTATGAATTTATTTCAGAGTCTCATAAATGTATAACCTATAACTAAAGTACAAAATCGTATATTTATTTATTAGTTTATGGAGAAATCTACTATGACGAATTCCATGATAATATCAAACCAAGTATATTATTTTTTATAAATAACAATTATTATTAATAAAGCGGGTAGTATAAAAATATAATTTTTTTCTTGCTCCATTCAAACTTTTATTAAATCTGTTATACATTTCACATTTTTCCCAAATTAAAATCTTCAATATTTTGTTGTAAGTTTTACTACTTTTTCGATTTTCCATAATTCAAACTAAGTTTTTATCGGAATGACATTCTAAGAGTACTTCCTATGTTTTCATGCAGTAGAAAACAGATTATCCATCAATTAATTGGGATTGCACACAGTTCGAACGCGGACATTTATTTTAATATACTATACCAGACAGAGTATATTTTGTATAAAATGTAATATTTTTAATATGTAAGAATTCATCACGAAAAAATATAAATTCAATCATAATACTATAGTTCATTTAGTATTTATGTTTTTATTATTTTCATTGGGTTTAACCTCAAGACCTCGAGTTATGCTTTCAGTGTCACATAGCTCAATCATTTTGGTTGTTTTCGTTCTACTGAGGTGGCACTTTTCTCATTTGTATGTGTTTGGCGGCTGTATGCACTAGCTGTAGTCATCATGGTAAAATAATGTCTTAGGCACCGTATAATGTATGTCGTCGTATACGCACGTCTTGTGTTTTTTCGTTCCGTCTGCAGCCATATTATCTTAAACCACGTTGTTGTTTTTACATTTTATATTGTTATTATATCGAAATACATAAGATAGAATATAATAAATATATAAGTAATAATTTTTTGTCCGGAAAATATATCATTCGAGTACGTCAAACGTAGTTCGAATTATGTTTTGTATAGGGTTCATATTTTAATCGATGTTTGGAAAATCAAGGGTCTAAAATAAATCCTTAGTAAAAATATATTATTTAACGATTTCATAGCCACTGTTACAGGAGTGGGTAAATCATCAATGGAATATTTTCATACTACTACTTACTATGTATTCCCGAGTCATTGACTTCTTATAAAGCTTATAAACATGTGTAATATGTAATATTGAGGTACTTTTTTGTTTCCTAAACAAAAATGGTAGGAATTTCCTACCATTTTTGTTTGAATAAAACCGTAGTGGAACTTTTACTATTATAACTTATAAGTACCTAAGTATGCTTCTATTGTCAGCAAAGATGACGTATGTTAACTAAAATTGGTTGGTCCTTGAAACTGTATCTTATTATAATATTTAAAAATAAAAATGGACGGTTAACAAATCGGTGCCACATATATTATGTTTTGTAAAATTAAAGTATATTATGATCAAATATCACGCACCATATTTGCGCATTACTGTTGATTAATTGCCTTTAAAAAATAGCTAAACAATCAATAAGAACTGTTTTCAATAACCGCAGGTAGTGGAATGAGAACGCCTGCAGCATTTTGCAATGAGGAAAATGATTATAGTATGTATCCAACAAATGTAAAGCAATTTTCTTAGATAAATTATCTAAATTTAAAATAATTACTTGATACTTCTCTCAATGTACAAAATTATTACGATATGAGACGTTCAGTACTCTCTATTCTCTGTTTTCTCGTACATGTATACTTGTATCATGAAAGAAAGTACCAGTGAACTTCTTCTCTAATTGGTTCTTTTGAAAAGTTATTAATTGATCTTGGACCATTTAGTAGTATAATATCGATAAAACAATTTGGTTTGACAAAAATTCTTTAAGATTTAATATTAAGTTCTTAATAGTTTCAAAAAACTGACGAAAAGTAAATTGGCAAAATGTATTACTTTGATCCACCTAAACTCTTTCACTCAGAATCGTTTGTTCAAGAGATTATAAGTTTCAACTTTTAAGTTTAAAAAACAAATACAGGTGAGCATCTTTCCCTTCTCTGTAATTCATCCGACCTCGGAGCTTAGCCCATTTTGTATTGTATTTATATGCAAATAAGATAATTAAAACAACTAAATATTTTTGGTTTATCAAGATCACGAAGGTAAGTTGACCACATATTTATCGATGTTGCACAATTTACATTTTCTTATGTATATTCTATAGTAATTCATATAACTATTTTACGATGAATTTCTGAGAAGTTATTGACATTATTAGCATTACGTATTTAAGTATGAACATTAAAAAATATTCAATGTAATTTTGTATTTATTTTAGTTTGTTTCAGTAAGTTTAAATACGCAAACCTAAATACTAGTAACAGTTAAAAATTGTACGGTTCACAATTAATGGGTTGACAAATTTTTATCATAAATACGAGTACTTAATAAAAGTATTACATTTCATCATAATTTAATACTATATTATTTAATATATTAATTATTATTTAATAAGCATTTTCCGAATTAGTTACTATTATTATTTATTTAGTAGAGTATTTTATTAAGGGGCGTATTAAATTGATTGTTAATATTTACGAAATGTCACAACAGAAAATTTGGAAAGTGCTGGTTACGACAGTAAGTACTACAATAATTACCAATCAAATTATTTTTTATTATTTTCCTAATTTATTTTTAAGAGAATTTTAATTAGTTTCATCGATTATTTGTAAAGTATTTAGGACTCGCCGTTCTATATGGTATCCAAAACATTTTTTGGGCTTATTTTAGATAAATATAATTTTCATCTTCAAAGAGAAATATTTCGATGTCAATTATATTTATTGTATTTATTGTAGTTTATTATAATTTTTCAGTGAAAAATGATGATTCTCTTATCGCTCTTTTATTTACATTTTACCATGTAGGTATGTATAGTAAATTTAGATTTTTCTGAAATAGTGAGATAATGATAATAAGACATTGAATATTATCGGTGAATATAATCACAATAAATATAGCATTCATACAAGGTTTTCCTTAACTCTTATTCCACTATATTCCCGGTCCCACGAGAATAGAGTTTGCAACTTTTAACATTCAATTTTCAATTGCCTTTCCCTTTTCCCAAGCAGACAATTCCTTTTTCCATTTCTACTTTTTCTAGGGTATTTCACTCCTGACTCAAATCTTCTTCTTAACACTCGCTCTACTCAATTATAATCAATTTTATAAATTCTTCTGGATTCTTAATTGAAACATGTTTTTAATGTTTATATTTATATAATCTCTTTGCTGTAATGCTATAGATAAAAGCAAATAAAAATAAAAATAGTCCGTATACTAAGGACAGATTTTAACTATAATACTCATAGAAACGTATAAAAATGCTTTCGAACAAATATGAAAAATATTGGTTTAAAATTATTGAATTAATATCCTTCGGGAAAATATTAATTATTACTTTTCAATCTGTTAGAGGTCGAGGATATTAAAAGTAAGAATTTTGATAGATTTTTTTTATTGGTAAACAAAATATTTAGACAAGACTAAGAGTTAATATATAATCAATAAACAGGTCCTATTTTTCTTTACAATTTAGAATATAATATAACCGATTGAGGTTTAAAATATTTTGCCCACCGAATTTTTTTTAGCAATTAAACCATAAAACCATTGACGACATTACATAATATCTGTGGCCCATATTGATGTGTATAAAACCTGGGCCAGCACAGAAGGTGACGAAGGAAAACTCACATATTTTTTTATTTTTTTTTATTTAAATTAATATCAAAAGATTAATGGGCTTCACTGAGGAAAACTCGTGTGGAATTTTGGAATGAAAATGTTGAGGAAAATACCATGTGTACAATGTAGATTCAGGAATTTCCGAAAAAAGAAAAAATTATGAAATACAAAAACATATAATGAGCTAAATAGTTCCCATTTCCTTAGAAATAAAATATGATTAGAATGGGCACGGCATGTGTGAATGCCTTATAAACAATGTTATGATTGGAATACCTAGGGGAAAAAGACACCTAAGGCAACTGCGCAAGTAATGATTTGAATCGAAGAAAAGATGCCTCAATAATTCAAAAATCATACTGGAAACTAATAGAAATCAGAGGAATAGAATACTGAAAGAGGCAAAAGTCCTTAATGATCTGTTTTTAGCATCTTCGAAATATATTAAAGTTAAACTATAAAAAGTTATTTTTTTAATGTTTTACAAAACATTTAAAATTACATTACCAATGTAGACTAAATACATTTAGCCCCATTTTTAAAAAATTATCTATAAAAAAAAATAGAATTTGATTATAGATATTCGATATATCTTATATTGAAATATCCAGATATCTTATAAAAATTACTGCATTTTTAAATTTTTTTATTAGTATCATAAGAATAAAAATTAAATATTTCTTAACTTTTCTTAGGTGATTTACATAATTACGTGTCTGATATTGAAAATAATTTCGTAGTATCAGGTAGTGTATTTATATTATTAATTTAGTTTAGTTATATATTTTGTTAAAAAACTACCCCTCACAACTATTAAATAGATCTCCATGCAATAATCAAGTTATTATTAGTTGTGTTTAGAATCGCACTTTTTTTGCACACATTTTTGCTTGACTATTGTTATTGCGGAAATATCTATACATTTTTTCTTATTCATTTATTTTTTTAAATATTCAAATGACTATTAAGTACCTTTTCGGCACATTACATAAGGCTTAACGAATCAACGTCACCAATAAGACAAGTATGCCCATTTTGTTTAGTTGGTTGATCGATATTCTAATTTATTCTTCAAACTTTAAAAATAATAAAGCATTTTAATTTCCATTCTTTTAATTTGTAGGCGTAAGAAGTCCAGAAGTATTTTGCAAAGGTAAGTAATTAAGGAATACCTACGTTGCGGTAGGTTTCATTTAATGATATAGAAAAATATGATAGTCATAGTATTTATCAGCAGCATATTCGATTGAATTACTTAACGATGCTAATAAATCTATGGTATCTACATTGGTCAGAAGGAATATAAATAATATAGATATAACGTGTACAGTGTAACACACTTATTTCACCCCAACTGAAATTGAATGGTTTTATACTGATTTATTTTTCGTGCTCATAGTTGTACATATAGTTGTAACTTGTAAAGTAAAATTAACTATTCAGTTGATCTGTTTTAAGTTTAATGATGGTTTTAATTCATGGTAACAATTATGCATCTAAAACTAACAATAGGGTGTTCTAATTTTCATAGACTTGATAAAACATGAGTTATCATTCATCAATATTAATCCGTTTGTAAGTAAAACAATATATTCTTAATGTATAATATAACATATTGTAAACATATTCATAATATACCAAATAATTGTTTTTCTTTATCGATACAAAATAACTATAATTCAAAAACTTCTGGACAATCCAAGAACTGTTTTTCGATGTAATCATTGCGTTTGATATTGGCCCAAAGTATTTATTCAAAAATAAAAATAAATGTTACTTTATTTTTCATATATTTATTAAGTGAAAAATCTTTATGTGTACAGGTGATCGAACCTATTGTAATATTCAGTACATAAGTACCTACATTTATGTGTAGAGTACTATAATAACTTGAAATTATTTTTACCCCCTCCCCCTACAAAATACCTCTCTCGACTCACGATTGTCATGTTTTTAATTCTGTGAAATAAAAAAAATAATTGACACTTATAAAAAAAATCTAAATACGTCTTAATTGATATATATTCATATGGAGGGCTTAGAACGACGGATAATTGTTAGGAATTCCAAAACACGCAAAGGCCATCTTTAAAAACAATTGTGTATATTTGGTCATCAAAAACATTTAATCCTTTTTGTTTACCAACAATGTATAACAAGTTAAAAAACTAATAACTGAAAACTTTAATAAATGAAACTTATTACCCATTAAATTTTACATGATTTTAGTTTTCATTGATTTTTTCAGGATTGATATATCTGTCAACATTATTGTGAAGAGAAGCCGTAGAAGATTGTACATTTTTATGATCTTATTTTATTATTTCATTATTTTCGAATAATAAACGAATTGTTTAAATTAAAAAAATATATATCATTATGATATTCACTTTGTAATAGTTAATTTATAAAATTATCATGCGAATAATTGTATTAATTTATATTTAAAACAATTCATTATATTGATTTATTATGCTACTATTCTTTGATAGTTTATACTTTATAGTATAATTATTATTAATAATTTATATTATAATTAACCTATACTGGTTTAACAATGTTTGACTACCTACTAATAAATGAACGATATAGAATTATACAACCTTTACTTCCTTTTTTACTATTTTTACTTTAACATATTTATATTTATTTATTTTATTTATGCATATGACATATCGGCTTATATATATTGGTAACAAAATTAAACATATTTATATGCATTTTGTCTTAACCGTTTAAGTCTTTCCACATTATTGGATATTGTAAGTTCCTAGCATTAAGGGCTTTGCTGTTATTTATTTATCAATGACCAATAATGGTCATCAACCATAAATCGATTACCCATCCAAAAACGTAATACTAGAATTGTTGGTCTTTTTAAAATCAGAAAATTATCAAATACTAATACCAAAAAATGAGTTGTATTAGCGTGTACTTTTTTTTCGTTTTCTGAAAAAAGCAACTTTTCTTGTATACTATGCTAAATTTTCAAGTCTTGAGTATTAATATTGAAACGTTTATTAACTTTTAACTACAAAAAGTAAGCAAGTTTCGTGATTTTTGTCAACATTTTAAATTCAAACGTTTATTAATAAAAATTGTGACCACCAATATTTGAGATTTTTCACCCGAGTAAGAACAATGTACAAGGAACATTGAGTTAAAATTTCAAAAGTTTTTGGCTGACCAACCTTTTTAATTTACATTTTACGAAAAAAAAACTAAGACATTTCATATGGCTATAAATACCACAAAAAAATCCAAAGCCTTTCTAAAGATACATAATCTCTAGAAAATAGTATATAAATATTTGATTCTTACGATGAATACTGTTAAAAAAACAATGAAAAAAAATCCATTTTGTCGAAAATTGGTATTCTATAAATAAATTGTGCCGTTTGTCACAGTTGGCCGGCAGTTTTTCGGGATTTTTGGGAAACTGTTGAGACAATAGATGCACCAACTAAACAACATTTAGGATCAAAAAAAAATATACCATGGTAAAACTTATACATTTATCTCACACAGAATATATAGGGGCAATACTAACCTAGATTGGGCGAGACTCCAAGGTGGGGTGAGATGTTGGGTTGATTGCCGTATTTGTAATTGAAACTTGAAACCAATGTACCGTTGTACATTTTGTAACGATGTATTCGCGTTATCTTGAATCAGTTACATTTAACGATAACAGGTTCTTATAAATTATAACATAATTTTAGGTATTATAAGTCTATTTTATTGATAATTAAATTAGAGAAATTCTAATACTGATCGTTCAAATTTTGATTTCGATGCATTAAAATACACAAAAAAATTATGTCAATGAAATACCACACTGAAAAAGGTGTTGCCCTTTGGAAAAAAAAAATTTTTGTCTCCACAGAAACCCTTAGGATGGCATGAAAAAATAATTATGAAAAATATACTATTTTTAGAACATTTAATGAACATTTAAAAGAAAAATCCGAATTTAATCAATTTTACGGACAAAAAAGAAAGTGAGCATTGTTGAATAATCTCCCTATATATTTTTACATAGGTGGTCAGGTATCAAGTGTAAATAAGGTACGACGTCATATCAAATAATATTTATCAATTATCCGTTAGTGTTAAACAGTCTACTACAATTTAGGGGATAGCTATAACATTTTGAAGCTAATAGCCGTGGAAACGTTTAGTTTCAAATATTAAAATACAATTTAAATAATATTTCAATAGTAATCGTCGTTTACAGGGAATTATATTTTATAATTTATGTAATATAATTTTAATGGTTGCAATAAACATTAATCAGCATAGGTAAAGTACAAACATTAATGGATAAAAAATTTTATTAAATTGCATTAACATGTGTGTCAATAACACAATATTCAGAATTTCATTTGTATAATACTGTGCAAACACAACATTATTTTGTCAATACTACAGTTAAAAACCAGTAAGTAGTGATTATTTTAATTTTCTTTTTAAAAGTGCGCTTAACATAAATTTATATCCCCTTCCATACTCACAAAAAAATACCCCCAAGTAGATTATAAGTGTTTGTTGATGTATGAGAAAATACGAACAAATAATTACACTATAGAACATAATAATATTATGATTTTTGGTAGCCCTTTTATACTTACGTATATATCAAAAATATTTAATGCAACAAATTAGTAGTATGTAAAAAATATGGTTTCTTTTTTTATGTCAAAATCTCTATCCCCGACAGAATTTCCATTATTTGAAATTAAACGACTATTTCCAGTTATTTCCACTACGTTCGACTGTATATGTATTATGTGGGTAAGGTGAAAAATCAGTTTATTTTTAGTTTCACTCATAACTCAATAAAGTTTATTTATTTAATAATAAAACCGATAAATAATGAAATATTAACAAATCTATAAAAGATAAATATGTTTCTCTTACATAAATATTTTCGGAGTACATAATATAATATAGGAGATAATTTATGGTTTTGGGACTGATTTTTAGCGTTAGCGAACACTTCAGTATGTATTTGGATGATATAACTTCTATATCGTACATGTACTTTTACAGGATAAAATTAAAGTAGCGAAATTAAAAGAGGTTCAAGAGTAAACGTTACAATGTGATAAAAATGTTGACCGAATATTTTACATTTATGAAATTCCATATTTTGTTGCTTTTAATTTCTATGTATCAAACTATGCTCAACTAAATCGGCTTTACTTAGTGATAAAAACAAGAGCTCTAGAGAAATAATTATTATATGTTAAGAGTTTCAGTTTTATAAGCGCTCTAACAATTTCTTTGGATTCTTTAAGAATACACCCATATTCAATGTATATTTTACTCATGAAATAATTTTTTGGAATTTTTCATTACTTTTTTTGACTTACATACAAAATATAATTGCAAGTATGTCAACACAGAAAAAAATACCGTTTTTAGTACATTTATTAAAACTACCTATACAAAATGAACTTTGGGTTTGATTGTTAATGGCCTATTGACAACAAATGTTCTTACAAAAAATATGCACAACTTGGTACATACACTGCTCTATGTAGTTTAACAACTGTATTTATTTAGTTATCCGGATTACAATATTTCATGGCTTGTTTTTATTCATTTTAAATTTTTCAGTCGAAACAGATTTTAATTTTTTTTCTTTTACAAATAAAAATTTGATTCCTTTTAAAATGAATTTACAGCTAACATCTATATCAATTTCTTTTCTTTTCGTTGGTATTTTTGCAAACTCAACGAACCATGGTATGTAATATAAGTATATATTTTATATTTTTTCAATTCTTCTACTACGTAATGTCAATATTATCATCATAGTTATATGTAAATTGTATTTAATATTAGTTTACTCATACTAAGAAAATCCATTAAATTAATTAAATTAAATTAATATTTCAGTCGGGAATTGTATCAGTAAGTAATTCACTATAAGGCTTAGTAGTTTTAAACAGTATTATGTTAAACATTTTTTTTTTTTTGATACTTTGCATCTATTGCTTTTTCTACCACATTTATTTAAGATTCATATTACAAAAATTATCAAAAATATTTATAATAGTATACTCGTATATGAAAACAGCTGTGAGCATAATTCAAGTGCTACTTTCATGAATATCTAACATTTTGCATCTAGAATTTTAGCATATCGATAAACGTATTTGTTAAATCGACTATATTTTGTAATTTACTTGTATAATGAATGGATTAAAAATGTATTTTATATTGATTGAGTTAAACTTTAAAGCTCATATCCCCCACCCTGAGTATAATGGTAACATTAGTTTATAGTTGTGTGTGACTTAATGATACATTTTTTAAAACAATTATTCAATTAAGGATAAACCTCACACTAAATTAAACATGCTTCACTATAATTCAAATTATTACATATTTACTCAATAGCAAGAAAATATATGTTATATATTTAAAAACATTAATATTGTGTTTAATATAAACTTAACTTAAACAGAAGATATACAAAAGGATTTGCCTAGTAAGTTCCTTGTTTCACATATCAATATAATGTAATATTTGTAAATAAATATATATATATATATATAATATCGCGATTTGAGCACAATTTTTATAATTATTATGAATGACGATTGTAGCCACACTAAAAATATTACGCTTGACCACGGCGATTCGCAAAAATATATAATTAAATCATGCGCTTAAAATAATACGTATCTGTAATGGCAATTAGCGCTCGCTATTTAAAAGCAATGATATAATAAAATCATCATGTAATAAAAATCCACGTAAAAGTTCACTATTCGCTATCAGAGTACTCGAATAAAATGTTTGTCCAAACAACGCGCAAACTAAAACACAAATCACAAACGTTCTCGTACGGTATTTGAGACGATACACCATATAATAATTCACACTGAGATATGACATGACTACACGCACGGGTCTTCTAGAATACATGACTCATGATAACGAATATCGGAATATAAATGACTAACATTTATTGAAATTCACCTAAGATTACGTGATAAATACATAATATATGTGTGTATGTGTAAGGCCCCTACATCAAATTCTGGGCTCCAGTACTGTTTGTACGGGCCTTTAAATCTAGCGTAAGCATAATATGGGACGCTGGGTATAAAGTCAATAAAAAAAAAGTCAAAAAGTCGAATTCTAATCGTTACAATCCTTACATACAATACGGAAACAATAATTTCTAGGTAGTCCATGGTTATTCACATCATGAAATATCAAAATTATTAAATATATATAATTTATATTTTATATATTTCAATACTTATATGTATCCTAATTTATGGTTTATAAAATGTTATTTCCAAAAATTATATAATATAATATGATATATACGTTTATAAAAAGTATTCCTATGAAAATTTCAAAATCACAAATAAATTTAAACGGGTCCGCGGTCCCCTAGAATAGCTTGACCGTGAACCGGCGGTCTTGGCGGTGCTTGATTGCGCAACAAAGTAATATTAAATTTAAAAGATTCTAAGGGAAGCAAGTAGTATATTTATAATACCACGATGAGTGGGTTTTATTTATTCGAACTTTTTTGTAAACACCGGTGGTTCTTATTAAACTTATTGATTATTACAAATGATTGTTTACATTCATATTTAGTTACATTAGAAAGTGACAGAGAAGCCGCCAAATCACTAGTACTTCATATATGTAAGTAGCAATAATAACATAACACTAATGTTATTGATAATGGCTATATATGACTTGTTTATTGAAGTATTTCTTAAAGAGGGTCAAGACACTAGGACTATCAGTGTTTTTGAAATGGTATAAGTACTTTTCGGTTGGTTCAGCACGTGAATTCGTTCTATTGGGTGGATGAGAAGTAGGTACAGGTTATTAAGGATAGTGAACAATAGTATTAACTTTTCATACCAGTGATTATAATGTAATATCTATGTACAACATTCTTGCGTATTGGTTCAATAGCCGGTATCAATTTATTGCAATCCGCAGTACACCTATATAATTTGTAATAAAAAATCTTATTTTTTTATAACTAATATAAACAGTACAGTTTAATATTAATTCGACAGAAATTATGCCTTATCCTAGTAGATAATTATTTGTAAAATATGATACCTTTTTCGATTATACCGTATAACAATTTCGTTGTTCTATTTTTATCAACATTATTTTAGAAGGATAGCCCCTTCCACCAAAGTAGTTTCTCTGAAAGACTTTACAGTTGTAGTACTTAAAAAATGTTCAGTCAAATAAATAAAAAACAAAATGTTTTTGCATTTGATTCTTCAAATTGGCACCTAAGCCTTATGTATCCAGCAATCCAGTACAGAAGCTCTGCCAAGTTATCATCATGAATGTCTAATTATTATCAGTTGTTTTTCTGTGATGATTTGGTTATAATGTGTTAATAAAGCGTAATACTATACAAACATAACCTATTCATTTAAAAGTACCTTAATACTGGAACACTTTAATATTGTTACTGCTAGTTTCAAACCCGGCACGCAACAGTATAACCATTAGCGTATCCAGAGGGGGGTGAGGGTTTCGTATTTATAACTAATGTAAAATTATATTTTTCATATTTAATTATAACTTTTAGACAAACCTAAAACACGTGAGTTTTTTATATGTTATTATTCCTGAAGTTGATTTTTATAAGCTTAGCTCAAAAATGATACAACTAAACAATGGTGTTAGTACATATTGAAAACAATGATCTCGATGTGAGAATTTGAATGAACCGATATGAGTGATAAGAAATCATGGTGGTAAGTTGACGAACCAAAGGATTGTTTGATATTTACAATATTAATTAATTGACAAATAATATTGGAATTTTAAATAAGCATTGTTTTGAAATATCAAGAATAACCTGTAAAAATTTAATACCTTAATATTAAAAGGTTTATGACTTATACATTTTACAAAAAAAATCCTGAATTTGTCATATTTCCCTATACCTGTAAGTTGACTATACTAAGTGGATGAGTTGGATTAAGTTTTATATGGAATTTGAATGTCTCAACTTATTGATCATTTTCAATGTCATAGTTAATGATTTCATTAACATAAATACTGAGTACGTAAGAATATTACTGTATGAAAATCGTAAATCAAATGAGCAGTATACGTTTTGGTCGAATACAATTATTTCAGTACGAAATAATTACAATTTTTATTCACTTGTATCTATTGCACTAAAAATAACAGAAATTCTAAACTATAACAAATCACTAATATCCAACATCATAATTCAAACTATGTACTTTTATTTTAGACTATGGGAAGAAGTTTTTTGCTGTCATGATTTATCATCTGGAAATAGGTATATTATTTTTTTTAATACGTATTTTGATTGTAATTGTTTTTATATTATATATATACAACTTATATAAGTTGTTCCTTACTAAAAATAAACTTAAATTAATATTTTTTTTCATACATGAAAGTGATCAAATAACGTACGCTCACAATACCTGTTCTCTCTTTGGTACAAATATGTAAACGCATTCCTAAAGTTTCTACCCTCTGCCATTTCATAATAACAATATTTTTATACAAAGACGACGAAGAATTATCAAATTGTCTACAGTAATTGCACCCGTCGTATTTATCAACATAACATATTAATCTAGGATACACATAACATTCAACCTAATAAAATAACCTACAATATTTTTCTATTGGATAAATAATAACTAGGTTGTTCGTTATTATTCAAATCATACAAACTAAATGAATAAACTTTTTTAAACTTGGGTGTTTTACATTTGCAAACACTGCTCGTAGAAATTAGAAACTCTGCCTAATTAGGAGATTGTCAATTACACAATGTGTATAAAATACAATAAAAAATTTGGGTAGCCATAACATTAACCAGGTTGTTGAGAAGTATTGGCCATTTTCGCACCATGGACAGAACTTTGGTTTTGGCGAGCGGGCTAACACTACCTGTTACGATAAACGTCGCCCAAAACCAAAAAAACAAAAAAAAACAATATTCTGTATCTACTATGTATGATTTGCATACTATAAAATTAATTTTATTTAATACATAAATGGCTTAATGTCTATAACAATAATTTAACCCTTTTCCAACAATTTTTTCAGATTGTTTCAAAGGACTTGGTCCACCAGAATACTGTAAAGAAAAATACCAAAAACGTATGCAAAATAAAAACTTTGTTTGTTAAAACTCTGAATTTGTAGTAATTTATAGCCTTCATTGTATATTCAGTTATTATTAATTATTGCAAGATATTGGTATCGCAATCGGTCGGTATCACGTGGCGCATAAAATTAGCGCTTAAAATATAATGTACGCAGGCTAGTGACGGCGTGGCTCGTAGTCAGTCTTGTCACAAGACTCTTGTAGCGACAATGATATAAATGTATCAGTGTTAATAATCTAAAATTATTATTGTCAGAACGAAGATGTATCTTGCAACATTACATCTGATTCTTATTCAACTTTCAAAAAAGAATTATCATCGATTATCCAAATGAAGTAAATTATTCTGATACACTGAATTCTTGATTTTACTACATTCTTATCTTATTACATTTTCAACGGGACAATCTTTCACCATTTGAACATTTGCACTACGACAATTGACAATTATATATCATTATCATTATTATTACTGTGCCATGGTGTAGAGTGTAGACAGTAGAGAAAAGGTCTTCCGTAGTCACTCTTCGGTGCTGTGGTTAATTACCGCCCAGCACTGCTAGAAATCGGATGGGTGATCAAACGAATCTGGCCTTTCCAATACACATACACTACACACGTGTTTAACAACCTACAGTCTATAGTACATCTAAATAATTCAAAAACCTTCAAACAAACCCACATGGAGAGCCAATGACCTCAGTTGGTGCGTTCTCCTGAAACAAATGGATCATTAAAAAAAATATAGATTTATTAAAGAGCAAAATAAATTATTTTACAAATACATCTAAAAGCGTTAGACAGTTTTATAATAAGAATACGTAAAAATACTAAAATTTGATTACAGTTATTAAAATCAATAAAAAAGACTTAAAGGAAAATAATATAGGATTCTTCCATCGAGTACGTTTGTTAAAATCAAATTTTGACTTTGATTTAATGATCGAAGAAGTTAAACAATTAAAAATTGTTATTAATTTGTTAATTTACTTTAATTTGGACTCAAAACTTCCTATCAACTTTTTCTGGTACAATGAAACTTAGAAATATCATATTAATTTTATTCATAACAGAGTGGTATAATTTGTAAAATTATAATACATCAAAACAATAAATTTAATTTAATAAGTAACCGTAGGTAAGCATCTACAAATAATAATAAAATGTAATCGACTTAACAGATATTGTTGCATCATATTCCACAAGAATAAAAATAAAAAGTAAGAATTAAAAAATACACATTATCAGTAAGGCTGCGTACGAGTTGATTCCCGGGTATCTGTTTACCTGCACGGGCGGTACTCCTTTCGCCCAAAAATGACCTTCCTCTTTTTGCCCACGTCCTCTTTTCGACCAAAAATGAAAAAATAGTTTCCTCTTTTCGCCTACAAATAAAAATAATAATTGTATTCTTTTCGCCCACGGTTTCAAGTTTTACATTTTGTAAACCACTGTCTGAAAATTTCTCGACTGACTATTATATATATACAATATTAATAACAATCAAAAACCCATCGGTGCACTAGACCGGCCAGGCCGATAACAATATCTAGATTGCATAGGTAATACGTACGACATATCTAAATAATTTATGGACATATTTATAATTGATACATGTTATACATAGATACTTATTTTTTTTTTTATACAATAATAAATTAAATGATATAATAATCAATAGTGATCACTAGTTCGTCAATATAAAATAATATTTTAGGTATTTGTCATTTATTTTTATGACGTCGTTAAAAAAAATGTAAATGTAAATTAAATCCATTTTAATTTACATTTACATTTTTTGTATAATTGAATGCCATTGATTTAATGAACTCATACCGACTTAACTCTCCTCTATTATACTTTTCAATTGTTTCTTCGTTTTTTAATTGGCGTTCTCTTACTTTTCTATCTTTGGGAAAGTGTTGTAAGTGGATACTATTTAATTTAATATAAACATCAGTTTGGATTTCTTGTACCACAGCCAACCACATATGAATTGGTGGAGAATTACTATAAAAACTTTTGTTAAAAAATTAGTGAAAGGACTCGCATGCATTTGTTGTCCTGATTAACTCTAATGATCTAGCTGCAGTCGAGAAATTTTCAGACAGTGGTTTACAAAATGTAAAACTTGAAACCGTGGGCGAAAAGAATACAATTATTATTTTTATTTGTAGGCGAAAAGAGGAAACTATTTTTTCATTTTTGGTCGAAAAGAGGACGTGGGCAAAAAGAGGAAGGTCATTTTTGGGCGAAAGGAGTTCCGCCCACCTGCACCGACACCGTTGAGTTGATTCCCGGGTCATTCAGTCAGAGGGTACGTATGAGTTGATTTCCTATTGTTGTATATCAATTATCAATAGATTATTATATTTCTCCAGAAGCTAGTTTTCCATCCAGTATATGGGCTCAATTCTCAACTACTTTAAATAGAACTACTAATAGTTGTGAGAGTTTTCATTCTAAGCTCAACAGTTGTTTCTATAGTGGGCAACCAAATATTTTTGTATTTATAAATGAGCTGTTAGAAGTACAATGAGAAACGTATATCAAATGCAGGAGTAATGGAACTAAGAAATCAACAGATAAAAAAACAACAAGAAAAACAAATTTTTTTAAGAGAAGAGATGTCACGGTATACTGGTAATCTCATTACTAGATGGCAGATACCAATTTATAAAAACGTGTTACAAATTTTTACCAAATTACTAAATTTTTTTATATTTTTTTACCTAGTTACTACTAAATGTTTTTAATAATCACTTTTTACCTAATTACTACTAAATGTTTTTAATAATAATAATTAAAATATAATTCAATAAATAATTAATAAATAAAAATTGAATGATTTTCAAAATATGAAAAAACTAAAATAAAACAAAATTTTTGAGAAATTTGTCAGCCTACCACCTCGTGGTGTTTCTTGGGTTATGCTAATAGGCTGTATATTTTACTAAATATTGAATAAAATATCTAATGACCTGGGAATCAACTCGTACGTACCTCTTAATGACCCGGGAATCAACTGATATACGAGAAAGGTCTCGGGAATCAACTCACCTATTGCGATCAGTAATCCCTAAAACAAATAATATTGGCTTAAAATGAAATTATAAATAATGTTAATATTCTAATGATCCTTTTTTTGATTTATTCTTTTCTATATCTCTTATAAATATTTCTTTCTGTGGGTTAGGTAGTATCAGGTGATACAGTCGATTCTCGATAACTCGATAACTCGAATGTCAAGGGAGACAAAAATTAATTCGACTTATGTATTTTTCGAGTTACAAATCTCAAATTTTTTTAAAAATACGAAAAAATTCGAATTAAATATTATTATTATTTTTTTTTATATGCTTTTATTAGAAATATTATAACATTAATGTATATTTATTAATTATAATTCAAAAATTGAATTTTAAAACTCGTTTCCTATTAATGTATTTATTAATTAAAAATGTATTAAAATTAAAATCATTTTTTAGTTTACCACTTTTAGTCACCTCACTTATTATGTTCACTTTTTCAGCAATTGTTAATGTAACCAATTTACGTTTAAGAGACATAACTACAAGTTGTACATGCTACACAACGAAGATATACGGCAACTGTCGATTATTTTACAGCACAATAGTATATAGTGACAGTTTGTGTAACCTAACCTAACCTAATGATAAAATGTGAGAAATGACTTCGAGTTATCTATACTTAACTATTTTTATATTTTACTTATCGTGACAAATATTGCATTGAGTTTATAGGAATTTCATTGAGACAACAACAAAAATTCGAGTTACCGAGGTTTTCGAGTTATCAAGGTTCGAGTTATCGAGACTCTACTGTAATATATATTTCAAATTTTTTTTTGTAAAAGTATTTCCATAAAAAATTGTCCATAATAGTTAGCGTCTTAATTGAAATATTTATATTTTTATAATTATTTTTACGTGAAAATTCAATAAAAAATACTAGTATGTCCCTTAAATTATTAATAACTAAATAAACTATTTATATACCTTGAATAAACTTTTATATAATTTTAAATTATAGAATGCATTAGTGAGTATCGACCATTACGTATTTTGTATAAAATTTATATTATTTACTATATAATGTTTATTGTAGTTATTATTTTCATATTATTCAATGTGCAATACATAGTAACTTAAATAATAAATACAGTGTATTTACAACTTAACTGTTTTATATTTACAATAAAAGCCGAATGTTGTGTATAGGTTTAGTTTCACAATGCATGAAATATGTTATTGTTAATAAAATGTTTTTTTAGATTTGGAGAGACGCGAAAAATGTATTGGTTTTATCATTATGTGGGTTCTTTTTTTTTTTGTTTGAGTGAATGATTTCAACCAGAAGGGGTAATCATCACGCCCATGAGATGTTATTAATATGAAATAGAGTCTAGTTTGTACTTTGAGGGGATCATTCAACAGTTTTTTAAAAAATAGAGAAAAACTCAAAAAATCGCAAAACATTTTAACGAGGTTATTGCATCATTTTTTAAATATCGAATGTCACGAGGGTGTTCCAACACTCGTCATTTTTCATATTTATGTTTATAATAATATATCTTGTTCTTCATTCTATATTATGACCGAGTTTTATTCCGTGCGGCTTTTTCGGCGACAAATTTTAAATTAATATGAAAATAATACAAACAATTTCTTTTGACTACATAATTATTTGATATTTTATTATTATCCTCCACCAATATGTTTTTAAGATAAATCCCGTGTGTTCGGGCTAATGCCTTGGCCACGGATTGGCAACCCTATGCGTGTTCGTCACACGGCGCTCTCGAAACTGAGACGTCGCAAACTTTTATTAGATTTAATTTTTATGCGAAGCAAATGTATTATATTTTAATATTGTACATTTTATTTCTATTATTTTATAACAGAAAATCTGGAGATTGGTGGATTTTTTGGTAAGTATTGGCTAACTGCAATCGAGTTTATGGATTGATTATATGTTTTCTGTATTTTTGATTAAAGTACAATCGTCATTTAATATGTGATGTCGATACTATCCGAGCAAAAACTTATCGTTATCATACTTCTGCTTTAAATAATTAATTAGGCAATGTATTTAGTCGAACATTAAATTGTTTGGTTTATTTATAATTATAATACTAATATATTTTCAGTTTTAATCTCAAAGTTTCATTTTTTTTTTTTATAAACTAACTGATTTTGAATATCGATCCATTTTATTTTAGTTCAATTATTCTTTATAATTATTATTTTATTACTTGGTAATTTTTTGATGCAAACAAGGTTGATAGATGTTTAATACCCTGGCTTCCACAGAGTTTTCTTAATGACTACGTGCTTAACAAATAACATACTGACACGTCTTATATTCAAATCATTGTTTTGGCAGTATATTTACAGTATTTTTTTAAAATAGATTTTATAAAAAGTTTATGTTTTTTTCTTAAAATAGAATAAAATATTTTTTTATCAGATTTGTATTATTTTTTTACGAAATATTATGTAACGTATATTTTAGACGGATTATTTTAATGTAATACTTTTTATTTTGTAGAACAGGATACTATTTTATCTTCATTCAGAAAAGCTGTTTATGAAAAAGGTACTTTAAGAAAATCAAATATAAAAAAAAAAATATTGTATGCAAATAATACTTTTATATAAATATTAAATACATATTTGTAATGATTATAATGATGAAGAAAAAATATTATATATTCATTACTAAAAAAATCTTGTATAGCTAATAGCTATCAAATATTTTAATATGTATGAAAACCATACAACTTTTTTTTTAATCATAATATTGAGTATAGGGTCTTCTTTATTAAAGAAGTAGAATAATTAATATAATCTCTATAATAACCATTTTAAATAGAGTAATGAAGGTTTCAGTATATTTTTGGTTGTTTTTACACGGTTTTTTATAACGTTAACTTTGGATAATATAGAAACTTAAAAAAATTAAATTGCAAGGAACAAAAAGTGTTCAAGTATGAAAAGCTAACCCTTAAATCAGCCTTGAAAATCAAGCCGCAGTCATAAACTACGACATTTACGACTCACATGGTCCATGTGTAAATTTTAATATATGATATGAATCTTATAACTCTGAGTGAAATATTCAACTATAACTTCACATTGATTCATAATATACAATGAGGTATATTAAACATATTTTGTTATTTTTAATCGGTTAAATACCAACAATTATAGATTTATGAAGACGTATGACTTATATGAAAGCACACATTTTAATTAGTACATATTTTTATTTTAGTAAACGATGACTACTGTCATAATAACTGCCATTCTTATTAATGGAACTTGCTATTTTTCATTTCATTTACTACTTCCAATCACCCTGAAATATTTAACGACATTTTTGAAATTATTACCAACACTTTTGGAAATATAATATATAAAACAACTGTTAATGTTCTAATAATAAATTATAGTTTTAATTATTTAAGAAATTGACATATTTCTTCAAAACCCCATTTATTTCGGTAAGTAATTTTATGTAAGAGAAAAATTTATTTAGTCAAATGATGTACAAATAAATCCTTGAAAAATAAAATTACATAATAATTTGATGAAGATCTATGAAATTGTTTTAACATCCAAGCATATCGTATAGAATAGTATTATTGGAATTGCACCTATTTTATATTAAAATAAATGGAATTCATAGTTACTTTTGTTTACATTGTTTTATACTTTTAAGACAATCTCAAAAACGTCATTTTGACATGTTTGTTGTGGGAGGGGGAGATGAAATTTTTTATATTTAGCTTATAACCTCTCCTCATAAAAAACAAAAATATTTTTGAATATTTATTATAATTATCTAGTGATTTAGATGATTTAGCCTTTTTCAATTTACAAAATAAAAAGAAATTGGAACCATGTAAATAATATTAAATATTGGTACTTATATCGTTATAATATTCTTTTTTATTTTCAGGACAATTTTTTGATTTTTAAGATATTTAAGATTTTTTTATGATATATGTAATTGCATAATTTGCATTTTTTTCTTTTCCCTTCCATTTTAGAGATTTGAATAATTACATTTTTTTTACGGCTCATGTTTTTTTTCAAACCAGCCAAATTACAACACTCTTGTTACATGTATCACAATCACTATAAGATAACGTGAATAACAGTTATAGACCCTGTAAAAAAGACATTTGGTTATAACTATATACATGGTGACCCCAAACTCATTGCTATATCTCCTGAGATAATGAAGATGTAAATATTCTGATTTTTGTAAGACTCCCAGAGACCAGTACGAATGTGTAACATAGGAATTTAGATGTTTTACATCATAACAATCGATCTTATGATATGATGAAGATTTTGAAAACCAATTTGAATTTTTTTTTAAATCGACTTTTCCACGTTTTTTAAATCTTATTACTTAAATACTAATCAAATGAACTTAAGTTATTTTCAGGTTTCAAATGTTTTATTAAATTTTGGGAGATAAAATCATCCAAAACGTGAGAAAGTCGATCAGAAGTAAACTTTAGAACGAATTCAAATTAGTTTTCAAATTTCTTTAAATTTAGAGTTTTTGAATTTTGTATCAATTAAGAAGTGTTAAATCTCTTTTTATTAATTATAAATTATTAAATTATTAAATTAGTAGACTGTTTTCTTTTTAAATTATAAAATTTACATTCAATTTTTATATTATTTTTTATTTATTTTATTTACAGAGGTAGTGGATTACATGAATTATCTCGTTAAATTTGTTAAATTATCAAGTAAGTGTGACGGTATAATCATAGACTATCGGCTTACTGCTGATAACTTTTGCCAATTTAAAAAGTTTCAATGTAGGTTTTTTTTTTATTTGCCAGCTCCTTTTTGTCCATAACTTGTCCTCATCTTGATTATCTTACTTTCCCTAATACATTTTAATGCTCCCAAACGATCCTTTCGTTCTACTTCTACGTTCTTCGTATCCTTCAGTACTACCAATTATTTGAGAAATCATACCTTTGTGACTCACGCCGTACGGACCCTACCATTCATTTTTAATTTTTCTACAATATAATTAATACAGATGTTTATTTATTATCTTCTACACAGTTAATCATTAAATGTTTAATTTTCCATGTCTACCCTTAGTTTTTTTTTTTTTTTATAATTATTGATATAAAGGTTGTATAAAGGTCACATTCCGTATATTTCATAATAAATTAATAAATAAATGAATATACTTAATTTTGAGTACAAGCCAACTAGTTACTAATTACGAGAAAAATAATTTTAATGAAAATAAAAAGTTATTGACAATATACCTACTTATTGCTATTTTATACTATTCATGGTTATATTATATAAGTCACTTTTTATTACAATCATATCCAGTATTCCAGTGTATAATAATTTCATATATTTGTATTTAAATAAAATTGTCTTTGTAATCATTGTAATTATTGTCATCTGATTTCTCACCTAAGAGTTAAGACCTTGTTCTGATCAATCTGTTCTAACGTTGCATTTTGTTGCACTTAAAATCATTTACTTAACTAAAATATTATTTCTATTTCTTATGACTTACTTTAAGATAATCAAATTGTTTAATTATTTAAAAATTGACTAGGTACACATAAGCATACATTTATAAACGTTTGAGGAAAAATTACATATTTATAATAATATTAAGTAAACACATTATTATTGCCTAATATTAAACTTTTCAGTGCTGCAGTTAAATACTTATTGATAAAGAATAAAACTTTAAATTTCATAATTTTTTAATGAAATTAATTAATTAAAATTACAGATGCTTTAGTTGAAGTAGAGACATATTGTTATGGTAAGTAATTTAACCTTACATGATGATTATGGTTTTTCAAATACACAAACTTCTACTACGAAGAATAATTTCAATAAAACAAAATATGATAATATTTAATTTATTTTATTATAGTTTTAATATTGAAAGCGTATTAGTAAATTATATTTTTTGGCTACACACTAAAGATCTGGGCTTTTTATAAGGATTTTTGTTTGCAATTAAATTTTTTTAAATAAGTCTGTCAGGCTATAAAAATAGACCTATTGTTTCAAAATATATCAAATTATAATTAAAAATTATAACATTTTCAGATTTTTGGTATAATTATTTAAAATTTAATATCTTAAGAACAATTGAACAATAAACATTTGTGTTTAAAAGACTTTATTTTAATTAATTTTCTCTTCACTTTATTCATAATTTTTAAATAGGTAAATAACACATAACGCAGGGTTAGAAGTTTCTTTTTTTGTTTTTTTCTATGTTTGCTTTTCTTCAGATTTTCTTTTTATTGCTTCCGTGGAAATCCATTAAACCATTATTTTTCTTTGGCTTTTGGTTTGTCTTTGATGCGACGTTCATTTTGGTTTAACCATATCTGTATTGCTGGTCTAGAGCTGACATGTTAAAATGATTAAAAAGAAATTCATTTTCCGTCTCGACATGCAAACGTTGACGATTAATTAATTTAAAAATATTGCTTTTACCTATTAATCATTGTGAGATTTTGCAACTCTAACACGAGCAAGTATGATAGTAATATTTTTAAACTCTGTGGATCCAGATAAATATTGCAATAATTTAGATATTGACATTTGTCGTATCTCTTCTAATCTATTATGTTCTATTAAATTTGTAAACTCCATATTTAGATCAGCTAAATCTAAATCATTACCCAAAACGTCATATACATTTATAATATTAGCATTAGAATCAAGATTAATAGTACTAATATTTCATGGCAAATAGCATGTATAGATCTATTTTCAGTAACAAACAAATTATGCCTATTTTTTCGTTTTTCTTGAAAATTGATTAATTTTATATCTCTTAGAGCTTTTCCACCATTACCTTTAAGTTCATCTTCGAGTTCATCTATCCAACCACCAATTAAATTAACTGTCCTTTGAAAACTCAAACTTCAAAAGTTGGCTCATAGCTACTGCTTCTATAATTATAAACATAGTATATTTTATTAATAAATTGATAACTGACAAGTATCAATGTTATTTGTAGATTCTAATTTGTAGGTTTATACTGCATAAAATGATTTTTTTATTGTAAAAACGTGCAACGGCGTGACTTGAAGAGCTCCCGAGTGTCATCACCCCATGGCTTTATATAGACTTTCACAGACCAACGTTCATTGTCGGTAGGAGATTCTGGGGTGGTCTGTCCAGCCCCTGACCGACGGCGGCATCTTCGAAAGTCTATTAAATAGAAATAACAAATTTTGTTTATAATCACGATCACTGTCGGTTTTTCAGTCGTGCTCAAAGGATTACCGCTTGCATTCGTGTCGTCGTTTGGACGGTAAATCAATTCAAACGTGCGTTTAAACCTGCGTTAGCCTAACTGTTACCGAAATAGCTGGACGCATATTCGTATCTTGCTTGATTATTTTTGGCCCGATGAGATTAATAATTTTTTTTCAAAATCAGCTGATGACATTCCCGTAAAATGTTGAAAATGGAAATTGCGTACATCGGACTGCATACTGTTTAATAAATTAGCTCCTCTATTTTCGTTATCGATGCAAAGTTTTGATTTCCAAAAACGTCTTTTACGTCGAACTTTTTTTTCTTTATTTTTCATCAGTTGGTGCATTACAATAAATGCCGCACTTGCAACTCGTAAAAGATTATCCATAATTCACCAATAAATAAATAAATTGTTAATACTATTGAATTGTTTGTATTTAAGACATGACACTACGTTTCGATACTAAAGTATGGTTAACAACTGTGCTCGGTTCTGGAATGGGCTCGAACAGCTACGCATAGTATATTTTGTGCGTCACACATACATTTTGTGTCCACACGAATAGACAGAATTTGTCCAAATGCTCATGCGTTCAAGTGAGCTCACTTCGAACGTCGCACAATGTTCGCTCGAGTGTACGCACCTTTATATTTGTGTTTGTTGTCTGTGCACACGCCGAAAAGAGTCTGCCTTTTATTGATTGAATATAATAGCGCTGTTAATGTGTAACGGCGTGGCCTTACATACTATTTAATGATGGTCACCTCATTAAATTGATAACACATTAATACCTATAAGAACTACTATTTGCTGTCATATCTTATTAATATAACAATAAATTATTAAAAATCAGATACCTACGCAAAATTTAATTTTTTAATTATTTTTAAAAATTAGTTTTTCCAAATACGCGAAATAAGCCCAACTGCGCTTTAGAATGAGCCGTACTAAAGAGCGTTCATATAGTTTGATTTATTACCTAATGAAACACTCAATCTGCACCTGGTAGAACCAATTAATAATGAGCAAATACGTTATTAGATTTAAAACTGCTATATATTTCTTAATTTTGTTTGATGTATCATAAAACTGTATAATACTCATATTATGATTCAAATATAACTTTTATTCATTCAATTTTTACGATTGTAATAATTACAGATGAAATACAAAGTAAGCAATTAATAGTTATTATATAATTGTAAAAAGACAAAGGTATGTGTCATCAATAAAAATAATAAATCACAAAACAAACGAAAAACCAACAGCTTATGAAGTTCTCCAGGGTTATAATATATTACCTTCAAAATATGAGATACAGGATTCCAGTCATGAAACATACTCGTATATCTGAGCTCTATAATTGAAAAAAAAAACAGTATAAAGAAAACAAAAACCTGTCTCTAAAATAACTAAGAGAAAATATAAATTTTTCAATATATTAACCCACTATTCATTCCACTCTTTTTTTTAAGAATCAATCCTTTTTTTCCAAGACAGTCAAATAAGACACCGTATTTGACTTAAGTATTAAGAGTTATTCAAATATCCAATTTTAAATAATCATTTTTTTTTTATCGATCAAGGGTTAATAGTTAGTAGCTTTTACTGAGATTATAAACCATCCATTTAAGTTTTTGGAACAGCAGGTTTTTGTATGTTGTGGCTTGTTGATTTTTTTTGTATACCCACATCTGGTGGGAGTAGAGGCCCGCTGGAGTTTTATTTAAACATTTATTTAAAAGTATTTAAATTTAAAATCTTATGGATTTCTTAAAAATATTATACGAATAAAATCTGCTATTCAACTGTCACAATGAAGTCCGAAATTCTTACAGGTTGCCGAAGGGTCAAATTACCTTATTAATAACCAATAACTCTTAGAATTACTTATTGTAAAACGTGTTCTATTATTGATATTGAAAATACATACTCAACACTTTTATTATAGTGTATGTCAAAATATGTATAGGTACGTATAACAGAGTAATTAATGCGTTTTATTATTTTTGGATGAGGATTTTTCCTTATATCTTTATATACTTTATATACTTGATTAAGTAAGTAGTAGGTTATATTGATGAACACTGAGCGGTCACTTTGTACGATTTATGGTGAAAAACTGACTCACGTGGTCAGGTATGTGTACGGTTAAAAAATAATACCAAATAACTGAAAAGGAAATATTAAAATTTTTATAATCAAGAAAAAAATATTGCAAATAAACGACATAGGATAAAATATTTGTACTATCATGGAAAATTAAAGAATAATTTTATATTTTTGAGCGATTGGTCAACATGGCTGTTCAACATTATGGCCTTCTAAACAATAAATCATACTCGATAATAATATAAGATAGAAATGTTCCAAAGAGAAAACGAATTCAATCCAACCATCATAGTACACATTGAATACCTTGAGCAAGTGTAAACTACCAAATTGTGAATTAAAGTTCTTATTATGTTCGTAAAAAAAAAGAATCTATATAAAATCATTGAAGTATTTTTTTTATAAATGAAACAATTAAATGAGGTTCATAGCGTATCTATTGGGGTTTTAATTTAATAATGCATTTTTTGGTTTCATTAAAAATCACTGAAAAAATAAAAGAAGTTAGGAAAATTGTTTATGCAATAAACAAATAATTATATTATAATCGTTGGTGGGCTAATATTATAAGTTCACAACATCAGATAAATAATTTTACCTCATTTAACATTAAATGATAGTATTATTTGTACCGTAGTTATTTATGAAATGTTTAGTGTAACAAAATATTAATATCATATATAATTAATAGATGATATACATACCGATTTTGAAAGTAAGTACAATGATAATTAAAATATTTTATAAAACGGTTCATTTTAGATTCTGAGTGAAACGTATTGGTTTTATCATCACGTATGATATTATTTTTTTATTTTGTGTGTCTGTGTGCACGTTTTTGATCAAAAGGATTTTTCCGATCTTCATGGTCATGAAAAGTTTTTGATAGGAAATGGTGTTTATTTGGTACTAACAGAAAGGTTATTTTTTGAATTGCTCAATAGTCTTAGGAATAGTTGAGATAAACGGTCAACAAATTGCAAAAAATGTTTAACTGTGATCGGTATTCGAACAGTATTTTGACACAGCCTATTCCATTAAACTTGGTCATTTATAGATATTTGGAAATTGTATGTTTGTGTTTCATAGATACAAGAATTGTATTATTCATAAGAATTTCTATGTAGACATTATAAAAAATGTTTAAGATTTGTAAATTACTTTGTAAATTCTACCGTCCTTAAAATACATTATAATTTAAAAAAATGAATTTGAGATATAATAATTTAACTAAATTATTCAAACAAATATAAGGAGGCAGGTAGCAGGTATAGCAGGGTCCTACAAGATCAAGGGAAGTTTGTGATACACGCCTAGGACATCCTAAGAATATATTGGTTTTTTCACCAGAATCAAAATGTGAATCCAACCAATTTTTTTATCCACTTCTACCATTGCGTAACGAATTTTTTTAATGAAAAAAAACACGGATTATTGATATCGATTTTTTTAGCCGAAGGAGCAACTATAAATTATGTCCATTTTGCACTAATGAGTATGAGTAAGTGAAATGTATATAAAATAACATGTTATTCATAATACAGCATATTAATTGGACACAATATATTCTCATTTAATGACAACACAATTTTACTTATAAAGAAAAACATTAATATTAAATGGCTTAGGCTTAAACTTTTTTCGAACTATTGAGTAAGAACTACATCATTCATCCAAAAACATAATTACAAATGTATAATACACGTGTACACAATAATTGTATTGTACATATATACTACTATTACTATTGAATCTTTAATATACATTTGAATATTTTGCATGGGACTTTCTAGAAAAAAAAGATAAAAAAACTGGTAAGTTCTGCAACAAAGACTTAAGTAAATCACATAAATAGGTACATAATGTCATATTGATTACCATACTATCAAAAATGCAGTTCTCAATCATTTTCGGAATAAAATACGCCAATACGTATTAGTTTATTTTTTAAATATTATTCAATTTTTTTTTTTCAAAACACATACAAAATAGTAATTATATTAATTCAAAAGTACAACGAAGGTGACATTTTATTTCAAATCATACTAATTTAAAATGTTGAGTTAAGAACCATTAAAGCTGCATTTTTATGTGTAAACGTTAATGGTATTTCCGATTTAACACGAAATCTCGAAAACTACTTGACCTTTTAAGCTTAAATTGAGTAGATAGCTAGTATGTATATACGGGTAGGTAGGAGATATCCGCTGAGAACGGTAATACGAAATACAAACCGTACGGGGTTAAATGTTATTTCACATTTTCTATACAAATAAAACCTACGTAAAAATGTAAAACGTTTTAGTTTTTAGCTTTAGCATATACTGTGAACACTGAAGACATATAACGAATTATTTTATACCTTATTTTTCATTTTTCACTTCCTAATGGGAAAAAAGGGAAAAAAGGGATAAAGGAGTAAGAATGAAAAATGTTATTTTTAAGTCGGATTTTGAAAATTGGTTAGAAGTGCCATATCCAAAAGTTGATCCGGTATATAAAATACCGATGCAGTATATATATCATATTATAATGTACCTATTGCCACTACAATTTTACACTTTAAGTATGCTGTGTTTCTCAAGTACATTCAATTGATTGTTTTTAATAACAAACAGAAGTAAAATAGTAAAATAAGTTTGAATTTTGTTGGTCTGTGCATGGTTGAGCACAAATACTAATATGATCGAATTATATTAGGTATCACATACTGTATAATATATCATCTTCATTTACTTTCCAGAGTCTAAGCTAAACTTAGCTTGATCACTGCCTTCATTTACATATTATAATATGAGTATCTCTCATACTCTGAGCATGTGACGTAGTTACCAGTCTCACGTTGATGTGTAAAATATTTTGAGTAACAATTGGTGGTTGTTACTTGTAATGGATTTTCCATGTGGCCATAATATGTTTTCTATGGTGATAGTTCGGATGGTAGCAACAGTAACAATAATGTGTTTAACAGTACTCGGCGGTATTTTTAAATAGCTATTTATACTAAAAACACTTTTTTAAAATTTTTTTAATCTCTCTGAGACGTATTACATTTTAAAACCTTTCCTAATACTCGACCAATCCATTCGTGTACCAAAAATTACAACAATAAGAAGTTGGGTTAAATCCTCTTTCTTCGATAATATTGAAATATTTTATTATAATACAGATAGTGGTTGCTCTTAGATTATTACGTTGCCATATCTTACATACATATGGCAGTTAATTTTTTTTTCATCCGTGTTTCCTAGGTTGAACTCCGAACCAACGAATACATTTTATTTTATTTTTCAAAAACCATGCGTGTCTATGAACGCTTAAAATATCTTGTCTACATAGATTTTCCAAAAATTGTCTTTCATACATACCTTTTCCCAGCAAAAAAAAAAAAATTAGCCAAATCGGTCGAACCGTTCTCAAGTGATGATATTTACTGTGGGAAATTTATTCTTAATCATTTCTATCTTTCAGATTACCCACAATTATTGTCCACATACTGACATATTCAAACTCATTTTACTAGTGTTTTGTATTATAAAAAATCAATTGAGTTTATTTAAAAAATAAAGCATACCTTAACACAGCATACTTAAATTTGTAATGCTGTAGTCGTAATGGGTACACAGTATACATAAGTATTTGCATACGGGATCAACTTATGAACTCGGTACTCCTAACCGATTTTAAATATCTTGAAAAAAAATAAGGTTTTCCATTTATACCCCTTTTACCTCTTTTAGCCCATTAAGGATTGAATAACGGAAAATGAGATAATATAGGTTTCATAATATATGTATCTTAAAATTATTTCAAAAAATCTGATAAAAAAAAACGGTCTTCATATTCCCTTTTTAACCGCCTTATGGGTGGAATTTCACTAAATCTGCTCTTAGCGGACACATTCTACTTAGTCTACCTGCCAAATGTCAGCTTCTTACGACATGTTGTTTTCGAAGTCTCGAGTTTAATCGATCCACCAACTCTTTTCTATGTAAAGATTATTATGCACATAGAGACCGACCATAAAATAAATAAATTTGACGTAGGGTTTTATTGAAAATTATTATATCGTTGTAACCATAATAGTACTAATTGGCGAAAATTGAACTTGATATAAATAAAGTAAAATAATCTCAAATTTACTCATTTATTATCAATACTTTTATACTTTTACCCGTCATCGACGGGTAACTCAACTAGTCTTATTATATAAATTTACCGGAATATGGCATAAAATTGACGTGGTGCATAAAAATTGGCGTGGTGCGTTATCTCTCCTCAGCCGTACAAAGCGATTACCCTCCATCACATAGATGGAGTTACCCTCCATCACATAGATGGAAAATTGCGAGTGAAAAATAATACGCCACCGTGGCTCCTTGATTACGCGTCGACTCTGAGCGCATAGGATCGCGGGTTCCAAAACATGTGACGTCATATACTTTCTTACTCAACATTTTCTCACCTATGACGTGGGAACGCGTCGAAACTATAAAACGTTAACAATTATAAATATCAGTTTTACTGCGTATGCGACATGCTTTAGGTTCTAGAAAAGTTGAATGATTTTAAACTTCCTATCAACATAAATTTAGACATTCTAAGAGTTATAGGTTGAAAAAAGTGTACTCCAAAGTGATTTAACAGAAAAATAAAGTGTTCCCTCATTTTTTGAATGAATACACCTTGTATTTATTAGCGCAATGACAAACAGTTATAGAGTCATACATCCCATAATTTATAAACGTTTATTTTATTATTAGTTTATACGGTGATTTACTACAATTATCTTGGTGAAAATATTCTACTAAGTGAGTTTATTCAAATTTTCCACTACAAAACTTAAACATAAAATAAAATAACATTAAACATTTATCAGAAAAATAGAAACTTTGATCAACAATTTATATATTCATAACTATTTATTAATTAACCTCTAAAGCTGGGGTGTCCAACCCGTGGCTCGCGGCAGATTTTAATGTGGTCCATACTTCAATTTTAAAACCATCGATTAACTATATATATTTTGAGAAAAAAAATTATTTTAAAAATATGAAACAACAACATTAAAAAAATAAAATAAACTTTAAACAAATCGAATTTTATTATACATTTATACCTAAGAGTGTGTTATTGATATTTTAAAATTGTTTTCTTCTTTTAATTGTATAAATAAATGTAATACCGTAAAATTATTTCTACCCGCTATTCGCTTTGATGAAATTACAAGTAAAATATATTATTACAAGAATGCACGTGGCCCACGACAATTTCTACTCACGTAATGTGGTCCAGTCTTTCAAAAAGTTGGTCATCCCTGCTCTAGAGTCTAGACTCTAGACTCTAGAGCATCAATCATATACATAATTAATTTTCGAAACTAAAATGTTATTAATACAAAGCACTTCGTAGGTTATAAAATATAATTTTAAGAAGTTATTGACAAATGTTTGTATTTTATTTTTAATAAAGTATAAAATATGTACGAGTAAATGTTGTTTGATTTCGTAATGTAATAAATAAAGGAGTATTAATATAGGCATAAGCAATTTTTTGTTTGTACCTTTTGCAGAAAAAAGTACAGACAGTCCTAAACAGTATTGCAATACAAAACATTCAGGCAGTGAGTGGAATAAAACTATAGTAACATTAAACTGTTTTTTTCTTGTAAACATTTTGCTTCATTTATGAAACATTATAATAAAGAATATTAGGTGTGTAAATAAGTATAGCCATACATAGGTATTATGGTTCACAGCTATAAATTACTTGATATGATTGTTAACTAAGCTACATTATGAAATAAAATATGTTTTTAATTTTCTACACAACTAGTTATATCTGGCTTTATTCGGACACATTGTTCACGAGTTTTTTTGCCACGGTTGTCTCTAAATTAGAGTCTGCTGAATAGATTTTGTCGTATGTGTTAAAATTAAAAACAATCATATTTATTATTTTAAATTATTTTTGATTCTAGCAATTTTTGGTAAGTTATTTCTTGATCATATTGTTTTGAAATGACGCATATACTGTGTAACACAAATAATGAAATATCTAATACCTCATTTTCTATTACTCAGTCTTTAAAGGGGTTAAAAGGGGTATTAGGTGTGTAAATAAGTATAGCCATACATAGGTATTATGGTTCACAGCTATAAATTACTTGATATGATTGTTAACTAAGCTACATTATGAAATAAAATATGTTTTTAATTTTCTACACAACTAGTTATATCTGGCTTTATTCGGACACATTGTTCACGAGTTTTTTTGCCACGGTTGTCTCTAAATTAGAGTCTGCTGAATAGATTTTGTCGTATGTGTTAAAATTAAAAACAATCATATTTATTATTTTAAATTATTTTTGATTCTAGCAATTTTTGGTAAGTTATTTCTTGATCATATTGTTTTGAAATGACGCATATACTATGTAACACAAATAATGAAATATCTAATACCTCATTTTCTATTACTCAGTCTTTAAAGGGGTTAAAAGGGGTAAAAACGAAAAACGCTATTATTAAGTAGGATTTTTAAAATTGGTTGGAAGTGCCATGTTTAAAAATTGATCCTGTAAGCAAATACCTATGCATACCATAATATGTATCTATTACCGCTACAGTATTATAATTTAAGTATGCTGAGTTAAGTTTTGAATTCTTAAATAAATTTAATCGATCGTTTGTCGTAGAAAACACAAGTAAAATGAGCTTGAATTATGGTAGTTCGTTTGTGGTTGAGCACAAATATTAATATCAAAAATGATCGAATTATATTGGGTACAACATACTGTATTATATTTTATCATAACATTTATTCATTAGCTTTCGTATCAAGTTACAACCAAAAGGAGTTGTACTTATAAATATACATTTTTTTATACTAACTAACGACGTGTCAGTGCTAACGACGTGCTACTCGTATATGATTATGATTTAAACTTTAAACTAATATACATATTCGAAACATTTTTTGATATCCATAAATACTATTTCTTATATGAATTTGTAAATAATTTATTTGAATAAATATATATCGTTAATTCATATGAGAATTTTAAAATATATAATAGTGGCCATTGATAAAAAAAAATTGACATCAACCGAAATTGTTGTATCCAATGATAATAAAATTTAGTCATTTTGTTTCCTTTCATTTTCAAAAATGTTTTTAGAATTTTTGATGAATAACTATACAATATTAAAAATTATCTAACAGATTGATTACTGAAAATCCACACTTGTATGTCCTACGTTACAGTGAGTAGGTCTAACATCCACCACCCATGGTCCATCTATGAATTATATAATATCTTTATTTAACCGATGCATTTGAATTGGCCAGAAAATAGAATATTATACTTATATTATAATTATTTTATTTTATTCTAAAATATTAAATGAAAAAATTCAGCATAAATAATTTATGCCCGTCCTAATAAGTCTTGAAATAAAAATTGTGTTCTTCGTGATTATAAGAATGTCGAGATTTTAATAGTGTAGTGGGAAACAAGAACAACATTTAACGTGATATAATATTACATTTTATATTTATTCTGTTTATTTTAAGATTGTTTAGGTAAGTTTCATCGTAAAGTTATATTTCGTATGCGTCATTGACTGATTATAATGTACCTTCCTGTATCTTCTTAATTGGAATATAATATAATATGTCTCTATTTTTATGGAAAATAAGAAAAGAACCGAATAAAAAATTTATGTGAAAGTCAATCTAATAATATCAATGATATAATTAATTACATTGTACAGTAAAAAAAATAATTTATATCCTCGATTAGAACGTGTGTGTTAATAAAATTATAAAAAGTCAATATGTGTAAATATAGACTATAGTATCATAAGTATTAGATATATTATGTATGGTACTACGTTAATCAGTATAGTGCAGTATAATAATATTAAATATGTTAGATATACATTTGTTATTGGTACTGAATTAAATGTAAAAAAACAGATGAATTGGAGGATCTTAAATTTACATGTAAGTTTTCTTAATTTAAATAAAAGTTTTATTATAAAGCTTATTTGAGGGAATTTGTAAGCTACCATTATTAAATTGATTATTAATATATGAACATTTTATCAAACAACATAATTTGTTGAAAATATTATTAAAAACATTGATTTTTTGTTTTTTAGCGAAGTATTATATTTTAAATTAAATAAACATTATACTTTTTTTATATAAAAGCGGAAAATTTGTCCAATATACTAAGGAATGCATTTTACAATGTTGGTATGTTACATCAATTAAGAATTATCAGAAAATGTATATTTTAATTTGTTCGGATTATATGGACAAAACAGGAAATAATGAAAGTTTCATACACACATGTTACGATTGCACACAAATATAATTCCTATTATATTCATTGACAAAATGAACATTTTGAAGTAAGAACTGTTAGTTGATAATAGTTTTATCTTCAAAAATATATCTACCCAAAGAGATAAAGTAAGGTACTGATTGTTACTACGTAAGATTGTAGACAATTATTGCAGTTAATTTTTTAAACATTATGAAAGCAATATTAAACTAGACTTGAATTTTTTTTTTATTGACGAATTGTAGAATTCAAAAATTTGATCATAAAGTTACATGGGTGTTTATCAAATTGTTGGTCATTTAGCAGTTATTGTTAAATGTAACATGAAATTTGACAGGCGGATTTGTTATGAATATTAAATTCAAAAGAATGACTAGTTTTTTTTATTTTAATAGTTTTTGATATTTATATAATTTCTGTCTAATTCAAATAATTTGGATAAAAACTTTCAATTTGTAATTAGAACATGAATAAAAATCAATATTACATATTATATAAACATAAAAATCAAATGTTAGAAATAACATTGCAAGTTATATGGAATTTAATCAAAAACAAAAATAAGTGTTTCTATTCTGGAAATTAATTATGTTTCAATAATTTCGAGTAAAAAGTATTAATAAAATAAAATTAATCAAGTCTAACTGTAGTGTTTGACAATATATATATATATATATATATATATATATATATATATATATATATTAAATTATAATTATAATGTATAATTAACACATACGCCTGAATTGGTCACGGGAATAAATTATAATATACGTTGGGCTGCACATATTCTTCATTTGTATTTGTTAAAATACAATTCTTGATATTCCTAGTAAAATGTCGCCTTGTATACGTGTATTCTGCATTTTCGATGACATTATTTCCCATAAATCTGCTTGTAATCGTACAGTAGATAATGAAAAGCCTCTATTAATATAGTTCCATTGACGTCACAGACTGGTATTATAGCACATCCGTGCAGGAGTTGAAGGCATCTAAGTGCCTTCAGATTATTATCAATAAGAACTTAACCTAACCAGTTAAATATAATATATTCCTACGTGTGCACATGTTTGAAGTGATCGTATACCAATATTATCTGTTAGTATATGTATTTCAACAATTTTTTCAACAAAAAAAAAAAAAATTAGAACTAATTCAAATCTAAATGAAATTTATAACGTATAACATTCCATATTATAAACAGTTCTAAATTTCTGTAACCAAAATAAACAATATAGCTAGTATTTCTTATGTTCTTTAGTCGAGCCAAATGGATATTTGGACTATCTAAAGGGACAGGTCATATTAATAAGTAAGAACCTATTATTATTTATTTTATTTACATTATAAATGTTTTACTTTTATTATTTTTACATTGATTCGTTATACATATAACGTTAAAAACCGGTAGATTTACCATTTTGAATACTAATGTAAATAGTTAATGCATTAAAATTTAATTAAGATTTGTACTCTTGATTGTATTTGGATTGATATTAACTTCTATGATAATAAGTATAATTAATTATACTTGTTATTCATAGGCAGACCGTAATGTAAGAAACTGAGAGGTATTTATGGTCTAAAGACTCAGTGAAAATCTGTTTAATAATATTTAAGAATTGTCATGTTAAAAAAAAAAAAAAATTCTAATTTCTGTAACTGAAAAATATTTGTGCCAACATATGTATTTATTATAAATTATTAATTAATAATTAACTATATATCGTACTAGAATCACAATTTAGCAGTATATGCATTTTATTATATTCAATGACACAATTATTTAACTTAATTCTTATAACTCTATTTACAAGTCTTAAATGTTATTCAATGCATCGAACTAAACCCTGGAAAGATTTAAATAAAATGCATCGGGAATTTCCAGTAAGATATAAATCGAGGGATTTTATTGATGCCGCCGAAACTTCCCGTTCCCAAAAAGAACTATCCATCGACTCCACTTGTTACTGATACCGAAGGCTAATTTTCATAAATATCTTAAATCAACCTCACCGGCTACTGCTCATAAAAACTATACATTGATTGTTTCGCTAAAATTATCGTAAAATCTAAACAACAAGTGTACAACATTTGCACCAACAAAATCGATTACATTTTCGAAATAAGATATTGAGATATAGTGTAGTTTAATATAATATGCGATATTTTGTTGGGCAAAAATGAATTTAAACTATCATACTTATAAGTAATAAAAATATGTATAATATTATACAAAAATTGATGGTATTAATGACGATTTAAATTTGGGAATTTCTAAAACTTTTGAATCTTGATTTACAGATCCAAATGTAAGAACAGTAGAAAACTTCTGTCAATGTAAGCTATACAATAGAATCAATGAAATGTTTATACTATGCTATACTTAACCTGGTAGCCAGTTTCAACCCAATAACTATTAATTTTATAATTTTGTAGTTAAGATCTAATAAATGATCCATAAGATAGGTTTAAATGATTTATTCCAATAAATGTGTTAAAATATAAAATCAGAGTGATTTTTGACCTTTAAGAGCTCTGTTTTAATTATTTAACTTAACTTTTTTTTCATAATAATATTCAAATAAAACACCTTAACAGCTCTGAAATTATTTAAAAAAAATGGTTTTTCTTAAAACCATTGTTTGGAATTCAAAGTTGTACATAATTGTATTTGAATCCCTTCATATTTGGCTGTAGGTATCTCATGGATTTGGTTTTTTTTGAAATTTGTGTCAGTTATCTAAATCCTTGTAAATCAAATGATAACAAATTTTAAAATTTTTAAAGATTATGTGAATACCAAGTTGAGGGCCAGAGATATTATTTTGGAGTAAGTATATATTTCATAGTTTATAATACTCGTATTATATAATAATATAACTATTATCAATAAAATGTTGAATACATACGTGTTTAAAAAAATAACAGTAACAAATAAATGTATATTAGAATAGCAGATAGTTTTTATAAAATAGATTTATAATTTTACAGTACATATTTAATTATCTAATTTTTTATTAGTATTTTTTATTTATTTATTATTATTTATTTATTTTTTATTATTTATTTATTTATTTTTTATTTAAGTTTTTATCTAATTTTTGTATATAACCTAAATTTTTTGAAAAATATTTACAGTTCGAACTTAAAATAGAAATAATGTAAGTGAAATATTACTGTTTTGTTTTCCTTATAGTATTTTCAAATATAGGCGATAATATGCAAATAATTACAACTAAAAGCGATTTTAGTATTAAATACATAATCTGTTGACCCCAATAATATTTTATGAACAATGCATGTAGTATGAAAATATGCAAATTGGATATTCTCTAATGGAATTCAATTAAATTAATTAAATATTTATATTTTCATAATGTTCTTCATGAAATAAATGAATAGCTTCATAAATTATTATTTATTTTCTGTATTTAAGGTCATTCTTTTTAGATTTACTTCAAAATATGTTATAATTTTTATTAAAAACTGGGCGGTATATAACTTTTCTACTACTCCAAATAAAAACTCTAAAAAACATAAATTCGTCCATTTTCAAAAAGTCATCAAATTGAATTATAATTTTGAGTAGATAATAGTATTGCTATTAAAACTCTTAATATTTATCTAGTATCTATTAATCAAATTGTTTTTCTATTAATAAGTATTAAACGTAATAAATCCATTAAATTTTCCGTAGATTATATTTTGTTATGAATAATATAGTTAATGAACCATCACATAACACATTTTAATAAATTATCTATTAAATAAAAACTCGTTTTTTCTAGGAATAAAAATTACATCAGTTTCAATTAGAAGAAAACATTAGAAAAATATAATATGATGTTATATATTTTAGTTTGGATCTTATATTGATTTTTTTTTGTCTTATGATTTTCTTATAATATGCTTAATATTTATATTATTATAATTATAATATTTTACTTTTATTTCAATGAAACTAAATCATATATTTTATTTATAAAGTATGGGTAAAAATATGTTAAAATATATAATTGATAAAAAGTTTTTGACCTTCACTAATGTTAATATTTTATTATTTTATGATTTAACTTTAACCCATTAGTTCCCAAGGGTACAAAAAAAACAAATTTTATGTTTTCACTGCATTTTATTAGTTTAATATACACTCAAATAAGAATTTATAAAGTAAAAAAAAATTATACCTTTTTAGTTTTTTTACAATAAAATGTTGCGTATACGCAACATTGGGACTAACAATATATTATTTATTGTGAAATTGTTCAAAGTAGTTTGCGTGAAGATGCACTCTACACTTGACACACATGTATATTGTATATAGTGTTATTTTTACACTGTCTACATCGTCTTCTCAGTTTATTTTCCTCTTCTACTATCACGTGACCGACATTATCAACTCGAACTTCCATGGGTAATGCGCTTTTTGATGGTCGTCCATAATTTGGATTAGAATGCAAATTTATTTGGTTACTTGGACCTGCAATATCTTGGCCTTGTATAATATCTTCAGTGACTTGTTCATTCATTTTCATAAGAGCGACTGCTATATAGGACTTAAAATCTAACTGTGACATTTTTGATTTGTTTGTTAAATTGTATATTTTCCAGGAATTTACAGTAACACTGTCGATCAAATTGACAAAGAGAGGCCACCAATAGTATATACGTGCAGCCATTTAACGTACACTATTCCCCAGATCATTGTTATCAATTAAAACATACAACTTAGTGATCTACTCGTACAAGGACTTTTACAATTTTATATAATAAATATGTTTAAATTTAAAAACCGTACAGATGAGATAAATGCTAAATACCATAAATGTTCTGAAATCAATTTTTAGATTATCTGCCAAAGACTTCAGTTAATTTTTGTTTGTTATTGGAAATATAATATAAATATTGAATCCATAATTTTATTGCTTTATTTAATGCTTCTATAAAAATATAATTTTTAGTACAATCGTTCATTAAAACTTCAATAATAGCAAAACTTGATCGAATTATAATTTAAATTAATCTCATTTCATATTTTAAATGTATCCAATTATTCCTTACAAATTGTTGAAAATCTAAAATAATATAATTTAATTTGAAAAATGTATTATGTTTAAAAAGTTTAAAACTGTACCTTCGGTTTCATTTGAATGATTATTATCGTTGACATTATAACCAAAATCATATTTCGTTTAGACCAAGCTACCTATAAGATCTTATAATAAGATTAAAAATTTGAAAATTATTTTGTATAAATCATTTTTCAAATATTTGATAACTGATTTTTGATTTACATTGTCATTTAATAAGGCTATTTTTAAATGTAAACTATTTCCATCATCACTTTTTTCATATAAAAATGTTTTTTCATTAATTTTTTCAACATTCCATTTACTAACGGGGGAATTTAGTAATTGAATATTATGATCACTTGAATTCATTTTATTGTTCGACATTTTTCAAATTCCAGAATACACTGCTTTTTGATACACGATTTTAATTACCGATTCATCATCACTACTATCATTATCTGAAAATTATATTATTAAATAATAAGAAAATATTTAATTCGATAATAATTTAAGACAAAATATTTTAAATCATTTAATTTACTTGCTATTAGTGAGGTGTGTGGTATTTTAACTTTCCAAAGAGGATCTTTTTCAGAGTCATTTCCACTTCCTACACATCCACCAAGTGTAGATTTTGCTAATAAACAACAGTATTAAATACGATTATAATTAACACATGATTCATCTAACCAGGTTATAACAAATAAATTTATTATAATGTTTTTCATAAAACTTAGTTATATAATTGAATATAATTACAACCAGTAAATGTTTGGTGAACAACAAAACTAGTAAGATTGGTACAATATATACTATAAAGGTACTATATAAATAGAGTTATTAGTTTGTATATGGCATTATTGTAGCTATCCGATTGGTTGATTAAAAATAAATAAATATAAACAATGTACGTCAACATTATATACTAAACTCTAAAGTAATAAAAATATATTCTTTCTTAATGTATCTTGGTAGATACGGGTTTGTTGAATTATTATAGCCTGAACGAGATTTTATATTTATGAACTGTGGAGATATATTTGAAATAATACGTTTGCTTCCTGAGCATTTCACTCTTTCTTTATCAGCAGACAAATCACACTTTTATATTGCTTAATTCAATTTTGATCTAGCTTCTATAAAGGTACCAATAATGTAGATTATTATTATTCATATGTATATAATATATAATATGTGTATTATTTATACTATAAATAAATTTTATACCAATAAATTACTAAAGTGTCTACCTATAAGTTTTGTCATTCAATTTTCTAGCTAAATATATAACAAATTCATTTTCATTTGGAATTTTCTGCTATTCAATGAATTGCTTGCTTTGTTTTAAATCTTTAGGGCAAGCCCATTTGTTATCTATAAATCACCATAGATTTGGAACTGCTACCACACAGTTATCATTGAGAAAGTTTATAACATCCCAGAAAGCCATCTCGTCTAAAATAAAAATGTTTCTGTACATAATTAAATTATGTTCATGTAAAAAAGAATACCTTAACATATTCTTTGATGAATCTAACCTGAATAGTGAATAATAATAGTATTGTAGAGGTAGGTACAGTGTAATCCACAGTAGGTTAGAAAATAGCTGTGGACTTAAAATGTAATTGATAGTATGAATAATAGGCATTCATAGCATATAAGCTTCTCATTATGGTTAATAATCATTAAGTTTTTTTTTAATATCTAAAATTATTCTAGAATAATTTATCATCTTGGTAACATTTTTACTTTAAATAAATCAGGTATAATACAATAAAAAATATAATACAAACAAATATTATACAATTAATAATTTTACTTTATCAAGGACAAAATTGAATTGCCGTAGAAATCAAAAAAGAAAATTTTGAGTCCCTAACATCAGCAAAGATTGTGAAATGTTTGAAGAGTACAAATAGCTACTATAATTCCTTAACTGGGAGAAAATCCAAAAAGGTTATACGTATACTCTAGAAGTCTAGAATGATACCATGATGTTTTGATGAACTCTTAAATTAGAATTTAGATTGCAGATTAAATCCGCAAAACACCGAATAACTAACGCGTCAAAGCACTATGGTAACTTGAAATTAAAATATTGGTGAGATACACTAGTATTTACGGTCTCTGACCTCCGTCTTAATTAAAGTATAACAATTTCAGTTGGTATACAAATTTATAACTATCCATTACTATTTTAGACTTTAATGTTTATATAGTACCCTAAAAAAATTCTGGACCAGTTTAACTTAGGTATACCTTAAACCCAGTTAAACTTATGATTATGCAGTTTTGTAGGTAAACATTTGGTTTTTAATAATCATAACTTATAGAAATTTCACATAATGTTATACAATTTTTCAGTTCATAAAACAACCATCAACCAATAAACTTTAATAATTAATAATAAATTGTGTACTTATTTTATAAGCTTTATTTAAAAAAAAATATTATATTGAAGTTAAACTACAAAACTTATGAGATAGGTAGCAAAATTAAAAATACTTTTTCCAGGAAATAATAACCAAACATTTACTTTTATTAGTAACTATATGCATGTATTGTCCAAAACGATGACGTCGGTTTATTAAAATGCGTCGTTCCTTGATATTATCTTAAATTAATATATTTAAAAAAAATACATTGGTAACGAAACGTTGCCACATATTTTATGTGTTGTATAATTAGAGTATATGACCAAATACCAATACCTCGTGCCATATTTTACGCTAAGATGTGTTGATTAATCGACTAAAAAAAATAACAAAACAATAAATAAAAACTTTTTTATTAATCTTAGGCAGTGGAATGAGAACGCTAAAAGAATTTTCCAATGGGAAATATCAGCAAAACTATCTAGGTTCGACAAAATTCTTCAAAATTGAATACTTAGTTCCTATCTAAATAAGTGAAATTATTTTTTATTCTAATAAAAAATATAATATTTTGTATTCATTTGAAAAAATTAAGAACTATAAAACTGTTTTGACGAATGTTGTAGTTAAAATACATTAAACTTTCAATTTTAATACGTAAGGCTTGAACATTTGATACAAGATTTTTTTATAAGATAAAATTCTAAATGTAGCCTTTTAATAAAATGATTACCTAAGAGTCTTGAAATGGTTTTATAAGCGTAAGAAAATATAATTTTCTTTTTTCTGTTCAAACGATTTAAACCGGAAGTTTAGGCTACTGCACAACCGAAAAAATATAATTTTGTATGCATGCAGAATGTCAGAGTTCATGTGCTTCGAACGTTTTTCGTGGACTTATCGTGACTTTTTGTTCATTGCGTCGAGTGCGATATCACCCAGATGGTTTCACATTAACAAAAGAAACAGTTATGAATTTGACTGTTTTCATATTCATTAATGTGTTGATGAACATGCGTCCATATAGACCTTGACATACAAACTTTTACAACTGTACTCGTACATGCACTAATAATGGTAAACAATCAACATCGTCGTGCTAAACACTAAATTATTTCTTTAAACATCACAAACATGAAATTAAATAATCTGTAATTACGTACATAATATTATATTAGAGGATTTTATGTGAAAACAAATTGTGTTACACAATGTGCATACCTTTAAAAATAATGTAATACCATTAATACCAATTTCACAATTAGAAGACCTATTGTCATCAGTTAATAATATATTATCTTGAGTCAATGCTTCATTGACGTGTTCTTGTTCCTTACCAAAGCATAAAGCAAATTAACCACTAAAGTAATATTATCAGTAAAGAGGAATATAATCCAATTTATACCTCCAATAATGCATTATCTGTGTCACAATTGACAGCTTCTATTTATTTTTGATTCAATACTTTGGAAAATAAATTTTGAATATTATTGTATTTGATTCAATTATAGTGTTGGTCTATTTCTCTCCTAATTTGTGTAGCTCGTCCTTTAGCTTTATCTAATTTTTATCCATTTTTGTTTAACTTGAGATGACAGTTAATAGAATACGACTTACGATAACAAAAAATCAGCAGAAAAAAATGCTCAATTTATTATAAAAGTAAAATCATTACTTTAATAAAATAACCATGTAGTGTGATAAATGATTATAAAACAGGCCATAACATGATAACTTTTTACAGTTCATTTATCATAGCTCGATTCGAGACTACAACGTTGATATTCCATATTGACATATTTTACATGTATAATCACCGTACCCTTGATAAGAAGTCAGAAATTAAGATAATAATGATAAAGATGTGATAGAGTAATAAAAAATAAATATTAATAAATGTGAAAAAAAAATTCATGACAATTTATAACAAAATTATAAACTGTTTGCGGCCATAGAAGGCATAAACCTACCGGCCCATGGAATTTCTATATGCGTGCTCAACTGAATTACTATAACTAAGTTATTCAAACAAGATCTGAAGATAATTAATATTTATTGGTTAGGATTTTCAGTTATATAAGCCTAATAACGTATAACTCATTATTATTTGGAATTATTTAAGAACAAAGCTATAACCAATGTATATTTTACCTTCATTAAAAGGTTAAAATTAAAGGTTAAAACTACCTCTACAAAATGAGCTTTGGGTTTGATTGCTAATGGCGTGTTGATTACAAATGTTCTTACAAAAAGTGTGCACAACTTGGTACATCCTTTGCTGTATGTAGTTTAACAACTGTATTTATTTAGTTATCCGAATTGCAATTCTTAATGATGTGATTTTTTTCATTTTAAATTTTTCAGTCAAAACAGATTTAAAAAGTTTTTCTACTACAAATAAAATTTGATTCCTTTCAAAATGAACTTACAGCTAACATCTATATCAATTTGTTTTCTTTTCGATAGTATTTTTGCCTACTCAACAAATAATAGTATGTATCATAAGTATATATTATATATTATTTCAATCCTTATACTTCGTAATGTCATTATTATCATCGTAGTTCTATGTAAATTGTATTTAATATTAGTTAACTCATAGATTTACTACTAAGAAAATTCATTAAATTAATTAAATTAAATTAATATTTTAGTCGAGAATTGTAAAGGTAAGTAATTTATATTTCATTATAAGGCTTAGTATTTTTAAACAATATATTATGTTAACCATTTTTTTTAAATACCTACCTTATATAGCTTTTTCTGCCTTATTGATCTAAAATTCATAGTAAAAAAAATATCAAAATTATTTACAATAATATACTCGTATTTGAAAACAGCAGTGAACATTATTCAAGTGCTAATTTCCTGAATATCTGACTACTTATCTAGTATTTTATAATTCGATAAAGCTATTTGTTAAATCGACTATATTTTGTAATAAGCCATTTTAAAATATCAGACTTTTACAATAGAGTAACAATGTATTTGACATTTATTCGAGTTCAATTTTTAATGAATATCTCTCCCACTCAGAGTATAATGATAAAATTAGTTTATAGCTGTGTTTTTCTTAATAATACACATTTTAAAATAACTATCTAATTTAGAATAAACATCTCACAAGTCTAATCATACTTCAATATAATTCAAATTATTACCTATTTACTTAATACAGTGAAACTTCCATATAACGAACTTCCATTTAACAAAATTTTCTGTTTAACGAAATATTTTTAAGAACTATGACCTTCATTGTTAATTACACGTAAATTTATCTCCAAATAACGAATCTGATGTTTGTATATAACGAAATAATTATTCGATAAAAACCAGTTTTTGTAAATATTGTCACTATCAAATTGATAGTTTTTGTCATATGTAGTTCTAAAATTGTACATGAATAATGTATCCGATAAAGATAAGACATCGAAGGTAGGCAAACTGATTAATTTTACTGTAGTACAGCAAAACTGTACTTCAGTTCCAATATTAGTGCAAACGAGTATACATTCTTTCGTTTTCTCTTCGTCCGTACAAAAAATGTCGAAACGTAAATGTTTATCTATCGCCGATAAATTTGAAATTTTAAACGAAGTCGATGAAGGTGTTAAAAAAAATATATTGCCGCAAAATATGGTATTCCAACAAGTTCTTATTTTTAACGCTGATGAGACAGGTTTATTTTTAAATGTTTACCAAACAAAACGTGAACTTTTAAAAATGACAAATGTTTCGGAGGTAAGCATAGTAAAGAGCGAGTTACTTTGATGGTGTGTTCTAATATGACTGGAACTGAAAAACAAAAACTTCTAATTATTGGAAAAAACAAAAATCCAAGGTGTTTCAAAGGCATAAAATCACTTGAAACAAATTACGATTTTAATAAAAAAGCGTGGATGACATCATTAATTTTTGAAACTAACTTATGTTATCAAATTATTATCACCCTCACTGTTAACAATTGTGTCATTTTTTAACTTATTATTTATTTAAATTTATAACAAACATATTGTAAAAAATTGAAAAAGTTGTAATAGCACTAAATGTGCTGAAACATTTTATAATTATAATAAATGAAAAAAAAAAAAAATTTTTGAAAAGTGGTTACTAGATATTGATCAAAAAATGAGTCGAGAAAATCGAAAAATAATTTTATTTACAAAAGAACGACAATTTTCAAAAATAATAAGCAAACAAAACTTACAGATTATTTCTTTTAAATTATATTTAAGGTTAAAATTTAATTAAACTGTAATACATATGATGTTTGATGTTGTTTTTTACATGCATACAACATAATAATTTTATAAATATTTAAGGTTGAAATTTAATTAAACTGTAATACATATGATGTTTGATGTTGTTTTTTACATACATACAATATAATAAAAAAAATAATAAAAAAAAGTTGAAAAAAATACCTAATTCTATATAACGAATTCCTCTGTATAACGAATTTTTTTTGCTGCTTATTCGACTTCGCTATATGGAAGTTTCACTGTAGTATGAAAACATATGTATGAACACTTCATAATTCTTAAAGGAATGTTTTACAAAACATTTTTTTTACTTAAAAGTTTTAACAGTACTTTAAAAGTCAAAACATAACACTTTATTTTGGGTACAGCACTCTGTAATCAGTTTCACCTATGACATTTAAATATTCAGAAACTTTAATACTGTGATTAATATTAACTTGACTTAAACAGAAAATATTCAGAAGGATTTGCCTAGTAAGTTCCTGGTCTTACATATCATTATAGCGTAATATTTGTATGTACACATAAGGTGGCCGGGTGAATGAAATAATGCGCGTCCTGGACACCGATTATTTCGCTCAAAACGTTCCTTATACCACCGACCGACCTAAACGTATATATTATGTTATGTGTAGTGGTGTCTATAGTTTAACTAGCAGTGTTTTGCAGAGACCGGTGTGCTTTGTGGAGCTAAAATGTGTAGATGTGTGTACACATGGTATGTGCATTGTGTGTAATTAAACTAGAAACAAATATGAACGAAAATGATTATTAAACAAATAAGCAGCCATTATGACAAATAATTATGTTGAACATTCATAAATTAGAAATCAATGAAACTCACCATCTGGCGGAGCGCGCACTGGCCTGCTGCAACTGTCTAGATCCTGTATTCTACCTAATTTCACACCCATAGACAAAAAAATATAGCAATAATTCAAAACCATTAGCTCTTAGGTATAATGGATACAATCAGAAATAAGGCGACGAATACGCACACTCAAATAAATTAGTAGTTGCGGCGATTTGGCATGCACAAAAATAAAACAATAATAAAAAAATTAATATCGCGATTTGAGCACAATTTTTATAATAATAAGTGACGATTGTAGGCTGTAGCCACACGCAAAATATTACGCCAAACCACGGCAATTCGCAAAAGTATAATCATAAAATCAATGCCCGTAAAATAATACTTATCTGTAACGGCAATTAGCGCTCGCTATTTAAAAGCAATGATAAATCATGTAATAAAAATCCACGTACAAATGCACTATTCGCTATTGGAGTACTCGAACGAAATGTTTGGCTAAACAACGCGAAAACAACAAAATACAACTCACAAACTTTGTCGTACGGTCTTTGAGACAATACAGAATATAATTCACACTGGGATATGACATGAATACACACACGGGTGTTTTCGTTTTCATAACTCACGATAACGAAGATAAATGATGAGTTTCGAGCATAATTAACTTAAGATTACATGATATATATATAAGTGTGTGTGTGTGTGTGTGTGTTAATCGGGCGATCGGTGGTAAATTATAATATGTCGTTGACATTGACCTAACCTAACGGCGGTCTTGGAGGTCTTGATTGCGCAACAATTTAATATTAAATATTTTATATGATTCTATGGGAAGCGAGTAATATATTTACAATACCATGATGATTGGATTTTCTTTTTTCGTACTTTTCTGTAAACACCGGTGGTTCTCAAACTTACAAAGTCTTACAAATTATTGTTAACATTCATATTTAGTTACATTAGAAAGTGACAAAGAAGCCGCCAAAGCACTTGTACTTCATCAATGTAAGTAGCAACAATAATATAACACTAAATGAAAATTATTTGTAATGGAAAATTAAATAAGTTAAACAAATCAGTAAAACCAACTGTTTGTACCCATCCGATTTTAAGGTCAAGATCTATAGAAAAATATTTGCTTAACCTCGGTTTAGACCAATAATGTTTCTACTAAATTGAAATTTAATGTTATTAATAATAATAATAATAATAATGATAATAATAATAATAATAATAATAATAATAATAATAATGATTAATAATAATGATCAGGGCTCGGAACTTTATGCATCATAATAATTATAATAATAATAATAATGATTAATAATAATGAATTATTATTAATGGCTATATAGGACTTTTTTATTGATATATTTCTTAAGGAGGGTCCAGACACTGGGACTATCAGTGTTTGTAGTATGGTATACTTTTCGGTTGGTTGCTAAACACGTGAACACGTTCTATTGGGTGGATGAGAAGTAGGTACAGGTTATTAAGGATAGTGAGTAATAGTTTTTATTTTTCATACCACCGGTTATAATTTAATATCTATGTACAACATTCATGGGTATTGTTTCAATAACTGGTATCAGTTTATTGTAATCCGCAGTGTGACCTACAATAGTTAAAAGAAAAGCTAACTTTTTTTTTAGTACAGATGGTACAGTTGAATATAAATTCGACAGAAATTATGCCTTATCCTAGTAGATAATAATTTGTAAACTATGATATCTTGGTTGATTTTACTGGTATTTCAATGTTCTATTTTTTTCAATATTATTATACAAGATGAACGCCTTCCCCGTCAAACTATATTGTACAGCTATGAATAAAGAGTTTGTCTAAAAGACTTTACAGTAGTAGTATAAAGACCTCATGGTTTTCCAGTCAAAATGAATAATAAAATAAGTCTTTTTATATTCGTACGTTAGTGTTCTCCGACTCTTAGCGAACCGAATCTGAGACTCAATAACAAGATTCAGTACTTGATCTGTTGTATATCTAAAAAAAACCAAAAAGTTATCCAATGAAATGCCCCACTAGTATTTAAATCATCACGTAAATTGTCATTATTTTTCACTAGGTACTTATTCAAATACTTAAAATTAATTTTAGCCGTGATGAACTGCCTGAGTGGTTTATTGTCCGGATACCATATTATAATAAAATGTAAACAATTAATGTATACAATAAACTATTAGCGTATCCATATGGTGGTGAGGGGCTTCAGTCCCCCCCACCGAAATTTCAGGTATAATACGACATCTGAGTTACGGCTTATAGGACTTACTCTATAATCTATTCATAGAGATGTAAATATAACTGATGATATGGAATTACATGAGTTTTCCAGTGATGGCAAATATAGACAACTAAAATTAACAATCAAGTTTAATGGTAGGTATAGTTCAGGCCCGTGTGCAGGATTTCAGAATGGGGGGTGTTTTGAAAAAAAAATGTATAACGCAGATACATCAATAATTAGCAAATAGTATTATAACATAATTATATTTATTTTTAATTTTGTTAGTATCTATATTAAATATGTTTTTTAACAATACTATAAAATACAAATTTTATTGTCATTATATTTTATCGATAACGGCAACTATGATGAAAGTCGATAAACAGCAAACGTGAAGACAACACTATATTAAATTATTATGGTATTGTACTATTATGCTGTGCATTATTATTTATTACAAATAAGATTAGAAAATATTACATATAAGTGAGGTCAATAATGAAAAACACGATTTTTTCGATCATGGGGGGGTTTGAACACCCAAAACCCCCCCTTGCGCACGGGCCTGGTATAGTTAATGGTTTGAAATTTTAAAAACATTTTTTTTAGTTAAAATGTTGCTGCTCTTATGGTTTGTTTTATTAATGTGATACTTAACTGATCAGCTCCTCCAAAAAAAAAATCCCGGATACGCCACTGCAATAAACCAATTAATTAGTCCCTATCATATTCATTATGAAACATAGACTAAAATATTTTCACTTTGAACAGACAACTAATATAAATATTATAAATATAATATAAATATAAACTAATAAATAATATAAATGCGTATTTTTCATATTTAATTATAACTTTTAGTCATTCCTGCAACACGTAAGTTTTTTATTTGTTATTATTTTTGAGGTTGATTTTTAAAAATGGTACAACCTAACGATGATGTTAGTATTGAAAACAATAATCTCGATGTGAACACCTCTCATCTGATTGATCATTTTTAATGTCATAGTTAATGATTTCATTAACATAAATACTGAGTTCGTATAGATATTATTGTATGAAAATTAAAAATCAAATGAGCAGTATACTTTTTGATCGAATGCAATTATTTGAATACGAAATACAAGTAATAATTATATTTTAGACTATGGGAAGAAGTATCTTGCTGTCATGATGTATCATATGGAAATAAGTATATTATTTTATTTTATACTTAAATATATAGTAAATTTTATACATTAAAATATGGAATACTTATTCAAGTTGTTCTTTACTAAAAGTACATTTAAATGAATATGTTTTTAATACATGTAAGTGATCAAATTACGTACGCTCACAATATCTTTTCTAAGTTCGGTACAAATATGTAAAGTTTCTTCCCTCCGCGATTTCATATACGATATACATATCGTAAACAATATTGTTATACAATGACGACGAAGATTTATAAAATTGTCAACAGTAAATGCACCCGTTGCATTGATAAATATAACATATCAATCTAGGATAAACGTAACATGTAACCTTCTAAAATAATAAACAGTATTATTTCATTGGATACTGATTGGATTACTTGACGAATAAACTATTTAGAACTTTGGAGGTTTTATATTTGCAAACGTTGCTCGTAGAAAATACAAACGCTGCTTAATTAGGAGATCTTCAATTACAGAAATTGTATGAACTACAATAAAAAAATTGAGTAGCCATTACATAACCAGGTTTTTGAGAAGTATTGGCCATTTTTGCACAGAACTTTGGTTTGGTGGGCAGGATAAGCATAACACTAACTTTTAGGATAAACGTCACACGAAGACTGAGCTGGTATATAATACACTTATATTCTGTATCTACTGTGTATGATTTAATTGCATATTCAATCAATATTTTAAACCTAAATGGCTTAACGCCAATAATAATAATTTAACCGTTTTCCAACAATTATTACAGATGTTTTCAAAGGACTTGGTCCACTAGGATACTGTAAAGAAAAATACCAAAAACGTAATCAAAATAAAAACTTTGTGTGTTAAAACTATGAATTAGTAGTAATATACAGTAATCTTTCACCAATTGAACATTTGCACTACGACAATCGACAATTATATATTATTATTATTATTATTATTGTGGCATGGTGTAGACTGTAGAGCTGTGGTTCCCAACCTTTTTTATTCCACGCCCCCTATGTAGATTTTCGAAACTCTCGTGCCCCCCCCCCACTTCTATAACATGAAAAATATATCACTTTTTTGTGTACTTTACAAAGAAATTATAAAATATCTGAGATGAATTCAATTTTATTGATGATAATAATTATAAAATATAAATCATAGTTAAATAGAAATAATATAATATAATGCAATTTACGATTTATTAATGTGTAGGCTGGCAACACTTTTCTTTAGACAATTTTTTTATGTTTGGCTCAATGTTTGTTTATCAATACTTTATCAATATCTTTATTGATTATATTTATGTCTCTTTATCAATACTCAATGACCGGTCGTTATTAATTTTTCATATTTTCCCTACATTTTAAACAAAAATAATTTAATAAATAAAAACTGTATTTTGTAATGACTGCTTACGCCTCCCTAGAAATGTTTACACGCCCCCCCCCCAGGGAGGCGCGCCTCCCAGGTTGGGAAACACTGCTGTAGAGGATCCGTCTGCCGTAGTCACTTATCAGTGCTGGGCGCCTAGTAGTCGGATGGGTGACCGCATGACTCTGGTCATACCAACACACATAAACTACTCATGTGTTCAACAACCTACAGTACTACTCAAGTGTTCAACAACCTACAGTACTTCTAAATAATTAAAAAACCTCCAAAAAAACCCATATGGAGAGCTAATGGCCTCAGTTGCTACGTCCTCCTTAATCAAATGGATCAATAAAAAAAATATAGATATATTTAATAGTAAAATTAAATTGTTTTACAAATACTTCTAAAAGCATTAGACATTTTTACAATAGGAATTCGTAAAAATAATAAAATTTGATGAAAATTATTAATATCATTAAAAAAGTTTTAAAGTAAAATGTAGAATAATTATTATTCTCTCATGTACGTTTAGTAAAATCATATTTCTTGAAGATTTTGTTATAATGACCGAAAATGTTGAACATATTAAAATTGTTTTTAATTTGTTAATTCGCATTAATTTGGACTATAAAATTCCAATAAACTTTTTCAGATAGAAGTACTATATTAATTTTATTTATAATAGAGTGGTATAATTTGTAAAACTGAAATAAATCAAAAGAATACATTAAATACAATATACAACTGTAGGTAAGTAGACAACTACAAATAATAATACAATTTAATTAACTTAATAGATTTCATTGCATCACCTACGACAAGAGATAAAATAGACGGTAAGAATTATAAAATATACATAATCATATTCCCTAAAATAAATAATAATAGATTAAATTAAAATTAAAATATTCTAATGATCCTCGTTTTTGATTTCTTCTTTTTTATATCTCTTCTAAATATTAATTTGTGTAGTTTACGTAGTATCAGGTGATAACCTCTAGCTCAGAAAAGTATTTCCATATACAATTTTCCATAATAGTTAACATCCTAAATCAAATGTTTTTTTTTTATAATTATTTTTACGTGAAGAGTCAATATGTTAGTCGTATGTCCCTTAAATTATTAATAACTAAACAAACTATATACCTTGAATAAACTTTTATATAATTTTAAATTATAGAATGCCTTAGTGAGTATCGACCATTACGTATTACGTATCAAATTTATACAATTCAATTTATTATATTAGTTATAGTTATTATTTTCATATTATTCAATGTGTAATAAATTGTAACTTAAATAATAAGTGCAGTTTATTTCCAACTTAACTGTTTAATATATACAATAAAAGCCGAATGTTGCGTATATTTTTAGTTTCTTGTGTCGGACAACGAACTTTATTTAGTGTAATTTTTATATAAGTCCAACATACTATGGAGTAGATCAAGCGAAAAATAATATGAAAATAATAAAAAAAATTTCTTTTGACTACATAATTATTTGATATTTTATTATTATCCTCCACCAATATGTTTTTAAGATAAATCCCGTGTGTTTCGGCTTACGCCTCGGTCACGGGTTGGCGACCCTATGCGTGTCCGTCACACGACATTCTCGAAACTGAGATGTCGGAAATGTTTTTTAGATTTCATTTTTATGTGAAGCACAGGTACTATAATAAAATATTATATATATATTAATGCTAACATTTTATAACAGGAGCCATGAATGGTGCTTTATTTTATGGTAAGTATTGTCGAACTGTCACCGAGTATAGTGGTTAATTATATGTTTTCTGTATTTCTGATTAAAGTACATTCGTCATGTAATATGTGATGTCGACACTATCCGAGTGGAAAGCATTGTTATAACTTTCCGATATCATACTTCTGCTTTATATGATTCATTAGGCGATGTATTTGGTCGAACATTAAAATTATTGGCTTATTTATAATTATGGTAGCAATTTATTTTCAATTTTAATCTTCAAGTTTAATTTATTTTTTTTTAAATTATCTGATTTTAAATATCGATGCATTTCATTTTAGTTAAATTATTCTTTTAAATATTTATTTTATTCCTTTGTAATTTTTTGATACAAACAAGGTTGATAGATATTTATCACACTGGCCTTCACAGAGATTTTTAAATATTTACGTGCTTAATGAATAACATCGTAACATGTTTAATATACAAATTATTGTTTTGGCAGTATATTTACAAACGTTTTTTTTAAAAGGTCTTATAAAACGATTATGTTTGGTTTTTAAAATTATATAAAATAATTTTTTATCAGATTTGTATTTATTTCATACGAAATATTATGACGGATTATTTTAATGTAATAGTTTTCATTTTGTAGAACAGGATGATGTTTTCTCTGCATTCAAAAAAGCTATTTATAGAATGGGTATGTAAAAAAAATCGAATATAGAAAAAAAACATAGTATGCAATTAATACATTAATATTAATATTAAATACCTATATTTGTGATGATTATAATGATTAATAAAAAATATTACATACTAATTTCTAGTAAAATCTTATATAGCTATCATTTATAATATACTAACATTTATGTTCTAATTATATAATTTTAATTATTTAAGAAATTAAGTTATTTCAAGAACCATCTCATATCGGTAAGTGATTTTATGTAAGGGTAAGAATTATTTAGTCAAATAACAAATAAATTCTTGAAAAATAAAATTACTGATGACATTTTTGATGAAGTTATATGAAATAGTCTTAACATCCGAGGATATCTTACACAATAGCATTATTCGAATTGCACCTATTTTATATTAAAATAATATATTGAATTCAAAATAACTTTTGTTTACATTGTTTAAATCTTTAAATCGCAATAGCGTCATTTCGACATGCTTGTTGTAGGAGGGGGGAGGGGTGAACATTTTTACATTTAGCCTATAACCTTTCCTCAAAAATCACAAAAACATTTTACGATCTTTATTACATATATAGTGGTTTACGAGTAGATGAGCCTTTTTAAATGTACTAAATAAATAGAATTTGGAGTCATGTAAATAAAATATAAATATATCTTGGTACTTATATCGTCATAATACTCTTTATTATTTTCAGGACGATTTTAGTTTTTTAAAAATAAGGAAAAAATGTTAATGTATAGTTTCCATTTCTTTTATTTTCCCATTTTAGAGATTTGAAAAATTAAAGGTTTTTAACGGATCACGTGTTTTTTAAACCATCTTAATAACAACACTCGTGTTATAAATATCACAATTATTACATGATTACGTGAAAGACATATTTAGATACTGTAAAAAAGAAACTGATCCCAAAGGATTTACTCATTGCTATATTTCCTGTGATAATGAATATTCTGATTTTTGTAAGACTCCCAGAAACTAGAACTAATGTGCAAGATAGGAATTTAGATGTTTTATATTTCCAACATACCAATTAATCTTATGATATGATGAGGATGTTGAAAACAGATTTGAATTTTTTTTTTAAATCAACTTTTCCTCATTTTTTAAATTTTGATCCTAAAACATTAAAAAATTAACTTAAGTTGATTTTTAGGTTTCAAATATTTTGTTAAATTTTGGGAGACAAAAATCATTAAAATGTGAGAAAGTCGATCTAGAATTCAAATCAGATTTCAAAGTTCTTAATTTTTAAGTTTTTGAATTTGTGTCATTTTTAATTTTGTGTTATATTTCTTTCTATTAATTAAAAATCAATTATATTTCAGACTTTTTTCTTTTTAAATTATAAATCTGAAATTCCATTCTTAATATTTTTTTTTTGTGTTGACAGACGTTAAAGAATACATGGATTATCTTGTTAAACTGGCAACAATTTCAAGTAAGTATGATGGTATGATCATAGACTACCGGCTTACTGCTGATAAAGTTTGTTGCCAACTTGAAAATGTATAGCTCTTTCTCCGTTAAATACAAAATTTCACTATTAATCCTATCAATTTATTATTGATTTAAAATCACCTATTAAACTAAAATATTGTTTCAATTTATTATGACTTAGTTTTAGAAATAAAAACTATTTTATTATTTTGAAATTTACTAGTAGTACATAAACATAAAATTGTAATCGTTTGTGGAAAAAATACTTACTTATTATTACAAAAATGAAACATATGATTATTGCCTAATAATACACTGCACAGTGGATACTGTAGTTTAATAACTATTAAAAAATAATAAAACTTTTAATTTTATATTTTTTGAATTAAATTAGTTTATTTAAATTACAGAAACTATGGATAATGTAGAAATATATTGTTTTAGTAAGTTTTTAAACCTTATATGATGATTACAGTTTTAGTGAAAAAATTCGAATATACAAACTTCTAATACAAGGAAGAATTTAAATAAAAAACCGATTAATTTTAAAATACTAAAAGCTAATTAATAAATCATGTTCCTAGGCTATATACTAACGAGGTTTCATATAGTTTATTCTATTACCTTCTAAATTACGCGTTCCTAACCTGATAGTTTAAGATTTATTTTTATAAATCTATACAATAGCTGCCATTATAAGACTGAAGTATTCAATTTGGAATATGTGGTACGAATATTACTGAAGTTAAAGTTTGAACGGAAACTTGTATCATTGTAATTTATAGTTTATAATTAAAACACATTGAAATAGTAGGTATATCTAAAAGTATACTCTAAAAATCAGATTTTAAGCTTTAAATAAAAACTAGATGAATTCATAGTACTTTCAAATTTCATAATTGAACGTGTTGTAACATGACATATTCTTCCATAGCACTCTGCTACATTTTACGTCAATCCATAAAAAAGAACAAATGCTTTAAGTCCCGAGCCCTGGTTATTAGAGTTGAAATTACTATATCTTTCTTCATTTTGTTCAATAAATCATAAAACTGTATTATACTTATATTATGATTCAAATATACGAGTAACTATCATTCATTCAATTTTTACAATTGTAATAATTACAGATGAAATAAAAAGTAAGCAATTAACAGTTGTAATTAATAGTTGTAAAAGGTATGTGTCATAAATAAAAATTATGGAGCACAAAATTAACGAAAAAGCTAACAGTGATTAAAAATGCTACCCCAGGTTTAGCATATAATATCTTTAAAATACAACAAACAGGTTACTAAGTCTTAAAACATTTATGAGCTCTATAGTTGACAAAAACTGAATAAAAGAAGAAAAAAAGTATCTACAAAACAGCAAAATAAAGAATCATTGAAATATCCAATTTCAAATCATATATATAAATTAATTTTATTGATCATTTCACATTTTAAAATCTTCTATTCGACTGTCGGAATGAAGTCCGAACTATTGCAGGTTGCCGAAGTGTCAAATTACGCGTATTAATAACCAATTACTCTTGGAATTACTCAGTTCCAAATACCATGAGAAACGTGCTCTATTATTAACACTGAAAATACTTACTAAGCACTTTTATTATAGAACACGTCACAGTATGTGTGGGTAAGTATTACATATTAATTCTTGCGTTCGATTACTTTTGGAGGACGATTTTTCCTTATATATTCATATACTGAATTTAATTAGTACCATCATATTAGTGAACACTGAGCGGTCACTTTGTACGGTTTATGGTTACTGGTTACATTGTGTCTCACGTGGCCAAGTACGTGTATGGTTTGAATAATACACCGAATAAATGAAAAGAAAAGTTTAAATTATTTTTAATTAAGAAAAAATGATTGCGAATAGACGACATATGATAATATATTATACTATCATGGAAAATTGAAGAATATTTAAATATGTTTGAGCAATTGGTCAACATGGCTGTTCAACATTATGGCCTAAGTATCTAAGCAATGGATTATAATGTAGCATATAAATGATCCAAAGGAAAAACGAATTCAATGCCTTGAATACCTTAGAGAAAATATGAACTACCCGTCATAACAATTATGGCTTTTGTGTAGAATCTACACTGTAGATTGACCGTGTGAGATACATTATAACACTAGATCGTACCGTGTGGCCTTCATTGTTAGGAATAAGATGGAAGGTTTTATAACAATTAACAATAATACAGTTGTTTACAACATAAGTTAATCAGATAAACAATTTTGTCACACTTAACATTGATTGGTTCAAGAATATGTACTATTATATTCATTAATAATATGTTTACTGTAACAAAATATTAATTTCATATATATTTTAATAGATGATATATACATTAATTTTAAAAGTAGGTACAAAGATAAATTAAATGTTTTATTTTAGATTATGAGTAATTATATATTGGTTGTATCATTATGCGAGTTGTTATTTTATCATTTTTTGTGTCTGTGTGCATGTTTTTGTATAAAAGGATTTTTCCGATCATCATGGTCATGCAATGTTTTTAATAGGAAATGGTGTTTAGTTGGTACTTTCAGGAAGGTTATTTTTTGAATATATCAATAGTCTTAGGAATAATTGAGATGGATGGAAAAATATTGCAAAAAATGTATAACAGAGATCGGGGAGTTTGAACAATATTTTGACACAATCTATTCCATGATTGAAAACACATAATAATATTTATAAATATAAATTTGGGATATAATATTTTAACTAAATTATTCAAAGAATTCACCAGATATCATGTAGCAGGTATTGCAGGATCCAGGTTAGGTCATCTGTGATACACAGTTTGGATATCCTGAAATGATTTTGGTTTTTGCACCAGAACCGGAATTTGAATCCATCCCATTTTTTCTTACGAAATACAGATCAAAAATTTTGATCTAATACCATTTTGTATCAAATTTTTGTTTTAAGTGTAAAAAAATACAGATTATTGTAACATATTTTCTTAGCTGGAGGAGAAATTATTGAATTTGTCTGGTACGCACTAATGAAAATGCGTAAGTGAAATTAATAAATTAGCTAAATTTATATAAAATATACATGTTACTTATAATATACCGCATATTATTTAGATACAATATATATTTATGACAATACAATTTTATTTATAAAGAAAAATATTCACAATAAATGGCTTAAGCTTAAATTTATAATACACAATATACAATAATTGTTTTGTGTACAATATAACTATTATATTCTATGATATACATTTTAGTATTTTGCATGGTACTTTCTAGAGAAAAAATTTGTACAAACCAGTGAGTTCTGTAACAAAGACTTAAATATATCACATAAGTAGATACATATTGATCACCATACAATCACAAATGCAGTTCTCAATCATTTTCGAAATAAAATACGCCAATAGTTATTACTTTATTTTTAAATATTATTCAATATTTATTTTTTCAAGATACATACAAAATATTAATAATATTAATTGAAAATGTTGAGTTAAGAAACATTAAAGCTGCATTTTTATGTATAAAAGAGAATAGTATTTAGATTTAACACAAAACCTCGAAAATTACTTGATTTATTAAGCTTAAATTTAGTAGATAGCTATATAAATACTAAGAAAACGGTCGTGCGAAATTTAACCCCTAAGTGGTTAAAATGGGCAATAGAGGTAAAAATGGCAAACGTAACTTCTCGATCGGATTGTTTTGAAATTAAGCATATACTGTGAAACACTAATATTGAAATATCTAACACTTTATTTTCAATTATTCAGTCTTTAAAAGAGTTACAAAGGATAAAAGTGGTGAAAATTACAAACGCAATTTTTTAGTCGGGTTTTTAAAACGGTTAGGAGTGCCATGTCCAAAAGTTGACCCGGTATACAAATACCTATGTATACCGTGTTATGTACCTATTACCAGTACAGTTTTACCCTTTAAGTATATTGTTAAATTTAATTAAATTAAATTGATTGTGTTTCATAACAAACACAAGTAAAATAGTTTAGTAAGTTTGAATAACGTTGGACCGTGCATGGTTGAGCGCAAATACTCATAATTCGAATAATATTGGGTACAGACAATGAAATATACATTCTTTTCATTTATTCATTAGATTACAATAAGATATTAATTAATTCAATAAGATTTCCAAAAGTAGTTTCTATCAAAAATATACATTTTTTATACTAATAACAGGCAACGACGAGTAATTCAGCTACTATGCATATACTACGGTTTATAAGCATGTACTATGGTATAGGCGTAATAAGAAACCATTTTATTGAAATGCACATTTTAAAGGGTTGAAAATAATAATATGTTTAATAATATTTAACGATATAGCTCAACAGGTATTTCAGTTGTATATAATTATTTATTACTAGCTAAATTACTCGCGGCTTCACTTGGAACACTTGGTTGTTACTTGTAAGGTTGAAACAGTAACAAAAATGTGTTATCAGTACTCGGTGGTATTTTAAAATAGCTATAAACACTAAAAACATGTTTTTTAATTTTTTTTAAATTTTTTCGAGACGTTTTAAACTTTAAAACCTTCCCCAATACTCGACCAATCTATCCGTGTACCAACAATTACAACAATAAAAAGTTGGGTTAAGACCTAGCTCTTCGATAATATTGAAATATTTTATGATATTAGAGATAGTGGTTACCCTTAGATCATTACGTTGCCATATCTTACATACATGTAGAAATTAATTTTTTTTTCATCCGTGTTACTGAGGTGACCAACAAATCAACGAATACATTTTATTTTTTTTTCCAAAATCTTGCATATCTCTGAACGCTTGGAATAATCTGTCCCCGTAGATTTTCCTAAAATGTTCTTTCACACAAGCCTTTTTCTTGATCATTGCGATGCAAGCAAAAAAAAAAAAAAATCAGCCAAATCTGTCAAACCATTCTCAAGTCATTTTCCAGAATGACCTGTCCACATACTGGGGGTAATATTTTATATGATATGTGATACCCAATATAATTCTATAATATTAGTATTTGTGCTCAGACACGCATTAGATAAACATATTCAAACTTATTTTACTTGTGTTTTCTATTACAAACAATGGATTGCATTTTAGCATTTATTTAGGACACAAAGCATAACTTAACACAGCATACTTAAATTGTAATACTGCTTCGCAATATGCACATTGTACATAGTACGGTATACATTGTATAAAGGATCAACTTTTGAACATGGCCTTCCTAACCGATTTTAAAAATCCTACTAACAAATAACGGTTTTCATTTTCCCTTTTTCGGACCCCTAAATGGTTAAATTTTGCTAAACCTGTTCTTAGCGGACATACACTGCTTTTATTCGTTGACCTGGCAACGAGGGATATTTCAACCAGTATAATTACATAAGCTTACTCGAATATAGCATAAAAATTGGCGTGGTGCGTTATCTCTCCTCAGCCGTACAAAGCGGTTACCCTCCATTACAGAAGTAGAAAATTGCGAGTGAAAGATAAGTAGCCGTGACTCCTTGATTACGCGTCAACGTAGGGTCGCGGGTTCCCCGTGATGACCCGTGACGTCGTATATTTTTAACTCAACATTTTCACACCTATCAAAACTATAAAACATTAACAATAAAAAATATCAGTTTTACTGCGTATGCGACATGCAGTAGGCACTAGAAAAGATGAATATTTTAAAACATGACTTTAAACACTCCAACCGTTATCGATTGACGAAAGTGTATTCAAAAGTGTAATGTTGTACTTAATTGCGCAATGATTAACAATTTTAGAAACATACATTCTATAGTTTATGAAAATTTTTGAAATTTAATTTATTTTTTAGTTTATACGAAGGTTTACTACATTTATCTTGCTGATAATATTAGACTAAGTGAGTTAATTCAAATTTTCCTGTATGACAGTACAAAACTTAGACATTGAGTAAAACAATATTCGAAAATTTACTGTTTGTATAATATAAGAAAAAAAGAAACGTTGAGGAATAATTTATATGTTCATTAACATTTATAAACTAAATTTTTAAGCATCAATAATAATATACATTTATAATTTTCGAAACTCACATTTAATTAATATTATGCACTATGCAGGTAATAAAATATAAATTTAAGAAGCTATGATGATGTTTGTGTCTTACTTATAATACAAGTAGAAAATATGTACTAACTATATAAATGCCTTATGCGCTCATTAATGTAATAGATAAGGGAGTGTTAAAATATACGTAAGCATTTTTTTTGTTTCTTTTGCAGAAGAAAACACGAAAAATCGAAAACAATTTTGCGGTACAGAATTTAAAGATGGTGGGTTAGAATAAAATATCTATAGTCCCTACATTGAATTGCTTTTTCCCTGTAAACATTTTGCATCTAAAATTCAACATTCAAATACACCATTCCTACTAGGTGTGTAATATTATTTTATAATAAATGAAATAATAAATACGTTTAAAATTGTTTACAAAAATAAAATAATAAAAATAATACGAAAAAAATACTCAATAAAAAAAGTTTTTTTGATTTTTATTGTTAAAAATAAAAACTACGCACGATCAACAATTGATGCAATTTAACATGAACTGTTACGTTTGAACATAAACACAACAGTGATAAAAGCGGAACCCAATATTATCAAACTATCAATCATAATTTAATGATATTATAATATTTTCGACCAGAATGTCCCAATTATTCGGTTTTGTGACCCGGATAAGCGATGGATATTTACACCACAGTCATTTGTTTATTTTGGTAACTAAAGAATTGTCCCAATTAAGCAATCGTCCAAAATAACCGATGTCTCTAAAGCGGAGCTCGTTGTATAATTGTTGTCTTTTTTTGTTAAAATTAAAAACTATAATGTTTATTATTTTTAAATATTTTTGATTCTAGATGTTGATGGTAAGTTATTTCACATTTATCTATACATATAAAACGTATGTAAATAAGGTAAAATTGGAAAACGTTACTTCTTGTTTGGATTGTTTTGAAATCGACTCATTTTATTTGATACGAAAATGGAATATTATACTAATAACTAATAAGTATTAAATAATACAGTTATTCAGGACATTTTATATTATTCTAATAAATGAAATTAAAAAATTCAGCAAAAATAATTTTTACTAGTACTAATATTTAAGTCTTGAAATAAAAATTGTTTTTCGACATTATAAGAATTTCGAGATTTTGAAAATATTGTGGGAAATTCAAACAACATTTAACATGGTAAAATAAATTATTTTTATATTTTTGTTTATTTGAAGGTTGTTTAAGTAAGTTTCATCGTACATTTTTATTTACACTACATATACTGTCTATACTTAATTACAAATAAAACGTAAGTTAACTAATTGTTGGCCGTTTGGGTGTTGACAAATCGCCTTGTTGATGAATAACGCTCTTTTATAGAGTCTACTTTGAAGTACCCGTCAGGGCAATTACTTGTTTAACATTTAAAATATATTATCTGTTGTTAAATTATGAATTAGAATAATTCTAATAACATCTACGCAAAGGGAAACAATTAATATCTTAGAAATAAGAGACAGAAGAATAGGGAAATACATACAAACCGCTATTCATTTAGTTATTCACTAATTTATGGAGCTCCCCGATTACACAAGGAAAAAGATATTGAATAATTTAAATAACGGAAAAAAGAGTCTAATAAAAGATATATGTGAAAGTAAATCTATTATTACCAATGACAAAATAAATAAAAACAAAAAAAAAAATAAAATGTTTGGTGAGAATGAGTGTATCAATATAATCATAAAAAGTCAATATTTGTAAATATATATATCATGAAATATGTGACATATATGTTGCTACGTTAATCAGTATGGATCACTATAAAAATGTTAAATTCATTAGATGTATATTTATTCTTGGTACTGAATAAAATGTAAAAAATATTTTAACAGAAAAACTGGAGGATAATAACTTTAAATGTAAGTTAAATAACATTATAAATTTTACTTGAGTGAATTCGTAAGCTATTATCGATAGACTGATAGTTAATATTACAGAATTTCACTGAACAACATGCCTACTTTGTTAAAAATATTCATAAAAAAATTAATTATTTATTTTTTAATGAACTATTGTATTTAAAATCAAATAAACATTATGTTTTTTTATATAAAAGCGGATGATTTGTACTTCATATTAAGGAATGCCTTTTTTAATGTTGGTATGTTTCATTAATTAAATATTATCGGAAAATGCATATTTTTATTAATTTAAATTAGATGGATATAACAGGAAATAATGACAGTTTCATTCACGCATACTACAGTTGACTTTTTTACACAAATATGATTATTAATTACTGTCAGATTCCTTGTAAAAATGAACATTAAAAAGTTAGAACTATCACTTAATGATAGTTATAACTCCAAACATATATCTATCCATAAAGATAAAGGAACTTATTGTAACTAGGTATGTAAGATTGTAGAAAGTTTTTGTAGTCATTTTTTTAAATATGTTGAAAGCAATAATAAACTAGACAAGACTTTTTTTTTTAGATTATTGAATTGTAGAATTTAAAAATAGATCATAAAGTGACATAAGTTCTTATAAAATAAGTGGACATTTAACAGTAACATGAAATTCGAGTGACTCGAATTTGTTATAAATATTAAATTCAAAAGAAAGGCTAGTTATATTATTTTAATAACCTTATGATACCTAAATCATTTCTGGCTAATGAAAATGTATAAAAATAATCAAATTTTAGAAATAACACTGCAAGTTATTTATAATTTAATGAAGAACAAAAATAATCGTTTCTATTCGTGAATTAAATTGTTAAACGTTCATTGTACGTACATTTTTACAGTGTTTTAATTCTTATAACTGTAGGAATATCTCAATTTTGTACAATAACAAAAAAACAGTTTTACTTATAGAATTAATTCAAATCTAAACTTAATTTATAACGTATAACATTCTATATAATGAATAGTTCTAAATATATGTAACCTATATAAACGGTAAAGTTTGTGGTATTATTTTTAGTCGCGCCGAATCCATATTTGGAATATCTTAAGGGCCAGGTTGAATTAACTAGTAAGACTTGTTATCATTCATCTTATATTTATTACAATTATTTTATCTCATTATTTTTAAATTAGTTCGTTGTACATTTAACGTTAAAAACTGGTTTATTTAACATTTTGAATACTTATCTAAATAATCGAAAATAAAACATCATAATTATACATTAAAAACTTAGGTAAAAGTTATCTTCTTGATTGTATTTTGATAGATATAAACTTCTATGATTTTTTTGAGTTTAACTTAGTAATTGTATTTTTCAATAATTTCAAGGAAGCAAAAGAATGGTTTAATATTCTATTATAGATTTAAATTTTATAAAAAAGATTTTGTTAAATATTTATATGCATTCAAATGTAAGTTTATTATTAAAAATTGCACTGCCAACATGTAGGTCGATGATGATCTAGTAAATACTATAAGGGTAAATAGATAACATATACATCATATTAAAGAATCTGCAACCAACATTTCGAAAAAGTCATTTTCAAACGAATTGAAAGACCATCAAAAGTTTTAAACATCAGAATTTAATAGAATCCAGAGAACATTAAACAATTTACAGGTACAGATATGAAAAATTATTACCAATGTTTGTATCGATGATCGATTTTGTAGATTAAATCATGCAAAACTTCCACAAAGTCTCCACGAAGGTTCTTGATGTGATGAGAGAGCGACATATTTCAACAATACAAAATGAAGAATTTTTACTTAACGTTAATGCAGTACACACATTTCTTTTCCACTTTCAAACTTAATGCTACTGGTATAAAAAATATTTGCATACATATAATACATTATATTCCACTAGAAAATATTTTACTGGCAGAAAAATGTAGTGATACTAAAACATAGCCGTGAACATAGGAGCCACCAGAATCGTTAGTTGATTTTTATGAACATTGGTCGGCGGAGTTGATATTATACACCTATTGATTGGTATTACTTAAACAGTATTCGAGCCCGACGAGGATATCTAAACTCATAATACATACGAGTATATAGGCCCTTGAAAGATCTAGACACATTTCTTCAGGAAGTTCTGGTTATGCATCAATTAGCAATACATAAGACTGTAATCAATTTGCACTAAAATAAACGTAAAATATAAACATCAAATTTAATTAGCACCAAAATTAAAATCGGTTTTTTTTTATATAAGATTTTGAAATGTAGTATAATGTTATGTAATTTGAAATGTTACGTTTGCCAGATTTAATTTAATCTATCATACTTAAAAATAATACAAATATTTAAAAAGATGTATAGGTTTATATGTGTATTTTTTTATAATATTATAGAAAAATTGTTGGTTTTTATCGAAAAACATTGAATGACGATTTAAATTTCAAAAACGTTCTCATCTTGAATTACAGATTTAAACGTGAAATTGGTAGTCAACTTTTGTCGATGTAAGCTATAGAATAGAATCAATGAAATGTTTATAAATTTAACTGGTAATTCTATTTTCTAGTTTCTACCAAATAACCAATAATTTTGTAATTTTGTAGTTATGATCTAATAAATATACCATAAGATAGGTTTGAATCATTTATTCTAATTAAAGATATTAAAAATATTAAATCAGATTGTATTTTTAACTTCAATTACTGTGTTTTAGTAAATTTATTCAACTTTTTTTTTAATTAAAATATTTAACTATAACATCTTGACAGCTTTTAAATAATTTTAATTATTTAAATTAATTTCATTAATAATTTCACTTCATATTTTGTTATTTGGTTATAGGTAGCTCATGATTTTAGTATTTCCTATAAAAAATCTTGAAATTTATTTCAACTCACTAAATCGTTGTACATCGAATGATTAAAGATTTTTAAGGTTTAATATTTTTTAAAGATTATGTGAATACCAAGTTGGCGTCCAGACATTTTATTTTGGATTAAGTATTTACTAAGTAATATTATATAATAATTTAAATACAGTATACTCCCGATTATCCGTGGAAAGGGTGGCATGACATCCACGGATAAACGAATTCCGCGGATAATCCGCAAAATTAAATTTTATAATAAAAACTAAATTGGAAATTGAAATTGAAAATTATTATTTTAAATATAAATTATTTATGTGCAAAAAAATATATTAATAAAATTAATAAAAGTACATACACGTGTATTAATATTAAATAAGCGTATTTTACGTCATTATCGAGTTATTGGCTATGACAAATTCACAACCCAATTAAACCTATAATGATTTATAATGGAAAGATACAATACGTATATATTTTTTTGTATACATATAGGTATGTAGACGATTCCGTGGAAGACAGCGGATAATCGAGAGTAAACTGTATTATTAAAAAAATATTGAAATCATACATAGTGTTTAAAAATATAACAATTACAAATAAATATATATTAGAATAGCAGATAGTTTTTATAAAATAGACTTATAATTTTACAAAATATATTTGATGTTTTTATCTAATTTTTGTACAAACCCAAATTTTTTGAAAAATATTTTCAGTGCTAACTCAATTTCGAATTAATATAAGTGAGATATTACTGTTTTGTATACCTTATATAATTTTTAAATATAAGCGAATATGATATACAATTTGAAGTAGTTTATGTATTAAATACATAATCTATTGACCCTCATAAGATTTTAAAAATAATGCATTAGAAATATAAAAATATACAAATTGGATATTATTTAATAAAATGAAATGAAATTAGTATAATACTTACATTTTTGTAATGTTCTTCATAAAATAAATTCATACCTTCATGAAAAATTGTTTATTTTTCTTAATATAAGGTCATTCTTTTTAGATTCTCTTCAAAATAAGTTGTAAACTTTCATTAGGTACATGATGTATAACTTTTCCACTACACCATCTTAAGACGCTAAATAATATTTTTTATACATTTCAGAAATGCATAGAATTGAATTATAATTTCGAGTAGGTAGTAGTGCTGCTATTATAGCTCTATTTCTCTATTACACATTATTATAATTGTATTTCTATTTGCCAAGTATAAAATATAATAAATCTATTAAAATGCTGTTGATTATATTTTGTTATAAATAAAATATAAGACATTTTAATGAATTAGCTACATACAAAAAAATAACACATTTTTTCTAATTGCAGATATGAAAGATATATCAGTTTTATTGTGAAGAAAAATATTAGAATATTATAATATGCTTGAAGATATTTTAATTTGGTTCATATGCTATTTTATTTTTGTTCGTTTTTTGTTTTATTATAAATTTCTTATAATATGCATAGTATTTATACGGTTTCCTACTGGGATTTAACCAGAGCTATATCTGCCGTGTTAATAGAGATATTTAAATTCCTATTTTTTACAAGCATATCTAGGCAAATGCAATTTTGTTGACAATAATTTAGTAAATATAAGTTGATCACATATGAAGTTAAATAATTTAACATTTATTTAATAATTTTCTTAAATGAAGAATATGTATAGACATTTTATAGACCTTATTTTTCTGAAAATATTGACGATTTAACTTAAAAAGAAGTCCTATAAATGACTGTCTTTGAATTTCACAAAAACTATAAAACAAATAGGTAATTAACTTCTTTAATATTACATTTATATTTACCAAAATATTGTAAACCGAATTTCCCTTTCCCTGGGATGTTTATAAAATAAATATAATTATATTAACACGAATGATATCGGTCTGTGTACATTCTGGTGGGAAACTGTATATTTATATATAGAATTATAAATTTTTACTTTTATTTCTATTTAATTAAATCATGTGTTTGTTTTATAAAATCTATAACTCTGGGTATAAATATGTTAAACGATATAAACAATAAAAAGATTTTAATTTTCATTGATGTTTATATTTTATAATTCTATGATTAAACTCAAAGATAGTAAAGTAATGACCTAAATACATTCTAACCTAACCTATGTTCAAAAAATGATTTTAAGGTTTATATTATAATAAAAAATCATGCCTACGTTAACTAAGGTTTACTTTAAGCCTGGGTGGACTTTTGTTTATGTAGTCATGCAGTTTTTAATAATAATTTTTAAGAATTGCACATAATACTATTAATTGTTCAGTGCATAAACAACCATCAAACAATACACATACGAGTATTTTTATTTGGTTTATATTACCCAGGCACACATTTGTGTCTCATTTTGGTGTAGGTCCGACATCAGAAAATCCTCACACCACGATTAACTTAACGTGACCTACTCCATTAGGATATGAGTTTTTCTCGTTCTTAAGTGATAATAATAATAATAAAAAAAAAATGTTGTGTTCCCGTTGATAGCTGTACAACGAAGAAAAAACCAACTCCTACCCGACGGGAAAATGGTTCATCAAAAAAATATTATATAAACATATTAGGAGAGGTCCATCTGGCCGATAGATTTATATAATGATAATAATGATAGTTATAATAACTATCATCGAACGTTTATTTAACTGCGGCGGAGAGATTCCGCGACTCATGTTTACTCCTTGGTGCGGTGGGTAGTTTGAACCTTACAGGTCATACAATAACTATTATAATAGTAAAACACGCTGGGTTATTGCAGTGACCATCAAACTTCCGTCTATTGTCAAAAACATTGTAGCCTACCACCCACGTGCGCCCTTTGTACCGATAATCACCCAGTAAAGTATAGAGGATGTCCATTTTTCAAAAATATCCAATATCAAAAAAACCAACACCAGAAGTTATTCAAACCAAAATTAAGTCGTAAAATTCAAACATAATCTTACTGTCACCTCAGAATCAGTTCATATACCTACCACTAACTTTTCATAACTTTTCAACTTTCATACTTACAAATCACTCAAAATGAAAACCCAACTCATTTATAATCCAAGTAAAGTTGAAAAAAATCCTTCAGAAAATCTATCAATAAAATTATCGTCTTTTAACTAAAGCCTCTTATAAATATGCTAGTTTCCCTTATAATTACAGTTATTAATAAAATTCTGTTAGAAATTACTAATAACCAAAACTCCGATTTTTGTTATTAATAATGCCCTGGAATACAGAATATTCACTATAGGGTGGTTCTAAATGGAAAAAAGTACATATATCAGTAGGAATTATTTATTTTATATTTAATGTATATTTTAGTAAGTATTGAACAAGTGAAATATTATTCATAAGTCATAACATCTGTAGGTATAATAGTAATAGATTATCAGTTTTTTTTTTAGTTGCACACATTCAACCAAGAATTTAATTTATATAATAGGAAAACCAATGGGTTAAAAATGTCTACATAAATTACATTTCTAAAGTACATACCTAATGTATTTGTTCATTACTGGTAGCCGTAGGGCAGAGGACTTGTAGCATTTGCATATTTGTTTTGCACAATCAGAAAAATAGCAGAGTAAGAAACAAATACATTTCATGCCAAAACAAAGCTAGTTTTGAAATTTTATTTTGCTTATAAATGCATATTTCGAGCTTTTTTTGGTTTTAGGGCATATTTTATCCATTCAATACTTTTAGTTGCATATTTTCAATAATATATCCTTTTATCAATATTATTCTTTTAATATTTAATTTACAACTAAAATAATGTTGAATTTTAAATTCATCATTTAAATATATAATACTATGGTTGTTGACTGTTCCGAGACACATATTTTTGCTAGGAACGCATCTCGAGGGTTGCCGATTTGATTTATTTTCCGGTTATAAATTTTATTTATGAACAGATAATACCTATTGTTTACGGCACAAAATATTATCTATTCGCGGCTATACGGGCTATAGGAACGTCGGTCGCCGACATCCGACATACCTATTCATATTCATGTTTCACTATTTGATAATTCAGTAATCGCTATTCGCTGTGCTTCTGAACGGTCGACTATACGCGTTATGTTTACTATATTTTATTTTATGTACAAAATGCCTAAAGTTAAAGTGTCTTTATCTTCGCAATTAAAAAATTATGTGTCTGAATTCGGTCCTGTAGTGTTCTCAACTGACAGTAAAATACTATATTGCAAAATTTGTGATATCAAAGTTGGAAGTGCAATAAGGTTTAATGTAATACAACATTTAACTACAGGAAAACACCAGAAATCAGTTGCCCAGAAAGAAAAAAACGTAAATATACAGAAATCTCAACATCTTATTTTAACTGATACCAAAAAATCGTGTTTCAATAAAGATTTGTGTTCCGCGATGTTATTGGCCAATATACCGTGATTAATGAATCTTTTAAATCATTTTTAGTAAAATATACTGGAAAAATAATTCCAGCCGTGACCACATTACGAAAAGGCTATGTAGATGAAATTTACGTTGAAACATTAACTAAAATTAGAAATTCTGTTATGAACAAAAAAATATGGGTGTCCATTGATGAAACCACTGACTCTTTAGGCCGCTTTGTCGCTAACGTCATTATTGGTACTCTCGAAACTCCAGGAAAAACATTTTTTTTTAAATTCTGAAATACTGCCTAGTACTAATAATTCGACAGTTGCAAAGTTATTCGATGACTCTATGCATATTTTGTGGCCTGAGGGAGTGCGACATAACGACGTCTTGTTATATTTAATTGACGCAGCTCCATATATGATAAAAAGTGGAAATGCCATTAACATTTTTTATCCTAAAATTATTCATGTCACGTGTATTGTTCATGGATTTCACCGCATAGCAGAACAAATTCGTGGATACTATTCAAATTTAGATTAAGTCATTTCTAGCGTAAAAAAATTTTTTTTGAAAGCACCTTCGTGTAGTAATATTTAAAAACACAGCACCTGATCTTTCACTTCCTCCAGAACCTATAATTACAAGGTGGGGATCATGGGTAACAGCCGCAATTTATTACTGCGAATACCATGAAACTTTGAAATACATTGTTAATTCTTTGGATAAATAAGAAGTGGTTTCTATAAAAAACGCACAAAAATATTTTGCTCAACTCAACCTAGCGGCAAATTTAGTGTTTATAAAATCTAATTTTGGATTTATCCCTGACACAATGACTAGTCTTGAGGCAAAAAATAATTGAAGATGTTTTTCTAAAATTGAGTCAAGTAGGTACCCGGTACAGTGGGAAAAATGGTTCAAGAAAAAATGAATTATATTTTAGAGAAAAACAAAGGTTACCAAACATTGGCTCAAATATCAAAAATTTTATCTGGTGAAAAAACTTAAATGATGGCATAACCTGAAAACGTGTGCATAGATGATTTAGTATATTTTAATTATGCTCCAATAAATTCAGTGGATGTGGAACGTTATTTTTCAATGTTCAAAGTCCTGTTAGCTGACAATAGAAAAAGTTTTCAGTTAGAAAATTTGAAAAAACATCTTATTATTCAATGCAATTTCCAAGGTAAAAATGTGTGTTTAAATTTTGAAAATTTAAAACTAAATATTTTGTCATTTATTTTTTAGAACTAGAAGAAGTTGAAACATTAATTTGAAAAAGTATCTGAAAACGCATAAATTAAAATAGTTTAATACTTATTATAAGTTGTTTTTAAAATTTAAATAAAAAATATTGATTAAAATAATACAGGAAAAATTCTTATTTTTTATGCATATTAATTTTTAAATGCATATTTTGTGTATTTAAGTGTATATTTGGTGATTTTTTAGAGCTACAAGTTCTCTGCCCTATTGGTAAGTAATTTATGATTTTGAGATTGAGTTTTAGTGTCCACGTGCACTAGAGTAGCCCCTATTCAAAGGATATAACTTTTATATTCTACATCAGTGTTTCCCAAAGGGTGTGCCACGGCATACTAGTGCGCCGTGAAATTTAAATGATGTGCCGTAAAAAAATTGAATAATTAATTTAAAAAAAAAAAAACATAAAAGTAAAAAATATAATTAAAAACAATTGGAAAATAAACTGACGAAACTCCTAGGTAGGGTGAGACTCCACGTTCGGGTGAGGTATAGGAATGGGTCTTTTAAACTTGAAACCGATGTATACCAATTCTCTCGAAAAAACGATTCTGAGTGAAAGAAGTCGAGTGGATGAGTTTTATTTAGGATCTATTTTTAAGAATGGTCGACCTAGTAGTAAAGCCAAATTCCTTAATATGGTAGATGGAATTTTTAATATTTTAACTTTTGAAAAAAAATAAAACTAAAGTTTTGAAAATTATGAACATTTTCATTGAATGCTTATATAAGAGTACTTGGTACAATTTCTATATATTTATATATTTAAAGAAAATCTTTTATCCGTGAACCTATAAAACTGTATTTAATATGCACGTATGTGTTTTTCGATACTGAAGTTTTTATTTTTGGAAAATAGACGAATGTTTATCCAAAGTTATAATCGCTAATAATAATGCACCCAAATTGAAAAATGTTTGGGAACCACTTCTACATATATTTTTCCAGGGAATATTAGAATAACCAAATTTTAGAGTGGTCCATTAATAAAGGTTTCCATGTGATGAAAAGTTGTCTGAATCTTTATGTTTATAAAATACCTTATATTATATATTTTGTAGGATAGAATTCTAAGTGTGCTCAACTGAATTGGTTTTACTCGGCGATACAGACAAGAGCACAAGATAAATAATATTTATTGGTAAGGATTTTCAGTTTTATAAGCGCTAAAATTAATACTTTTATTTAAGAATCTAGCCATATTCAATGTACATTTTTTAACTTTATTAAATCAACCTCTACACTATGAGCTTCGAAATTAATTGTTAGCCACTTGTTAACTATAAATGTTCAAAGTGTGCACAACTTGGTACGACTGCTGTTGTATGTAGTTTCACAACTGTATTTATTTAATTATCTAAACTACAATATTTAATGACTTGAATTCTTTAATTTTTAATTTTTCAATTTATTGTTTAAAAAGTTTTTCTACTGCAAAAAAATAATTTGATTCCTTTTAAAATGAATTTACAGATAATATCAATTTGTTTTTTTTTCGATGGTATTTTTGCCTTTTCAACAAACAATAGTATGTAACATAAGTATATATTTTATATTATTTCAATTCTTACACTTCGTAATATCATTATTATCATCATAGTTCTATGTAAAGTAAATTATAATTAATATTAGTTAACTCATAGAGTTACTACTAAGAAAATTCATTAAACTAATTAAATTTGTATTTCAGTCGAGAATTGTAGAAGTAAGTAATTTTGTATTAATATTAGTAGTTTAAAACAATATAAGGTTAAACATTTTTTAAGATACCTAGCATATAATGATTCATCTGAACTCTAAAATGAGATTTTTCTACTTACATTACAAAGAGAAAATATGTACAATAATATATTTGAAAACAGCAGTGAATTACAAAATATTACTATTCAAGTAATATGTTCCTAATTACCAACCTATTTGTCTAGTATTTTAGGATATCGATGAGGTTATTTGTTACATTGATTATATGTGTGCGCCAAATTTAACTTTAAAGTCCAGTCAAACATTAGTGTACTCGTGTACAATATTATGTTGCTTACAACATGACAGTTTCTTTTGGGTACAGCAAACTGTCATCAGTTTTTCCTATTATATTCAAATATTTATTAAAATTAATGTTATGATTAATATTAAATTGATATTAATAGAAAATATACGGAAGGACTGGCAAGGTAAGTTCCTAGATTTATTTTTCAACATAATATGTTAAATGCAATTAAATAATAAATCAATTTAACTCACAATTTGAAGGGGACGCAGACTGACCAGCTGCAATTAACTGGCATTTGTACAATAATTTCTCTCCAACACACAAAAAAAATACTATAGTCATCATTAAAAAATACAATCTTATGGGTACAACAAAAACAATCAGAAAAAGAGTGGCGGTTACGCACGCTCAGATAAATAATTTATACTGCGACGATTAGCGCACACGTCCACTAAAATAAAACAATAATAAACATTTAATTTGGTGATTTGCGCACAATGTTGATAATAATGAGTAAGTCGTGACGATTGTCGTTAGACTCGAAATGTCGCGTTAGACCACGGTGATTTGCGCTTGTGGTCTGCAAAAACATAATAATAAATTAATAACGACGATCAGTGCACATAAAATAATAATTTTCTGTAACGGGGCTTTAGCGCTAGTTATTTGAAATTAATATAAAATAAAAATTTACGTAAAAGTTCACTATTCGCTAATAGAGCAATTGAATATAATTTTGGCGGAACAACGCACAAATATAAAAATAAAAACCGCTCAAAAACGTTCTTGTTCTCGGTGGTTGAGACGATATTTATTGGAAGATCAGCATTGAATTAAAATAGGCCATTGGATTTTGAGCGAAGTGATGAATATAAATTTTATTATACCATGATGTGTTTTTTTACTTTATCTGGTTTCAATCTTATTGATCATTACAATTTATTTTTTTTATTCGTTCATAGGGAAATTGGGAAACGAAGCAGAAACCATCCAAGCACTTTTACTTCATAGAAGTGAGTACTGAGAAGCATCAGTCATATCAACACTGAACAAAAATATTTAAAGTTAATTTTGGTCATGGTGAATTGTTGGGCAATTTTCTGGATACCATATATTAAACTGTTAACAATTAATGTAAACAATAAACACACAATGAAACATGGCTATCATATTCATTTTAATGTTGATTAAACAACAAACATAAACTCACCTTTTTCATATCAATTAAATAATTATAACTTTTAGACGATCCTGTAACATGTAAGTTTTTGAATGTATATGTGACGTCCCGACAGAAATATTTAATAGCCGAAAAATATATTCGATAAGTAATAATTTATTGTTAATTAAATAGTACAATCCAACGTGTGTGGTGTACTGGGCAGCTGGAACACAAGTTAATGCTGTCCACACGGTATCTTAGGATTCTATAACCCTCAACAATGTTTACCCCCCCCCCCGGCTGGTAAAAATATCCTAGGTAATTGTTACCGTGGGTAATTATATCCTAGGATATTTTGATATTATAAGAGTGCGGCCTCGCGGACGACGAAAGTTGTCGCCGCAGTCGTAATTACGACCGCGATATGATTTGTTATTATTCCTGATTTTGAAAATCTGAGCTCAAAAGTGGCACAACGATACTACAGTGGTAGTATTGAAATCAATAAATTCAATGTGAACATTCGTATTAACCAATATAAGTAGTACTTATTCAAATGACCACAAATGCGGTTTGAATTAAAATAGTAATGCGAGCAATAAACATAATATATAAATAAATAGTTTTTTTATATTAAAAAGTATCAGCAACTATTGTCCTATTATCTTACGTGAATTAGTTTATTATGACTCGTCTCCGTGTTAACGGTGAAAGGTCGTTTTTTCGCAGCGATCGTCCCGTCCGAAATGTAGTCCATGCGTTTGGAGTTTAGACACATGTTTTTACAGTCAATAATTTCACTAACATAAATGATACGTGGGTATAAATATTATTTTACAAAATCTTAAAATCAAATGAACTGTATACTTTTTGATTGAAAACAATTATTTGAGTACGAAATAAATATCGCAGAAAATCTAAGCTACAACAAATCACTGATTTTCAATATCATATTTTAGACTATGGGAAGAAGTATCATGCTGTCATGAAATATTACCTGGAAATAAGTATATTAATAAATTTAATTTTTAAATACATAGTCATTTTTTTACATTTTATTATAGAATACTTAGTTAAGTTGTTCTTTACTAAATATCTACTTACGAGTATATAAGTATCATTTTATACATATTAGTGATCGAAATACGTATGCTCACAATATCTTTTATCACTTTGGTGCAAATATGTAAATGCATTCGTATAGTTTCTCCCCTCCGCTATTTCATAAAAACAATATTGTTGTACAAGGACGGACGAAGGTTTATCAAATTGTCAATAATAATTGCGCCCGTTGTATTGATAAATATAATATGTTTTAATTTTAAAACCAAACTGTTAATGATGAATGGTTTCGGTAGCGTTTAGATGATTAAATAATCTTAAGTAAGAAATTATTTCAAATATTTTTGATACTGAAGATAAAATACTGATACGACGAATTACTATGATAGAAGCTTTTTCCATTCAGATGGAAAGTATCTGATTTTGAAAAATGGAACTAAACAGACTTACATATAATTGCTTCTTTTAGAATATTAAATAAAATTACCTTAGTGTTAAAAGTTTTGACCGTGTCCATGTGGTTTTTTTATTGTAAGTTTTTATTAATTTTTATGACTTCGTTGAAACTGATGTACAGCAAAATATTAAGTGAAATTATGTCAGGTTCAGCTGGTTTATCATACACTACTTGTTCCGTTTCATTTACAAACATGTTATTAGGTGAGAAGGTACTTTCTAAACATTTTTGCATACAATTCAAATTTATCTTTTTTTCGTCGCTCTTTTTTTTATTATAATTGTTTTTTTTTCTTTTTTCGGTATAATTTGGAATATTATTTGAGGATAAAGTTATTTTTTTTTTGAGATTTATGAACTCATAATCAAATGGAGAATGAGTATTTTTTTTTGTTCGTTTAGATCTCGCGACTGAGTTTTGTAATTAGGAGCGTTCTTGAAAAATTTAGATGTATTTTTAATTTTTATATGCATATATATTTTATAACCTCGGTAATTTGTTGGGTAATTTTCATTACAGTTGACACATATTGGTGGTATGCTATAATCCTTAGAGCATTCAAAGTAGTGGACAGTGGTGGTTTTCTAAGTATTTCTTATCTTTACGCATCTTGCCAGTGGTAATTTGCAAAAGTGTTTTGCGAGTTGAAAAATGTTGCATTGTAGTATGGACATGTCGCTATTGCAGTTTTCGACTTTGATAACGCAATGAAGGAGGCGATTGAGTGAAAATATATTCTTCTCAGATTTACCTAATAAAACATCACCGATTAGGATGGGATATATAGGTATATTTTAAAGACGAATGACATAGCCACATAGGTGACGTTGAAGTTAAACTCTGTGAGAGCTGTAAATATAGTTTCTTCGGAAGTAGAAGTTGGTAATTTTCTGATTCTTACGAAAGGATTTTTTTACTCGGTAAGTTGATAAATATGGTATTCAGTATTGTTTTCTGGTATATATGTAGTGACTATACAATGGTTGTCGACAGTCGATAAATTTAGTTTTAAAACATAATTTTTTATTGATGTTAAAATTGTGAGTTATTTTCTAAGTGTTATGTTATTTATGAACTCAATATGATCGATAATTTCGTATAAATATAGTGGAGGAATTTGTTTATATTATCCCTCCAATGGTCGCCAAGTCAATCATTCAAACGTCGTACGAAGACTGAGCTTGTATACAATATATCTATATGTTACTCTGTATCTACTATATGTGGTTTGATTGCATATTAAAAAAAATATTTGAAACATAAATGGCTTAATGCGTGTAACATTAAGTTAACCTTTTTCCAAAAATTATTTCAGATGCTTTCTATGGACTTGACCCAGAGAAATTCTGTAGAAAAAAATACAAAAAACGTAAGAAAACTCTGAATTTATAGTAATTTATATCTTTCATTGTAAATTTACAATTATTGTACAATATCGGTATCGCAATCGGTCGTTAGTTATCGCGCGGGTTATATTTGCGCTTATAACATAATGTAAGCGTGGGGACGGCGCGTTCTAGTCAGTCTTGTAGCGGTATTTTTATAAATTTATCAGAGTAAATAATCTTAGGATAATTACTATCGTCAGAATAAAGACGTATTTTAAAATAATACATCTTATTCTTAGTCAATCCCTAAAAAAGGAATATCATTGATTATGTAAATTAAGTCAATTATTCAAATACACTGAATTCTAAGAATTCTAAGCACACTTTCAACAGGACAAACTTCAATGCAATCAACTTTTTCAGAAAGAATGCAGCTCAGAACTATTTAATTAATTTTATTTAATAAGCATTGGTATCATTTGTAAAAACTTTAATAGATCAAAATAAAAAATAAAATATACTAAATAACCATAGGTACCTGCATATTATTATACTAAACTTAACAAATTTAACAGGTTATATTCCATCGATTTTGAGTATTCAAAAAATTTCGAGTAAGTATGATATAGTAAATCTATTAACTAATGAGAAACCTTTAAAATGATAGCTTATTAAAGTATAATAGCTAAAGAATAATAAAAAGCTAAATTTAAATTAAATATTATTTAAATATTCTAAAGATCCTTTATTTATTTTCTTCTTTTCTATATCTCTTCTAAATGTTTCTTTCTGTAGACATGTTTGATGTTAGTATCAGATGATAACATATATTTCAGATAATTTTCTCTTAAAGTATTTTCATAAACCATTTTCCATAACTGTTAACATTTTAATTGAAACGTTTTTGTTCTTATAATTATTATTACGTAAAAATTCGGTATAAATTACTTGTATGTCACTAAAATTATTAAAAAATTAATTATATACCTTTAATGAACTGTAATTCAATATTAAATTATTTAGGATGTGGCAGTAAGTACCGACCATTGCGTATAAAGTATCAAATTAGTTTTATTTATTTTATGAAGTAAATTATAGTTACTATTTTCAAATTATTCAAGATGTTATACATTGTAACTTAAATAATCACAGCCGTTTAATAACAACTTAACTGATTTTATATATACAATAGAAACCGAATGTAACGTATATTGTTAAATTCACATGTCTAAAATATATTTATGTCTAGATATAAAATATGTTTTATTCGATTCTGAGTGACTCGAGGAATGTATTGCTTTCTTCATAATATGGTTTTTTTTTGTCTGTATAAACGGTTTTGGCCAGAAATAGTGCTCTGCCGGCTACGATCATCGGACGTTATTGATAGGAAATTAAGTCTATTTGGTACTCAAAGAAGGTAATTTTAGAATTCCATGGCAGTTTTTTCAATAGTTGTGAAAAACTGAATTATTGCAACAATTTTCAACCTAATTGGAAAATCGAACCTTAAAAAGTTTAGTATATTTTGTCATTCAATGGACTATGTTTCATGGATATAAGATTTTTTTATATAGTTTTCTTTGTAGCCAATATAAGAGTCGCAAACAAACTTTATAAACGTTAAAAAATTACATATTTTTGCTAAATTGGATATTTCGTAGCGACTCAAAACAATTAGTGAGTTCTTATATCAATATTTAATAAACATTTAATAATTTTAAAATAAAAAATTTTATTTTTTTCACAAACGATAGCAAACTAAAAGATCAATCTCCTTGTTAAGAAATTAGGTTCTTCTAGTATAGAGTGTCTTACTGGGTCTTACACAGAGCGATATCATCCGTGTTAATAGAGATAATCAACTTCGGTTTTTATAAGATTATCTGGTTATAAATTAATTTGTTGACATTAGTTTTGATTTTCAATTTTCATTAAATTTTTAGTTTTTATTTACGAGAAAATAGTATATTTCCACAAAATTATAAAATAAATATTAAATTTTTCAACTTTTTAAATAAAACATTTTTATTTACCAAACTATTTTAAAAAAATATGTTTGGCCCGAAATACTCGTTGTCTTATTGAAAAGTGTAAAAAAGCAAATTATTAATTTTAAAATGTTGTGTAAATAGTAAATACTACAGTATTTTCTCGTATACTAAATAAAAATATTAAAAATCAAGAATTTGATGAAAATTGAAAAGTTAACCATCAACATTTTCAAAAAAAAATGAGCCCTTTAAAAGAGGCACTTTTGAATTTTACATAGTGTTAACCCCATGAATCTCATAAAAAAAAACAAAATTATCTCTATTAACATGGTTGATATCACCCTGTTTAAATCCCGAGAGACACCCAATACAAATTGTAAATATCGACCATCTTTTAAGATATACCTGATTCAACCACCTTACCTCTTTCACTCAGTATCATTTTTTGGAGATCAATGGATAGTGATACAATAGTTTGAAATACAAAATTTTCAAAGACCAATACAGCAATATCATTCACATATCTCTGTATCTTTCCCTACCTAGGAGTTTCAACGGTTTTTTTTGTTTACAAACGGCCAAGTTATAAATGAAGAAATGTAATTTTGATAAGATTTAAATTTTATGTGAAGCCTAGGTACTATATTATAGTGGTATATAATTTAATACTAAAATTGTATAACAGCTGCTCTGATGAATGCTGGATTTTATCGTAAGTAACTGCCATCGATTTAATCAATCTATTGTTAGTTTTCTGTATTATAAAATATAATAAAAGCACAATCATCATTTAATACGTGATTGAAATACTATCCTTAAGGAATGCATTATTTTAACTTTCCGTTACCATACTGAAAGATAACTTTTTTGCTTTAAAGGATTAATTTTTGAATGTATTTGGTCGTTTTTTAAATACATTTTGGGTACTTTAAAATTATGACACTAACTAATTTCCAATTTTAATAATAAAGTTTATTTTATCGATTTTTTAATTTGATACTATTCATTTTTCAGAATTCGATACTGTTACATCTGCATTCAGAAAAGCACTTAATTTTATGGGTAGGTAAAATAAATTGAACATATATAAAAAAAACATAGTATCCAATTAATACTTTAGTATAGTTATGAAATATCTATTTTATTTTATTACGACAACTGAACAATATATTACAATAAAATCGAATACTTATTTGACAGCTATATACATTATGCTGAATAATTATCTTGAATTTCGTGAATAATTTAATCATACTTTTAACATAAGTTTGGTTTGTTTTTTGAAATTTATTATCAGTTATCAGCAAAGTATAAGAAATACGAGTAGATTCATAAATCATTACATACATTATGGTACACATATTTCTAATAAACCTTTTACCTGTATCATTAAATAGCATTTTCTTATTAATATTCTTTACATTTCGAAATGGTGCAAGAAAATTTGTCGATTCATTCTCGGAGATAATGTATTGTTTATTGAATCGATGAATGCCTAAGACAAAATATTACATATTAATTTATTGTAAAACCTTGTTCATTTACAACTTATAGCTATTAACCAGTTTTCAATACTGTTTTTTTATTCTATGATTTATATTATTAAAAAGGTATTCTTAATTGAAGAAGTAGAATAATTTGTATAAAAACAATTTTTAAATAGAGTTATGTAGTTTTCTATATATTGTTGATTGTTTTTTATAAGGTTATACTCGTATAGTGTAGCCTTAACTGAGATAATATAAACATTTTAAAAATAATGAGATCTTAAGGTACAAAAAGTACTTAGATCCATAAGTTAATAATAAAGACATTTTCGACGTAGACAGATTAATGATTATGTTGCCATAAAATTAAAAAAGAGCCACCAATAAAGAAAAAAGGTGTGTAAAAACTTTCAGTCTTATGGGTATACTCGCAAGACATCAGGTGACTCATACGCTTGATGCCCTATGGCGTAGTTTAAATAATTTAGGCAAAGGAAAAAGGCAATATCATTAGAGAAACATTGTACTCGTATATTATAATTGTTGCTCACGCATAATTTATAGTTTACTATTTATTACACATTTATAAAAAATATATATATATTATTTATACTTTGTATATTACTTCAAATCACTGTGAAATATTTTACGAGGTATAGAAAATTTTTGAAAATTTTGAAAATTGAAACAATAACATTTATAAATAAAATATATAAAACCACAGTTACTGTTCTCACTATTAGCTATCATTTTTATTATTTTAGAAATTGATGATTTTAAAGACAACATTCATGCCGGTAAGTAATTTTATGTAAGTTATGTACAGCTAGCATAGGGGAATGTTAAAATGTGGTGCGCACATCTTAATACTGTGGACAAAAATATCGGAACATTGCAAATAAATGGTAAAAAAGAATTTTAGTTGTAACTATATACATGGTGTCTCACCGAGGATATACTCATTACTATATCTACTGAAATAATGAAGCTACATGAATTCGGACTCCCAGAAACAAGGAATAAATTACAATATAGAGACTTACACGTTTTTTATTTTCAACATACCAATCAATCTTAGGATGTGATTGTATCAATTAAAACGTGTTAAATCACTTTTTACATTGTTTTTTGTTTTATGTTGACAGACGTTAAAGAATACTTGGATCATCTCATCGAATTGGCTACAATATCAAGTAAATATGACGATATGATCATAGACTACCGGCTTACTGCTGATGGCGTTTGCGAACTTGAAAGGGTTCAGCGTAGGTTTTTCGATTCGTTGTCCATAACTTGTCCTATTCGTGATTATTATCCGGTTGCTTGCTATTATGGTTTAGTTCTATTAGCTGAATGCAGACGCTATATTCATAACAACTTAAGGAATAATTACTAATACAATTGCTTGTTTCACATTTTGTCATAGTGTAAGTCTAAGTACGCCACTGACACAATTACACACAAATTATACATAATATATTATATATACATGTAACACTTATTAAAGACTCTGATGCTATCTGACAACCGAGTTACACGACCGCCAGAGAAGACGCTATATTATAAACTATTTCTCCGTTTTATACACAATTTCCCTACTTATTACTTCCAATTTGTTCTACTTAAAATCACTTATAGAACTAAAATATTATTACAATTTCATATGACTTAATAAAAGATATTAAAACTGTTTTATTGTTTTGAAATTGACATAAATAAACATCAATTTGTAATTGTTTATGGAAAAGTGACCTACTTATTATAATATAAATAAAACATATTATTATTGCCTAATACTACACTACACAGTAGATATCGCAGTTAAATAACATTTGAAAAATAATGAAACTTTTAATTTCATATTTTTTGAATAAAATTAGTTTATTTAAATTACAGAAAAGATGGATGATGTAGATATTTATTGTTTAAGTAAGTTATTTACTCTTATATGATGGTTACAGTTTTAGAGAAAAGATTCGAATATATAAACGTCTAATGCATGGAAGAATTTAAACAAAACAACGATTAATTTTAAAATACTAAAATCGAATTAATAAATTATGTTCCTTGGCCACCTTCTAAATTACACTTTCTTAACCTAATAGTTAAGGATTTATTTTCATAAATATACAATTGCTGCTATTACAAGTCTGAAGTATTCAATTTTAAATATGTGGCACATAATATATTCTGAAGATTAAGCTTGAACGTATACTGACATTATTGTTATCATAGTTTATAGTTAAAACACGTTGAATAGTAGTAGGTGTATCTATAAGTATACTAAAAAAATTAAATTTTAAACTTTAAGTATAAACTAGATGAGGCCATGGGAAAATCAGAATTATACGCCGTAAAAGGAAATCATTTAATATCAATTTTAGGCATTGTTGTGTATTTAACTCGTAGAGTTATGTTTTATTCGGATAATAAATTTAAAGAAGTAATAATTAATAGTAAAATAATTATAATGATATGAATATGACTAGCTATTCGGAAAATATAATAATAATTATTTCGCGAGTATAAGAAGAATACGGTCGGTAATCGAAAAGCATTGTCGGGAACAGTGGTACTCGGGACGTACGGTGTATCGCCGATAGAATACCAGAATTACGACTATTGAAGTGGTAGAAACTACAGAACTCCAACTATTGCACCATAGCTCGAGCAATATCACGATCGGTACAGTGCCGGAATAACTATTGTACCATTGATCGCGATATACACCGCACGTGGAGTTCAGGCGGGAGACTGCCTTTTGGATCGCATAAGTCAGCCTGGATAGGTCTTACTACGATGCCGAAAAGGCAGTGAATGGTGCTTTTTCGATCCAACATCTGGCCTTATATATCCGTGAGGTGGCAACGGCAACTTGATAAATCAAGCCAAAAATAATTTCTATAATACAATCAGATATTAATTAAATTCATGCATAATAAGGCTAATTAGAATACACATTATCATATCAAGCACTAAGTTTAATTAAATTTAATAATAAGATCGAGGCGGAAACAGGCATCTTTTGCTCTTTTTCTCTGCTATCTAACAAATTAATAATGAGGAAATTCGTAATTAGATTTGAAACTACTAAATCTTTCTTTATTTTGTTTAATGTATCATAAAACTGTATTATACTCATATTATTATTCAAGTATCAAGTATAACTTTACTTCATTCAATTTTTATGATTGTAAAAATTACAGATGAAATACAAAGTAAGCTAATAACAGTTATAATAAAGTTGTAAACGGTATGTGTTATCAATAAAAATAATAAAACACATAATGAACGAAAAAACCAACGGTGAATAAAATATGCTACCCCGGGTTTAAAGAAAAACCTTTAAAATACGAGAACCAGGTGCCTCAGTCATAAAATATTTCCGAGCTCTATAATTGATAAAATCAGAAGGAATAACGTGTCTACAATACAATGAAAAGTGAAAACCATCTAATTTCGAATAATATTTTATTTTTTTTATTAATCGAGGGTCAATAATTAGTTCCCCATACTAAGACATTGTAATCGATGTAAGTTTTTTAAAAGAAGGTTTTTTGTGTTTGTGGGTTGTCTGTTGTTTTTTTACTAACAACGGATAGGAACGGGGGGGGGGGGAGTTTGTTGGTAGTAGTTTCGTCCAGAAATCTTAATCGAAACCACGGGTGACCAGCTTTGACCGATGACTGTGCGTTTAAAATCTTATCCCGCCTAATCACCACGGCGTCTCCTGTTATTTTCATTTTATTATCAAAGATCATATACAGTTTACATATTATGTTTCTTATTACCAAATTAAAATATTTTATCGTCCTTCAATCATATGCATCTTTATTTCCACCTATTGACTTTTTTTTAATTCTGGATGTACGTCACATTATTATCAATTTATGTATGATTCAGAATGTGACTTTAAATGAAAACTATCTAAATTTAAACCCTTCTGGCTTTCTTGTAAACATTATACGAATTAAATCTGCTATACAAATGTTGTAATGATGTCGTAACTGTTACGGGTTGCCGAAGTATCAAATTACCGTATTATCGACCAATAACTCTCAGAAATACTCAGTACCCAACACTATGTAAATTGTGCACCGTTATTGATACTAAAAATACTAACCAATAATTGTTATCATAGAACACGTCAAAGTATGTAGAGGTAAGTATAACATATGAATTAATGCGTTTTGTTGTATTTAGAGGACGATTTATCCTAATTTCTTTATACCTATATACTTATTTTTGTAAGTAGTTTATTCTAGAGAACACTGTACGGTTTATGGTTAAATTTTGTCTCACGTGGTCGGGTATATACGGTGAAAATATCAATACCGAATAACTGAAAAAAAATTATTATTGCTTATGTATATACTGTGTGAGACAGATTATAACAGCAGATCGTACCATGGGACCTTCATTATGATGAATATGATAATAGGTTTTAAAGCAGTCACAATAAATCAGCTGCAATAATTAAGTTATTCTTTACTTTCGAACTCTGTATATTGTTTATTCGAAAAAAATATATAATCCTACGATCTACAATATAAATTTAAAATTGTATCAAAAAAGTAGCAACTGACATTTTTGGATTTAAATTAAATGTTATACTTTATTACAAAAAAATATAAAATATTAGAAAATATATAGTTTATGTATATTTATACAGATTAATAAAAAACAATTTTGAATTAAATTTCTTATTATATTCTTGAAAAAAAAAATTAATAATTTAAAAGTATTCTTATGTAAATGAAACAAATAATTATGACTCAGAACTCAGTTATGAGGTTTGATTTTAATATTTTTGTTTCATTAAAAATTACTTATACAACAAAATTAGTTATGAAAATATATTTATAAAATAAATAATCATAAAATAAATTAATTATAATAAATTAATCATTGATGGGCTGATATTAGAAGTTCACAACATAGAATAAACAATTTTAAGACATTTAACATTAATTATCTTTGGTTGAAGTATCTGTTCTGTAGTTATTTATATGATATATACCTACAGTAACAAAATGTTAATATCATATGTATTTATCTTAATAGATGATATAAATTCCGATTTTAAAAGTAAGATAATTTAAATATTTTATAAAATGCTTCACGCTTATACATTTTAAACATATTTAATGGGGATTCCACACTACTAATCCTCGAGGAAACTCACACCTACTGGTGTTATGTGTAACTAGATAAGACTTGCTATGATGTCAACTCGCTTGGCTTATAAATACATTATAGTATTATTCATATCTAAGTTACAGAAGGCATAGACACTAGCTTCAGTTGAATTCGAACTCGGAAGGAAAGAACTCAGGTCTTTCACTAAAAAATACATAATTATTTAAAAATATAAATTTGAGATATAATAATTTAACTAAATTATTCAGAAAATGCATAAGATAGCAGATAACATGTATAGCAGGGTCCTACGAGATCCAGGGTTGGTCTGTGATACACACCAAGAATATCCTGAAATGATTTTGGTTCTTGCATCAGAATCTAAATTTCAATCGGAACCCATACTCTTTCTGTTAAACACGGATAAACACATTTTAATTATTATAATTTTGTTTTAAATGCAAAAAAAAAAATACACTGGTTATTGTAAAAAAAATTTTTTAGCCGAAGGAGATGCTCTTGACTATGTCAAGTACGCAATATTGAATATGCGTAAGTGAAATTAATAAACAGCGAAATCTATACATAATACATATGCTTATTTATAATACTGCATATTAGTTGTACACAAAATATTCTCAATTCGTGACAACACAATTTTAATTATCAGGGAAAATATTAAAATATTCAAAATTAAGGGCTAAAACTTATAACAAACTTACATACAATAATCGTATTGCATACCATATAACTATTATAATCTCCATATACATTTGAATATTTTCCATGGAACTTTCTAGGGAAAAATGATAAACAAACCGGTGAGTTCTGTAAAAAATACTTAAATACATCACGTATTTAGGTAAATATTAGTCACCATAGTACCATACTATCAAAAACGCAGAACTCAATTATTTTCGAAAGAAAATACGCCAATACCTATTAGTGTATTTTTAAATATAATTCAATATTTTTTTTCAAAAGCCATACAACAAATTAATAATATTAGTTCAAAAGTACAACAAAGATAAAATGTTAATTTTACTTTATATCATAATCATTAAACATTTTCAAGATAATTAAAAAAGTTATAATTGTTTGATATAATCAAATTCTGAATTAAGAACCATTAAATATGAATATAATTGTATATGCTTTCCAAATATAAATATGGCATTAAAACTAGATAACGTTAAAAATTTAAAATACTAATGTTACTGCGTACGCGACATGCGTGTAGATACTAGAAAAGTTGAATATTTTCAAACTTTCTATAAATATGAATTTAGACACTCCAAGAGTTATAGCTATAAGAAAATGGATTCCAAAGTAATTCACCAGTGAATTCATTGTTCCCTAAATTGGTGAATGAATACACGTAGTACTCTTCCTATGATCTATAACATTTTATTTTATTTTTAGTTTATACGAGGATTTACTACCATTATCTTGGTGAAAATATTGCACTAAGTGAGTTCATTCAAATTTCCCTTATGACTTAATTATAACAATATAGGGCTTTTTAGATTCTGGATGAAAAGAGTAACAGTATTATATTGATGGGTGCTTTTTTTTTTGTTTCGAAAATTATGAGAGGTAATTAATAGGAGATGTTATCTACTTGGTACTTTGTTTTCCGAAAATTGAGAAAAACCGTCAATAAATTACAATATAACGATATACCATAAGACACACTGGCTTTATTGACAAAATCAATTTCATTTTTTAGACGTAACTCAAAAAATAATTCAGACATTTTCATTGAATGAATCATACCACCGTTCGCTATAGATTAGGGGTCGGCAACAATAAACCTGCATTCGATATACATCATTTTATATAGCAAGGTTTTAATTGAATAAATCTTACCTTATTTTAACTAGGAATAAAAATCACTATACATTTTTTTACGTTTGTGATATAATATATAATTTATATAATAAAGATAAAAATTGAAATTTTGTATTTTTTTTTTTTGACTTTAAACAAAATAAATCTTGATTTTGAGGCAATGACGCGTATCTTAAAGAGACGCAGGTTGCCGACCCTTGATGTAAATGGTAAATTTTTTTATTATGTTTGAAAAATTCCCGTCTTACTTACTTTTTCGTAAATGTGGATAAAATTTTTCTAGTTCAACAAAAATTCTTGAAGGTTTAACGCAAAGTTCCTCGTGCATATCTCTTACTGGTTAATTAAAAAATAAAATGGATTGTAATTTTAAAATAAAATGTTATAAACGATTAAATACTAAATATGTAGTTATATATTCAACAGTAGAAGCCGCTCATTAGAAACACTTTGGGACCAAGGTGAAATGTGTCTATTCACCGATGTTTTCTAATAAGCGACTAGTTTGATTTGTACTATGAAAAAAAAATGATAAATACCCGAAAAATATATGTATGTATGTATACATAGTATATTTAACTATGTATATTGTATAATTTAAAAAAGTATGTACATGTTTATTTAATTATGTAGGTATATTGTATAACTTAATATAACTTCAATATTTATACTTCTATATACTTTTTTTTTATTTATACTTTTTATTACCTTTTATAACTTAAAAATGATGTAAATAATATTTACTATATTATTTAAAATATGTAACTATCGATACATGTTTTTTTTGCATAAGAGTAACTCCATGACCATATTTGCATAAGAGTAGTGCTACTAAATGCCTTTTACATCCGCACGATGCTGGACTTTTTGGAAGCACATCATATGACTTTAATAATTCGAACTTCTAATTCGAACTTCAATCTTGGCGTTTAGACATTTTTAACATTGTACGCACATCGAAGCTGAACTACCAACGATACGTATAGAAAGAGCATTATTACGTGTATAGGTACTGTACTTAAGATAAAGTAAACGTAATAAAATAAACGTACAGACAGCAAAGATGAGATTACAATTTAAATTACACTGGTTATCGCCGGATAACCGGTGTGTATGTCAACTGTCCGACAATTGTTTCAAATAACCGATGTGATGTTTCAATAATCCGATTAATTTTAAAATTTCTTATATACGGCCGGTCCGCCCCAGGACATTTTGTTTCAGTAACACGATTGTATCAATTATACGTATTCCTAATAAGCGGCTTCTACTGTATTGACAAAATGCTGCTCTAACTCCAAAACTTAAGCATTAAGTAAAACAACATTTTAAATTTTATTATTCTTAGAATATAAGCAAAAAAGAAATATTGATTAAAAAATTATGTGTTTATTAATATTTATTAACTTCTTAAGCATCTATCGTATACATATTGAATTGTTGAAACTAAAATTTTAATAATACTAAGCACTTCGCCGGTTATAAAATATAAATTTAAAAAGTTATTGACGATGTCTGTATTTTACTTATAATATAAGTAAGTATAAAATATGTACAAACAATGTAAAGGTTTTAATACATAATTTAATAAATAAAAGAGAATTAAAATAGGCAATGGCAATTTTGTTTCGTTACCTTTTGCAGAAGAAAACACAAACAATCGAACACAATATTGCACTAAAAATCATCAAACCAGTGGGTACAATGAAATCATAGTAATATAAAACTGTTTTTTTCTTGTAAACATTTTGCATCTTATATGAAACATTATAATAAACTTTATTAGATGTATAAAAAAGTAAAGCCATCTATAGGTATTATGGTTCACAGCTATAAATTACTTAATATGGCTGTTAATTTAACGACATTATAAAATAAAATATGCTTATAGTTTTCTACAGTCTACACAACTATTTCTGGCTTTTGAGGGACACATTGTTCACGAGTTATTTTTTTGTCCCAAAAAAGCGGTTGTTTCGATGATATAAAATTAAAAAAGAAGATAAAATTTGTGTTAGGGGTTATAAATTGATTTATTAATATAGATATTATATTTTCTAAACAACGTAATAATACATTATACGATTATACGTGTCTAATTATAGGTATATAAAATAACTCAATGAAAAAAATATTTATTTATTGTTCGTAATAAAAACCACGCACGATTCGTCAATTGATGCAATTCACACAATACTACGTTTTAACATAAGCCCAACAGTGATAAAAGCGTAATCCAAAATTGTCAGATTTATAATCATAATTTATCGATATTACTCGACCAAAATATTCCAATTACTCGGTTTAAAAAAAATTATGAACATTTACAAAAGATACAATCAATACTATTTTTTTTTGGTAATCGAAGGATTGTCCCAATTAAGCGGTTGTCCTAAATTACCGGTGTCTAAAAAGCGCGGTCGGCTGCATACTTTTTATCGTATGTGTTAAAATTACAAACAATCATACTTATTATTTTTAATTATTATTAATTCTAGATTTTTCTGGTAAGTTTTTTCCTATTTATTCTGTATAATTATGGTTTAAACTAATATGATAAATATTAGGAACATTTAAAGAACATTTCTTATTATTTATAAATATACTATCGTTTATATACATTCATAAATTATTTCTTTTAATAAATATATATCGTTTATTCATATGGAAACTATATTATGTACAATAATAACCGTTGAAAAAAAAATGGATAGGACATGGACTAGTTCCATGGACTGGTTCCAACGATAAGGAAATATGGTGATTCTGTTTCCTTTCATAGTCGTAAATGTTTTTAGCATTATTAATGAATATGTAGCCATCGAATAATAACAATTAACCAACAGATTAACCACCTACGAGTAAAAATCGTAAGTAACAGTTAAAGTTCATTAAACCATTACGGCAAATAACATTTATCATCAAAAGAAGGATTCGCCTTCAAATATAATTCGCCTCATTCGGCAGCCGTCCCGGGGTCACATCGCCTAACGTGAGATCAGAGTATGGCCACGTTATTTTCTATTTTGTTTATCCTGTCCTATAGTGTTGCCGGACCCGAGTGAGAACTATCTTTGCTCTGCATTACCGCTGCGTCGCCGTCGTGATCCGTATAATCCATTTATTATTATACTTACATAATGATATTGTGATAGCCAACATTTCAGCATTTACCAGAACGTTTTACAGGACTTTTACATGGTCGCAACATTGATTTATTTAGAACGTTCATTTACACTCAATGTGCATATCCTGTCCACATGGTTAATAGCTCGTCCCGGCTTACTTCTCGGACCGGCGCGGCGTGTCACGGCCCGTCGTCCTCACGCACCCATTATTGTGGTCGTGAATATGCCTCATGTGAAAAACTTTGGAGCAATGCCCGTGAGCGGCTGCATCCGAGTTCCGTCCCGAGAACCTTTTTTTATACCAATTCCGTCCCGGTTAAAAAAAAGATACATACCAATTCCGTCCCGGTTAAGAAAAAGACACATACCAATTCCGTCCCGGTTAAAAAAAAAAAAGAAGAATTAAAATAATAATAAAATATAATATGTATAGTATTGTTGTTATAAAATATTTACAAAAAAATATAGGTATTCATAATATGAAAACAAAATTTAAATTCATTTTTAATAATTAACATTGTACCTTTTTCACTGTACATAGAATCCATATTTAATAGGTATATTAAATGACACGTAAACGCGCAAATAACGACTGAAAAGTTTATTTAGTTTCGTTAATTATATTATCTTTATTTCTATGTGATAGGATATTGTTAAATTCGATTATTTGGTGCAATAACTGAAATAAATATCATCTTTATTTCTAAAAGACTTGATACAAGACAGAATTAGTATATTATCCATTAAGAAAAACCTGGGACGGAATTAGTATGTTCATTAAAAAAAGCTGGGACGGAACTAGTATACCTTTAATTTCAATTTTTATATATGGGACGGAACTCGGATGCAGCCCCGTGAGCAGCGGTGATCCATCAGGAATTATGTCGCACAACAAGTATTCGGCTAACCCAGACATGCACCGTCGCAGACAAATAGAGCACACTTGAAATAAAATACAGTATTGCATTGTGATAAAACTAAAATTTTGTTCACCTTAAACCGAACTTTCTGTAGCTCTCGGTAACTCTCTGTACCTTTTAAGTTCTAACACGCCCATTGAAGAGCTACAACTGCAGCAACAACATCGTTGGTATTTCGTGGCAATATTGAGTTTGCTCCTTGAAGCCGCGAGGACATGTCCTATCCATATTTGTATGACCTACAATACAGTGAGTGGGTTGGTTCTATCTTCCAACACACAAGATCCATTAATGAATTGTATATATTTATTATTATTAATAATACACCCATGCATTGAATTGATCCGAAAGTTGAAAATTATACTTATATAAGTAATCATTAATACATTTATTCGTTAAATTTTTCTTTACAATTTTATTTGATATAAAAATATAAAATGAAAAAATTCGGCATAAATAATTTATGAACATCTAAACATTAAGGTCTTGAAATAAAAATAATGTCCTTCGAAATTAAAAGAGATGATGAAATATTACTTATTATATTTATATTTATTTTAAGGTTGTATGGGTAAGTTTCGTCGCATACTTTCATTTACACTAGATATCCAGTCTATACTTAATCACAAATAAAACGTTACTTGTCAGTCGTAAGTCAACTGATGTTTGGAGTATTGACAAATCCCTTTGCTGAGAGGTGAAGCTTTTTATAAGACTCAGATTATTATAATTATAATGATTATAATTTATAATCGGCAGCTGCGTAGCAGTTTTTCTAGTTCTGGAGAAATGACTGACTATCATCCACCATCCGGTATCTCCTAATATGCCATTTAATAAAATATTTCTCCATTTATATGGATAATAAATAATATGTTTGTATACATAATATACTTAAATTGTTTGTGCGGACGCGTGTTAAACGTGTTTACCGTTTCACAGCTGTTTCCCCAAACTTTTTAAAAAATAATAATTAAAAAGTACACCAGAATTGAGTTTGATGCTCACTGCTATTATAATGAATAAATATTAATTTTATAAAATAAACTAACTTGAATAAACATGGGCTAACCATTTAAAATACTTACAAATCAATTCGAGTCAATATTAGTAAATATACATGTTGCCGCCGATAACGGCAACAAGAGCTTCGTCGCCGCAGTCGCATTGCACTGTTTCTCGGTCACCGGCTATTCCGGTGCACCACAGGCCTCCCAATTAATACACACACACACACACACAAACAAAACACGTAGATTAAGTTAATTTTAATATAGAAGATTGTGAATTATTATATAATATGTAAACAAAGATGCCACGTGCGTTATTATACTTTTTCTGTCGTAAAATATTTCTGGTCGTACGTGAACCATCGTTGAGTAGTGATCGCCGTCCATTTTTCTAAAATGATTGTGCGCTAATCGCCAATATTTTTTTAATTTATATAAAATCTTATATTTTTTTATTGTATTGTTATAGTTATTATTATATTGTGTGCGCTAATCGCCGCAAAAGTTTTTTATATTATTTATATTGAGTGTGCGCAAATCGCCACTGTGATTTTTATTTGTGTGTTTATTTAGGTATAGGTAGCGGCTGGCCAGTACGCTCCACAAATTGTGAGTTTAATTTATATATTTATTTTTATCTGTTTACTTAATTATATTGTTCAATTATTATTGTTGGGCCAGAAGGGCCGTTAAAATATACCACATTTTACCATTGTTTTTTTGCATTAATAGTTCCTATTTTGTAATATAGTTTTAAGTACACACAAAACACAAAACATATATACACACACCTAACACACTCACACCACCACATGGCTCACTAGTAATTGCGCGGCAACCCCAACCATTGCTAGATGAGTTATATACAACACCACACAACACAAATTGGTAGGTCGGTGGAACCGAACGCACGCATTAGTCGGTGCCCGAGAACAGTGCAATAATATTTTTCACACTCGGCCCAAACAATACATATATATATATCATAAAATATGTAACATATGTTGCTACGTTAATCAGTATGGTGCACTATAAAAATATTAGATCCATTTGATTTATTCTTGGTACTCAATTAAATTTGAAAAATATTTTAACAGCTAAATTGGAGAAAAATAACTTTAAATGTAAGTTAAACATCATTATAAAGCCTATTTGAGTGAATTCGTAAGCTATCATTATTAAATTGTTTATTAATATTACAGCTTTTTATTGAACAACATAATTTGTTGAAATATTAATAAAAAAAATTGATTTTTTGTTTTTAAGTGAAGTATTATATTTTAAATCAAATAAAAATTATACTTGTTTTTATAAAAGTCGATGAAATGTACTACATACTAAGGAATGCGTTTTACAATATTGGTATGTTACATAAATTAAGTATTATCAGAGAATGCATATTTGAATTTATTTGAATTATATGGACATAACAGGAATAATGAATGTTTCATACACACATATTACAATAGCCTTCTGACTTCTGTATACAAATATGATTCTTGTTAGACGTCTTGTCAAAATGAACATTAAGAAGTTAGTACTGCTACTTAATGATAGTTATAACTCCAAAAATGTATCTATTCTAAAATATATAGTTAGGTACTAATTGTAACTATCTATACTATGTAAGATTGTATACAGATATAGCAGTACATTTTTTTAATATAACGAAAGCAATAACATGAAATGTGTCAGTCCGATTTGTTATAAATATCAAATTAAAAAGTAATAGTAAATCTTTTATTTAAATTATCTAATGATATTTATATACATTCTGGCTAATTAAAATAATTTTAACAAATAAAAATCAAATTTTAGAAATCACACTGCAAGTTATATAAAATTTAATTGAAAGAAAAAATAATAGTTTCTATTCGTAAAATTAGTTATTTATACAATCGTTTAAAGTAAAAACATTAATACAATATAGTGACTCAACTACTCAAGTCTAAATGAAGTATTAGGCAATAAAAATATTAAATTATAATAATAAACATATACGGCTGAATTGGTCACAGGAATAAATTATAATATATGTAGCGCTGTACATACCAAACCTCGTTATTTGGTAAAATACAATTCTGGTTTTTTCTAGTAAAAATCGCATTGGATTCGTGTGTCCTGCATTTTTGATGAAATTATTTCCCATGAATTTTCTTGGCATCATACTGTAGGACAGTACTTAATCGTAGATAATAAAAAGGCTCTATTAATATAGTGCCATTGACGTCATAAATTGATAATAAAGTATATCCGTGCAAGAGTTGAAACATTCTAAGTGCTTTACACTAATAATAAGAACACCAGTAAAAAACAATATATATATATCAACGTGTGCACATATTTACGGTGTTTAAATACTAATATTAACTGTAGGTATTTTAACAATAACAAAAAAAACAGTTTAATTTATAGAATTAATTAAAATATAAATTAAATGTATGACAAATAACATACTACATAATATAACGGTTCTAAATTTCTTTAACCAAAATACACTGTATAGTATTTCATATGTTCTTTAGTCGCACCGAATCAATATTTGGAATATCTTAAGGAGCAGGTTGTGTTAAAAAGTAAGAATTTCTAATCATTTATTTTACGTTTATTAAAAATGTTTTATTATTATTTTATTTACATTGATTCGTTAAACATTTAACGTTAAAAAACCGGTAACTTTACAATTCTGAATACTCATCTAAATATTTGATGCATTAAAAGCTTAAGTAAGACATATCTTCTTGATTGTATTTGGTTTGATACAAACTCTTATGGTCATGAGTGTAATTAATAATACATTTTTATTAATTGATAAACGATAATAAAAGAAACCGAAACGTCTTTATGGTCTAAAGGCCCAGTTCAAATCGATCTAGTTTTTGAGAATTGTATCATTTAAAAAAAAAAAACATTTATAATTTTTGTATCTGAAAAATATTTGCGCTAATAAGTTATAAACAGAAGAATTTTAAAGGAACCGTAGAACACTAAACAATTTACAAGTACTAATATGAACAATATTTACCTATGTTTGAACCGATCTCATAGCTCAAATTATGCAAAATGTTCGCAAAGTCTCACGGAGGTTCTTGATGTGATAAAAGAGCGACGTATTTCAACAATTCAAAATCAGGAATTTTCACTTAATGTTAATGCAGTACACACATTTTTTTCCAATTTCAAACTCAACGCTACTGGTATAAAAAATATTTGCCGATAGTACATTCATCAACTGTCCAACATTTTTTTTAACTCTTTACTGTCTTCATATTCAAGATTGGACATTATATTCCACTAGAAAATTTTTTACTATCAGAAAAATATAATGATACATAATATAGCCAAGAACAAAAGAGCCACTAGAGTCCATAGTTGATTTTCATGAACAATAGCCGTCGGAATCGATTTAGGCACGACGAAGATGTCTAAACTCATAATACATACGAGTATTTAGGCCCTTGAACGATTTAAACACATTTTATCAGGACGTTCTGGTTATGAATCAATTAGCAATACGTAAGACTATAGTCAATTTGTACCAAAATTGAAGTAAAATATAAACAACATGTGCAATTTGCCCCAACGTTTTTCAAATCAATTTGTAATTTCCACCAAAATTAAAATCGGTTATTTTTTTGATATAAGATATTGAAATGTGGTATAATGTTATATAATTTGAAATATTATGTTCAGTGAATATTTATTTAATCTATCATACTGATAAAAATACAATCACTTAAAAATATGTATAATATTATAGAAAAATTTTTGGTTTTTATCGAATCACATTTAATGACTGAATTACTTAGAATGTTGAATTATTACAGATTTAAAAGTGAGAGGGGTAACCAACTTTTGTCTATGTAAGTTATAGAATAGAATGAATGAAATGTTTTAAGAAATTTACCTGGTAATCAGTTTCAATCAAATAACAATTTATTTTGTAATTTTGTAGTAAGGATATAATAAATATTCCATAGGATAAGTTTTAATGGTTTATTCCAATAAAAATATTAAAATATTACGTGTTTTTATTAATATTACATTTTTAACTTCAATAGCTTTCTTTTAATTATTATTTTTAATTTTTTTATTATTATTATTTTTTTTTTATGATTATACTTTCTTTTATAAAGATATAAAAAAACATACCTTGACAGCTTTTAAATAATTTTAATTTTAATCCCTTCAGATTTAGCTATATTACCTCATGGATTTGGGTTTTTTTCTATAAAAAATGTTGAAAATTATTTCAATTACCTAAATCGTTGTACATCAAATGATAAAAAAATTTTAAATTTTTTAAAGATTATGTGAATACCAAGTTGAGGTCCAGAGATATTATTTTGGAGTAAGTATATACTATATAATTTTACATAATGATATAACTATTATCAATAAAATGTTGAAAACATACGTGTTTAAAAAAATAACAGTTACCTACAAATAAATATTAGAATAGTTGATAGTTTTTATAAAATAGACTTATATTTTTACAATACATATTTAATGTTTTTATCTAATATTTGTACATTACCTATATTTTTTGAAAAATATTTACAGTGATGACTCAATTTCGAAATAATATTAGTGAGATATTACAGTCTTGTCTACCTTATTTAATTTTGAAATACAAGGGAATATGATATACAATAAGGTAGTTTATACATTAAATATGTTATCTATTGACCCCCATAATATTTTAAAAATAATGCATCAGTAAAATGAAAATATATAAAATGAATATTCTTTAATAAAATCCAATTCAATTTACTATATACTTACATTTTCTTAATGTTCTTCATAAAACAAATTGATAGCTTACTGAATAATTATTTATTTTCCTTAATTTAAGGTCATTCTTATTAGAATTACTTCTAAATAAGTTGTAATTTTTCATTAAGTACATACCTCCTGATAATTATTATACTACGCCAACTAAGACTGCCATAAAACACTATTTCGTCAATTTTCAAAAACTCAATGAATTTAATTATAATTGAAAGTAGGTAGTAGTATTGCTATTGTAACTCTCAAAATTTTTCTATTACGTATTAATCAAATTAATCTATTCCCCAAGTATTAAATATCATAAATCTATTGAATATTCTTTAGATTATATTTTGTTAGAAATAATATGATAAATTAATTTATAATCACATAAGACATTTTAATAAATTATATACATAGAAAATAAAAAAACATCGTTTCTAATTGCAGGAATAAAAATTATATCAGTTTCATTTTGAAGAAAACATTTTAGAAAATTATATTTTGGTGTTATAGTTTTCTTATAATATTTATAATATATTTTATTTTACAATTTTTTTCAATTAAAATAAATCATGTATTTTATTTATAAAATGTATTAGTATGGATATAAATATTTTAAATTATATAAACGAGTTTGTTATATAAACAAAGTTTTTGATTTACACTAATGTTTATATTATATTTTTCTATGATTAAACTTAAAGGTAGTTTAGCAATTACTTAAATGCATTCTATTAAGTAGCGTGTATATAATTTTGTTTTGGGGAATCAGTCGAAAAAATCCTAACCTATGATCAAAAAATGAATTTAGTGTGTATTTGATGCGCTAAAAAAATACAGGGCCTGTTAAACTTCGGTTTACCTTAAATATAGTTACACATATGTTTATGCAATCATGTAGGTAGTTTGTAATAATTATACATTATAACTTATACAAGTTGTACATAATTCTGTAAATTTTTCAGTTCATAATACAACCATTAACCATTCTACTTCAGTAATAAATAATAAAACATGTACCACTTATTTAAAAAAAATGTAAAAAATAACTTGAAAATTGAAAACAATATATCATTTATTAAATTAAAATAAGACTGAAAATACTAGAAAAAAAATGGAAATGGGTCTGGGAGTCGGAAAATGTGATTAAGGTGAATTTAAAAAAAAATATTTTGACTATCATAAAAAACATAATGTTATTTGGAAAATAAATTGTATGGATTTGATGATTATTGATTAAAATAAAAAAAAATATCGGTTTATTGGAATTTGATTTAATTTAAGTAATATTTCTGTCATTATGTACATTCAATAGACTATTGAATTTTTAAAATCTCGACAATTTTATTTTTATTCTAGAAAAAAATGAAAACAATATGTCATTTATAAAATTGAAATCAAACCAAAAAATTGTTGATGAAAAATACTACATGAAAGTACCATAACAAAAATGGAAAGGAATGGGACTACCATCTTTCAATTCAAATTTTATTTTTATAATCTAAAAATCATCTATATGTATAATATATAGATGTATATATAGATATATATAATATACAATTAATTTTTTTATTTTTATCATCGCATCATCCACTACTATGTATAAATGTATAAAAGCTCTATAGGATGTTCAAGTTGACACACAAGTATAAGTTTTAGTTACAAAACAAGGTTTTATGCAACAAATAAGTGAAGCAACAACGTGCCACACAAAGTATTTTGATTAAAAATACGAAATATTTTTCAGTTTAGATAAAATTATTCCCTTAGATTGTTAATAAGTTACCTAATCTAAGCTTTAAAATCAATAATGTATCTAAAAAATGTCTTAATCAAAGATATGGGAAGCGACTACACCGTTTTATCTACATCGTGGTTCTATGGGACGGTCTTAGAATATCTTCGAACACCGTGGTTTCGTCGATAGTCGGCGTGACAGTGATAGTAGACCTTGTGTTTATTATTGTTATTTATTTTTCAACAATTGACTCTCCGTTTTCACAAATTATTCGATTTCAACAACAGAATTATGCCAAAAAAGTTCTGGTAAGCACTGAACAGTCTTGAAGAATTGAACCCGTTTCCAAAAGGGTTTAAAGTTTCGGTGCCAAATACGTTCAACGCGTAGGCGTATACATTCGCTGTTGATTGATTCGAGTGCGAAAACGTACGGCTGCTACGAATACGTACGGCGTATAATAATAAAATATTATCATATATAATAACATATTATATACTATCCACTTCAGTATTTACAGATATCGTTGTTACCCGGACAACACGGACAGTATTGATTTCGAGTTTTTATTTACAATAGCAGCATCTAATAACGTTTAATTAACTCTCACGGGACAAAATTTCAAAACGATTCGAATTCCCCACGGACACACACGATGAGCGGAAAAAGTTTGTTGACCGTTTCGTTAATGGTCAAGAAGATAGTGTTCAACTCGCCGGCCGTCGACGCGCAGGCCAAGATAGTGGCTAGCATCAATTTGCTAAGCTACGGCGAGCAGACGCTCTTCGAACCGGTCACACGACCCGCCGAAGCGGACAGCACGCTAATCCTGGACTCGGGGTCGTCGTTCACGTTCGGTCTAGGCTGCGGCCTCACGTCGTCTTTGGCCAAAAGGTTCGTGATCGTTACGAGCCTGCACCAGACCGATCCTGACAAACGGTTGTCGGGCGCCGCCGTAGATTTCAGCAGAAGCTTTCGAGCGGCCACCGAGGAACTGGCCGGCGGATCGTCGAAAACCCAGGTTAGTGTTTTTACTTGGGCTAAGACTAACGCCCGTACATCATAAATTGGGGTCAGCCGATATACCCTCAGCATAATATGATTCTGCTTCGTTTTCAATAGATCCAACTTAATTAGAACAATATAATCAATAAACGATTTATTGAACTGAATTTATTCCGGTGCATAAGTTTTATCTTAATCAGAGTCGTCTGCGGTGGATTCTGAAACCAAATATTTATTAAAAATCATTATATTTCTTAAAATGTATTCAGTTAGAATATAAACCGGTCAGATTCTTCGGATTCTTCAAATGTTGGTTATTGTGATACAACTGTGTACTTTTAGATATTTTCCGTTTTCTTAAACGAGAATTCGGATGTTATTTGAGCTTTAGTTGCTTTACATTCAGCTTCTTAAAAACTACCTAAACAAATTAACTTACATTTTTACATGATGATTATGAGAAAACAAGAACTTTAGCCTATAATTCATGTTTCATTGGTAAATATAATCATATACCAGTGCTACGATTTTCTAAGTAAGGAAAACAAACACGTCAACCGTACAACGTGTACAAGAAAAAACCCCGAATGGCCTTTAATTTTTAACAGAAATGCTTTAGCTGGTGCATCAAAACATATCACATCAATAACATTTTGTTTTATAATATAATTAATAGTTATACCATTAGAAAAAAGGAAAACAGCTTTTGGAATGAAATCTTTTAAATAGCCATCACTACTCTGGGATTTTTAATGGCCATACTATTTTTCAATCCATCCAATCCCACAGCTATTTTAATAATTTTGGACAAAGCAAATATAAATAGGTTATTTTATAAGGTCAGTGCTGAAACTAAACTGATAGTAATAACTGGTTCTACATTTCTTAAATTTGTTATTTTTGTAGATTTACACTGAAGTAAAGTGCGAGAATTTTTAGATAAAAATTAAAGACCAACATCATATTCAAGTACTTTTAGAAGAGCATTAAGAGCATTTCGTGGAATATTGAAATCTGTAGCCCAGTTTCTAAGACTTTAACAACTCCTTGTAGTTTACAATCTGCGTTTTCAATTAGATTATTAAATGTGTATGATATTGATCAAGTTTCTTCCAAAATATTTATCATTATCATTATCATTGTCATCATTAGAACTTTCTAAGACAAGTAGGTAATTCATCATAATTCGTCTGCGTTTCGTTCTGTAACTGGATAAACTATGCATTTTTAACTAAAATAAAACAAATGCAGTAGTACACTACTTATTGTACCTATGATTTCAAGATATATTTTCACATATTTTAATAATCGGTATTGGGTATTAGTTAGGCTAACGTAATGTCGAACCAACGCAACGATGAAATAGAACGTGGTAGGTATAGGTATAAGACTATATGGACTTATAGGTGTACGGAAAAAATATAAATACCAATATTATAAAGAATCGTTTCAATTTTATCAAACTGTGGCACACGAAAGTAACCAATCGCGATTCGCGAACGAGTGGGGCTGTCAATCGTTTGGTTATAATTGCCATTACATCGCCTAAACTATTTCAGACCAATTTATTTTATATTTGTCTCTGGTATATTATAATATTGATAAAACAATGACCAACTATGACAAAAACCAAAAATGGTTTTGCGCTAATCCTAGTTGAAGCTGTAGAAAAATACAGCGTTTGTATTAATAACCAAATACCAGAATACACGTGCATGTACACGACGGGCTCGACGACGGAAATGTGTATCTTTTTTTAATTTCCTGTCCCTTTTATTTCTACAAGTAATAAATATATGTTAAAACTTTCTTTTGGCATACGACAGAAACTTACGATCGAAACATAAAAGTGTTTTTGATACTTTTTTAATTTTTTTTTTTTATCATATTTCAACATTTATTACTACGCGCGGTAATCGCTATTAAATAATACACCATTTTTCTGTACGCCAAAAAATATTGGAAATCATGAGGTAAATGAAAATCAAAAGTTGAAACGTCAATATTTTCAAAAGAAATACTTCAGGAGATATCGCAATGGATATAATTATTAAACCCTCACGAGACACGTTGCAGTATACGCATTACGCATTCCTTTTCGATTTATTTGTAAACTTGTAACATTGCAAAAACATTAATAAGTAGTATACGGCGCGCGTCGAAACGATTATTAACATTTCATAAACCCTTTCAGTCCCGAATTTTTTTCTGTTTGCCGTGTACATAAATGATTATTAACTATCTTAGTAATAAGTTAACTCATTTACATAATGATTTATACATTTTATTTATTAAGTGTAAATTTTACGTAAATTAATAAAATATTAACAATTACCCCAAAAACAATACGTAACATCAAACGACTAATGAGTGATGGAGAGTCGTCCACCGTCGCCCATCTGTGTGTCATGCAGTCGTAGTGAGCCGGTGAGTTCCGAAGTGCGTTGCAATATAACCTCCTAAAAATTCTAAAATATTGTACGTAAGATAACCAAACAGGAGATAAAACCTCAATAAGTATAACGGTAATTGATAAAAAAAATTTGAAGTGTCTACGCGTCCATAAACATTCAAGCAGGAAAAACATGTGGAAAAATAATCACAATATAATTTCCATATTTTTCCCTAACTAAACACTAAACTACGATATTTTAATTTATTTCGAGTACGCACAAGATTACTAATTCATAGATACCTCAAAATCGCGTATAGCTCTCATAATTATTTTACTACCAAATATAAAAATGTATGTGAAAGGGTTGATAAAACACCACAACGAGCGCTTGTACTCTCCACAGGGAAAGACGACAGTGAAGTTCTTGGACGAGGCAGGCAAGACGATTGCTCTCATGGACATTGTCGTGCGCATGACTATCAGCGGCACGACCCTGGTGCGCGAGTTCACCCTGAATAAAAACGGCAACGTGAACCTGCAGTTTATGTCGCCGATGGACGGGTATCGGTTCCCGAAGGCGCCCAAGTTCCAAGCCCCCAGGAAGTCAATGGGCGCGAACGACGGTGAATGGGACATCGTTGGCGCGAAGTTCAGAGACGGCATGAGTATCGCGCTAAAGTACCGGAGGAATAACTTGCAGGTCGCAACGTCGACGAGCCCACAGACGGTCATGTTGGACGAATTCAAATTGTCGAAGGGTGACCAGAAGTTCAACTCCTACATTTCGAAGATGCTGGGACAGATGCACGATATGTTGGCAGCTAGCTATCGCTATGTGGCCCCGAATCCCAAGAAATAAATAATATGTAATCATGGGCCCCGCGAGGAGGGTGCAAGGGTTAGGGTTCTACTTCTACTGCGTTCGTTGACGTGTCTGTTGTGCGCGGCCATTGTCATCTCGTTGAAAAGCTGACGCCGCAGAAACGTCGTCGTCGCCAATTTGTATATTATATTATCACGGAGTGTGATAGAGGCAGGTCCCGGACACTGTTAAGGGAGCTGCAGTCGTTTAGACAAAATGTGGCTTTTAGACTTTTGAACTAGACAAAACTGCAGACATTTGGTTAGACCGATTTTAATTTTTAAAACGCAATTTGATTAATTGACAAGTTTTCAATGCTTTCGCGGAGGTGATTTAGAAAATTTTGAAAATTTTTATTATTGGCTTTTTCCTGCGCGTACGTAAATTCATGTAGGACATAATATATAAACAGGCTATAGTTATCGACCGGGTGGGTACAGCCGATACGGGTATAGTTGTTAGTTTGGTGCATTCCACGAAATGTACCAAATTTCAAGATTACAAATAATAACCACCGGTATATTTCACCTATTTATTTCTCTCGTATTTTTTTTATACTTTATTCATTTTGCATCCGTAAACATTAAAAAACATTCAGTGATCGTGATTATACTGTACTGTCTGTACTGCGCACCAGTGGCGCCGATGTATAAAAAACTTAATGTTGCCAACTAGACCCAATATTGTGAACAAAACCACCTACCATGTTTACACATTTTTCCTTAATTTATCTAACAGTATTTATAGCAGTTAATTTTGAATTAATAGGACTAATTTGATGACTGATGTTTATATTGACTACGGCTGGGAAAAATTAAGGTATAAGAGTTGTAAACATGACTGCAGAGTTGCAACACAAACCCACCTATATTATAATATACCTCATACTGTGTTACGGTTGCAACAGATAGATATAGGGATCGGCGTCATTACTGTGCACACACTATACAGTACAAGCAAAGGAACACAAAATGCAATATTCATCAAAAACATGAAAAATCGGTAAGAAATATGTAAAATGAAAATTCATATTATCTGTGACCATACGATATTACGATGTATGGTACGACGTCGCGGTGTCGGGACGCTTTCTAGTGAAGTTGGCTAGCGTGTGGAAAGTAACATTAGTGTGTGTGAGACGCTAATTATTTGAAATCTTTAAATTCTAATTTAATTGATTCACTAGAGAACGTCCCGACATCGTGACCTACCATACATTCTAACATAAGAATGGTATGTACTGTATAGTTTGTACACACTGCACAGTACAGACAGTACAGTATAATGTTTTCTAATATTTACGGATGCAATAAATTAATAAAGTGTAAACAAAAATACAATAGAAACAAATAGGTGAAATATACCGAGTGGTTACTATTCGTGATCTTGAAATTTGGTGCGTTTCGTGGAACTATACCTGTATCGGCTGTACCCGGTCGGCCATTGTAGACTGTTAATATAATATAAATATGTGAGTTTACGTACACGCAGGAGCAAGTCAATAATGTAAATTATGATAGGTTTTGTTAATTTCAAAAAAGAGGTATTTAGACCGAAAAGCTAATTAAAACTGTAGGATTTTGGTTTATTGATTGAAAAGTTCACTAGGCTCCTGAAGAGCCGATTTTGAATATCGGTTATTCCATCTGAATTATAGAATTACAAAAATATGATTTTTTTTTTATTTATATTTTTTAACATAACTCTAATGATTTTAAAAATTTTCTAAATCACCTACGTATAGAAAACTTGTTAACCAATCAAATTTCGTTTTAAAAATGAAAATCCGTCAAACCAAATGTCTGCAGATTTGTCTAGCTTATTGGTCTAAAAAACCCCTTTTTTAACGACTGCAGCCCCCTTACTACGGGGAAGATACAAAATGTGTCAGCCATCTTCCCGTTGGTTAATTAGTGTGACCATACCGGGAAAACAAAAATAAAAATACAATTTTTATTCTAAAAATTAAATGCGCAATAGGCAGTAAACTATAATAACTTGAACTAATTGCTTAATAAACTTAATAAACTGAATTTTAGTTGTTTAAATAGCAGTCGTACAAGATTAGTGAACAAAACATGAACAGAAATACAAATTTAATAATAGCAAAAGTATATTTTATTTAGCAGAAATTGAAATATAATGCAGATTATGCTATTTTGATGGACAGAAGAAAATTAGAAGACAAGCTTGAATCGTGACAAGAGGTACTGCAAAAATCATAGATTGAAAATAAGTGAATGTATTGAGAGGAGAAATATGTAAAAGTAAACGATACTGAAAATACTATTCAGATAACTTCACTGCCAGGGCAATCCTGTCTTTGTCTGTTTACCTCTTGTTCACTTATACGACTGCTATTTGGCACAACTAAAATGCTGTTCATTAAGTTTATCAAGCAATTAATTCAAGTTGTTATAGTTTATTGCCTATTGAAAACCTATGATAAAAATCACATTTTCTTTTTGTTTTCCCGGCATTAAACAAATTATTTTTTAAATTTAATTATTTTTTTATTTATCACACAGGACACATTGATATAATAATAAAAATCATCTTTTTGTGTATAATGGTAGGTAGTACAATGACATAATATTAAATCAAATTTAAATGTAATGGTATACCCGAGTTTCCTACAGAAATCACTATTTACTAGGTATCTTATAAATTATGAGTGACAAGAAATAACAATATACTTAATAGTATATTAGTGTATAGACATATTATAATAGTATACAACTAAATATTATTAAGTTAATAAATATTAAAAACAAGTTTTTAATTACTAAATTTCTTTATTTTGTATATAATTAATTCTTATTAGCTAAAACTATTGCATTTCAACCAAATTACAAAATAAAACATATCACCGTCACATTATCTTATATGATAAAACAATAAATGAAAACTTATTACTTTTGAATATGTATTTTCAACTCCAACAAACGGAATTTGGATACAAAACAGTTTAATTTTAAGGAAAATCAAACAGCAACAGTTTTTTAATAAAGAAATTTATATAACTGTATACAGTCAAATTCGCTTATATCGGGTAACGCTTATATAGGTCGCTATATTTGTTATACTCGGGCACTCGGATGACAAAAACAAATTAGATTTTTTTGAACATTTGATTTATTATCATATATTTTAAACCCTATTACATTTGTAAGCAAAGAGAAAAAGTTTAAATTTACAAAAATGTAAACTCCCTTCTGAGTTATTTTTTTTTCTTTGTTCTTCATTTTTCATAATATTATATCTGAAATTTAACATAGCATTTATTTAATAGTTATTTACCTCAAAATTACAATATGCCATCCCTTAATATTAAGCACAGAATCAAGTTTTTTTTTCTTGTGGATATTGTTATAGGCGAATGTAAAACCAAAATTAATTTCAAAATAACATTGTTAAATGCGCAGATTAACGTTACTAGTTATAACCTATATCGTTTGATACTTGTATAGGACCAATATTACTGCAGATGAGAGATAAAATCATCCAATTACCTTCCTTAGAAATATTTTATTCGTGATATTGTTACCTATATATGGTCATCGTAAAATAAGCGGATTCGACTGTAATTAAATAAAACAAAAATATATGCATAATATAATATATTTATTTATTTATTAAAAAGAAATATATTGTACTTAGAAAGTTTTTTAATATAAAAAAAAAGTTTTTTCATTGATAAATGCAGGAAGAAATTGTTACCGGTAAGCCGGCAAGGGAAGGTTTAATTAAGTCGAACTATGTAGGCAATAAGTATTTGTCCTAAAATTATGCCAAGAGCTTGAATCTAAGATGTAATGAATACAAACAAGAGTTAAAATGTCACATTTTCGAAATTGACCCGGTTATGATTTTTAAATGTAATTACATGTACATTAGAAATACATAAGCTATTAATACAATTTTTAAATGTGATACATTTAGTTAGTGTCTACGGATTAAGATATACATAATTATTTTAGGGTACTTGTAACACTTTACTTATCGAGCGTTTTATACACAAGCATTAACGTATGCCCCAAGCATGTAGACCGGAGCAGACGAAATTGTAAGCCAATAGAGTTACAGAAAAAAAAAATAATAAATAGTATTATGAAAAAGTATAGACTTAATAAATATTATTACAGTATATTAATATTAATAGTATCATAGCAAACACACTTAAAATTATAGCACGGGCTTACTAATCGCAATAATTGACAAACTACTATAATTATTTGCTAACTTTAACAAGCTTATCGTAACATTAATATTAATTTGATTTTCTCTTATTTAAAGTGCTTGAGGTGTGATTATCACAAGATAAAAATTGAGTAATTTTAATTTCATATAAATGTGTACTAAAACAATGTTTTATAATATTCAATCACATAATGTACAACATGAGCTACATACATTTTTACGTATAAATTATATTGTGGTAACAACAGTTGTTGACGGATAAGAAAAAAACAGATAATGGAGGTTTTACTGCATTATAATCACAATAATAAAACTTATATCCTATGTAACAAACTCAATAATATTTGTATTACGGAACAATAAACTGTATTATAGTTAAATCTAAATACATTGCACAAAGGATCCATTACCTGTTTTATACAAGTAATACAAATGTATATATAACTAATGTTGTATTGTATCATATTATGTTTAAAAAAAATGTAACATACTTAAGACAGTTAAGTTCGATATATCTCGTCTTCCAAGTAATTTCAATAACATTGTAATTAATAAAACAATAGTTAAAACAATTTTTTAGAATGTTAATAGTCAACAAAATATTGATTATCGTTACACATTTTTCAAACAAATCAAAGAAATTAATATTTATACAAAAGACAAGGTAATTGATTCGGAACAAAAATTAAATATGGAAATAATATTGTTAAGATGAACCAAAAAATATTTATGTTATCATAAAGATGAATGCACTAAATGAAAAAACTACTACTTAAGCATTTAAATTTACTACGTCTTGTTTGCTTTTTCCCTTGCACCCAAAATAAATTTAAAACAATAATTAAAATAAAATTGAATGAAATTCTCTAGTTAGTATTGTACTATTATGTTGTAAATGACAGAATATTAACAAATTAAAATCATAATACAATTAAAATAATTATAAGTATAAATTATTAAGAACTTGTAAACAATATACATTTTTTTAAATAAATAATAATAAAAAATAGATTATCTAATTATGGAACACAAGATAAATAAAACAAATATCAATAAGAGATCTCATAATATAAATAAAATTCAGATGAATCATTGTGTCAATTAAGTACTTACTGATGTTATATATATATATTTTTTTTTATTAAAAATACAACAGTTAATAAAAATACTAACATTGCACAGAAATATTTGGTTAACAATTCATTAGAACATATTATGATTAAAGAGACTGTTAAATACAGTAAAACTCGCTTAAGACGCTTTCCCGCATAAGACGCTGTTTTTAGTCGGTCCCTAGACATTTCCTATACTAGTCAATGTAAAAATCACCTGTTAAGACGCTCAGTTTTTCTCTGTCTAATCGGGTAAAACGCTCTTTTTTTCAGCAGATTACGATAAATTTTAGAAGTTTTGTGAAAATAAAAATAGAATTTTTAGTATTATACGTGTTCTTATCGTTTTATTTTATCGCTATACCTATTTTATCATTACTTATTATAACAGTTTCACTGTATTTCATCGTATTATGAGATTTAGTAAGTGCTGTTCGTTCGCATGTGTATAACCGTAATTTCGTTATGGCTAGTGGTATAAAACGTAACGCAAAAATATAAGTATGTATGTATATTGTAATTATAATTAATTTATAAGTGTATTTCTCATTAAATTATGTTTAATAATAAAAAAATAAACTCGATATTTCAACCACATCATTTTGTTTCATTCCCGCATAAGACGCTTTCCCGCTTAAGACGTTCTAGAGAGCTGGTCCCTTAAAGAGCGTCTTAAGCGAGTTTTACTGTATAACTATTTAAAAGTCCGTTAAATTATAATAATGTTATAACCAGGGTTGTGCCAAGGGAGTGGTTTGGGAGGTTCAACCCCCCAAACCGTCTAGATTTTTTTTTATACGGTTTATACAATTTTAAATTGTTTTGATGAGTTATAATTTCAATTATTATTGCATTAGAAGACTTAGAAATATTGGTGAATAAAGAAACATCAACTACAAATCATCAAATTTTATGAGTTATATTGAATGGTTTATTTTTTGTTTCTTTCACGCTTCCTCTATGTAACCAATAACATATTGAAAATGTTATATGTTTTTAATGATGTGAAGTCAATATACTGCATTGCATTAAACAACAAACTTATAGAAAATATGTTCCATCAACTTCCCCTTTATAGTAATATAAAAGATGATATATCAATGTATAATATATTCATACCATTTTTGGATCACAACATTTTACTGAAATATTTATAAAACATAAATAAAACATATCTTCCTTAGAAACCCTTTTCCCAAATTGTATGATATATTCTTCCAAAGGACCATTGGAAGAATGCTTAACAGTTTATAGTGCTGTTTACTGGATACTAGTGCAATAAAAGAAGATTTTTTTTCTTTAGAAATCCAAATGGTTAAAATAGACAAATATATAAGACTATCAAATTGATTAAAACTTCTTTCTGGGTATGGTGGTACATTTTATCTTATAAGAATGAACTTTTTTTTAGTCTACACCACGTGAAAATGGACTACTTGGTTTAGCCCTCCTCTCAAATCATAACGGCATACCAGTAGTTCCAGATATAGTTCTTAAAAATTTGCAACATTATCAAGGATAGACCTTATTTTATAATTAATTTTTTTTCTTCTGTAAAATATTAATTTTATAATATTAAACTATTAATTGTACTAAAATATTAAAACATTTCACAGTAAAAATGTAAATAATATTTTATAAATAATTATATTATAATAGGTATCTATTTATAAATATTATAATACTATTCTTAGTTACATAATTAAGTCTAAAATGTACAACCCCACTTTAAAACTGAATCCTGGGCACACCCCTGGTTATAACTATAGCTATTCGACAGAACATTAGATAAATTATGAAAATATGAAAAACATTTAAAAAAATTTTTCAACACAAAATTATTTAATTGTTCAGCCAAAAAAGAATATTTGTTTTTGTGGCAAGTTGCTGGGAATTTTATGAATCAACACTTTCAGCTATAGTGTTTATGATAATTTCTCCTAAATTATCAGTTTCTAAATTGAAACTATCTTTTTCAGATGTACTTGGGATATTAGAAATACCAAGTGAATCGGTGTTCTCCATACTATTTAAACTGTATGGCTGCAATAATTCTGTAAAAGATTCAGGTTTGTTATCTATTATAGACATTCCTCTGGGTCTGTCCTGTGATAAAGGCACAAACGCAGATGGAAATGATTGGTATGGCTCATATAAAGTGTGAGAGTTATTCAACTGATAATTGTTCAATGTATTACTTTCAGGGGAGATGTGATGACCATCATAAACAGGCAAGAATGAATGATAGTTATAATCATTTAAACTGTGTTCATAGTGTTGTGGTTGATAATATGGTTGTATATTTCTAGAATCATGGTAAGAAAAATTAGATAGATGTGGTGATGTCATTGCCAGTTTGTTACATTGTTCCTCTTCTTGTGCTTCTCTCTTTTTAATTTCAAGTCTCATTATGGTGTGAATAAAGTGTTTTCGAACCCTTGCTGGATTAAACTCTATCCGACCAACAGAATTTCCACAACCATCCACTGTACACCCACATGGGAAATTCATTCTATCGACCTATAATACAAAAAGGATCATAATTACCACCACAAAAACTATAATAGCTTTTACTTTGATATATTTTATTTAAAATGTTGATTGTTCTTTTTCTAAAATATGTATGGTACAACTAAAATTGATATTCACTTCTCCCATGCTTTATTGATTTATTAGCACTATTCAAGGTGCATATGCACTAAACCAAATTTATATACGGGTAGAAGAAAATATGCAGTTCAATATCATTATTATACTAATATAATATACTTATTTTAATTTTGGAAGTATAAGACTAAAAACAGCAATAAAAATAAATATAATTATGTTTTAAGATATTTACTTGACATGTTATGCCTGCTTGAAAACAAGCACAAGTATCAGGATCACAAAAACCACGACATAAACAACCACAAAATTCTCTTGATAGCCTTATGCTTTTGCAATCATCCTTTTCAGAAGAATCAATTTTTTCAACACCAGCTGCTTTTAATAGAGCACGTCTTTGTCGTGTAGGTACAGGCTAATCAAACATTTAATTTAAAATTATTTTTAATCATTTCAAGTATAACTTATTAAATTTACTTGCCTGTAAAAAACTTCCGTTGCTATCTGAATCCAAATCAGCTTCAGATTCTGAATAAATATCTGCTGCTCCTACATCACTATCACTGTCATCACTATTTGTACCAGACACCTCTGACTGATTCAGATGAATCAAATTTCGGCGTATCCTACGTTGTTCAGCAATATATTCAGGAAGTGAAAAAACTCGTGAAGCACTATGAACTCTAGTCATTCCAAGAGTAGAACCACCCTAAAATATAATACAAAAATAGTTATAATTTCAAATTTATATTTTTAAGAAATTATATCATATTAATTTAAAAAGTTTCAAATTAAAAATGCATGATAAAATATTATACAATTTCAATAAATTCATCAAAAATTACTATGAATATTAAAATATTAAAATATTAAACAACATCTAAAATTATTACCTGTGATGGGACACATGTAAATCCTTGAACTCGAGGAAAATAGAATACCGTAACATTTGCAAAATTTATATTTTTACGTTTCTTCACTGTTGTGACCACATCAGACGACGAAGCACCGTAGTTGATAGGTTTGTTCCGTTTCAAAATGCCTTTAACAATTCCATAATTATTCCTAACTTCTAATTGTGGAACTGTATCTAGGACTGAATCTGAAAACTTTGGTTTGAGCACTTCCATTGCAGATAAAAATTCATTTGATGTTCTTTGCAAATCCTCAAAACTGGATTCTTGGTTTAATGTAAAATCATTTTTATATGTTAAATTTGATGTTGCTACTGATGTATCCAAAGTATTGCAGCTTTTGTCTTCAGCTAATTCTGATCCAAACCCAGAATCACTGCCATCATATCGATCTTGAATACATTCTACCTCTAAATCATTCTGAATACTAGTAAATCCAGTGTATATTTTACCATCATTTTCACTTGAACTTAATTTACTATTAGGCGATTCATTAGGTTTTTCCTCGCTAGACAGCTTGGTAGTGCATAATTTCTTTACCGGAGAATCAAAATAATAGCTATTGCTTCTTTTAAAAGGTGTTAAATTGCTTATAGCATCTGTTTGCTCACTTAAAAAGCAAGTATAATCATTTGAATATGTTGACATGCTTTGGCTACTTTGAGAAATTTCATCTCTACTAATTTCTTCAATAGAAAACCCTCTTTTTTTAGTAGCAGTATAAATATTATTTACATCTGAATAAGTCGTTTCACCAGTACTTGAAAAAACTTGAGTTTCATTAGTATTAATAGTAGACGTTGATGTTGGTAAACTCAAACATAGATTTTTATCATTGTCAACATAAGGTTCAACATGACAGTCCATATTGGTTTTATCCGCTGAATTTGATTTCATATTAATTAATAAATTTTGAACTATAATTTCAGAATCTTGTGTTGAAGATTTCGGAGCATCTGGGCAATTAGATATGGTGTTTAAAATAACAGGCTCCTTTACATCATGAACTTGGTCAACATTAGTCATATTTGTACTCGGACTGATATCATTATTATTTTTTAAGATGTGAGGTTTGCTTTCACTAGGTTGTTCTGTTTGCAACACTTCCATCGTATATGTCAACTACCTGTAACAGATAAATACATAAACCATTAAAAATAATCGAAAATATTTTAAAATATTAGTTACTACTATTTATATCAATACTATTTAGTTTAGGATGCAATAAAAAAATAAAAATGTGATTTATTTAATTATGGGCAAAATTAATTAAAATAGTTATAAACAAGTCATCAATAATATGTGTACAATAATAGAAATAGAAATACCTATAAAAAAAATGATTATTTTGTAGTAATAATTTAAATATGAACTGAAACTGGGTGTACTGGGTACCTACAAATAGAATATAATAAACATAGATTCTATAGAATAATATATTGCATAGTCATTCAAAGATATTAGGTTTGAGGTAGAGTGGTCTTAATTTTAATTTACAAGATATTTTCGTCAATTACCCGATTACTATACCAACAGAATAATGATGAAAAATTATATGAAAATGCATAGAACATAGTTGGAAAAAAATTGTCATAATACATTTAATAAACAGAATTAATAGAAAACAAGTGCATGAAGTGTGAATGCATTTTTGAAAAGAAAAAAATCCTTGGAAAAACTACTTGGTTAAATTAAATGACAGATGTACGAAAAATAATGATTGTAAAATTATGTAAATGCAATATAGGCGATAGAGACGCAATGGCGAAATTCATGACGACCGAAATGTAACGGTTGTTTATAAAGCGTGTCCCATCACGGTACCTATAATAGTGACGGGTGAGAACGGGTAAAAGGAGTGAATAACGGAATATTGTACGTGACTATGGGTTGGAGAGAATTTTTACCTGTTTCGGCCGACGGGAACGAGTGAAAAACGGTCAGATATCGAAGCGGCGAACAATCGCGCGGAACATTTTCAAACGGCGGCGGGAACGCGTGTGCGAGCGCGCTTCCCGGAGCGGAATGACGCGAAGCGCCGAGCGGCCGGCAGGCGAGCGCATTAAACGCCCGAAGTGCGGGGTGTCGAGCGGGCGACGGATGCCGACGGAACGCCGAGGACGCGCGTGCGAGACACGGGGGCGCGCGAGCACTACGGATTTACCGACGCGGGCGAGATGGATTCCGAACAGAAAGGAAAAAGGATTCTAGAGGTATGAACCGGCGTCAGACGGTAATCAAGACGCGCGAAGCCTACCTAGTTAATCGATAGGTTGTCCTGCGGCCGCCGGTACGTTCGTGTACGGTACGCGGTCGGAAGGATAACGACGAGTGCGGTTGAAAAAAATAAAAAATACGCGCGTACTCCGGCGCGCACGACGACGGCGGACGATTATCTTCGTGGTACTGGTTCGCGTACGGCGGCGGTTGTCCGTCGGTTATTGTTTTTTTTTTTTCCATTTCTTTCTCCCCGTCGATTTTTCCCCCCTTCGCGCGCACCTTTAACCGGTCGCGCACACACGCGCACGTACGTGGCGCCAATGCACACGCGCGCACACCATCGCACTCACACACCGTCAATCTCGGCGGTAATAATAATAATAATAATAATAATTGTCGCCGGGGCCAACGCACACGGTGGCGCGCGCACGCGCAAGCACCGGTTCACGCGAACACGCACACGCACGGTCAAACCGTTGACGGGGCGGGCCGGGGCGGTCGCCGTACAAAACGCGCCGCGTGTACCCGTCACTCCGGCCCCGCGCGCGCCTCATCGTCATCGGCGGCGGCGGCATACGACGGCACGCACGCACAACAGGCTGCGTACCCGCTACATTATACGGCGGCGGCGGCGGCGGCACAACCGCGTATGACCGCCAAGCGCGCGTATTGCGTTGCACACGCGCGCGCGCGCGACCGCGCGTTCCTTGAGGTATTTGCGTTATTTTCTCCGTGATACAATGACCGAACGCGCCGACGACGACGACGACGACGACGACGTTTCCATTGTGCACGGCCTCTCGCGCGACCGGCCGCGGCGGTTCGTTTCGCCCGAATGGAGAATATTCGGGTCGGAAACGTAACCGGCCGACGGACGATACGGTGCGAGTGCGACGACTATTATACCGTGGACGCTACGGTAAAAAATTCCAACACTCGCACCCAGGGCCGTCCTTAGGATTTCCGAGGCCCAGGGCGAAAATACTTTAAGCACCTTTTACATATTAAATCATCTATCGATAAACATATCATAATGACATTAATAATTCTTAGCACACAAAAAATTTGGTAGGTACCCCAGACACTATCAGAACTCAACACATCAGGGAATAAAACCAATTTTACTACTTTTTTCAAACGCGAGGCCCCAAATTTAAGCAAAAAGCGCGAGGCCCAGCGCCTGGGCCCTGCTCGCACCGTTCAAATCGTTCACCCACGTTCAATGAGCGTTTACGGATTTGTTGGAAAACTAAAGTCTTTGAACACGAAAACTACTACGTAGTGTCGTGGGCTTCTGAAAGAATAAAAATAATCGGCGCCGCCCGCGTGGCCGCAACGGTATAGGATCCTGTCCGCTAATTTTTTCAATCTATTTCTACAATTCTTTCGAGCCGGGCGAACACATCACTTTATTTTCAAAACACACGACAAACGAGTTTACTGCTTCTTGATTCGTACTTCGAGTGCGTATACTTCCAATTTTGCCATTTAGCATCGCACGAGTACGTTTAATAATGACATAATGGTATTGGTAAGAAACGCTTTCAGTCTGATATTACTAAATATTTCTTCTACAGAACGATTTTTTACGGGGAACAGCTTTTAAACACGAGAAAGGTAAGTAACCGTGTAGTGGGTCGCGTCGGTGGTAGGTTGTAAACAAGCAGTGAAATCCCCACTTTGATTTCGTCTATCCGAGCGCTGCGTCGATGTGCGCACGGAGTTCTTTTTTATAGTATACGCGACGAGGAGAGAGAAAACGACGAAAACGTTTTGCAATAGATACTGTACACTGTTATTGCTGTTGTAATGACACACAACGCGCTACGAGCAGCCTATGACGTAGGTGCTCCGCACTCGATGTGAAACAAGACCGCGTTTCTCGGTTTCGGTTCTATTTTTACAAGAGACACGCCAAGTGTAATGCGTTGCACGTCGCGCGCATACTCGGGTGTACACATTGGTACGCACGTCCTGACCGCGAACCGCGTGATCGTAGCAAATCACGCCACGAGGAGAACGAGTAGAATCGGACGCATGATAAACCGTAAGGTGCACGTGGGCGGCGGGCGCCTACTATAGGACTTTTCATACCGTCCGTCGTCCACCGGCGGTGGGAGGGGGCAAGGGGGGGTCCGGCGTGTTTAAAAAAAAAAAATAAAAAAATTTTCATGCTTTCGACGGCGTTTTCCTTTCCCCGCCGCGACATCCCGTGGCGTTATAACGATATCGTTGCACATTCGTCTCGATCCTTTTTCTCGGGTCGTTGCTCTACCGCCGCCGCCGCGCCGCTCCAACCCGGGTGTCGGCGAAGTGCATATTACACGGAGGACGCGGGACGAACGCGGCGAGGACATCCGCGTCTATACGCTCATCGGCCATCGCCTGACCCGTGCGAGGTATCCGCGAGCAGTGGTAAACATTGGGCTGCCCATTACAATGCCCGCTATTGTGTGACCGTACGATTATACGTATATTTCGTATTGTACGATACCTTGCCAGGACCACGCCGGCCGGTCTAGAGGTGGGAAGTTCCCAGGAACCCAACGGGCAACGATTCATCTCGCGGTTGTTTTCTAAACATTAATCAATACGACTCCGTGATAAATATATTCTTGATTGCTTAGTAAATTCGCTATTATAACTTATTCGTGTTGAAAAAATGTTTTAGTAATACATTATGAAATGCATATACATATATATTATACGTATCTGTTATCGAATACCAACTTGCGCTCGACGTTTTACGTAGTGAATCGTGTACGGTGCATTGTACTTTGTTAAGTATAAGATACGCCAGTGGTTTCTAAACTGTGAAGCCCGTCTCCCGAGGAACGCACGAAACCTTAACGGGGGAAGCGCGGAGAAAAATTGTATTCATTTATTTTCAGACCACTTTGTCACATACAAGTAAAAATTAATTTAATGTTTAAATAATAAAAATTCAAATAATTGTTGTAACCGGTGTCTTACTTTATTTCATGTATTCGTGGGAGGAGCAATAATAAAATTAAAAAAATACTCACTGTAGGCATTCAAAAAATCAATCGAACCTAAATCAGAGCAGAACGAGACCATTTTTTTTTGTTCATTTGAGATAAAAAAAACCATTGCGTGTTTTATATGAGTTTAAATTCCCGGCCTAATTCAACTCATACAATCCACCCCTGATGGCAGCTGAGGCATCAAAATGCTTTTGAACCACGATCCGCCCGCGCACGTGTCCGCCACGCGCCAAACGAATCAACGAAAAACACAAAGTTGTGTGTGTTCTCGGCTTTCGTTTACACGGCCTTAGAGTTTCGTAACGTACACATTCCACTTCCACGCTTAGTTGATAAAAAAATAGCCTCCTTGCAAGCACGCACTCGATTCCCTTAGACTTTGTAGCATTCATAAAAATCCAACGTTTTAGTTCAACCCCTCCTCCTCTACCTATAGGAAAATACCATGGACCCAAAATAACCATAAGTTTACTAATTGTTAAAAAAAGTTTTTATTGATTAAATTACACTATGAACTATACTCACAGCACTTTTATAAACATTTGTTTACCATTTTATCTTTTTTAAAATAAAGTTTATTAACAATAACTTATACATTTTTATTATAAAAACGAATTAAATCATTTTTAAAAAACTAAAATCACCAATATTAAAATAAATGTTGCATAAAACGTGTTGAAATAAATAAAATTTCGTTAAACTATTTTTCCCAATAGCTTAAAAACAGCTAAGTTAAATGTTTACTGTTTACTCATTATCACAAATACTTCAGTTATACGCTGAATTAAATGCTCTAAAAAATACTTTTAAATACTAAAGAAATTACTTTATAAAAATATATGTTCTTTTAAACTGATGTAAATTATAGAACGCCACAAAATAATAAATCAAATATGAAATCGAACATAAAATTTAAATCCAAAATGTTCAATATTTTTTTCATCTTTGACAATTAAATTATGAATTAAAAATAACCAGAAGAACGGTCGGTTGGTTACGTGGCTATATTTCGATTATTAATGTAGGTGCCTAATACATTATATAAGAACAATTCCCTTATTAAAAGTAAAAAATACACAAAAAATTCAAAGCGTAAATTTCATATTTAAACAATTTGGTAAACAACATTACATGTTATTAATCAGTTAATTGAAAGCACAATTAAGAAATAATTAATTAAAGTACATTTAACATTTTAAAGCAGTAATTAACTATAAGAATTTTGATCGTATAAGCAGTCAATGAAAGTTTTCCTTATGTATTTACCTACCAAGACACTTACATTTTAGGATTAAAATTAATTTCCTTTTCAAAACCTTTGCCCTAGCGCGTGCTAGCCTCGCACATAAATCCAACCCTATTAAATTAAATTAAATTTACCCTTATTTTAACCTAGCTCCATCATAAATATTATCATTAAGTACGATAGAAATCGTGTTATGTTAATACCATAATTGTTATTTGTTATTTATTACTTATTTAAATTTTAGTTTTTAACTGTGATTGCATTTTATTTAATGCAACTGTATTAGTACCATAATTGAATAATGGATTATTTAAAAACATATGTATCCGTACGTTAATATTTAAAGCATTTATTAATATTTAATATTTTGAAATGTGTGTTAAATTTGGTAAAAATGTATTTTTTGATTCAAATTATTATATATGTAAAAGAATAAATGTATGTATGCTTATTTTGACTATTAAGAATAAACTAAATATTATTGTACCGAAACTATTAATACTTTTAAAATATTCAGGTGGAATCATTATCAGTTGAGCATTAAATAATAAAAACATTTTATAAAAGAGTTTTTTTTTTACAAAAAATGTGTGTGTGTATCGATATTCATATTTTACAAGATTTTATTTCTCTAGTGTGACATGGTCAAGTGGAATGATTTGCCGAAGTCGCTCAGAACTCAGAATTTAGTGCTGCTGTTAATCACAACCCGGCTTGCTAACAGTCGAATGGACGACCTTAACGGCGTTTTCCATGTCTACAGTACTCTACACTACTTATTTACTTATTAAAAAGTATATATGTATTTTTTAAATTGAATGAAATGCGTTACCTTACACTATAAGTTTTCAATTCCGTTTTTAAGACTGAACTGACCATTTACATATTTAAATTACATTGACGTAGTTACAATTAGACTTAATATATTTTTGTTCCTCTGGAATGAATAATGATACATAATAATAATATTTATATTTATATTAAATATGCATATAAATTAGATAGGTATATTTACAATAAAATGATAATGAAACAGATACACCCAATCAGTTAATACGATCAAATAATGTGTCACACTTAGACTTAGTAAGTTTCTTTGGTAGTTAAGATTTGGATAATATGAATCAAAAGTGCAAGTAATGTGGATAGTGTTATAGTAAAATACGATATAATTAGTGTACACTGTACGTATTAATATATGTATTAACTTTTAAGCCATCAGCTGTGCTGTCAAGTAAAACTTCTCTGGGATTCAAGTTGTAAACACGTCTTGTAAGTTATTATTTTACTTTTATATCATATTTAAATTGTAATCCTAAACTCCGAATTTTCCCAAAACAATATTATTGTGCGTAAAAAAATGTATTTCTGTACAGGTAAGTATTAAAGTCGTAGAGCGTGTTTTTTAAAAGCATCATATATTTTAGTAGAAGAAAATTTTGGATTTCCGTAAGTTTGACTTTGTTCAAGTTCAATAGTATAACGTATATTATGGCGTTGTATACATTATATTGGTCGTTGTATTCTTAAAAAAATTTGTCATCATTGTTGTTAGTAATGTTATGACCTTATTGCCTTAGAATTTTTTTTCTCGCAATTTACGCCGGAAACCCTCTATCAGCGGTTTCTTTTTCAAGAACAATTAATAATGCACGTTTTTTATATCTTCTTGCATACAACCGCAGTATAGATAAAATAAACTAACTGTTGTCTTGTATCATCCATTGTAGTTGCGGGTGTCATGACTGTATGAAATATAACGTGTAATGACGTAATGTGTATCATATATTATAATGTTGTTGCACCTAATCGCAGTCGGAGACTTCATTTCTATATAAATATTTGATATTTCATTACACGCGAGTACGCAACTGAAATTACATATTCCTAATCACATAGCACACAACTTCGCGTCGGGCGCAAGACAAACCAAAACCAATTACCAATTAAAAATAAGTAAGTAAAAAAAAAAAAAGAATTCGATAGTACGCTCGTAGGAAAACAAAGAAGTTTATGCTAATAACGAGTAGTAACAAAGAAATCTCCACGTGTACGACAAAGTCTGGAAGTCCTTATGCCGTGAGCGTGGGTGTACGTGTGTGCGCGTGTGTGTGTAAATATTATTATAATTTATAATGTAGGTACAATGTACATATTATTATTGAATATCTACCCGGTGTCGGAGTGTAAACGATGTAATATATTGTATGCATAAGTTATAGTATAATACGACATGTATATTTCATTTTCCCAGTAAATGCGATTACCGAAACCATACTCGAAAAAAAAAGTGATTCAATATAATATACCTGTCTCCAAACACGTTCACCGCGCGTTCCACCGATCCGCATAACAATTTGACGTACTGCGATATATTATATTATGTATAATATCATAATACCATATTATCACAACGCGCGTACGATGAAAATTCACTCTAATCGTTTTATCCGTGTACCTTACCACGTATGATGTATAATGTATCATGCGTAAATATTTATATATCTGTGTCCCCGTCCGTCAATCGGTACATTAAGCATTGGATATGTGTCAATGCGGTAGTGAGTATTTTTCGCGTTGTTTTTATTACTGAATCCGACGCGAAAACATTTCATGCTATAAAACGCACCTAAAAAAAAAAAAATCGACGTTTTCGACGGGAATTATCCTAATACCCATCATCATTGATTATTATTGATTGATCGATGATGATACAATCTTGTAATACGAGAGAGCTTAACCTACGCGTACCTTAGCTCTAAAAATCATAACCAAATTCGTGCGAAACGTCAAACGACCCACACGCAGATCGGTGATGCGTAAATTAGTGTTTATCTATCCGTTTTTATCCTCCAACTTAATTATTATCTTACGCGAACCGAAGGATTTCAGCAGTTGTATTTGCTTTGCCGGGAATAATTTGTTTGTTAAGTATATGCGTGGGTATGTCGCCCATTTAAGTTAAACTAGATTATAACGGTCGAGGGATAAGCCGCGCTAAGGTCACTTAGACTTAGATACATTGGAGATGGATCTTAATGACTCTCGTACATTGTTACGTTTTTCGTGTGATGTAGACACATATACGACGTGAACTTTGCCCAACTCTTTGTACAAATATTATAATGTGCATAGATTATTGTTGTTCGCCATTCAACCCTCATCGCGTAAATCATAACGCCATACGTTTTGTAGACATAAGCGTGCACGCTGAGTGTTATATTTTGAACTGTTACAATATCATTCTTCGAATTTTAAATAATGTATGTTAATGAAGCCATATTGGCGCTAATTTTGAATCAGGTTCACTGAAATCCATTTAGTAAATGTACGCTTTCTCGTGGCACTTTCGAACTGTTTGCAATACGTTTTCAAGGAGTAGTGCCCAAACATTTTCATTTGGTTTTATTAATTGGTCAAATATTTGGGGTTCACCGCAGAAACTATAATAGTCTATGGTTGTTAATTTTGGTTCTAAGAATTGTAAAAAAAAAAAAAATGTACGAGGTGTTCTGATCGCAGAGTTACATTTAAAAACTTATGATTAAAACCATAAATCAATTATAGTATGTTAATATTTGATATGAACAATTAATAATAACATAAATAATTTATAATACTGCGAATGGGTGTTTAATTGTTTTCGCGAACTAGGTCGGTACGATGATTTTATTTTTTGATATGAAATGTGTAATTTAAAATTTACCATTGGGGTTTTAAACTTGAAATTTATATTTTTTGTTTCTCAACTGTGTTTTCACTACTTAATTATAGTCATTAATAAAATGTTGACTTTATAATAACCATAATTTTTGTATGAGTAGTTACAATTTAATAAAACTATGGTAAGTCGAGGTTGTTTAGAATAGTTTTTCGAAAGTTATGATTTACTTATTATTTTTTTCAGCATTAAAAATACTATCTTCAACAACCCATCAAATACAGTATTATAATTTTTTTATTGATTACTTGTAATAATAATTGTGTTAATATTTTAATAGTTGTTGTATGGGTTGTTTACAACACTATTTAATACTTTTTTCGAAGAGTGCATGGCAAGTTAAGGCAAGATATAGTAAGTACATGGGTTTTAAAGGGTTCAGAAAAAGAAAAAAAAAATTTAATCAAATTTATTTTTGTAAATACATTTTTTTTTTTTTTACTGCATATCAAAGAGGTTAAAATAATAATTTATTACAAAGAAGAAATGATCGGTTTCGACTTCTTATCGCGGCCGTATAGAAAACTTCAGAAATTATGTTATCAGCTAATTGGTTGATATGGTAATAATATAAGTTAATTTGCTAATAAAATAATTAGTAATTACACTTTTTTTTTTATCTGTTGTTAATTGATTGTTTTATATTATCATCCAAGTTAATAGCACACTTTAAAAGAAATATCCACCTCAAAACTAAATAGATACAGGCTAAAACAATGAAAGAGGAAAAAAAAACATTGACGTAAAACCAATTAAAATATTTTAAGAATCTATAAAGTGTTTGAAACATTCATGGTTAAGATTTCACAAGTTTAGAAATGCATTAAATGACAGGAATTTTTTAAAACAAAAAACGAAAAATTCAATTTTTTAAATACCAGAAGTGCAACAATAATTATGTTATATTTATATCGTGGGAAGAAAAAACTTATTTTATTTGCTATATTTACATATAAACTGTATTTAAAACTTTTAACATTTACGGTAGTTCATAGTTATCGCCTTTATTATAATTATCATGCCAAACTAGCTTAATGAGTTATAATTAAATGGACTTCCCCGTTCCATTATGATGAGCATACTACAATAGGTAGTAATTAGTTATAAACTGATATACACGGTAGGTATAAGAAAAATGCGTTGCGTTCGATGCAGTAGGTAGTAGTTGTATTTTATATAATTACTATAAAGTTGATTGCAATAATTATTTATTTTAAATTGTATAATGATATGTACAATCTGTACACTAGGCACAATAAGCATGTGTGAGCAGTGAATATAAAGGTCATGATAGTCGTGATTGAAGAACCCATTAGTGATACATCAGAATTGCAATAAAAAATATTTATTGGTTGGACAGGTTAATATCAATTAAATTGTTTTCATTTTCGAGATAAAAAAAATTAAGCTGTTTTACAACAATTGTTTTTATAAAAATGAACAGGCAAACAGCTTAACTTAATATGTAGTCATCGGATAGCTGACTAGCATGTAGGTATTTACATATCTAGTGATAGTAGAGTATGGGTACACTAAACGCGAAAATTATATTGAATGTGTAGATCATCTCTTACTGCAATACATTATGAATAGAAAATATTAAAATTAAGATAAATAATTCGACCTAAATTAAATTAATTTAGGATATAGTTGAGTTTATATAATTTAACAGACAAAATTCTAAACTTTTTCTTTGTTTTATTTTCAAAGGCACTATTTTCAAAGACAACTATCTAATGCATTTGTCGAAAAAATACGAGTAGTGAAAAAAATTGTTTTTATGCAATTCGATTTACTTGGAAATTATAACATTTAGCATTTATAATTAAAATTAAAACAAAATATGTCTTTATGTATTGTGTGATGACTATTTCAGTCTTAAATCTAATATATATGGTTGGATACGAATATGCGATACTATATAGTTTTATATTTTAGATTCTGAGTGGAACAAGGATTGTATCAGTTTCTTCATAACGTGTGTGTTTTTTTTTGTCTGTGTATACGATTTCGACTAGAAGGATTGCTCCAGTACATATTTATAGTACTTTTCTGGTATGAAATGTTGTTAAGAAAGTACTATGGATGCGTATTTTTTTAATTTCTCAGCGGTTTTCCGAATAATTGAGAAAAGCAGAAAAAATATTTTAAAATACTTCAACCTAGGTCGAGAATCGAGAACACTGCACCGTCTAATATATTTCGTCTCACACTATCCACTTGTTTATATTTCATAGGTACAAGATTTTTCATAAGATTTTCTTTGTAGCCAATGAAAAAATATTAATCAGAATGTTGCTTAGAATTTTTATAAGCGTTAGAAAATGAACATTTGACGAAATTGGGTATTTAAAAAAATTTAAAGATACTGATCAATCCGACTTCTTTCACTCAGAATCGTTTTTTCGAGAGCAATAGTTCGTTGGTTTCAAGTTTTAAAAAACCCAGCGCTGTATCTCATCCGACCCAGGAGTTTCGTCCTTTCTTAAATAATGATGCCTAGTATTTATTAAAAGAAATTTCACTGCTAACAAAAAAAATTGAAAAATTAACTAAAAACAAACATATGGTATTGTGCAATAATGTTGACACAAGTAAAAAATAGAAATAGCTGTAGGTACTTATTAATTTATATTATGTAATAAATAATAATGTCTCAACCCGACTTTTATTTTTACTTCATCAATATTGTTTTATGCGTTATGTAACAATGGTGTCTACATTAGAGATATACTTATAGAGTGACTATTGTTTTTAGTTTTTTTATCATAGGTAAAAATTTCAATGAACTATCTTAATATAAAAAATCTATTTAAATTCGTTTCAAAAATTATAGCTTACCTGTTATTTACTTGTATTATATTTTCCTATATCAAAATCGTGTTTTTGGTCGTCATCAGTCTATCAGCTCGATACGCTGTTCAAGAAAAAATATTTAATCCTTGCTTTAAGTAACTCGCATATTTTTGCACAGTCTCCGGCTTACTACAAATTATATGTCCAAAACTCGATTATACTGAATTGCGTTTACTTAACATACTCCTAACCACCTGCTTTGAATTTACCTTGTTGACGTAAATGGTGTTGCAAGGAACTTTGTCTTTGAAAATTGAATAATACGCTAAAAAAAATTATTGCGATGAAACAATCGGGGAGAGTTATAAATTTATAAGTTATAACTATTCTTCGATTATTTGGGAAAGAACTATTCATACATGCTTCAGGTGCAGGGGCGGATCTAATCAGGACAACCAGGGCCCAGGTTCCGGGGTCTCCAAGATATGTCAAAGTTTGAGGACCACAGAACATTTAAGATTATTCATAACATTAAAAGAAGAAAATTTTTTTTTAAATAAATATTATTAGCGATTATGATTAAAATATTTTAATAAATAGATATATCCAATTTTCATGTTTTCTAAGGTCTGTTTTTTTTTCGTAAAAATCGATAGAATTATAATGGTCAGACAAAATGTTTTAAAATGTTATACAATGTTCCTCTGACTTAGTTCATACTGATTAATCAAAAAAATTTAAGCTTTTTTTCATAAAAAAAATTGAATTTGGACGAAACTAGAAAGATATGCATAATTTTTGTTGTTAAAAATTCATAAAAGTTTTAATTTTAATATATCAGGCTTGACTTTAAATGACACTATGACTGTCACAACTTAAATTCAAAATTGTTTTGCATTATACAAAATTTATATGTTTATTTTGCGTCAAGTGAAAAACGCTGAAGAATTTTAATTGACATTTTAATAGTGGGTGATGTTATTTTTTTAGCTTCCAGAATCACTATCTTATAATTAATATTTATATCATAACATTAAATGTCCGTGTTTATTAGGGCCTCCATCTTTTATAGACTCCCAGAGCTACCAAGTTTCACGCTACGCCACTGTTCAAGTGTTTTGAGTACCTAACGTGTACAAAATGAATAGGTGCGATAAGCGATATAAAAGATATAAAAATAGTATATAAATTCTAAAATATAGGAACGCATAGATTCCGCAACTATGTAACTTTAAATAGTTTATATAGAAATAGAAAAATAATATAGTACGTATGCAGTAAGTTTAAGTATCGGGAGTCGGAAGTACCTACTCTAAAATCTGAATTTTTGAACTGGACACCAAAAATGTTGCGCGACGTGAAAAAGTCTACAGCGAAACTGTGTAATTACGAGTATACCCTAGGGCCTAGGTGGTACATTAAATGGCCAATTTTATTTGAGTTATTGGTTCTCGGATGATTATACGAGAAGAAAACGTGGGACAAATGAAAAAGTGTAGGTGAGAAGACCTGCATTCAGTTTATCCGCCTTGATTCATATTTCATATAACTACAAGTCATACATAACAAATTTTAAATAATTTTAACATAATTTTATATAAGATCAGCAAAATGTGCACAGTACTGAATTATATCAGTTAATTGGCAGTAACATAATTTAATAAAAATATATATTAATGGTATATTTAAGAAATAATAAGACAACGTAAATTGTTAATAAATTAAAAATTAAAATGTTTAAATAATAGATAATCAAGGCTCATCATAATCGGATTTTAATAATATGTTATAGTTATGAGTTTATGACCGTTATTAAAATTGTCTATATTTTTATCCAGCACTTCAAGTTCATACTAAATGTTCATTGTTAATTATAATAACATTTTATACGATTTGTTTAAAAATTGCAAAAATAAATGAATAAGGGACATTTGGCGAGTTGACATTAAGTATTTAGATTAGACGTCATGACGTTGTACATCGTACATCTTACGCCTCCGATAGTAGTTTTCATTGAAAATATAACAATTTTCAATGATTTAATAATAAAAGTAAACAATTGATTGTTTATTGTCAGCACCGTCACCGTGTCAGATAGATAATGGATTAATAAATAAAATTGTATTTTTTTTCGTGTTCCTTCCCGAAGACACACTAAAATATGCAAATGTGAGACAATATTGTACGTATAAATAAAAACACTGATCGCAACTATACACGTTTACACTGCACATAATTCTACCCTCAATTTACATCATAAATTGGTTTTAAATTCAAATAAATGCCCACGATAATATTCCATGGGTATCTACGATTTTTTATTTTTTTTATATTTTATGCGTAAATACACCACAATACTTGGCCACTACTGAAAAATATTTAGTTTCGTTCAGCTCTTCAAATTATTAACTAGCTAATAAAACGTGTACGTCATGAGTTACGATTAAAAATATAAATTGCACAATATCATTGTATAATTTGATTAAAAGTATGATATTGCACGCATCTATGTGGTGTAATGGCCTTATGGGCTCTCACATAGTCATAATGTAGGTAGTTAGTGATATAATAATATACCCTCGTGCTATTTATGGTGTACAATGTATAATATAGGTACACCCTATAATGCTATAGGGTAATTTCAGAGCGAAAAAATAATTTCATTGATGAATCATACTACATTCGTACGCAAACTGTCTGTTCTATTATTAAGCTTATGGTACCACGAAATTGACCACTTTATGATTATGAAACATTTTAAATAGTCGTGTTCTTTATTATTGTTGACACATTTACTTTAGCTTATGATTTCCACAGCATTAATTAAGTTATACGATGCTGATTAAAAATAGTTGCCAATTGTTTTTGGGAGCTCCATATATTATTATTTTTAGTTCATTACGTGAAATAAGTTTATTTTTAAATTAATTTTTTTCAGTAAAATGCAATAACACAACAGCCAATAGATGCTAGTTCATAAAAAACAAATCGATCACAACTTTTGTAGGCATTAATACAATATATTGATCTTTAAAATTGTTACTTCACATTTATAAGTGTCAAATAATAATTGTGTACTCATGTAACAACAGGTTATTCATCATTTGTACGGTACTGATTTAGTGCGCACTGGTATCTAGCAAACACATTTATGGCATTATAAAAACGAAATTATCGAATACCATTTTTTATGTCTTAGTGTACACAATTAAATTCGAGTTTCTAAAAATCAACGATTAAATATTTCTGTATATACATTATGTATTGAACTGATAAAATGTATAGTTTTATGTACTATTTCAACAACTCAATGTCTATTATAATACTACGATTTCTTCTTCTGCACACTAGTACGTACACGACGTAATGTTGGTATGATTATTAATGAATACAATCATTTTTTAGGTTTATTTTTTTTTTTTACTTTAGTGTATTTATGTCGTATTTAAAGTTCGAACAAACGTAAACGCCTAAAACTACTCAATCGGTTCTACGATTTAATGTCATCCGTTGTTTGGCAGTCGACATTTTTCTTATTTTATACCGTTCGTGAAGTCTATGAATACTACAAATGACACAGTGCAGACTAAAAATAAAACGTTCGAGTAACTATCAGTTTTACCGTCAGAATAAGATATACGGTATTGCAATATTTGTTTTATAATAGTATGACGTGCATTGATTTCTTACGTATTTCATCATATTACGGTTTTAAACACCACACCACACCGCCTAAACGTAACAGTGTTTGTTTCTAGCTTATTGTCAAGACAAAACAATATTTGTGATATGGTCCCCATATGACACGTCCGTAAAAATATTTCAAGGGCTCATGAACTGATTTTCTAGTAGGTAGGTATAGCTATGAAATATGTGACTAACCGCGCTTGAACTAAGCCTGGTTTTGTGCCGTGTGGTATTCATATTCAAGTTATTTATATCGGCCCCTTCTAAAATAAAAAAAAAAAAAAAACTAAATCGAGGTTGACTATTCAATGTGATATAATGTGTCTACTCGACATAAAAACTATTAAATGTAATACATATTGTTAGTCAGCTACACATCAGGTATAACCGTATTTCGAAGAAGAATACGTCAAGTTAATGTATACGTTTCTTTTAATGAATTTTTACAACAGAATATTATGCATAAAAATATAATACAGCTCTGTTACGGATAATATAATTCACAACGATATGGTAATACAACTTACGCTTGTGCATATTCCATATGTCTATAGGATAGTGATTTTTTTTCCAATGTGTAATGTAATGTATAAACGTTTTTGTAATATAAAAAAAAAAAATTCGAAAAATAACGAAGGAATGTATTATTTCGTCTTGAACCCATAACGAATATTCCATGATAATATTATAATATATAGGCTTCGTAATGTAATATTTATTATGGTCTTATAAACAGTAAACCTACATGTTAAACGCATGATGAATACGATTTTTTTAAAAAATAAATTACCCGATCAGTATAAACTGCTCACTATATTATGTTACATATTATATATTTTAAGATGTCACTTCTTAGTTTGGATCCCGAATATAAGTAGATACTACGATGTACAAACAGATGGACCGTCAAAAATATAAAAAAAATTATGTAAATATTATGAAACAATATTGTAAGTTAAACTATTTCGCTTTAAAATGTTGTTTTTTTTATGAAAGAGTGGCGTGTAGAGAAATATTCAAAATTATTCTTTCCATCGCTCGGTTCGTATTATTCTCGTGCGTCCTTCACCGTTCGAAGTGAAAGCTACTCTAAGGATACCAGATCGTTCGTCATATTCATAAACACAAAATATTTTCCATTATGAATTATGATATTCCGTGACATTTTTAATAGTTTCCAAATCTGACAGGAATTTGCTTCCATACTGATATACCATTCAAAGTATGTTTTTGATTTGAACAGGTGCAATACGCGATTTATGAGTGCGATATTATTTAGTGAGATTCTCAATTTAAATTGAAAATATTACCCATTACATAGTGTAAGTCTTATTTTATAATAATTAAATATTAAAAATTATAATTTATAATTACCTATGTAAAGCTTATTTATTATAGTTGTTTATACTTATTATATTGAAAATTTAGTATAATCAATTCTTAATTATTATTGTGTAATCGTTATACCCATGCATACGCAACCTTGAGTAAAATGTAATCGATTTCTTATAAGAGTTGTTGTATTCAATTAGGGTGGATAGGTACACATCAACTTCACTTCAGCCTAAGAAGAAAACATGTTATCTATATAAATACCGTTGTGGAAGTAAAAATGTCTAATTTATCTAGATACTTATTTTACGTGGCCTAATATATGGCTTTCCTAGTCCGTTTTAAAGAAACTTTTTCAGTACCTAGCTAAGTTAATATTGAGTGAAATTTTAGTTTACGAATTAAATGCAACTGACTCATAGAATGTAATTATCCAAGAAAAGATCTTGTATATTCAATTTGATTTTAAAATATTTGTTCAGTTTTGCAATCATAATGGTCAACGTAATTTTTAGAAAATCAATTATATAATTATTGTTAACTTTGCCTGATGTTAAACCTGTATGAACTCCTAGAATTTTTTTTACAACATACCAATAACTAATTATTTTGTATAAAGTAGTACAGAATACTTATCATAATTGTACTGTTAATACATACAAAAACGAAATTACATCACATCGCTTAAGAAGACGCCGTACCCGCACGTGTTGTCTCCGTCTTACAAAAGTACAGCATACCAAATTTGCGTTCAGTCGTTCGAAATTTCGAATGTAGTGTTTTTAGATTTAATAACAGAGTTAAATATCGGAAAAACCGACCAAAATAACGTACAAAATGTACGTCACTTTATCTTTGATAACAGGTCAGTTTAATCTAATATAAAATTAACAACACAACATTTAAATCAGTGAACGCGAATTTGCTATATTGTACGTTTGTAAGACGGGGACAACACGTGAAGGTGTGGCGTCCTCTTCAATAATATTACTACGAATTGTGGAAAGTGTAAACCCACAGTATCATATAGAATCTATATTATAGATACTCAATTCATGATGAAAAAACTAAATTGCTTTTATTAGTTATATATTGAGTATTATGAAATGTACAAGTGTAAAAAATTCGTATTTCGTATACATGGAATATTATTGTATACCCAAATGAAAGTCTTAGATGAAATCGTTCTTGTGTCTACGATGCTCACGAGTTGAGGCTTTTTTTTTGATAATATCTAGTGTTTGTAATGTAAAATACGTTAATACTTAACATTTTGTGACCACAGTTACAGCGAAATCGCACAATGTAATACCGCAGCTATAGGATCGTCAAAATGTTGTGCGCGACGCGTGGGCAGTGAAAGCGTTTGCGTAAATATAGTCAGCGGGTTCGATTTGTACACTGTTGAGTATAAGTAGTAATTCGATGATGGATATACGGTGCGGTACCTATCTTTTTTTTTCGTTTTACTTTTATAAATGGCAAGCACACGCCCACGCACAACCCGACACGCGCTCACAAACGAATTACGAGTTTTAATTGTGCACGCATTTCCTCAAGTGACTAAAATACAACATTTCAAATTACTTTAATGGATACAGGACCCAGCGGTATAAGTACTCGTACGCAGGCAGAGTGGTAAAGTAAGGCCACGAAGTCCTATACTACATATTTGTAGCACTATAGACGTATACGTATAGGTTTAGAACAAAACATAAAATGTTCCGGGTGGCAGTTTGTTTTTATTGTGATTACATCTTACTAATTGGACCTTTTCATTTTACCGTAACACATAAAAATACGATTGGCATTTTTATGTTTCAAACACAAATTCATGTTCATGATGCGCTCTTCAATACACACCGACCATATTATAGCCTATATTATATACGAGATTTCTGAAAATTAATATCACGAGTCCACTTGGTGGTACACTACACTGTATTGGAACAGCCACTACTGATAATATTTAAATGTGTACTCATTGATATGCCATATTTACACAATTACTAATCAGTGATAACAACGTACTTCACATTAAATTAAAATCAAAATACACAATAACACAATACTTCTATCACTGCTGTTCACAATATCATATTTTTTGCGTACACTCGAGACTAGTCACTTTAAGACTAAATTGCTTAAATTATTGTCGAATGACCGTAAAAAATAATGATACAATTACACAATTGTATCATTATAATAATAAACGATTAACCAGGTGGTAAATTAGGTCCATACAGACGGAACTGATTGATCATAATATACAATGACAAGTATTGATAGAATAAATAATGATTTGTAAAAAATATCTTTGTTTCACCGTTGAAGTGTTCTGTGTATGCGGTTACGTATCATGTTTGTATAAAAGTCGTATTACAGATACCTACACCAGTGGTTCAATACCGCTACTTCGCGAGAGAGCGAGATGTCAGAAATCCCTCTATCTAAGTGTGTTCGTATATGAGAATATACAATGTAACAATACGGTCTACGTGTTTCTCTTAATATGTATTTGGACAAAATAAATTTGTATATGGTATGTTATAATACCAGTATTCAAAGGCTTACAATATTTATTCTTGATATTCAAATCTTGCTGGCATACTATTCGGGAATTAATCAAAAAATTCAACAAAGTACAGTACACTAAAGAAATTAATTGGATTTATTTCTTGTATTTTATTGAAATAATGTAGTAGTTAACCCAAAATCAAAGCTCGTGGTCAATGATATAAGTAATGCACCAAAAAAAAAAAAAAAAAATAAGTCTTGACACCACTAATATAATATTCGGTGCATTATTGAAAGAATGGTGTGAACTCACGGAAGCTACCGAACTGAACAAGAGTAACAAAATGTTCCCGCAGTTTGCTATGAAAACATTCACGGTGGTCTTGTAGTCCTACGGGAACTAGACAAGATGTACTCCATGCGGACGTTTAGTAAAATAAAAATGTTCGGTATCTGGTTGGAAACCGGATGGTGACGAATGATGATCCTTCACTGTCCGAACGCATAAGACGGCGGAGGACACGGACGCGTGTCACGGGCACATGGCGTCTAAAATAGGTTCTCGCGATACCGCTTGGAAACGTGAGCGCGATCGTGAATCAGATATCTGACGAGCAAACGCATATTTGTACATAATACAACGGCACAAGGTGTGCACTACGGTGCGGACGAGGCGGGTGAGGGGCGACCGGGGGGGGGGGGGGCGTGTGTGGGGGGGGGCGTGGGGGACAACTTACACTTTTCGTTTGCGGTGCATTTGGATTCGGGTTTCCGGCGGTGTCGATGTCGACGGCTTCAGCAGCAGCAGCAGCAGCAGCGGAAGTACGAGTACGAGCCGTAGCAACGGCGGTCGTGGTGCGGACGGAACTGGACGAATTCGACTTTTCAAAAATCATAATCGCGCGCGTTCCGGTGCCGCGGAGAAGACGCTGGGGCGGTGGGGGCCTTCGGTTCAGCGCCGGAACATCAGCTCGTCGCCGTCACGTGCAAGCCGATCGCGGTAACCGCAGTCGTCGTCGTCGTCGTCGTCGTCGTCGTCGTCGTTTGGCGACGGACCGAGCGTTCTTCCGACATGGCCTACACGTTCACACCGGCAGTTCGCACTCGTCGAGCAGCGGCGTCACGCGGCGCCGCATGCGATGTGTCCGCGGATTACCAGTAGGACGCGGGGGTGTAAGCGGGTCGGTGCGAGAGGGCGACGGGGTGTGGGGGATGAGGGAAAACGAGTGCGAGTGAGCGAGTGAGAGACCGTGAGGCGGAGAGAGAGAGAGAGAGAGAGAGAAAGGGCGAACGGGGGAAAGTGAGAAAGGGATATCGCATGTATGACGAGTGAGAGAGAGACAGCGACGGATGTATCGAGTGAGAGACGATCGTGCGAGGGCGATCGGCGGCGACGCGACAGTGAACGCTCGCGCGAGCTCGTGGCGTAACGTACGTCGACAGAGTCCGGGAATCGCGAGACTTCGGGGGTTGTGATGTACGCGCTCGGCAAAGTTCGGGTTCAAAGCAACTTGTGCGTGCAATATTGATCTTAGCATATTTTTGATACCGCGAGCTCCGCTATGTACATTTATATATATACATGGAGTTTGTATATATGTGTACATTATGTATACATAGCATATACCATATAATTGCGTGTGTGTGTGTGTGTGTGTGTGAGCGGGCGCGTGTGTGCGCGCATGTATATATGTACAAGTACAATAATGTGTATGTATATAAGCGACGAGCGCTCGTAAATCACTCGGGTCCGACATTTTTGTCGATCTGAGGGGTTTTAATTTAGGAAACAAATTTTGAAATACGCCGAAATTATGATAATAGGATAGAAGCAAAGTGGGAGAAATAACAGTTTTTTTTTTATTTTTTCAAAAGCTATCGTTAATATTCTTCGGTTGCCACGTTTATGTAGTATAGACTTTCTACGGATTACCATCGAAAAATAATTATGATTTATTTGATTTGGAAATATCTTGCGCGCGTAAGTCGAATCAGATTCGTGAAAAGAAAGTATTACACGCGTGTACTTACGATAAACACATACGTATGCCTATTACATTTGTGCTTGTTTCAAATTATTATATTATAATTATTTCATGATGTGCGTGACAAGCAAGTCTATCAGTCAGTGATATATTGTAGTGGTCGGCAACCTTTTTGAACTCTCGGGCCACATTTACAAATTAAAAAAAGTTCACGGGCCAGATAAAAATAAAAACATTTTATTCTTTAATTATTTATCATACGAAAAAATACCATCTAAAACTTTAAATAATAAAATGTATAAAATAAAAATTACAGTTTTTTATATAATTATAATATGAAAGTATGGATGTAATGTACTGGTAAAATACATAATGTGATTTTTATTGTTGGATATTGTTAATTAATTTTTCGATTCCCACATTAAAATATTACTTGTGCCCGCTCTAAGAACATGGTGGAGATGGTCATCAGTTAAACGTGATCTGTAATGGTTTTTAATTTTTTTCAAAAAGAGAAAAAGCCTGTTCACACACGTAAGTGGATCCAAACAAACTGAAGTATTTTGCAGCTATATTTTTAATTTTTGAAAATGGTTCAGGAAGTTCAGCGAAAAAAAGTTTTAGTATTTAAAATGGGCAGTAATCAATAGCCACGCGGGCCGCCAGTTGCCGACCACTGATATATTGCATCGAAACGGTATTATTAACGTTTACCGTCAAATGGCATAAGTTCGGATTGCAGCGTAATTTCGGGCACTAAATGTTTTTTTCGATAGTTTTGATATTAACACATGGAAAAAACTTTTTTTTTTTATTGATCATTATTACATAAGTTTCTTTACATATTTTCAAATAATTATCCTTTATAATTGGGTTGATAAATTGACAAGAAAATATGTTATCTTTAATCTTTGTAACATGAAAGCTTGTATTTTAATTCGAAGAAAAAAAAATTTGCGTTCAATTGACTAGGCGGTGAACAGCGTTCGTGCTCATATCACTTTACCGGTGCATTCGAATTGCGAGCGAAAAAAAAAGATAAGGTCGAATTGCGGACTCGGCTTTTCTCGGCAGGACCGAATTGCGTACTCAACCTTTTCAATATAATATGTGTAATTGTATTATTTTTTACTGTTTTACATATAATCAATCTACCTACAACCTACTTAATATCTCATTGTTAAGAGGACGGCACACATGCATGCGTTGTCTCCGTATTACAAACGCACACCACAGTAAATCTGTGTTTAGCAGAACCGATTTTGTGTAGTTAGCTTTAATACCAGAATAAACTGACATACTATCAAACTCAAAGGGAAGAATATTATCTGGGTCTTCCCGTAAGTTTTTTACGATATTTTAATTATTCAGCTAGTTATGATTATGTAAAATATTACAATTTTAAAAAGCTTCTAACTAGCTCAGAAATTAAAATCTTGTAAAAAACCTTTCGAGAAGACACAAATAGTGTTCTTGCCTGAGTTTAATAATGGGTCGGTGTACCCTAATATTAAAGCTAACAACACAAAATGTATTCAACTGGACACGTATTTACTAAGTTGTATGTTTGTAAGACGGATATAACGCATGTGGGTGTGGCATCCTCTTAATAAATAAATGGTACCTAAAATAAATAAATGGTTTATTTTATATTTATGTAGATTTAATATTTATTGTGTTTATTTATCAAACATATTGTAAATAGGGTTAGAAACAATAATTAATTTATAAATTATATTATATGTAATTTAAGATAAAATAAAATAAATAATATAAAATGTATGAATAAAAAAAATTAATACCTATAATAATAATAATAATAATTATACGTATCTGCACACGCGACTCGAATCTACCACTGATAAACCGCGGATGCAATTCGGACTCGCCACTAATAAACTAATAAACAGAGCACACAACTCGAGTTATCTAACGTAAGATTTTTTTTTCTCACGTAATTCGGATGCAGCCCACTTTACTTCGTACCATTCACAGTCGACGTTCGAATGTTCAACATTAAAAATAATTTGTTATCACACGTATTATTGATTTAAAATCAATTTTTTTTCATTTATTGTTGTGAAGTTGGTCATTTTAATATCGGAAAAACCAAAATAACGAAAAATCGTAAAAAATGAAAAATCGTAAAAAACGAAAAATCGTAAAAAACGAAAAAATAAATATTTTTTATTTGTTAGAAAAATAAATTTGTTTTATAATAATATTATATTATATTTTATATTTTAATGAACTATGTTTACGTAAAAAAGGACACTGTTTAATAAAAATATTTTTATTTTTTGTTTAATTCCAATAATTTGTATGATATTTTGATATAAGCAATTTTTTAAAACATACTTAACTGTTCGAACCTAACCTTCACTTTTTAAATTTGTCCTATCATATGAATAAAACATTATATAGATGTGTGTCCAAAATTATAACAAATGAGGGGTAACTTTGGACAGATATATATCAGCATATAAGTTAACAGAATTGAAAATTTTTAAGAATTTTTCTTATAGTTTGTTAGAGGTATTGCCACCTAAATATTGACACCGGAATAATTCAAATTAAGCAATAAACTAATATTTATGAGTGAAATAGCTTAGCAAATGTACAAACTTATGCCATATGATGGTAATGTAATGAAATATTTATAAACATAATTGCTATGTATGTATTACCTATATTCATAAACTCATAAACCTATATGGTATGCTCGTTATCATTCAATAACACTTAAAGAAAACCACTATTTTTACAACATTTTCAAATCATTTTAAATGGAGTGAAACTATTGTACAGATTCATTGTAATTTGAACTACGTGTCAATGCAGAAACACTCAGTTGGTTAAACTTGTTCCAGATGAAAACTTGAAATAAAAATATATGTTGCTTCCTTACCTTTTTTGTTGATGTTTATAGGTGTTTGATGAAAATATACTGGAATATTTTCCGAACATCTAAGAAATTTTACTGGTGTTGATACAATAGTTCGAGGATACATGGATAGTAGCACGGTTCGTGCATAACGTAACAATAAGGTGTATCTATTATGTATATGTGGAATAATTAATAATGATCACGGATTGACAGTCGATATATAGGTATGCTGCGAGCCTGCGACGTAATGTAATACCTACGTTCTAATAATGCTGTTTAAGGGTTGTATCGTGCTCTATGCTCATCATAGCGTCCGTATAATGTAAAAATATGAAAATAAGAATGGAACAAAGTTATCAAAGGGTATAACAAGAAATATTATAAGCATGGAAACCCCAACATTCGATAACATGCTTAAAGACTTGGGGAAAAAAATATTAAGACTAGTTGAAAATAATTAATAATGAACAATTTTTAAGAGGGACCTACGGCTCAGAGGCACAGATCACCTTTCGAATTTAAAAAATATTTAAAGTGAATGAATTGAGTCATAGTATATATTTACTAAAAATTAATCATTTTATCATAAGGTCATATTAATTATATTTATCGGATATTTTTGCAGCAGATTAAATTACGTGGATCAATATGATCGTTAAATATTATTAACCGGATCGAATTACGAGATACCACGTTGGCTGGTAGGCACATTATAGATACTTATACGAAGACAATTATCAAAAAATGTGCTAATACGAATTGATTTATTATAACGTATATTACAATTGAATGAAATGTAACTAATTATGTATATTATATATTATATTATTTATTGTATTTATAACAATAATAAGTATAATCAGATTTATAAATAATTGAGATTGTACAATTTTTGAGTACTTATAAATAACAATTATTACAGTACAATTATATACAAATTGAATCGACATTTTTACTTCTGTAAATAAGTCTAAAGTATTTTTGTTGTTGTTTTTTTATATATATTCTATTAATCTATTGTTTTGCACAGATACTTATATTAAAAATACTATTTTATGATACCATTATATTATTACTATAAATTAGATTGTTATCTACCTATATAATATTAAAGCTGTTAATAGTCTGAATGTCTCTGGGTATATCACATTTATATGCATCAACTCTTTCTTTAAGTTCGCTAGATTTTCAAACCTATTGGAAGTTTTTTTTTATGATACTAATTCGTAAATGTGTTTGTGTGTTCAACATTTGCGCGTAATGTGCATTCGACTGAGTGCAGTATGTTCCTATTTTAATAACGCACCAACTCGTACACGAACGTCACAATAGGGTTTTATATTGTACACGGAGCCACTGTAGTAGTAAAACGTAAAACGGTACATTTTAAGTCACGCAGCTGCACGTCTTACATGATTCAGTATTCTATATAATGGTATTATACAATATGCTCTATAAAGCTTTTGTTAGACGTCTCCTAATGGTGTCAGATATATATTTTACTGAAAGGTAATCTCTATAAAGTCTATATACAACAACAACTTTTGACTTGTGTACACTGTACAGTGTGTACGCACGTCATTTTTGAGTCTTATGCGCGTTCAGATTAAACCTATTTTTCGGTGCGTCTCGGCAAAATACCTGTAGAACCTTTGTGTTTAGTCCTGTCCGATTCCTTAGGGTAATTTTAAATTTACACATAATACGTGTTTTGAGCCAAGCACGCTATAACAATACGCGTAGGACATAACAGGATGGCTTTCGCTAAGTTCTATCTAAAGCATTTACGTGTATTGCACCCTCTAAATTAAGTCCATATGTCAAGAACGAAGAAATGCTCGTGGTCAAGCCATAATATGATTATTCCGGAACATTAATTACGCGTGTAGACACAACTATAACGACTCTATTACAACGGCCTTGTTACAGCATGTTGGGGTTTAATAACGGTATGTTTTGTTGAATCGTCAAGAGGAATGAACGGTATGGAATCACATGAATTATAATATGACTCGCATTAAAACGTCAAATGTCACCGAGGAAAGTATTAAAAGTAGAAACCACATGAAACGAGGAAACAAAAAGGTTAAAAAAAAAGTCTTCTCAAATATTTCTAATCAAATAGTGGTGAATCGTCGAAATGTTTTCTATCTATAGTGTTTACTTAATCCGTAGGTATACTTGCCACTCCAAACATGATTTTGCTAATACGAGTAACTCAACGTTTGTTTTAATACATATTCATTATAATATTAAACTAATACAATTACCGACCGTTTTGTGAGAGAAACAGTTGAAAAAAAAACATGAAAGGATCGAATAAATTAACGAACCGGTTATCATGTTAAAATTAATAGTAATTGTATGAAAATGTTGCATATAACTAAAGTCTTAAAGTGTACATATTTGAAATTTTATGTGTATACTTCCTATTTCTATTTGACTTTTGTGCATTATTTTTTATTATTTATTTAGAGGACTGAGAGTATCAGAGGGCTGAGGAATATTGGTTTTACAATGATAAATTGTTTTTTTGGGTATTCCAATTTAATATGTCTAAGAGACTATCCTTGTACTAGATATAGGTAGTAGGTACAAAATGTAGAATGTAAGTATACCATGTACTTTATACTTGTACAATATTAAATATATGTATATTGTATATCAAATTGGTATGCGCAGTGGCGTAGTAAGGTTATGACGAACTGTGCCCACGCCAGGGCGCAAATTGTTAAAGGGCTCAACATTTTATTTTAAAAGTAGTATTTTATTCTTCTTTCAAAATGACATTTTTTCAATATTAATTTTGAAAAGAATATTAATTTGTTGTATTGAATTTTATCCGTACATTAATTTTCTGGAAAAAATTAATTTGAAGAAATTATAAATGAATTCATCCATCCTTAATGCAAGAAAACATTTTTTTAAAGCTTGAAATTTATTTTGTAATAATACTAATATAATAACATAATATTGCATAAAATATATTCTCAAAAAAAATAATAAATATAAACGTTAAAAAAATCATCACATACATTTTTTATTTGGTAAAAAGACGGTCTATTCTAAGTTCGCCATGGGTGCTAGCAAGTCTTCCTACACCTCTAGGTATGCGTATAGTCAATATAACCAAATTAAGTCATACGACACAATGGTTTGTACAAATGTACAATTAGCTTTATTTTTAAATTTATAGCAAATAAGTAATTACTCTAGCTGTTAATAATATTAACTTAACATTTAATGATTGATTTAATTTGTATTCATAAATTACTTTAAAATGATTCTCAACTAAAATAATTAACATACAACCAAACAAATAATAAAACTGTTTAGATTACGTAGGTAAAGCGTTTTAGGCAAAAAGTATTATATTAACTGGCCGCAATTAGACGCAATTAAAGTAAGTAAATAGTAATATTGTGTGTAGGTAAATAATAATGTAATACTTATTAAATAATTACAACTGTAAAAAATAACAATTGTATAACATTTGAGTTAATACAAACAGTTACTGTGTAATATTAAATAATGACTTTCGAAAAAATACTTGAAAATACAACATAATATATCAAGTTGCTATTTGGTAAATAGGAACCATATAGTAATGTTTTTATTACGTTATACGAGTCGAAAAGTAAATCGTTTTAGGAGGTTAAGCAAGTTTATTTCGATTAGAATCCAAGACAAATAATATCAAAAGTATTATATACGAGCAGTAAATCTCTAGATTTTCTAACTAAGCCAGCGGTCAAGACGGATTTCAGCAATTACGCGCAAATACTCCAGTCGTGTTCAAAACGGTTTTTCCGTCTTTTCGAAACACTCCCCCGGGCTCCAATCGTGATCGGGTCTGGACTCTGAACTATTTCTCAATCGAGTACGGTTCTCCGGAACTTTATCGTCGACCGTGCACTGTCGCGTGCGTACGTGACGTGTGGCTGTGCGATCGGAATAGTTGGGCTTTTCTTTCGTATCCGTTCCGCTTGAATAACGCTTTAATGCTGTACGTAATGAAGTCGTTATACATCACGGCGGCACCGGTAACGATAATAATAATTATTATTAGGCGTCGGCGAAAATAAAACGATCGCTGCTGCTGCTGCTGCTGGTACGAACGTCACATTTATATTTTCATGCGTTCGCCGTGCACCGAATGCTGTGCAATATACACCGTGTGATACGCACAATATGTACTTTCGCGGTGTACCGTAGCATTGTGTCCACGGCCAAAGTGTTCCGCGCGTATTCCGGACGTAAACAGTCAATAAAAACTATGCAAATACAAAGAACAATGGACTCCGCGCACAGTGTAGTACACACGGTGTGTGTAAGTAGGTGTTTTTATCGTTCAAACTTTTGACGTTGTTTTCGTCCGGCCGACGACGGATACCGATATCGACTTTCCGTACTTTCTAATCATCCGTATTGCTGATGCGCTATCTGCGTGACCGTTTATGCGCATGCCTTTCACACGCACACACACACATGCACGCTACAAACTACACAGTACACACACGCACGCACATGTATGTATAGTTGTGCGCGGTAAATTGTCTGTGCTCTTACACGATGCAGTAGTGTACGGCAGATCGTTTTAACCGGTGAACTAGAGACCAACAACAATTATTATTGCCCATTCAATTCGATTTAAATATTGCGCATTAATTATTAACATCCACTTTGAAAACTGGACGGTAAAGATGCCGAGGTGAACCCTATACATTATTTAGAAGGAAAACAAGGAGATTAATTCGATTCCGTCCTCTCTCCTAGAAATGTAATTTCCTGTTACGCAACTAGCTGTAACATAATACTTTCTAGGATTGGAATAACATTTTTTCACCAACCATTCGTTAGTATAAGTTTTCTATAGGTATTTTCCTCAGAATTTATCTCTAATTTTTTTTTTTTTTTGTAAAGCATTTATAACGGCGACGGTATCAAGACCTCATTTAGAGGTTTTCACTCTTGTTATACTTGTAATTAAAATATAAAACATCTCACAAAGTAAGCCGATGTGCCTTTTTTATACTCTTATATTAAATGCAGTTTTTACGTAGGTATACAATTTTTCATCTAGTCCTACCACTCACACAAGTTAATTATTACATAATTGCATCTGTTTGATATAGTAATACTTCTTCGACATTATAAATCAAAATCTGCAAAATCTACTCGCATATTATGGGCTCTTATTCACTAATTTGTTCTGATCAAGTTTAGGTGTTACTATCACGCATAATAATTACAGAAACAAAAAAAAAAGTTAAAAAATTAAAGCTCCGGTTGGCTGGCGTTAATAACATAATAGTTTCTAAAATAATTAAGTTTTAATTTGATTTTTATTTCTACCATCTGAATCAATTATAACGATTGGTAAGACATGATGAACTCTCAGATAATACTTCATGCGTGTTTATGTCACTGATAAGAATAATATTATAATTATGTAAATCAGACGTCAATAGACAGCAATAGCTAATTGATAGTTGATAACGTCAGTTCTACGTACGTAGGTAGGTAGGTACTACTAAAGTAATAAACACACATCTTTTTTTTCTTCGACTTTGAAAACATAAAATTTAATATTTACAGCGAAACTAAACGGCGGTTTTAGACACGTTTACGTTTTGTTACTGTACAACGATCCAAAAAGCAAAGTATAGAAAATCTTCGAAACGTTTACAATTTTATTATATTTTACCGGAAACCTTGATAATAATGGTAACTACTCGTCTTAGTAAATATTTACTTTCTAGAATAACTACCTATCTACATATTATTATAATCACCCTTATCATTGTATATTTTTCATTGAATTTTGTACTCAATTAGATTATTATTTCGACGGATAAACAACGTGACGTTAACCCTTCATGGTTGAAAATGTATACCCGATAAACTTGGTTTTATTTCAAGATAAAGCATTTTGATTGAATTACAAACAATAACACAAGTTAATTTACCATACTAAGAGTATGATAATATATTCATGTGGATTACGTTATTTATTTTGAAGTTTCAAGTTCATGAAACTTCCAACTTTAATACTTAATGCTTGAAAATTAAATACCTACAATATTTTTCACAATTTGTCCGTCAACAAAAAAAAAAATTCTTTGGAAAGTCACAAAATATTTTTATAAGCGTATGAAAATAAATCATTGGCAAAATCACAGAACCTAGATCAATGGTTAGACGGAGGGGTGATCACTACGAGTAATCCTGACTTACATGCGTCAAGACTATCTAGTCAGACTGCAATTAGTGTCCGTCGAGTAGCTTCCAGTATTGACTGTGTACTACCGTGTCAGCGGTGTATTTACGGGGGGGGGTCTATGGGGTCCGAACTCCTTGCCCCATCCATTGGCCCGATTAATACTTATCGAAATATTTAATATACGTTATGAGTTTATGACTCTATGAGCTTAGGTACAACCACGTTAATTTTTTTTTTGTAATTATAAAAAGGTAAGATCGAAAAGGTGCGGTGATAGAAAACCATTCTAAGATATTATCTCTTGCAATTATCTCGGAGAATAATCACAGAATAGGTGAAAATTGCACCAATTCTGTAGAAAAACTACCCAATGCCCCTGAAAGTTCTAATGATTTTCGTTGAAAATGTTAGGTCAACGAATATACCTATAACATACCTACCTATATTATAGTGTGCACCTGGAGTGTGGGGGCAGAATCCTCCACTTAATAATTAAGTCTTAATTGGATTGGGAAAATTACCGGGACCCCATCCATGAAAATTCCTAAATTGTACCGTGTGCATTATTTTAGATTGAGATTGTCTTTTGTTAATTATTACGAATGTTCAATATCACATATATACATTTGTGCAATTTTGATTTTCGTTTAAAGAGTTCTAAATGGCTTAAGTGCAATACTAATTAGGTACGATTGTGTAATATACGTACTTGTTGAAATGACATTTAGATCGATCGACATTCAAATGCTCAATGTCAAATGACACATATTATTTTTAATCGATTGTAGTATTTGTTCATAGTGCTGTTAATAACTAAGATTTGATGTTAATTGGGTAGTATTGAACCATGTGTGTCTAGAGCAGCCATACTCAACCTTTTTTTCATTTGGGCCACATAAAATATTTTGAAATATTACGCGGGCCGCAAGTCTAAATGAACGGAACGGAAAAAAAAACTAAAAATACATTTTTATATTGTTCTATTAATTCAATGAGTTCTGTTTGGGCCACATATAAACCATTGGCGGGCCGCAGGTTGAGTATGGCTGGTCTAGAGTCTGGACTTTCGTGTGCACATAAAATTGGATCTTTAAATTCCAAAAAATTTTTCTTGTAAAATATTTTACCGAAGTCTAATGCTTACAATGTAGGTACATTCCTATAATCAGTATATTATGGTATTTTATTTTTGAGAATTTTAATTTGTTTGTTGTTTTTTTTATTTGTCTGTTTGGTTTTACCGAAAATTATCGGCTACACTCAATATTTTACCATAGAAATCAAGTCATTGAACAAGGAGAGTTTCAGTTAAATTAATTCCTGAACCAAGAACAAAATATCAAATTTTACGGGATTGAAATTGAGAATATTATGTAAACTGTAGTTTGAAAATCGTGTTCCGCAAATTATTTTCCCCGGTCGATGTTCTTAATAAATTACTATTCCTAAGTCGATTCGTAACGCATTAGTATAACTGTTGCTATAATTATAACTATATGTTTAGCGAGTGATAACGATACGTGTGTTAAACGTTTTTTTCAGACGTAAAATTAAAGTACCACAAAACGTGTTTTTTTTTTTTATTTAACAATATTATTATACGTTAAAACAAATATTAAAAAAACATTATTACCATATTATTGCGGTAAGAAGGTCCAGAAATAAAAGCCAATTTTCCGTAAACGTGTTATTACATAATTTAAATAGGTTTAAATATCATTAGCTTGTAATTACTTTAACTGCTACATGTGTTGTCCTATAATATTTCCCGATAGCCGTATTGTGTAAATTGACTAGATTATTACTCTTCCAAATATAATAAGGTTTCACTTGGTGTACTAACATGTTTGTTATTGGATGTTTCCAAATAACAGTTCAACCGGCCATTTATGATAGAACAAAAATACTAATCAACTTCACATTCGTGCCTAGCTTCAATGACGTACGTTGATTTCACGTGTTTTTTATAGGCAACTGTAAGCTTCTTGCATTCATTCAAATATTATAAGGTTGTCCGACGCATACAATTTGAAACACCCGGTTCGTCCAAAACTTGTGCGGCATATACGTACTGTAAGTTCTATCGATGATTACCACGCGTGGGATTGTAATCCGCAGCATAATAATTAACAGGCGGATACATTTTTTTTTTTTTTTTACTAAAGATTAAAAAAGTTTACATTTCATATTATGCATTACATAATTTATACACATAGAGAAAAAATGAAAACGCTTCATAATCATTGGCGTGATTCTCGTGGCAGTAATGACCAATACCAACCCTCGTGAACTAATTCGACTAAACGATAACCCGCGTAATATAATAACCAGGTGGGACGCGGTGTGACGTAGCGGTTAGCCGCAACCGCCGATCATTGTTGCCATATTAAGCACCGTCCGGCGTAGCTAGGATGGGTGACCACCGGGGTGTTTAGCGACGAAGCTAAAATGTCCCATGTACACATACGTGTTCCGAAAAGACCTAGACCGTTCCGAAACCAACCGTTACTACCCCACCGCTAGTGGCCATAGTTGCCGAAGCTGAAAATAACAATGAAAAATAAATAAATTCAAAGTTTCAACAACGAGCGAGCTCCCCCTGTGCCCGCTCCCGTCGCAACACGTAATATCGTGCGGTAAATGTGTCGCGTGAACGTATGTAAATTTTATACTAGTCAGTTATCGCTGTACACACCGCGGTACGTACGTCCGTCCGCACACGAAATTGTATATTTTCATTTTATTTTACTTCCATAAATGAATCTGCATAGCTACGAATTGTGCGCGGAACAACCGAGTTTATCGTGATATTGTACGCTTGCAGTGTTATACACGCGCAGAGGTGGATACGACAAATTTAAATGTTGGTAAAAAATTATACTCAATCCGGTGGTGTTTACATAACACCGCGCATTACGTCTCTATCGCAATACATTATTGCAACAGTACAATATTATTGTTCATCTCATTCTAGTGCATTACACACGTTTTCCAATGTTCCATTAGATGTGTCTGATACGGAATTCTTAACTGCCGTGTGTTTCTATAGGTAAACACTTATTTCCCCGGCAGTTTTCAGCATTTTTACCGTCGAGTATAATATATATACGCGTACCAGGCATACCAAGGTATTCTATTGTAGTTTTTCCGTCGGTAATATGTGTAAATCGTATTATTATTATTATATACGTGTGTGTATATATATATATATATATATATATATATATATATATATATATATAATATAGGTCATGGACGTGTTTAGAATTAATTTTTTCCAAGTTGGGATGTTGAATAATAAAGAGCTGTTAGATTGGCTAGAATGAATTTTGACCTTCGACTCGAATCTCGATAATCGAAAATTCCGAATTTTCTACTCCATCTGCTTTTCTATTATTTTGTCTCTCGCGGGTTATACCTTCATGAATTCATTTACGTCAGATGTTTATTCATGAACAATAACAAATAAATATATAAGCCGATACATTTTTAAATATGCATACATACCGGATTCCGTGTGTTAAGGGACAACAGAATGCCGATAATCTACTCTAATTGCAGGGACCGCGAGATATGCGGATAATGTTACGATGTTCACAAAAGTTATCGATTTACTCAATTTGCGCATATAACACTGTAAATTCACGTGAGACACTTTTAAAACCTATAGATAATTTTTGGAATAATTTTCATTTTTTCGACCTATACGCCACCACTAAATTTAAAAGTAATCTCAATGAAAATAATACGACAGACGACAGTGTATTAAAAAATATTTCATAAAATAATGTCACAAATGGCAAACGGATAAGAAAAGTTACAAGTGAAAAATAATTCCAAGTTTTTATGATATGGACAAAAAATGACGTATAACTGACTCTTGTTGGTTTTTATTTGGTACCGAATTTATTAAAAAAATCGTATTTACAGTGATAGTAGGTAGTACTAACTTACTAAGTACATAATATTATACCTTCACGACACTTATTCCCATATTTTCGATCGAGACCATTGCTATATATTTGTTTTCTACACCTACCATTATTAGTATTGCAATTCCTTGTACTTATAATAACTTATAAACAAAATTAAACGTTTAACACACGTGATTATTGAAATTGAATACAAAGTAAACCGTAAATATTATTAGATCAAATCTGCTCAATGTTAAGACAAAAAAAAATCATATCACGCAAGAATCCGTAGAAACAAGCTTTTTTCTTCAACTGAAAAAATCTTAAAAATTATAAATTTCTTTTAATAAATTTGATTATTACATTTAAACTTATTTTGATGAAATGAGTTCTTTTGAACTTAAAAATGTAAATATCAAATGCAAGGTATAATGTATTATAAAAAGTATATTAACATTTTAACATATACATATAAATGTTTTAGGCTGGATACAACTTTTTATTCAAGGCTATATTTTGTAATCCTTTCGTTACATACTATAGTGTTTCAAATAATTTTAATTAGTAATGAAATAACTAATTCAAAAAAAGTTATATTTTATTAGACTTTATTTCTTAAATTATTTGTCATTGGTTGAAAACATTTACTTGACTAACGTAGGACGTTACTCGAGTTTCTTCCTCTACAAAAAATTATTTCGAGAACCTTATTATCACTCAAAATCATACATATTTATGATTGATAGATTTTTCTTGTAGGAAAAATATTGAGTAGCATGCTATTTTATGATATTTCAACTAAAATTAACATCAATGATCATGATATAATATGAATGTATCATTATTGTGTTGGTAAAAAACTTACTTGATGTAGGTTTGTAATTCTAATATGAATAAATAAAAATTCCTTTCTTAAGTGAAACATTTGAGTTTTGCTTAGACAAAATAATGTAAATTCACAAATTGTTACGAAACTATCGCTCAGAATCAGTTTTCGTATTCAATAGTTCATCATTAGTTCTGAAATATATGTAAATAATTAATATTAATATCAGTCCTATAGTTTACCTGTATGCATATCCCATTATCACCCTGTCTAAAAGCGTCCTATCCGAGGAGCGGATAAACGAAGAAGGACGCGGATAATCAATCTCCTGCAGTGTTTCGTCAAATTGTTTAATTTTGGGATTTTCTCGTAATCTGGACGTATATTAAATGGATATGGAGTGGAGTAAACGTACATTATTAGTCGTTTTGGTAATGTTGATAATGATAACACTGAACGGTGTGACTTTGCAGTGCAATGTTATACAAGAAACATAATATAACTGAATGCGATGTTTATTGATATCTTAAGAAATCCGGGTATACGTTTTATAATGTTATTTGCCATCGGCTTTGTGCTCGAGACCGTAGGGTTAACATGGTTTTAAAGTGTGGCCGATAGGTATTGTTTGCTGTGGTGAAAACTACTAAAACTTGTATACCAACAATAGGGTTAGGAGCAAAACAGTTTTTCTATCTTCCAGAAAAGTTGGGAAAACCGAGATTGGCTCCTCTGGTGACGGCGTATAGCGTGTGTTATAATTTAATAATATTGACTGTTGACTATAACCGATGTTTACGCTACTGTCCGGGTCACATTGTACACTCGCCGGGTGTAAACAGATCAGTTGCACGAGTAGTAAGAGTACACAACGGGGTTATTTAAAAGCGCACACAGTATTATCCGGTGTCCATAAACGTTCATTCAACATGCCCACTGGAAGCGGGTTTGAAATATTATACGTGCTGCACACAATATAAACGTTCACACGTCTACTATTTAATTTCGGTGTTCCGCGCGGAACGAGCTTTTTAAAATTGGCTAATATATTCAGTGAATAATTTGGGAAAGACAAATCGTTAAAATTAGCTCTGTCAACGGGAAGTATTTTTGAAATTTATTTTAAAACCATTAGTCCTTTATTTTTATCGAAAACATTTATTACATTTTTTAAAATTATTGTACTACTTGCGCTAGTAGGAAGTTCATTGATAGAATTGTCTACTTGTTTTAAACTGTTTAACGAGTATAAAGTAAAATATATTAGAATATTCAAGTTTTTTTTTTTGCTCAACACCTTTTTTGACCGTGAGGTGTATCTTTGTTAAAATATGCAAAAAATATGCAGAATATGCAAAAATATGCAGCGTAAAATGTTGATATTTAAACAATTAAGTAATGAACTTCGGACGCTTATTGACTGCATGTGTATGGTGTTGAAAATACCAACAAACATTTTATGCAAAATCCGGTATTTGGTTATAAGTTAACATCAATTTTCAAGAATCAAAACAACACGGCATCGTTGTGAAACCTGTATGGTCCGCAAACGCGTTCCAAAAAAGTTGGCATCAAAAACGATCGTCCGAAAATCGTGTATCGCCAAGGCCGTATTAGAAATTTCGGGCCCCTGGGCCCAAAACTCATGGTTCCCATTGTCAATACATTTTTTTCATATTATAGTGTAGTAGCAGTCAAACTTTATTTTTCACCAGGGGCCATAAGAAAAAAATTCATTTATTATGTTTCCCTCGTGAAAAATGTAATTTAAATGAAAATAATTAAAACATAAATACTTCTGAATGACGGATAATAAATGATAGCAAGCCGAGATATGACCAAATAATATAATATACATCATTTCTGATAGTGGTATGAAGAATTCAATAAAACTGTACCCAAAGCTTTGGTAAAAAATGTAGAAACTCGAGGGGTAAAATACCAACAAGACTCACCAAATTGAAGACATTATGGTTTTTTCTTTGTCCTTAATACAATCTCTGAAATCTACATATTTGTAGTGTAACATAATCATGATCACATTAAAACTAAAGGTACCTACAAAAACTAAAAATATAACACAGTATTACAATGTAATTATGTGCATTATATATGTATTATAGAAATACGGAAACCCGAAGTCCGATCCGTCGTGGCCGACTCTACCTAATTAAAAATGGTTTTACTTTGATGATTACAGCATGTCTAGTAATTAATGTCTATGTCTGTGGGCTGTGGTAATAACTATGCTACGTTTATCACCAAAAATTAGCCAACAAGTACTCAATAATTACACCTATTTTATAACATTTATTTTTCTTAATTTTAATTGACGAAATTTACGTTATAAAACCGAATTATTCGGAGTGAATGAAAATATAAATAAATAAATTGTATGTGATATTTGAGATAAAAAAAAATGATTGAATTACTACATTTAATTTAATTCTTCACGGAGAAAAATTAAATTTTTTGCTCATATTATCCAAGATAGTTTTTCCACGTCCAAAGTTTGGCGTCCCTGGGCAATGCCCCCCCCTCCCGGTGCCCCCCTTAAAACCAGGGCAGTGTATCGCCGATCTTAATAGGTACCATGACCTAATAAAATATTAGCATTTCTCTGTCGAAAGTGTTGCTACTGGGTGACTTGTTTCTTGTTACACGTATGCACGTGATTATCACAATATCGTCTTACACAGCATATGATTATAGATTGTCACAAATTATATCGGAACGGAAAAAGTTCGATCCCAGCTACAGTAAAACGCCATATTACTATAGATAATTTTATTATATGATCAAAAAATTATTTCTGGAATTAAATTTAAAAAAGTGTATTAAATACAGAATAAAGATGCAAAATAAAGTTTTCTTCAAGAACTATTTATACACGTTTTGATATTTTTTGCGGAAAATATTCGTTCTCGCTAAACAGAGGAAATAAATCCTTAAATACGTCAATAAATTTAATATTGTATTTTATTGTTTTTAATTTTTACCTTCCTATAATGCGTATATCGAGATACATTTTTTGTTCACGCATGAACACACAAACACCAAGTGTTTCATATTTTATTGTGTAACCGTTAAACGAACAAAGCAAGAGCGACTAATAAAACACGATCAATGTACATGTTTTTATTTTATACTGAAATTTATGATCTACCTTATTATAACATAGTATGTTCAACAAAAACAAAAGTAGATGATTTATCATGATATAAATCTATCAAATTGTCCGCTTGTCAGCATAAACGTGTTGGGTGTGAATATAAGATTAAAAAAATATTAATAATATTGCACTCAATTACCGGCTTTGTTATATATTAAAAAAAAAACCAAACCAAGATATTTTAATAACGCGTATTTTTATTTTTTTTTTTTTTATACTTTTCGAACGCAAACAAATATATGTTTTTTAGTCGTTCCGCAAAACTCACGTATTCTTATGAAACGATTAACTCTCTTTAGTTCTCGTTTGTTTTCCCATTCGTGAAAAACTATACGTATAATTTGTTTACACTATATTTTCAACCATCCCCGTAGCCGTATTTTTTATTTACATACATACGCTACATAATATATTAATATATATTCAGCGTTTAAGGTTTACGTGGGTTCGCGGAACACACGCGGATCCGGATGATTTTACAATATTTGCGAACACCTAAAGCAACATCAGTATTTTATAGATAAACATGACGTAAGCTCGTTGAAAATGTGTCGTCACCACAATATAATCTCGAAGTCGTACTCACAGTATACGTTCCGATTATAATGATTATTATCGAACCGAGTAAATACGTAGGTAGTTAAACCAGTTGTTGAGAACCACTGTTCGTTATGTTAGTTGTATGAATGTATAAGTACATGTTGTAGGAAATTGTAAGAAATATTGTAAACTGATACGCGTGTGACCGGCAAGTGAGACTCCCCACTCGTACGACTGTTCTAAGGAATTTGCTGGATAAACCATTTTTGTCCGGACGTAACGGACAGAGCCTTAACACAACAGAACACTCAGATACTTTTATTAATTGTTAAGTTTCTTCATTTAATTTCAAATGTAAAAATTAATATCGGTTCGAGAGTGTTTGTTTATTTGTGCACGGACAAAATATCCTCTGATAGTCCTTAACACAGCGTATTCGCTACATATTATACTCGCTATACAGGACCGTTGTTCCCACTGCTCCCGGCCCAGCGCTCTTCGGACGTGCATATCCCTGAAATGTTGTCCAAGTTATGAGCATAAGACCAAAGTCCTCAACAATCTCTTAACGCCTTCCGATTGTATAATTAATTTGGTGCACCGCTGCGTACCACCAATAAACATACTGTCGCGTTGGTCGGGTGCGTTAATATTTACACAGCCATTTTTTTTTTTTTTTTGTCATCGAAGCGCGTCCGCCCATGTGACATTTACATCTTAGCAACAACGCACCACCGAAGCATACGGTATCAACACCTGTATTCACGGCTCGAAACGGTAACGTTTAATGAACAATATCATCGCGTTAGGGCCAAATGAGTTACGAATATCCCACTATGGTTGCTGTCGAGGAGACACGATACGCACGCATCATCGCTACGAGTGCTCGACATGCACGTATACACGTATATTATGGGAATAATTAATAGAGTGAGGCGCGCGCGCGTCGACTCGATCTACTGCAAAGACCCGGAGACCGTGTAATGAAGTTTAATTAAGAAACGCACGCCCGTATGTATAACGCGACGATTCGTTTCTATTACCAATTCTTATTGTTACTACTTTTCAGGCCACTTGCAGAGCAATTGAAACAGTCACACGCGGATCGCTGAAGTGATGCGGTACACAGAAATACATTGAAAAGCCTATGAATTAAAATATTGGCGAACCCGAACGTCTACTGCGTGACTACGACTAAATTAATTTTGATTCCGATAACTAACCTTTATGATTCTACATCACCGTGTCCTGGCAATATACCCACATAAAGGGATTCTATTGTTTTGAACGATTCAATTTGTATATACAATAAAAGTCGACCACCTTATGAACATTTTTCGCACCGACATGTATCCATATCCGAAACATTTTCCACCGTAGTAGGTACCAATAATGGAGCAATTAAGTGAAAAAAAATTAACCTTACCTTAATCCACTAACGCTATTGATAAACTAAAATTATAGTCAGTAACGTTTAAACTATTTAATTAATTAATTATGGATTTTTAACCCTTTTATGCACACATTTGTGTATGTTTGTTTATCCAAATCTTTGAGCATGATTTTTCTTCGCGGATTGTCTTCTCCTATTCATAGTTTTTAAGTTTAGGTTCTGGTGAACTTTTATATAAAATAGTATGTAGGGTTCCAGTATCCGGTCTCATCCTTATTATTAACCCGTGACTGAAAAGTCGATAAAAAAAAATTGGATTTTCCCCTTCACTACGATTTTACCTGATTCTAGGATGTTCTGATCCCATCACGAAACCAAATGTATAATCATTTCAACACCAATCATCAGTTTTATTTCTGTTTTATTATACTGTATACCAAACAAGCAATCAATAATTCTTTAAAATTACTGATTACTATAATAAACTGAGATAACAAACAGGTAAGTAATATTGATTTTTTTTCTGAGTAATTCAACTCAAGCTCAGGTACCTACTCAATAACCTAATGGCTAAAATAAAATAGAAATGTAATCAGATATTCAGTTGCGTTTCAAACGGTTTGCTTTTTACATCTAAAACGAAATGTTTAATTTCCAAGCAAAATATTGGCATGTGGAATCTGGCATGAAATAATACTTTGTTTTACCATAAAAAAATACCAGTTAATATACAGTTGGCACTTTGGCAGATTGTACATGAATTGGTATGCAATAGATTCGCCAATATTAATCGAGAAATTGTCATGAAATGTTGTCTTCTTTTGTGATCAACTTTGTGAACTACAGACATTCTGGTGCTTTAATTGATTTCGATGGTAGTCGACTGATATTGGTAAAGTAATTTATATATTGAAAACTTTTAATGAATTCACACGCAAATTCAATGCAAATCATTATCCATTACTGTACTGAGAAAATGTACATTTCTACAAAATGCTTATAATTCAATTTTTGCTTTACAAAAAGATGTCTTACTATTTTATCTAAAACGTAAGTTGTAATTAGTGAGTATGTAACATGTTCTTTTTGTTGTTTTCCTTTTTTATCAAAATGTGCTGTTTACTTTTAATGTTATACAAAGTTACATTAGTACTCATTTAAATGAACCAAAGTGATTCGGAACTATAAGTTTCTGTTGTTAATTAAATTGTTAGTTTAGTATACTTAGATAATTGAAACGGTTCGTCTGCTAACAGTCGATTATAATCACAACGTTTATACTTTTTACATGTCTAACGTCAAAGTCCATAGGTGTACAATTTGTGTTTTACAATAAATTAAAATATAGAAAGATATATATTTTTTTTTTATTTAAAATAATTATTTACAATCTATTAATACATTTGTTAATACTAAAACAAAGTAAATATTATGCAAACACAAAAAAAAATTTACATGAATAGCTTATGTGGAGGAAGCAGTACAATAACGGCACTACAGCAGGATATTTTAACTATAGTTTTATAAATATGTAAAAATACAAACTCATTCACGATGGTCTACGATAGATAAATGTTATAAAATGTAATGTTCGTCATATTCAACTAGTTTTGAAAAATCATGTAAAACCGTATTGAATTTAATATTTTTAAATATAAAGAACTCTTATAAACTGTTTAATTAATTACAGTAACAGACAATCGATTTACTCAAAATAATAGTATTCAGTAAAAGTTCAGTTATTTTAATTTTAAATATGTACCTAATTTCCCCCCACGTTTACAAAAAAAAAAAATTTCCATTTGAAATTAATTGTGGCAAAAATGTTGTTGTGCAAATTTTTGAAATAGGTCGTTATAGTATAGTTATTTATAGGGCTAGGAAGTTATTGCACTAAAACACGTAGAAAATTGATTGCAGTAAAAAATAGCCAAAATTGCACTTAAAAATTGCACAAAAAAAAGACTTGCTGCTTAATTTTCGGCATTTTTGACGTCAATACGAAATAATAAGACACAAATGTATAATACGACGAAACACGCGACGACACTAAACGAATGAACTAAAATTATATTTATAAACTTAAAACTACAATGGTACAATCTACAAGTCTCGATATATCGTCATATTTAGTTTCTGGAAAATAATATGGGTATTAATAATAACCGCGGCATTGTCTTTTCGCATTTCCGGTCGGACACGGCGATCTACCTAAATCCCGGAATAACAATCAAAACCCGTACTATATATTTTAACATACATCTTACCTTTTAAAAAAAATTAAATTATGTTATTCACAATTTACAAGTATATAAAATTGTACAATAAATGAGAAAAATCAACAAAATTGCAGTCAAATAGAAAAAAATGACCAAAATTGCAAAAAGTTGCACTAAAAACTTTTAGGTATAAATTTGTACTTGCATGAGATGAATTTAAAACCTACTTAGCAATAAATCCAAGCAATGGAAAAAAATTTGCAAATGCAACAACATCCGAGCCCTAGTTATTTACCATGAACATTTAATTATTTTTCCCATTGGAAATTGTACATTTTTATTTAATTGAATAGTGATTCGCGGCGCAGCATCTTTTCTACAACTGGTTATTTATTTCATTTTTACTTTTGAACCCCAGTGCCAATATACATATAAATATAATATATTTATCCCTCTCAAACCCCATGATAATACGTGCTATTAAGTACTGCAGTTTTTACGATAATATCAGTCACCAATTTTTAAATTAACTATTCCGTATATTGCATATGTTCATATATTTAAGTAGATTAGGTACCTAGCTAAAATAAAAATAAAAATGTTTCAATACTTTCTTTATAATTTGTACAAATATACAACTATCATGATATTCAATAACCTTTTTCGACTTATGACCAAAACGTTTTTTTTTAATATGGATTAGTAAGTATTGATTTCAATTTTAATTAAGTTTCATATTCAACAATGTTTAAGTTGGTGCATTCTAAGACAATAAGACCCGTTACCGGTTTTTCTGTTAAGAGTATGATAGGTTTCTGCAGTACACAATTATTTTATGTCGATTAATAACGAGACGACAGTTCCTACTAATTTATTTTAATCGTTTATACGAGTATATATCGCCCCATCTGTTTATGACCTATGTATCCGCCCTTGCCTAATTTGTTTTATTATTTTTTTTTAATAATAATTTGCACATAATAAAATAATCTAATGTAATATATTTAAATTACATCGAATTTAAAAATAAATAAAAAACCCTAAGTGAATTAGTTTTTAATTTTTTTTTTTTTTTACTATAGACACACCATGATGACATGAAGTGGTAGTGAAATTGTATGATTAATAAATAAAAAATGAACCTCCACCAACTACTTTATCAAATTATAAAAGGGCATTATATATTTTTGCATATTTTAACAACATTTTTAGTTTTCCTATTTTATTCAGAAATTTGTTCACTGATTACTGATTTTTCTATTTATAAATTAGCATTTTAAATATATAATAAATATATCCATCCGTAGTATACTTATAAGTGATAACAATATCTCTTGTTATAGGATTTACCTATTACAATAAATTGAAGATGAAAATATTAATTTGAAAAGATGTTTTTACATCTTATAAAAGAATTTTCATATTTTAAAATATTAAAAAAAAATCATCTTATATTTGTAACCTTTATTTAGGTAAATATTATGTTAGTAAAATCTTAAAGTCTAATGGCTTGATTTGTACGCACTACACACAGTTGCGGGTTTCAATCGAGAAATAGTAGTACAGTTGGCCACCATAGATTTGGTGTCTTCAAATGCAAAGTTTATAGCTTTATGAGAAATCGAAACATTCGAATAAAGTTTTTGTTAGAGGTCTGGTTTAATGAAAACGGTGAGTACAATTTAGAGTTTAAATTAAATTGATAAGAATATGAAATTAATTAAAAATGTAATTTCCCTGGAAACAGTTAATATAACATTTAACGTGCAGTATGAATATTTAAAACGATGAAAATTAAATTATTTTTATTTTCCAATATTGAACTATTTTACGACTTCTTTTCACAGAGTTGTTTTAAATACTTCCCGCAATGTCACCACATCACTTATTCTTAAATTTTTTTTCTGAAGTGGTGAGGAGAGGATGATAATTGAGTTTAAATGTTACGGTTTTTCGGCGAGGAATTTGAACTTTTTTACGATTTTTTTTCACAAAGTTGTTATAAATACTTCCCTCGGTGTCCCCACGTCACCAGTTTCTTATTTATTTTTTTTATTTTGGTCTGAGAAGAGGAGGGGTAGAGTGTAGACAGTTTTTCACTTTTTGCAAGCCAAGGAAATATAAACGCAAAGAGGTTAAAGTGCTTGCGTAAACTTCTCAAACAAGCGAGAAATGAGTTAGCAGTTTAAAATAAGCATAAGTAAACATGGCTAGGATTTAAGTAATGTAAGGTTACGATCAGCTCAAAATTATACCCCGGTCATTGCTGTTCTGTGCAAGCCCGGGTATTTCAGCGTATTGTAATATATAATACAGTGTACATAAGTACTAGTTAGTACTAGTGTAATCGATGAGAACTTTATGTTTCAGTATATTATTAAAACTACACTTGTAAATATCCGAATTAATTGTTTAGAATCCACCAAGTATTTACTAATATTCATGTTGGCTATTTATTTGCATATATGTCTATTTTTAGATGTATTATTCGTTTTATTGAACCATTCAACAATTATTCAGAGCTAATTGTAAACATTTATTTTCACATTCTTTTTTCTTCATCTCCCAATTTGTATTGGAATGATACAAACGTATTAAAGCTATCAGTTTAGAGACGTAAGGTATAAATAAATAGATAATGTTGAAGCAGTCGTTTCCGTGCGTGGTAGGTTATCTGATATTAAGTATTGAAAAGTTCATCGTTAAGTACTCAAGTCAAAACGGATGCGTTGTGTATCCTCGTAATTAATATATTTTTCTTTCTGTTAGAATTAGTTTGTCTTCGCTATCAATTCGCAAAATGGGATCATTCTTGTTATGAGTATTGTTAAGAAATTCCTTGATGATATTTGTTACTCGTATTACTATCGAACGCACAGAATCATTGTATCGATAGAGTTATCACACAGTTCGTCGGATATAATATCATTTTCATTGCGCCTCTTGTGGTTATTCTCTAACCCAGTGTTTCCCAAAGGGTGTGCCGCGGCACACTGGTGTTCCGTGAAATTTGAAAGGTGTGCCGCGACAACTTGAATTTTTTTTTGAATTTTTTTATTATTGAATATTTAAATATAATTAATACAAAAATGAACTTTAAAATTAAAAAAAAAAAGATATAATTATAAATTTTAGTGTGAAACGTGTGCTTGATGTTGTTTACATAATAGTTCAAATCTAGGAGGAATCGACGATAAACACACCCGCATTTCTTGTTCAACTGATAAAAGTCGTTCACGTTTATTTCTTTGCAAGCTAGTAATATTAAATTTTCAGCTATAGTATGAGGCTGCATTTTTTTAACTATTAATTCAGCAACTTTATAACTAGCAATCTGAGCTTTATCGGATATATTTGTTAGTTTTTCCAATTGTTTTGATTGTTTTACATTTGATGATAATAAGCGGCTAAAATAAGTTTTGTCTTTATTTAACAAATGACCGTGTATAGTAGTAAAATGCCTTTTTAATTTAGTAGGTACCATACATTCATTACTAAGTTTTTCTCCACATACCAAACACTGAGGAATAGGATGAGTTTCTGATCCACAGAAAGTGAAACCAAAATTTAAATAATTATCATGGTACTTACGGCTATCACCAGAAATAACTTCAGTAACTGTCTTTTTCTGTCTTTTATTCTCGCCATTATTTTCATCGTGATCGTCAATCTTTCTTTTAATATTTAAAAACTTTTCCATATTTATTATATAACGAACGCCGCAAAAATTCAATAAAATTCGGGCTTGTCGTGGTGTAGTTTGAACGTAACTGTTTCATACGACCGTACGAATTAATGTATAATACACAGATTACAGTTGTAGCTACAGTTGTATTACATGTGTAGCTATCGAGAAATTATAATATTATTAGTTATTAGTTATTACTTATTACCTAATAACGATAAGAATACCCGACATCATTATATACGTATTATTCGAGATAAGTAGATAATATTTATCCAAAGTGTGCCGTGACTTATAATAACTAATAATAATGTGCCGCGATGGGAAAAAGTTTGGGAACCGCTGCAGTGAGTCTAACTTGTAACGCCATTTGGAAACTCGACGGCGCACAAGATTCTTTTAATATTTCAGTAAAATATCGAAGTGAATGAAATGTTTTCAAGTTAATTCAATGAAAACAATGTATTATATATATTATGACTAATGAATTATGATTCTATCAAATATGTAAGTGCACTACACAGATAACAGTTCATCGACGGACAGCGATAATACGTATAGACTGCCTACACTATAATTTATCCTAATATGTAAATGTATGTACTTCCATATTCATGTAAAAACAACTTAAGTGACAAATACACATAATAGGTACACCTACAAAAACCTTTAAAATATATTCACTGCTATATTATATTATTATTTGTAAACGCGAATGTCAATTATCATCTCGTATACCCAAACAGTAAATTATGGTGGGTTGGTCGCAGAATATAAAATGCAGTGAGGACCTGGGAACGTAGCTGCAAGCAAGTCTTATGTTCAATTAATTTATTACAAAAATAGTTTTATCTTTGGGAAAAGTAATATCTGTAAACTATTATCTGTATTATCACACCGTTGCATTTATTTTTCACGTAATGGGTAAGTAAATGTGATGAAAAATGGAAAAAGGAGAGAAACGATCTCGCTCTACACGGTCAACATGACTATCCCACAGAATACATCATAATATTTTCTAGTTTGAAATATTTGAGCCCACCGACAAACAGCTAAATGATTGTGTGTCTAAGATTACATGATCGTGTGTGTGTGTGTGTGTGTGTGTGTGTGTGTGTGTGTTTATTGTTCATGGATAAATTTAAACGTGCTGGTTACAGCTACAGAACAAAATGCAGTGAAGCCAAGGCTTGACGCAACTAAAATATACTTGTATATTACAGTATTTACAATATTATATATTATAATGTCGTGGGCGCGCCAAATATGTGTATTAGCTAGTACTTACTCTTTAGTAGCATATGTATACCGCGGTATTGTGTTCGTAGTCTTTGGATACGTTCAACAAATAATATTGTCCTATTTATAGAAAAAATAAAACGAAATTAATCGAACAGCGTTAACCCTACACTATTATACGGTAATATTACTATCATTACATCAACATGGTATATTTGGTGTACATTTCTGTCAATATTCTTATTCAAAACCAATAGATGATTGTTGTGTGGTTAAATGTCAACGCCTGATCACTATATAGTTAAAAATAAGTCATTTTCCCGGTTTTGAAATAAGAAACAATTATTTTTCTTTCACGGTTTTATTCTCAAAGTTTGTTCTTGTCTTGTACATCTTAGGATGTGCTCATTTAAGTTAAATTATCAGTCGAGTACACTTAAACAATACTAAATATGGCCAGACAAAATAATTCAACGCACACGTTTATTTTCAACATGTTAGACTAGTTTGTGAAATTTTAAAAATACGAATAATTAGTTATTATTGGGTCAATAAAAAAATAATTTATTCATAAGATATCGATAAAATATACTTTTGACCAAGGTTAATTAATCTATGTATTTATCGAGTAGGATATGAGAACTACATTGGAGTCAGCTCTACTATTGCATAATTGGTGAATTTAATTGTCAATAATACATATTGTATTATATGAAAAAAGGGCGAGAGTCCTAGGTCGGGTGAAATACGGGGATGGATAAATTATACTGATGTATTGATCTTTTCACAAACACGATTCTGATTAAACAATTCGCGAGGATCAGTTTATAATGTTTATATTTACAAAAAATCAAAATGATATCTTTTTAAACGGAATTCCAACTAATTCAAGATATAGTCTTGACTGTCATTTAATCTAAATTCCAAATACCTAGAAATAGCATAAAAATTGTTCAAATCTTTTGAAATTTACACCGAAAAATTCACACAGAAAATATTCATATAAGTGTTCTGTAAACATGTCTAGTCCCTCCGATTGTTATATTTATAGTTACGATGAAATAACTAGTTTAATTTAACACCGTTTAATCAATATCGTGGAAACACCCGATTTCATCAAAATATAATTTTATGTCTCTCAACTAATTTTTTGCGCCTGTAAACTTTTTTTGATTTGATAGAAATAACAACTTCTTTAGAATATTATACTATTTATATTTTATGAAGTATTGATATTGAAATGTTTATCAACTTTTAACTACAAAAAGTAACAAAAAAAAAATATAATTAAATCCAAAACCGTTTGAAATGTACAACATTTCTAAAGAACAGTCACATAAATATTTGGTGAAAATTTCCAGTCCTTACAGTCAATACTTTTTGAATTAGAATGAAAAAAATCAATGAATTTGTCAAAAATTGGCATTCCATAAACATTGACGTTTTTTTTTTGTAATTTTTCGTCAGTTTTTAACAATTATTGAGAAAACTGTTGAGAAATTCAAAATAGGACCCATCTAATGCACTAACAGATAACATTTAGGATCGAAAACATACACTTCAGTTATTTGAATAACACAAAAATAAAAAATAAAAAAATATATATCATGGTAAAACTATTACATTCTTCGTTTCCTGGGAATCTAAAACGTGGTAGTTTTGTTAGCTTACTCAAAAACAAAACGAGTTTATAGATAGAATGATGTCCACTGCCCATGGTTTATTTTATATTAATTGTAGGTAAATAAAATCAACTTAATTTGACAAAAAAAGCTATATTAATTCAAAGTGTGATCCTCATAGAAATGTTCTTGTTTTATCGCTATTGGATATTACCTAATTGTTGACACAGAATATTATAATATATAGATAAAGAATATAATGTGAACAGTTAATTTGTTTTCATTGAACAAATTTATTTAATAGAAAAATATTATAAAATACAGAACCTGTGTCGTTATGTAAAAAAAATAAAAATACTCCCTCATAAAAAACTAATTTATTAAAAAATATTTCGTGGCCCAAATTATAAAGTTACTGATATATAGTGTACAGAATCGCTCATTAAAAATAAAATCTTATTGAAAACTAAGAAGAAAAATCTCTTTTTCCATTTTATAGTTTTTTTTCTTGTATTAACGTTAGTACGAAATAGTTTTTCGTTATTAATTATTATAATTTAGGAAATCGATACCAACAAACTGAACAGATTTTGATTTATTAACTTAAAAATTTGTGTATTAATCATATTAAATGTATCTTGGCAAAAAAATAATATTTTCATAACATTTTTGAACAGTTAGATAGGATAATTATTTTTTGAACTGCAGAATAATAAGTTCAACAATATTATTTTCTATAAATAATCATCGTATTTCATTTTCATGGTTTTGTGTTGAACGATGTATAAGTCAGTAAATTGATCTATATACGATACGATTATTAGTGTATTATAATTTCTTCCAGATTGAACAGCTACATTTCTTAATATTAATTATTATTTCGACAAATAAACAAAATTATAATTTGTTTATGATTAAATTATTTTAATTTATGCGTATTATAAGTATTTTTATTGCACTAATGAATGTTTTAAATTACACACCGGCTGTTTGTAGGGCGTATAAATCTGCTTCCTTCTTATCATTATTATAAATTAAATTACCTTTGTTCGACATTGGTATCGCTGTTACGTGTGTTCATTTAATTTAATAAGCATTTCTGGTGCAGTTTACTGCTGTCCGTTACAGTAATAATACATCCAAAAGAAGATATTTTCAAGCAATATTATCATCAGTGTTTTACAGCTATTTTTAATGAGGAATGTTTTAAAATCTTTTCAATTTTACGAACAAAAAATAATTCAATAAAAACAAGAAGATTATTTTGTAATACATAATACATTTTTCACCATGCCTAAGAGTTTCATTTGACTCATAAAAAAATAACATACCTAATGTAATGTATAACGGAAAGTGAGGGGTTAAGCCCCGTCATTATACCACTGAGCTTTATTTACTTTACATTTTTTTTCACCCGTTGTACCTTACAATTATAAAATTAATTATGTTAAACTCTACTTTTAATGGCGTTTTAATTTAGTTTCACAGACGATTATATTATTTTTGATATTTATCATAGTTAATAGTTTTCTTCTCAATCCATATCAATTAAGGTCAAACAAAGTCTTGAGTTTTAGTTATATGATTTTGTTTATCAAAATAAAAATTTTACAATTGCATTCCTCTCGTTATACGCAAGTCTATACATTTTAAGCGCTTTAAAATATTTGACATTCAACATCATTAAATTAACTCTTAAGATTATTGAATTAAGTAATTGAAGTACGGGGAAATACTATGTAGTTAATATATTTAACTACTTAATTCAAATACCTGATCACCAGTTATAACATACGATTTCGATTAGATATATGTTCACATTTTCACTCGTAATATATTAAAACTGCTATTAGTAAAATAATACAAGACTATTATAATGAAAACAAATGAAAAATTTGCAATTTACACCTGTACTTTTACAGTTATTAATATAATTTACTGACACAAAAGTAATTAAAACCATAAATATTATTATTAGTTTAAAACTATTTATTTATTTTTTTGGGCATGCAGTGTTATCCAGTAAATGCGTTGTTTTTCATTAAAAATACCTACTCGTTTATGTCACTTATTTTGTATTACGCCTACCCTTGAACAAAAAACCTTACCACTTCTAAGCAAACAATTGAATGAGTTGAACTGTAAAAAATGTGCTGACATTTTAAAATACGGATTTTGAACATAAATTATGAAATACGAGAATCTTGTTGTTCAATTTCATATCACGATAACTACACATAGCGTACTAAATAGTTCGTCGTCAACAAGACCTACGTTTATCTGATACAATAATACGTTTGGAAATATAATAACAATATTACCTACACAATTTAATACACTAACACGAATGATCGATCGAAATTTACAAAATAACTAGTTCAAGTATTCATTTGATACGTTTTTGTTATTTCATTAGTTTATATATTTATTGTTAATTCAAAAGAGCTAGTGTCCAACACAATTTATAAAACATGCATGTGATAATAACATGAATTTAAGAAACATGTGTGTGTGTGTGTGTGTGTGTGTGTGTGTGTGTGTGTCACGTGTGCTAATCAAGGACGTCAATTAAAAGCACGAATAGAGTAATTGTTCTTTTTTTCAAAATTCCGTTTTTAATTTTTAACATTTTAGAATAGAACACTTGCAGTACAACGCAGTTGTAGGTACAATCGGTACAGAGTGTGCGTTTTAATTACCCGCAACTTGTGAACGCACGTGACAATTTACACTCGAAAACGCGCGCGTTTGACAATATCGCACGTGTATGTCGTTCGCTATGTACGCGTGAAGTTTCACGGTTGAATTCAGCAGTTCCGGTGAACAGAAAATTGAATAAAATTCAAAAACCTTACATTATTTCAAACGTCAGAAGCTCGGGGGATGTGGTAAAGTTGGGCACGCAGGCGCGCTGTGTGTGCCTACGCGTGTAATGCGTATGTGTATTATACAGCCTGCTCGCCTTCACCGTAAACGTATTCACGGGGTCCGGCGGAAACACTATAGCCGTTTGTAAAGCCGGCCGCAGGACCGGATTGGAAGATTTGGACCCTTCGAGTTTTCAATTACTTAACAACTTTCGATCAGTCAACGGGCCAATTTAGTATTGTTCAGTTGTTGACTTTTTAGACACAACTATTATAGCTCATACTCGATGTATTTCCTCTTGTCTTATATTCGCTATAGGCGCTCGAATAGATTTAAATGTCTGTATATTTTTGTTATTTTAAGTAAAATCAATATCTGTGTATCCTTTATACGAGTTTAGATAAAGGACATATTAGCCGAATGCAAATGTAAATGTATTTCTATACGTGCATTAATTGTAATGTATTTAAATTGCAAAACTAACATAATCAAATATGAACTTTATACTTAATATTCTTAATGTTCCCCAATATGAACGTTTTCGAATGTAAACACCACATTTTCATTTTATATTATTTACTCAACAATATAGGTACCCACAGGTGGAATCCCAATGTCGCATGTTCCGCATATTTCAAGCATATTTGATACACAACACACTGTTAAATTGGTTACAAAGTTTTATATGTATTTTCCACAAAAATTCAATTTCCATTAATTACCATATATTCCAACTTCAGACTAGTCTGCAGTATATAAACGAGTTTATACGACATTATTTTCGCATAATTCTATGTGTCAACTGTTAAGATAAGAAATCCGACTCGATTTGGTTATGTGGCTGGTCAACGCGGCCTTGTGGTTGAAACGATACACACGTGCCAGCTACGTAGATTATGGTGTTTTCACAAGGTAATACGCTACTGAACATCAATTGCTAATTCCTAAATAATAACTAGGTTAAAATAAACAGTAAAAATATGAGTTTGTTTTTGCCTAAATACTACTAAGAACATTTTACGGTAATTGACTAAATTATTCTTCCGCCGACTCGTGATTACTAAGTAGTAAATGCTATCACGAGTACCCTACCGGCCCGAGGATTCCGAGAAAAACTTTAAATGAACATATTTTGGTCAAAACCAAATATTGAGGTGCGGTAGGAAGTGCACAAGTTAGAGGCGCGATAAAAAAAAAAAAAAAAAATTTTGCGGGGATGCCATGCCGCTCCAGTTCATCAATTATAACTTAAAAGAACATTTATATTTTTTCATAATAGGGTCGGTCGCCACTCGCCAGGTTTTTTTGAATTTAAAATTAGAGACACGTTGAAAATACAAGCATATAGTGTCTAACAACGTTCCGTGTTTTGACAAAAAACTGTTGGTAGATTATTACAACACATCAAATGCGTAATTTATCAACCTCAATTAAAAATGATTGATTTTTTTTTTCACAGACCACGTTTAGCCTTTTGCGCGTTTCACCCGAGAAATTATCGTAAGGTAAAGTTAAAAAATAAAACGAAATGAAAACACCGAAAACTAAAAAAATTGAAAAAAAAAAAACCCCATGTTAGACATAATTTGACACCTTCGTCCCCGGGGAGTGCACTGTACGGGATGTCGTGCAACGATATTTTCCACGAATTAGCTAAGCATGTCGAATTAAGAATGCACGAGATATGTCACTAATAATGTCATCGGGCACTGATGACTACGTTGCTGAAACGTTATGCTCGCGGCCCGTCGTGTACAGGTTTTTCGATGAGAATCGTAAGTGAGAAATGATCCGGATCACCGGACGTGTTTCGGACCGCGCGGCCGTCGGATCGTGACCAAGAGATTGTCTATTATGCTGCTGCGTGTAAACGGTTCGGGTGTGTACCCTGTACACACACGTACTTGTACACATTGCACGTGTGCTCGTGTGTATGCGTTTGTGCTTTCGTGTGCGTGTGTGCATGCGAGTGTTTGCTGGGTGTGTATGTGTGTATTTGTGCTTGTGTGTGTGCGCCCACACGCGTGCGCGTACGTACGTTGTACAGTGTTGTGCTCGGCAGTCGTTTCGAGACTTGTGATCAATAAAACGCGTTTCCGCGGGGGCGGCCGTCGTTTCCGCGCGCGCTTATTTTCGCGTGTATCGCGCGCACCTCTACTCGGCAGCGGCACCCGTGTAACGGTCGATGTTGTAATTACAATAATAGTTTAACATACGTTTCGCCGGTCATCGCGACGGCGATGTCTTACGCGCGCCAACTCCTGTGTAATATATTTGTTGTTAGATTATCGTTGGCGTGAAAAACCCGCCCCCGGCGCGATCGCAGCTTTTCCCCCGTGGAGAGGGTGGACCCCTTTCGCCCCCTCTCCCACACCCTCTGTCCTGGCCCTCTACCCTCGCCCGCGACACTCGTCCGCAGCCCTATCGCGCTCCCTCGCCCGTCGGTTGACTCGGTCGATCGGGCTTACCTACACACACACACACACACACACGTGTATTATACATGTATAATTAGTATGCGTACATCGTGCATGCCGACCGCGTGCAAGACTTATGGTCCCGAAAGTCTTTTACAACGCCTAGCATAATTTTTCTTATAGACGTACGCAGACTTCATCGAACTGGCGAATTTTGCGTCGGACCCGTCCGGTTGACGTCCGAGTGTACATCATTTCTTTTAAACGGCCGCGATTAATAACCACGCATCAGTGTACGTCGTGGTATTTGCCGAGCACCCATGCGCGAGGGTTCCGACTAGATAACCGACGAAGGGAAGCAGTTTCTCCTGGGGACTCGCAAGTGTGTTCGCGTTTTCCATTTCGAGAACGGTCGATCGATAACAAAATAAAAAAAAAACCTTGTTCAACAACGTACTTGTTTTCTGCGAAAACGAGAAGCCCAAAACGGAAATCATTTCATTGTTTCATATTCACATGGTTGGCTTCTTTTCCAGCCCCCCTTCTCCTTTGTAAGGCGCTCTTGTGTCTATATATTATGTATACTCACAACCGTCGTTCCTGGTTCACGACTGTTGTTAATACAGCCCGACAGTCGTATATACTACAGTGTCGTGTAATTTAATTAGTCGGTCATCCCAGCCACTAATCTGCCGACACCCGATGTCATTATTTAACACAAAACTGAAAGCTCGAAAAACCGCACAGCCCACGCTCGTCACCCGACACCGGAGCACATTATTATGACGTAGGTGGGTACTCAACTGCGGTAGTCACCCGTTACAACACTTGTTGTATTCGATGTTTTTAATTGAAAGATTAATTCGAACACGCACATGTGCACGGGAAAGAAGGCTTATTATATAATGTCACCAGGTCTGAATTAATTATACTTCAGTTCACAGCAAAACGACTATTAGCACACTGCACTGTACAAAGAAACTCAATTAAAGTACCTATTGAAAACTATTGAATGTCAGAGTCTCGGAGGTGAACATTTCATTTTCGACCACGATAATTCGGTTTCGTACGACTGTCTACAACTATTATTATTACCATAAACCGTGTTACAGTTTACCTATCTATTGGTGTAGTTTATTAACGTGCACTGCGAGCGTTTTTCAATTGTAGGTTGAATAGGTACGTTGCCTACAATTGCTTTAATTTGATTTTGTTTTCTAACTGAAATAATTGTTCTTAATTGTATTGAAAACATTTTAAAATTAAGTTAGAGGTTTGTACATACAAATACATATATTTGGAATGTTAATTGTTAGCGTACCTAAGGTAGCCAAGCTTAATATACGAGTATATAATCTACTGTCCATATTCTTGGTGTAAATTAACATCTTTATGGTCCATAGGAATTAATTAGAATGTAATGAGAAAACTGAATTTTCATGTAATTTATAAGTGCAATGAATGCATATTCAGCCTCATTGTATAGTGCAAATAATTAGCTTAAATAAAATTGTCGTAGCCACCGTCCAATAGTTTTGGTACGAATTTTCTATGTATTTTCCTTCTTAGTGACAAAACAACTAATAACTTGTAGATAGTAAAATAAATATAATTTTATGTTTTAGAAAAAAAACCTTTTTGCTTTCCACCGTCTTCGATAATAACGACAAACTGATATGAATACATTAGGGAAAACAATAATTATACAAATGATTTAAAAGATATTAAAATATTTGCGCATTTGTTCGTCGTTTAAGGATCTCTTGATGCTCTATCGTAAAGCCAGTTCTTTGTGACATAATTGCTAGTGTATACTTATGCTTTTTTTTAGCACTTGAAAATTGTAAATGAAGGGTGTATAAAATGTATTTTCAATGCAATGCGTTATTGGTAAATTGTAGTAGACCGAAATATTAAGATTTATACTCATGAAGAATTCCTGCCGGTATTGTACGTCAAAGTTAATGGTTTATGTTGTTGTTAAATGAACAAATCGTTTGTTTCCCGGAAAATGTGCGGATTGTTATCCTTTAAACATGAAACATTCTTCGCGTTGTAAGCCTTAATTGTATTAATACGCGATTCAATGACTCGGGGATTTCCGTAGCAATGTTTTCCCTCGTCGTCCTTCGTCTGTTCTCGTAAATTTAATTTGAGATATATCTTTGCTGTACATGAGAATCAGGACTGACGATTTAAGTAATTCGTTTCGAATAACTTTTATTGGTCTACTCAGAGAAAATTATACACATCTCATCGTTTGCGATTCTATTTTAAGACTTGTCGTTGAGTTTTATTTATTGTGTTTGCTTCATGTTGGTGGCTGTCGTTTATAAGTTTTTATATACGAGTAAGTATATGTTTTTTTTCAGTGTTAGAGAAATATTATCGTTGTACACTGTACAGTTCTTCTTAAATATTCTTAGAACATCATCATTTTACGAATCACGACACCCGTCAAACGTGAGCTTAGTAGATGCAACACATTGGTTATTTTCTTGTTCAAATTGAACTACCTAGTTCAATCATTTTTTCTATTCATTTTAAAATAATAAAAATATTGTGAACTTTAAACGTTGAATAGGCGCATATTGTCTTGCGACCGTAATATCGATTTTGCTAGATTTATAAACATTTCCAAATAATTAATACATTTAAAGCTAATGGATCAAAACTTGTTTACCCATAGTTAATATTTTATAGAGAATTTAAATCAATCCGGAGACATACTGAAAATAAAATTATTGATGGTTAAATAAACTGTTTTTTTTTTTTTAATCAAGGCAACATTACTGTTTGTTTTGAGTGGAATTGTGTGGATCGCCTGGTGGCCGTATAAAAAGTACTGTAGTAAATGTAGATATGCTCCTCATTAATTTCATCTTTCATAAAAATGTAGTATCTTGATTCAAATACCATGACATTATAACATTAAAAACAATAATAATTCAATAAAAGTTAATTTACGATATTATTACGTGTTTCCAATGTAAACAACGGACATGTTTCATTTTAATCGTAAGTCATTTGAAAAACAACTTTCTTGGAATACCTTTTGAATCTAATTTCCGATCGAAAAAATTTTCCTTAAACTGTTGGTGTTTTTTATTTTTCGACTACAAAAAAAAAAAAAATGAATTAAATCAAAACATTTTTCGTTTCGCACGATTTCTAAAATATTCTACAGACGATATTATTATTGTTGAAATGTTGTGTGGTAGTAAGTAGTCACTCGATAAATGCTTTATATATATATATAAGAATAAAAATATAATATGTACCGATATATCATCAAAGTTTGTTAAAATGCGTTAAAAATATTTTCTTATAAGAATAAAACATTCAGCTTATCAGTTCTGCTATATTCAACTATTTCCCTATATTTTATTATAACTTTTTTTTTAATGTGATGATATTTCTGTTTACTATACTTGATGTTAAACAATTTTTTTTTCCAATTTGTTGCGATAGGTAATCATAAATCCTTTAAGGTTGGTTAAATAATATTTTTTTACTCGAAAAAATGTTTTTTATATTTTCGCACAGAAGAAACTTTCATTGTTCATTTTACGAAAATTGTTAATATATAAAATTTATAATCAATTTTTATTTACTAAAATGTGTAACAATCGATTGAACCCGCCTGATATTACAAGCTTAATATGTATTATAATTTCAAAGGAAACGTACAGAAAAAATAATGAAAAAATAACACTGTTGTTTCTAAACTAATTGAAGTTGTACACTTGTTGTTGCCTGTAGTGTGTCTCGCAACACTAGTCAATTAACCCTAGAACTGACTGAATAAATTGAAACTCTCCAGCTTCCTTTTATTTCAACGGCGATTTCCAATTAAATAGTACGGCCACTTTGGAATTGAATTTATAATTATTTCAGTAGAAAAATATAATCAAGTCTGAATAATATTGAAAATATGTAATCAGTGAGGTCAAATTTTATGGGAATTCGATCAGAATCCAAATTAGTTATTGATCTCGAATTGTTTGAATTCTGATACTACGTAAATCCGTCTCTACCGTAGTCCGTGGGTGACCTTTTATGTCCTAATTCTAAGTAAACAGTGCAAGCGTATTGGCAAGTGGTGTGTTATTTCATATTGGCGTGGTATTATAATGAAAAATGTTTGTCATCTGAAATAATGGATACAGATTTTGAAGAAAAATGTATTAAATTTCGATCGATAAGTTCTCCTACGTCAATTTGTGAATAATCTCGTGGAAAAATGTGATAATTTATAGAAGAATAATAATAATAAAATAATCGGATGCTCTCTTGTGTTATTCAAATTTGTCGTATTTTTACATAAAAACCGATACATTATAAGAGTAAACTATAATGTTGACACGAAATAGAAACAATACCTGTAAAATCAAAGCCTTCAAAATATGTTAGCTGTTGGCTGTACAGCCATTAATTTCGTTGATCATGCTCTGGTTCCAATACTGTTATAAAATAATACTGTCTTTGAATAAAATGTCAAGTAATATGTTTTTTTTGCCACGAGTTGTCTGTTCGTCTAAATTATCTAAATATATATTTTCTCCAATTTCCCCTCAAAATATATACGATATATGTAGCATGTTACCATGTAGGTAAATATTGAAATACATACTGGATTAGTTTCAGTGTTCCAGAAACCCAAGCTGTACTAGAAACTTCACGCTTATGTCGTGTACCTACGTTGATATTTTCTTCGGTAAGTTTAAAAGTAAATACTTCAGCTTAATACCAAAGAATATTTGTAGCTGGTTCAAACATGAAGTACGTTATTTTACAAATTACTTTTACGGTTTGGATAAAACTTAGAACCCAGTGGCCCAGTTATACGAGTACGTGGGCAAATTGTTACGCTTTTCAGACTTCTTCTTATTTTTCAAAAAAATCCAAAATAAGGAATTGTTATTAAATGTACAAATATGAGAATCATAGGATAAATGATGTAACATAAAATATAAATAACAGGATATAGTATACTATAATTATTCCTCTAAAGTATTTTTGATTTTGTTTTAAATACTGTACTACCAGTCAACTGTTTTAAATTCATTTATAATGCCAATCAACTGCTGAAGAACTGGAAACTGGATGAAAATATGTACATAAAATTACAAAATAATCGTATGATAAACAATATATAAAGGAACTACTAAGTGACCATTCTTAAAATTCACAGAATAAGATACTAATTAACTAATTAAATTAACATGAAGTTATAAGTTATAACTAAGTAGTACAAGGGTAAATGCGACGAGGCATTCAAATCGTAGAAAATACAATAAATGACCAGTTGAAATGACAATATGAATCGTTCAATTGAAGAATTTAATGTGGATCCTTATATTTAAGCACGACAATAAAAGTGATTGCATTTTTAAATAACTCACTATTTAATTTTAATAAATGCCTTTTTTAATCGACCGTATTTTGATTTTTTTACAATTTAAAATTATACGTCTGGTTTGAAACTTGAAATGTTCTTCCTACTTATGTATTGCAGAAAATGGTATGGTGGAGTACATCCGAATTTCACTTTAAGCATTCCATACTCATTTAGTTTGTCGTCGGTTTTAGACAGTCTGACGTGAATTTAAAAATGTTTGACATTGGCTGGTGAAGGTTATAAAAGTCACTATTCTCCAAATTTTTCCATATGTACTTGCTATCGTATAGTCGTCTAGTTTGATAAAGTTGTTGTACTTCATTCCGGATATTCGCAATCATTAATTAACTATAAAAAATAGTTAATCGTTAAGTACTTGTATAACACTGATGTACCTATACGACGATATAACTTCTCATCGATTCTTTTACGGGCACAAAGTAGGGTACCTACTCAGGCCTCTGAGTGAAATACGAGAATAAATAATAGTTTGTATTGAACAATAAATTATTTTGTTCAATAACTTATTTTAATTAGGTTATAGTTTTACTCTTATTTTTAGACTTATACGTCATTGCAAACGCATAAACATTTAGTGGTCCGTGTCATAGTGCAAAACATATAGGTGTACGTATTATGGATCCCTTAAGAAAGAAATGGTTTGTAATAAGTAGATAACTACTTTATTCTGTCCATAATTGAATTTCGTGCGTAGTACCTGGTATACGTGGTTGTATGTTGAATATTGTATGTAAAGTATCCCTTGGGAGAAATAACTACTGCGGATCAATAGTAGACTAGGTACTCAATTTTAGTAAGTACCTATAGTATATAGTTGTTGCATAATAGTTAACCGCTCAAGACAAATAGTTGAGCACAGAATGGTTTATAGTTAACTTATAGCAAGTCATTCATAACATACTTCGATTGTCATTTGTCAAAATTAAGTTTTTTTAGTAGCACGCCACTGTGTGAGCACAGTTATCACTTAGTCATTGGTAAACTACTATCGAAACTAATTTTTGATTATTAAATCATTAGAATTGAGCCCAATAGTCTATACTCTATAGTAACTACTCAGACCAACAGTAATATACCAAATTATAATAGTTGTTCTTTATAAAAATATTGAATTGTTATAATTTATTACTTGTTTACTTATATAAGTGATAATAATATGTTAATAATGATCTACCTACCAAGGTCTAAAGACTAAAACCGTTAACAATTGTATATTAGATATAATTGAACGCAGTTAAGTTATACAGAGGGCTCGACAGGCGATAGTAGGAAAAACAATTGGTGGCTCTGATCATTTTCTATTTGATTATAAAGATGAAATAACAAAGTATATTATAGTATTTTATTGAATATTAAAATCTTAATAAATTAAACGGTTAAAACAAACAAATAACAAGTATTGTTGCAATATCAATATTCTTTTTTAAAACATAATTTTATTTTCCTGAAAATATTAAATAACAACAATAACAATAGGTAATACTTGTAAAACCTTTTTTCACATTAATTTATAGGGATTATCACCGATGTGATTAGCTCCTAATAGTAAGGGTAGGATAATTAAAAAAATACCCTTAAGTATATGTCCCGTACTCATAGACTATAAGCAAAAATCAGAATTTAAAAATATTCATTAAAAGCTGAGGAAAACGTCTAGTTCCAAACTTATTGAACACTCCGTATGCTCTATATTCTATGCATTATTATATTTCCTCGGACTTTTGACGTATATGTATGTAAGTGGATATTATAGAATAGTTTATAATAAAATAGTATCTAATTATTATGATTTTAATACATTTGTTTGCTTATTACGTATTTTGACACATTTCCACCAACATAAAATGCGGTACAGTGGTTATACTCGTAGAAATACCAGTTATAATAGGTACTATGATAGTTATTTGACTTATAGAAAATACAACATAGCTTGTTTTTAAAATATTTCATAATAATGTAAGAATTTATATATTTGATTGTTTGCTAAAACAAAAACAAAAACATAATTTAATATGCTTTGATTGTTCTAATAAATTTAATAATTTAAACATAATTTTTATCTTATCTAGTTCAAACATTTTACGATAGGTTTAACGTACCTATACCTACATTGTTGTTGAATAATATTCTTACACACATCATAAAAACATTTTTTAGATAGAATAAACCATTAATTACTTTACTGTCTAAATTATTTATTTCCCAGCAATATATTTCTCCAAATATTCATAAAAAGCAAGTGATATTTACAATTAACTATTTTTAAGGTAAATGAAACTGTTATCTCTTTTCTTGAACGTTCTGCACAATGTAACTATACGCATTATTTACGAGTAATGAGGAAATAATTATCGGAATAAATAATTTCAAAGTTTTATTCGCCATTTATTATATTCCTGTTGTGATTTCTAAAAGCACATATCTACCGGCGTAGGTACGTTTATGAAAATATGTAAGTATTGTAAAGATTGTGACCTCGGTTCATTACTTCTAGTGCTCCAAATGTAGTGACTACCTATAAGTTCGGAATATAAATTAACTGCAATAGTTACATGACTATACAATATATATGCATTTAATCGAGTTAGTAAATTGAGAATACAAAATATAATAGATTTCACGTGAGATTCTGTAGCTTATACATTAGATGTGCATATGGATCAAGTCGGGGAATTTTCGATTTAATCCAAGTTAACTACAGTACTAGAGTTTACAGTATATTTTGTACGATTTGCAAAATGCATGACACTATTCTTGAAAGTAGATAGTACATAATATAAGAGTACAGAATAAAAATGCGGTCGTACACTAAACATTTGTCCATACAATTACCTAACCGATGACTATTACGATTGATTCGAATACATTATTTATTTTCAATTGATAATTATAATTAAGTTAAAAAACAAAACAATTGATAGTCAAAAATAAAAATAAGATGAATATTAAATTAAATACGAACGTAGTGTATAGAATAAAATAGTAAATATACAAAAGTACATAAAATGACAACAACAAAAATAACAATAATAACAATAAACGAATGGCCGTTTACGTGCATCGAGCTGCAAATCGAATAAATAATTACCTAGTAAATGATATGATAACACGTTTCATTGCGAGTCTCGAAGAATCCAAAAAGAGTCGAAACGAATAATAATAGTGAGTTGATAGTAGAAAATAATAATTTTCCCTCGCTGCGGCGTATTATAACACGTCGCCCTACATTCAATATTCAGTGCACAGGTACTACACAGTAGACGCGACATAATAATATACTGAGGTACTGAAACTGCACTGCGATTTCGCGGTCTGGACGTGATAAATATTTAATTCCCATGCGGTAATGTAGTAACGAACCGGCTACATGGGCGATAAAATAATAACCGGTATCAGGTACAGTGTTTTCACTAGGTGAAATAATTATTGATATTATGTTTTTTATTGGGATATTCGCATACGCGACATGCAAACGCTGTTTTATTACGTGGCTCGGGTAATTCGACCGTGGGGCCTGCACTGTGTAATATACCTACCTGTGTACAGTACCGACTTACTGGTGGCGTTGTGTACACATACCGGGGCGGTTGTGTCGCGTATTGCGTAATGCAGGATGAATCGGGATCTACTCGCGCAAAGCCCGTGTGGTGGGACCCGGGGTAAAAGAAAAAATGCCACGACCCGCCCTGTCGACACGTGGCGGCGTACGGTGTAGATGTGCTGTAGCGGGTAGTAGGGTCGCGAGAACGTACTTGTGGTTACGGCTTTGAGAGCACTGTGTCTACGACTGCTGTACACCGGAAGAATTTAAAAGGGAGCAACAGTAACGATTTTCCAAGGATTCTGATACAGACAAGTTGAATGAGATGATAATAATAATAATAATAAAAAAAAAATTCAAAAGAATTTTAAAAGTTTCCGTGTTAAGGCTTAAAATTGTTGCGTACACTAACTAGTAACTGTTACCTGCCAACGTTATTAAAAAATAACGGAATTTCGTTTTAACTCACCAACATTTAATAATTCACATTAATATTGATTTTTAACTATGAACAACTTTTGTTTTTATTTTAAACAAATAACCCGCGGAAAAATCGGCTACTAGGAGTACATGATTCAATATCATAATGAAAATCGTAAAATTAAACAATCACTTGAGTACCAATATTTTTACTTATAGTTTTTATGTAGGTTTTAGCTCTTATTGAGACTTTGTAGTATACGATATGATGTGTACAAGTAGAGAAAACTTTGAATAATATAAACTCCTAAAAAAGAGTAATTTAAAAAATATCATTCACTTTTTCAATTGCACAATTTGATTTATTAATAGTCTAAATCGAATATCGAACAAAAATAATGGAGTTAATTTTTTTTACATAATTAAAACATTTCAAACATTCGTCGTGTCAACAAACATAACATTGGGTATAAAAAACGAATCATTCGTTCGATTTTTAGATAAATATCCCACTTCGAAAATCATTTTAAAAACATTCACTTTTGCGTCAAAAATATAATTATTTTCAAACATTTTTTATTGTAAATTATTTCAAATTATGTTACAAAAATTAAAAATAATTTATCAAAAACACTAATTGAGCGAGAAAATAGGGAGTGTTTCTTGTTAAAAAAAGCCATTCTATGCATACTATATAATGTAACTTTAATAAGTTTTTTGCAAGAAAATATAATGTTTCTGTGAAGAGAATTTTTCTACATGGTACAAAATGCATTTATTTTATGCTCTTTTAGAATAAGAACTGTTTCAGAGAACACAAATAATATACATGTATGTACAAAAATCTTTACCATTTTAGTAAAAAATTAAAAAGTAGAAAAGTACCTTGAAGAAGTTAATTTTAGCATTTGTTTAGATTAACGCGTCGGGATGTAGAAAAAACGGATTTTCATATGACATTTTTTAGTCATAAGATCACGCAATTATTGCAGCATTATTATTTCATGTAGGAACTTCGAATATTTTAATTCAATAAATATATAACGTATTATGTATGTCGCTTCCACTTGGTGAAATAGCCGATTTCATGAAGTGGACATTTATTGTTCATTTAGTGAAAATGAAGTACATAGTCAATAAGTATGTGTCCTCGTATGTATTGGAACATTTCTAAGATAATTGTATAACAGTAAAATATCTATGTTAAGTAATTTATTAACCATTTTACCATTAATTGTATAATAAAATTACTTGTTATGTAAAACTGATAACCTTAAAATCCCATATAATCCGGATTAAGTGGACTATTCGTATTTTCAAATAATCAAATTTTTAGAATTCTTTACATTCGAAATCGTTTTTAATCCTCATTATTTTTCTATCAATGTTAGATTTGAACCGACCTAGCACTTAACTGTATAATAATATTGGAACGTTTAACATATTATTTAATTATCTATGTACATACTGAGGCTACATTACTGAGTTTTACTCGAATTTAACAGTCTCTATTGTCTATAATCAATCAATCAATTTAAATCAACCTTGTGGAGTGTTGGCAATAATTTCTATTTACATTTTTGATAATACATTAATGCCTCTATGTAAGGAGCTCAACCAATTATTACTGAAATGTCAACTGTCTCGTTATAGATTATAAATTAAGTGAACCCATGGTAGATTATAGTCTTTAGTCATTTATATATAGAATATATCTATATAGATATATATTATAATCTATCGAGAGTGAAACCAATAGAGATTCGGTTTTAAAGTGATGTTTTTCTCATGAATACTTATTAAATTAATAAATAATTAAATAATGAAATACAAAAATGAGTCTCGATATAATAAGCAACATCTCATTAGATTGATAATTTAATACAGACAATTTACGTTCTTATTCTTTTGAGAAGTCGTGTTTTTATTTGCTCGGTAATAGGTATAATTAGGTAGTTTTAATACTATATGTGTAAATTATTTTGATTTCATGAAACTATAGAGTAAATTAAAAATTGACACCAGTTTAGCACCTACTAGGTCCAATTTCAAGTTTAATGATATATTATATAAGACAAAGCAGTCTTATAACTCGGAAGTTAAATGAAAAAAGAAGCATGTAAAATCAAAACCTTTCTTACTTTGCCCAGAATATAAAATTTAAAATAAATAGTAATAGGCTTTAATTTATATAATTAAAAAAAAGCAAAAAGAACCAAAGTCAATAACAATCCTTTATTTATTTTTTTTTTATTCTTATAACAAAACGGGCCATTGCCCAAAGTACAGAATAATTTAGCAAAAAGAAAACGATTAGCATTAGTAATACGCATCATTCTAAACATCGGTCTATTACGAGAATATTTGAAATAAGCATAACATAAGTTTATAATTAATAATGAAAAAACTACAAATGTTCAAAATCCCAATAAAATTTAACAATATACAAAAACTGAACATTTCCAACGTTTTTTTTTTGTTTCTACGTTTATTATTTTTTGTTATAAAACAATAAGAAAAAATGAGTATTTTTAAATGTTTTGCTGTAATTTTAAGTAGGCTTCAGTAAACGTTTTTTTAAAGCTTTAAGGAATCCGATTACATAAAGTTTCCAAGACACCAGCTATTTTTTATTTAAAAAGTCACTGCAATTTTAGACTATACAAAACGATAAAAAATTTGACTCCAATAATTCATTGTTTTTCTTAATTTTAAACGGCCTATCAATTGATTATGCTTTAATATAAATACAACATTGTGTTTTAACTATAATATATCCTGTTGGTTTTTTTTTCTTTTTATATGATACATTGACTTCTTCTACATTTTACCCTTTTTCGTGTGAATTGTGAATGTTTTATTAATAATTATAAGCCAGTTAATCTTCCTTGGCCAGTATTGCATTTTAACCTTGCGTTAAATGTCAATAAATCAAGTTGTAAACGGAAATCAATGTTCCTACCCAATTACCCATGTACAAGCAAAATTATTAGGTGTAGGAGTATGCGACGAATCCAATTACAATAATATTACACATCTGGACCTGTTTCATATAAAAAAAAAATAGGATTAAACCAATTGCAATAAGTGACATAAGTAACATGTTCAAATTGACAAGTGCTATTTATAACTGTACAAAGTTACATCATCTTATCCGTGGTATCTAATGTGCCAACTCATAACATTCCTATACTGACGGAAATGTTTGAAATTCGCCTTGTACATTCTTAGCTACAAAGATTCAATAACGGGCGTGCAACATAATTATTTATGATTTTGTTCAATTCAAACGAAGTCAAATAATTCCAACGGAATGCAGTGAACCATCCGCTACACAATGTGATGTTTTAGACGTGCTCAACCCCTTTTTTGGCAGTAAAAATGCTTTAATTTCAAATTTTTTTTTTCTTCAAGTTACCATAAGACTGGGTTTTTTTTCATGCCACCCTAAGTATATTCTGTTCAAATACAATGTTTTGTTTTTCAAAGGAGAACACCCCACATTCACTATGGCATTTCATTGGGGCCCTTTTTTGTATATTATAATGTACCTAAATCAAAATTCGAACGAGAAGTTTTTGAATTATTCTAATTTAAGTATTCAGGAAAATAGCATTATAAATTATAATACCTAATATTATAAAATAATTTTTAATTTCATGTTATCGATAACTGCTACTAATCCGAGATAACGCGAATCTTACACTTTTCATACGCAATTTTAAATCATAATGATTCCGAAAGTATTGGTCTGAATTTTGACTACGTTAGATCAAAAATTCCAAAAAAAAATGAATCGAATAATATTTTGCGTAAAAAATATGGTGTTTTTCTTTGAAAAACAAAAGTTTATATCGCCACAGGACATACCTAAGGTGGCATAAAAAAAAACATTGTATAAAACATAGTTTTTATGGTAACTTGAACATTGAAAAAAAAAATTTCAAATTGAAGCATTTTTACCGCAAAAAAAGGGTAGGAGCTCCTCTAAAAAATCACCATGTATTGTGACGTGATTTATAAACACAAAAAAATTTCTTAAAGGGGCAGGTATATTGAATTATTCTTCTCATCCCCTTCCACCCATAATAAATCTATGCTACTTTACCTATTCGAATTACAAAAATGACACGTCTGTTGTATATCTGTCGTAGGTATATAGCCAAATCAGGCATTTTACTAAACAAATAGTCAAAGAATTTGGTTTTTAATCGATTTTATTATCCACCTAGGCGTTTAATTTAATGCTTAATTCAAGTTAGGCAAATAATAAAAAGGCAACATTTTTGTATTATATCTTATTAATTAATTGTTGCTATACTGTATATTGTAAATCATGTATAGTATATTAATATGTAAAATACGTAAAATATGTGAAATATTTATAATTGCATGTCCTTAGGTAATATTGTTTTGAAGCGTAAATTGTAAATAAATGTAAGTACTTACCATTTAGGCGGAATAGTACAAGTATAAAAAATGAATTGAAAGTTATATTATAATTGAAAATGTTTATTAGATTTTGGTTCCTACCTGCTGTTACATGTAAATGTTTGGTAGCATTTGCTGGAATATTTAAAAAAATTTTTAAAACACGAACACCGACTTGTTTAAAATTGCTGCTTTCATGCTGGGCATACAAAACTTTCAACGAAGAAAATTGAAATTTATTTTTCCGTAACGTCATATACTCATATACAAGTGTAATAAATTTAATTTTTTTGAACAGATTGTCATTCGTTCGGTGTTCAATAAAGATAATATTGTCGTACAACAACGTACGACGTACCTTTACTTATCAAAGGGGATAACTTGTGTAAGTTATATTTTTATATTGTGAATTTATGAGTATAAAATTATTTATATTAACATCAGAATGACAACGTATAAATTAATACGAAAATGTAATTCAAACTTTAAAATAATACAAACATTTTTCTTTTTTACTATTTGCCTAACTTAAATTACCAGGCGGATAGCAAAATAGCATAAAAATGTAATTATTCGACCTTATGCCTACGCGTCTACCGGCATATCGATGGCGTCAGTTTAAAGCTTTAGACTTTCAAAATGGTGAGCCATTTACCACCAGCCCAACCGCGTTTTATATAGAAGGTATTGATCGCGCGTCCGCGAGCGTCCACGATGTGCGCGTATATTCAAAAACAAAAGTGCCCGCCGCTCGACTACCATTCGCGTGGTGGTTTTTATTTTTACATTTTACACTATAGGCGTTTACGGTGGTTTCAGAAGGCAGTCGTCTTCGGAGTATTCAGTATTGTATTACCACTCTCGGCATGACAAATGGTCTGAAACACAAAATATGTTCAAGCCCACAAACTATAATATTAATAACTATAAGCAACCGAATGAATAAAGAACCGCTGTTGATTCAACCGATGTGCCAGCGAATTATTTTTGGATAAAATTTCACCAATTTTATCATTTTAACATTATCTTCGACTGTAACGTTTCGAAATTATTTTTAACGACAAATTGTGTTCTGGATAAGTGTCTGCTGCGTTATTTGTGTCTTGTAGCTTCTCGGTTTTTTTTTTTTTTTACACGGCTTTTAAAAACATAACACAATTTCACTGTCTGTTAATAATAAAAAATAATATATGTATATATATCATTACACGGTAATGCATTTAAGATACTATACATTGAACAGAAAACATATCTGTGTGCGCTGAATCATCAATATGTGGGTATATAATAATATCTAAATAAGATGGCATGCTCGAAAAGAACTAAAATATTTAAATGTACATAATGCGTTTTCGAAATTCCTTTGTCGTTTTCATAACCAGCGTGCGCTTGAAAAAACACTGCAAACAAAATAACATTTTCCATGTTTGCGTGCTGCACCTATAGTACTACAAATAAAAACCACCGTTTGTTAATCGAGAATACTTTCTGTTCTGGAAATAATACCGAACATATTTCAATGATGGCTTACGAGTTAAATATTAATAGCCAATGTAGATCGTTTATCGTGAAAAACACAAGTATACAATCAACCATAGCTAAAATATGTGTCATTGATAACACTCAAGGTAGAATAATATTTTTTTTATATTTTTTATTCATAGAGTCAATTCCGACAAAATCAATAATTATAGTTAAAACCTTATAAGTTTTTACAATATTAAAAACCCGTGATGTACACATTTTAAACACAAAACGTGAAACAAAAAAAAAATGATTTTCCATATAATATGTATAATATTTAGTAACAATTAACTTTAAAACATATTCAATTTGGTTCTGCGTCTAAATTAAAGTAATTGGTATTTTGCGTCGAGAAAAGAGAACCTATGATTGAACGAAATAGTTTTGAATTTTACACAAAATTAATATTCTTATAATTTTATTACAATATATATATATATATATATATATATATATAAATTAGGTTTAATTTTTAAATGGGTTATTAGTTATCATATTATATCGAATAACCGCATCAAATTGTAAACTTAAAGCAAATCCTCATCATTTATATTTAATAATATATTCATAATCTATATGAAAGGTTTATATAAGTCACAACGATAAAAAAATGATTCTAATACAATCATTGTTTTCTTAATCATTTACCCTGTCTATATAAATCAAGCATCTATTCTTATGTTTTAAGAACTTTAATTTCTATACTACCCTTTACAATTATTATATATATATATATATATATATATTATCCTATACTTCCACTTGAAATAATTTTTCAAATGCTATAATATTTATCATTGATCTGTAGTTTAAACATATTATATGATTTCGAAACAACAAGAAACGCACAATCCGTCTTAACAATTGTTTGGAACTGTTTGTATCGTGATGGTCATGTTACTTTTTATGTTACATTTGGTTGAAATTTGTGATCGATATGAAAAGAAATTAAAAAAAATTAAAATATGTATAAGATACCAAAATATAAAATATGATTGTTTTAAAAAATTAATAAACGATGTGCTTATTTACACTTTTGTACATTTTTTTATTTTTATTTTGCTTTTCGTTAAATCAATATATGTGCGATTTTTATTTAAATACAGCTTAGGTAGTTAACAGAATAATGTCCAATTAAATATTAAACATAATTTATATGGTCCCTTTAGATCCAAATAGGTAATCGTAACTCGACTGTATATTACTTACATAACTTTTACTTCGGACAGAAAGTTTTTTAAAATAATGAATTGACATTGTGTTCAGTAGATATATTTTGTAGATGTAGTAGGTTGATGCGCTACTAAGATTAATTTGATGATTTAATTTGATAGCCACAGAATATTTTTGATGAACGGTATTTGCGTCCTTTGAACATGCAACTCGGTAGCTACATTTTGGAGCACCCGTTGCCCATTGTTTTAATGATGAATAGTGCATTCATTCTATTCGATATTTATTCAAATGTTCATTGAGATGATATTATGATAGTTTATGGACAGGTACATTTTTTGATGTAGTCATGGATTTCTCATTTCATTAGAAATATTATACCAAAACAAAAATGAAAAAAGGCTTTTTGTAAACAATCTCGATTTTATAAATTAAAAAATAAAAAAATTACCACAAAAATAAAACAAATGTCAAATGGTACTAATCCCTACGCAGCATTCGCAACGATGTTTCGAAAAAATAATTATAACTCGACACTGCACTGATCAGGTTTTCACGAGTTTTGTAATTATTAAGTACCGTAACAAAAACAATTCAAATATCTTGTAGCTATCTATTTGTTGTAGGGAAATGTGAAACTAATAGACGCACTAATAAACGATAACGTATGAGGTATAAAAGTACGTTAAAAATTAATACAACCTACCGAATTAAATAAATAATAATTATGAATGTCACCTAGCCGGTTACAAACAGGAACTTAAATTAAATATACCCAATCGCACTATTCACTATTACATTTGATCGCGTTTAATAGTCATTTTATTCAACTGAATGGGTACAAGCTGCAAAAACATCGTTAGCAGCGGCGAAGACTTGAGATTTTAAATCAATTGGTATATATAGAAATAAATATAATGGATTACACTTATTAATATTATATCATTTCTTCACTATATGATCTAATAATATACATTCTATATCATCAAAACTTATAGTAATCTCACGACTTGGTAACAATTAATTTTTCTCCCATCACTTATAAGTGCTATTCTGTGCGACAGTAAATAATAGAATTCTATATTATTTGTTTGAATCTATTGAAAGATGGTGTAGCATAATTACCATTGTACAATGTGATTTTAAAAAATATAGGTTTTAAAATAATTTCTTTCGTGCTATTTCGGCAATTATTTAAATTGGCAAGTTAATGAAATATTTTTACTTCTGTAACCTACCTAAGTTAAATTGTATTTTATTTTTTAAGTTCCATTTTAGACCAGACATTTATTTAATTAAATTTTTTTCGCTGACTTTTTATAAGTACAGAAATAATTAATTGTAAATTAGAAATTTCTATCAAAAAAAAATAAAAATAAATGATAAGCATTTAACAACAAATCCTTATATATTTACCTGTCATATGGAATATTGTATAAACGATTTAATATTTTAATTTATTGAGATTCAATATTAACTTTAATTTTATTAAAACTTTTTATATTGATTTTATATATTTAATTTATTGTGTCAACATACTTAATGTTTTTTTTTTATTTAGTGTTACAATATTTCTATAATAATTCTACACGGTACACATAGGCTCATGGACCGCGGTCATTATAACTAAAGTTTATTTTATATGACACATAATGTATTCGATATGAACAATGTATCACAATAAAGTATTAACATTGTTTATTTAACAGTAAACGGTTATCAAATATCGAAAAAGAAGGAAAAATGTCTATTACATCGCGTTGTCCATCAACAGTTTGTAATTCAATAACAACATTTATTTTTAAATTTAAGAGAAGAAAAAAACGGAGTTTAACATATTATCATAAATTGTAAATTATTATACTACAATGTAACAGTCCGAATCACAGTGTTTCAATTGTATTCAAATAACAAAACAAACTGTTGTCTAAAGGTATTATACTGGTATAAATACTTAAATAGTTATGTTTAGGTAAGTCTGTAAGTGTTTATATCGATTTAACAATTTGAAAAAATATTTATGTAAAATGTATAAACGTATGCTCATGATTCATACGAGTATATCTCAACCAGCTTACTCGTTTCGCTTATATTGTCTCTTAAGAAAAATATATTTACAAATAATTTAATATTTTTGGAGACCTTTTGATCAAATGTTATTATCAGTATACAAGTCTCATTGTGTCGGGTACCAAAAAATCTTCGCAAATCGCGGAAAACCATCTCTAAGTGATACTAAGTAATGAAAACTCTTGATATTAAAAATTAAATAAAATAAAAAAGTGTCGCTGTGTTAAAATACATTCATACAATATTATAAGGTTACAATCGTTCTGTTTATTATTATTATTACTATTATTATTATTACGATTATTATTTTTATTATAATTATTGGTATTATTAATATCAATATATCATTATTATATATAATTATTGTAATTAGGTATTACATTATTTTGTAGTAATTTAGTGTGTCTGCCATCAATAAGAATGTTAGGTACAAGTGGTAATAATAAATTGGTCCAGCAGGTAAATCGTTTTTACGAGCAGCCTGCGGTAGGTATACTCACTTATAAGTATATAACTTATCCGCTACCACAAAGCTGTAATGTAGCAACGTACTATAGTGTATAGATATAGACATATAGTATATAGTATATAGTCTTGGTTATATATTACTGATGCTGAATGATATTGACCATTTACCCAGTAGGTCTCGGCTAGATGTCTGGCGATAGGGTCGGGGGAGGACGTAATTATATATGTGCATCGGGACGGGATAATCACGCCGCCTTACGGATATTAAGACGCGAAATTATGTTTATAGACTTATATTTTATTGCTGTACAAAGCGTCTTTTTAACGGCACCGTGATTTTACAATGATAAAAGGACACCGATTTTACGACGTAGCCTTCGTAATAATTGACCTGACAAAAAAAAAAAAAACCCACCTGCATTTATATTGCTGAATATTTCCTATATGTCTCGAACGATATCAATATCATGGATGGGAACCGTGTTTACTCGGATAAGTGCACGTGAGACGAGATAATTTTTGGACGTACAAATATAGCGTTTAAAAATAAATTCTAGCTTTAAACAACAATTCCACGTTTCGGTAAAATAGTGATGAAAAGCAAATTAGCCTATTAAAATATAATCTGTTCGCTCTCTCTCTCTCTCTCGCGCGGGATTACAGTTTCAGCAAACGGTCCTTAAAATAATTAGTCCTTACTCCTCACTATTGTGCCGGTGAATATTTACCGACCGAATCATTCGTGGAACTACATTTTTTTTCCAGCTACCTACATTATACAACCAAGTAGGGTCATCGTTTCTAGCATGACGTTTACCCTACAAGAGCACTTTAATAACTAAACAGTTAAAAGTGAATTGTCGATTTGTACTTAGTAGATTTAGTGGCGTATAACGTGACGTAAAACCCACTGAAAATAGTAAATTTCTCGATTACGTTGGTACTTCTCAAACCGCGGTGGCAAAAACATCTATTGCAAGCTTGAAAATCAATTGAATCAATTGATTAGTCGATCAACCTTGTTAGGTACAGGTACAATGTTGAATCAGTCTTGAGAATAATGAAACAATTGTATTCGTTTTAATCTGAAACTATTTGCATGACCCCCTCGATATATAGTATTGAATGTACATCGTGTAAGTATGTAAACCGAACAGTGCGCGATTACGAAATACTTATTACTCAAAGTGAGGCGAGGTAAGGTACTTGAGGTAGGTAGAGGTAGGTACACGCGCACAATACAATACTATCTTGACGGATTTGCTGACAAAACACGATAAACGCATTTAGGTGTAGCTGTGAAGTGTGTGGACTGAGACGTACCGGCGATGTAACTAATAATACTAACTGAACCAAAAATAAATTTTTGTTCATCCGAACTTTTCATCGGTCGAACATCTGGAAATGTGGTATAGAGTATTCCGAGGGGGAAAAAAAAACGTAACTGAGCCAAATCTTTCGAATTTTTTTTTTTCTTACAATACTAGATATATTTAAATATAATGCCATATGGCTGGAGTTAGCTGCGATGCGTTACACATTATTTTCAATTCATCAGCACGCAGCGTCACTTGTTTCGTCGAAAGAAAACCGAATGACGACTGTATGAATTATCGGACGAAATACAACATTCAAAAATCACACGTTTGAGGTACTTTCCGAACGAAATAAAATAAAATACACTACACAAACGTACCCTGTGCATTTCCTCGAAAGCGTTCGCAGAGTAAGATGAACAAAAAAAATAATGATAACTATATACTCGTAGGTAATAGGCATAGGCAATGCAAGGTGTAGAACTTGATTTTTTTCACTTTGACTGTAAAGCCACTAAAGCACACCAGACGTCAGACGTGTTCCTTACATATTCGGTAGGGTGCACTCGGACAATAGGCACTCGACGAGTCAAGATAACCAATTTTAAATCACTACAAGACTCGAAATTAAACGACAAATGTTCCAAATAACATTCGACAGTAACGCAATCACGCAACAGATTAGAGTTAATCCGTAATTTACGATTTCATTTCTAGTATTTTTTTTTTTAAGAGGGTATTTTCGCTTGAACTGTCATGGTCTTTAGAGTACAAAATAACACACAAACATTGTGTCCCGTACAAACAGATAATATACTATTGAACGATTCGGTTTAAAAGTGCACATTTTATGTTATTTTCAGTGTTAACCCAATAAGCGGTCGTTTTCAAATGTAATGTTTAACGACCCGGGCAACGATTCAAGTGTACAAAGCCTAATCGTTGTCGGAATCGCACATTTGTGTTCACGCACGCCAACACGCGTGTACACAAATAACATTGTTACGGTCGATAGTACCAATGCACTGCGTAGGATACGTTTTCAAATCGGCTGATTTTTTATTGCGTTTCAAGATGAAAACAATAAATGAAAATAACCCTTCCGACGTGGGAAATGATTCGGTGGGCCCGAGTATGCCGTGATCATTATGGAGTCGTTCATCCGCAACGCGTACGCGGAAACACCCCGTCGGAAATACGCGTAATATTGTAATAAGTTTAAGGCACTGTATAGGTGGTGCAAACGCGCGGGACTGGCAAAAAAAAATATAAATAGGCGCTGGTTAGTTTCGGGGCAACTGACGTGGTTTTTAATAGTTAACGCACGCTACAATATTAATACAGTGGGTTCCGCTTAATGTGATCACTTTGGTGCAAGTAATTTTGATTCTATTAACCGGTTGATTCTATAAAACATTTATAACATTTTTTTCATAATTCAATCTTTTAATACGGTTACATTTTTATTTAAATTAACATACATATTTAATAATTTATAAGACATACATATATTTATTTTTACATTTTATTTATTTAATGGTTCTATATTTAGGTGTACATTTATGCTTAAATTAAAATTAAAATTAAATAAATACATTTAAAACAAATTAAAGAAGCTATCTATATTTGATTGTACTTGACAATCTACCAATTTCATTTCCATATTAGCCTGAAATTAAATGATATTAAATTAAAATTAATATTCATGTTTTTTTGTTTATTTGTTTACAATATATACATTATACATACCTGTAACTTTTTATCCAACTTATCATAACGAACGAGTAAATCTTTTTTTTCTTTTATTGTCAAATGTTTTCGCTTGGTCGACATTTCAAAAAACACGTCTGATCATGAACTGAATAAACTAAATGACACAAGTACACGACGCACAAATTGAATGACATAATTCAACGTACAACGATATACTGCCATACTGATAAGTTCAAAAATAAAATGTGTTTTATAAATTAATCAGTTTAAAATACCATAAAAACGTTAAGATTGTTCATAAAAGTGATTCAATTATCCGGTACCTAGTGATTCTAATAAAAGTTCAATTTAACATTAGTAACATACAATTTGGTTTGGGATTTTCATTTTTGATTCTAATAAACGGTTGATTCTATAAACCAGTGATCACATTAAGCGGAACCCACGTATGAGAATAAAAATAATAATAATATCTGTTCCAGTAATTCAACGACGGAATAAATGTTTCGCTACAGCCGTAAGAAATAAATATCGGCGACTGATGTTGTGCCTACTGTTGACAAACTAGTGCAGACATTTACTCGATGCACGGCGCATTGGTTAGCCGCAGATTAGTGCTGCGGTTAAACGCCACTCGGCACTACTGCAGCTCCAGGATGGGTGACCGTCCGGGGTTTTTAGCGGCGATGGCTCAAAGCATCAAATCACACGTTGCAAAAATTAGCACTAGAAGCTGTCAACACCGTAGGCCGATGGCCATAGTTGCCGAGTCAATAATAACACATACGTACGTACGAATGCACTAAATATGTTATTTTGTCTTTTGATCCTTACACCGCTCGAACAACCCAAGTACATAACGAAACAATATTCCAACCAGAGGCGGCTTGGACGTAATAACAAGAGGTGCACTGCACTCCCAAAAATATGGGGTGGGTGTATTTTTGTAGGCACATTTTTAGGAAACAGCTATTGTTAATACTACTGTTTGTAGTATTTTAGTATTTACTACTTGTTTATGCGGACTATGATGATATTAATATATTATTAAATTATACTATACTTATAGAATGCTATAGTCCATTGTTATAGTTGATTATAATATCATTATATTATTTAAGAATTCTTATTTTATTAATTTATTTTTAATAATTATAAATCACTACGCAGACTGGAAATCGAGCTGGAAATTGTATATATTTTACTGGGTAAGGTAAGTGCTCGAATAATATTATATTAAACCGTATTCTTTGGAGTAAAAATCAATTACAATTTACAACATGCAAATAATTGTTATTTGTTACTACACCTATTTCCATAATTCGTGTGCTTACTGCCTACTATAATATATTTTAATTAAAAAAAATAGTGATGATAGTCATGGGCGCCCACAGATATTTTCACCTGGTGGAGGGGGGAGGCAAGGTGTGTATAAAAGATAGTCTTGAAAAATATACCATTTACAAACATTGGCCAAAAATCAGCGGGGGGAGTATGGTCCCTCTCCTCTCCAGCGGGCGCCCGTGGTTGTAGTGTTAGTGTTTAAGTTTTAGGTGGGTGGTGTGAATTCATATGTGCACCCCTAATATCAATTGTCTCAATCCGCCACTGATTCCAACACCTATAATTAATCATTATAATCCCTATCTAGCCGTGGATCCACGGTTGAAAGTTCGTAAATAAATTTCAAGCAGACTGCAATCAAGACAAACGCGCTCCGGTTGAGGCAAATTCGATTTAGGACAAACGATGGTGTAGCATGGCAGTCGGTTCATGGTGCCCGATCCACAGCTAGCTCGTGAAGAAATATTATAATAGCTATAGAAATGCACTTGCGATTTGTGAACTTTACGAGCTCTAGGGCACGCGAACGTTTATAATAATATTTTTCTCCGCATAATCATCTCTCGACAGCGTCCGCGTAATGCCGTTCGACTCGGGCAGAGAACGTGCGAATGGCGTGTTCTACGCTTAGGTATACCGTGTACGGCGGTGACCAGTCTGGCAATTCCCACCAGACATTTGAAAAGAAAAAAGAAATACGTACCTATATAGGCACACTCGAATACCATGACGAATTCGAAAATACCTTTACTGTCTATGGCCGTATTCAGGGGGAGGTTTTCCGGGTTCAAACCCCCCCCCCCCCGAAATTTCATCGATCGTAGATAGATTAGTTTTTTTGTGGAATAAATATGTATAATATAAATACGTCAATATGTGACATTATTGTTTTCGTCTGCTTATCTGCACATAAATGTCTGTTAGATTGTACGCCGAAATGAATGTTGCGAGACACGACAATATAGTGTCAATACATTTTGTAAGCGTCGATAACACGAAAAAAAGTTATTTTTAGTTTTCTTTGAATTTCGTTAGTGTTCCTAGACATAGAACATTAGTCTCATTATGTGAAACACGCTGGGTCTACAAACATGAAAGTGTCATGCGGTTCAAAGAACTTTATTCGGCCATTATAATTGCATTAGAAAAATTGGAACTGTCTATAAATAAAGAAACTGCTCAAAAATCTTGTCAGTTACTAAGTACAATTAAAGACCATAAATTTGTTATACCTCTCATAATAATTGAAAATATTTTTTCCTATACATTAACGTTGTGTAAACAGTTACAAACAGTTAATGTTGATTTATTCGAAGCATGTAATCATGTAGATAATGTGTTGTCAATTTTAGACGAAATTAGAGAACATTTTTCTGATATGTTTTCTGTTGCTGCCATTATGCTGAATAAAAAGAAGGAAGGCATCGATTTACCTCGTTTTGCTTGTAGAGCCACACACCGCAGTAATGTTCCCGCTAATAGTTCTGAAGAGTATTATAATTTAAATATATTTTTGCTATTTCTTGACCATATAAGGACTCGGCTTTCTGATAGATTTCAGAAACACAAAACTTTATTAAGTTCTTTACAAAAAATTATTCCCAGTAAATGTATATATACCAACTATGAAGAAGTGAACGATTGTATACAGTTTTATTCCCAGATTTTGACAGAGCCTAATTCTTTCAAAGCCGAATTTTCAATATGGAAAACAAAGTGGCTTAAGGAAGAAGTACGCCCTAATACAACAATTGCAGGACTTGACAATTGTAACGCCCTTTTATTTCCTAACATATGGAAACTTTTACAAGTATTAGCTACTATACCTATGTCAACCGCCACACCAGAAAGAACATTTTCATCTTTAAGAAGATTGAAAACGTATCTCAGGAACTCGACCACCGAAAATCGCCTTAACGGATTAGCTTTAATGTCAGTTCATAGGGAATTAAATGTTGATCCAGAAGAGGTGCTAACACGGTTTGCCAACTCCTCTAGAAAAATGATGTTACTTTAAAATATGTATTAAACTGTTTTGTAAAATTGACTATAAAAAAGTTTTATGTCTCACTGAATAAATAAATAAATGTATTAACACCTTAAAAACTGAAATGATTCTTATATATTTATAGAATTGTTTAAAATTTAAAAAATTATAGTTTCATCTTAAAATTAAACCCCCCCCAAAACTTAATGCTGGATACGGCCATGTAATACTGTCACATCACACTCATATAATCATGCAACGAATGTATACGTTTTACACCAACAAATTATGCGGTTTTCATGCAAACATTTAATTAACACTCGACTTTCAGATTTTTCATCAACAACTCGAGTACCCATTTCCGCAGGTTAACACTAGGTAGTAGGTAATATCGTATGGTTCGGCACTTGTTGCGCTTGCAACATTCTTTAACAACGACTGTAGAATAATCTAAGTTATATATAAATATGTTTAAGGCATAACGGACTGAAATAAAGTTAAACATTTTATTCTTAAGGTGAACATTTCTTTTTCTGTCACACGTCGAATATGAAATCGATCAAACAAAGTAATCTTATGGTTTATACGTTATTGTTGTCAAAAAATTACCAAAGATAAAGAATTGTCTACAATCAAAATCTAATAAAAATCAAATTTTTTTATAACGAAAACATTTAGTAGCAAATTTCGGTTATTTTAAGTGCATACGTGCATGCATATTTCCTACACTTTGTGTGTAATAAATCCCGAACTCACTAGTATGTGCCTTTTGAGTAAAAAACCAAATTTTGTGAACACATAAATGCATAGGCGCAATTAGGGTGGCTCGGGGGTGCTTAGAACCCCCAGTTTTACAATTAGCACCCCCAGATTGTTTTCGTGTTTACGTATTGGTAAATATGGTTTTCTGAATAGAAAATAAGTACTAAATAGTTATTCCTAAAATCCTATCCGTTGTTTTAGTATTCTTGCAAAATCAATTACATAATTTATTATGATACCCTATAATTTAATTTGTCTATTTTATTTGTCGAAAAAGATTTAACTAGTAAAATCAAGTTATTTCGGTTTTTGCAGCACAATGCGTGAAATGTTATCACGTTAATATAGTTTAAAAAAATACTGTGAAGAGAATTTTTTTTCCGTCAACGAAAAATATGCATAAACTGCCCATGTATAATTCCACGTAGAAATGTTCTCTGTACATCAACAGGTGTGTCTTTAAAGTCAAAATGATTATCATAATTAGCGCTGGTAGAGTTCATGTTTTTATTATTACAAGCTAGGTATCTGAATTACCTAGCTTCGCCCGTTCATACTCAAGAACACAAACCCGTTGCGGTACAGTGAAGGATTGATGTACAAAAGTTTGTGATCACTACCGATGAATTATCTGATTTTACGATTTTAATTTTTTTGTATCTATAATCAAACCTATGTGAACCGGTGTTTCTCATGACGGCCTTAGCGCTCCCAGATTTTTCATCGCGCCCCAGCATAAATGGACCGACCAATTCGAAACAAAGTGCGCGCTATAATAATAAAAACATATTAAGTGTTTTTCTAAGATCGACGAATTTTTCAACCGGGATAAAAAATGAACGGATGTACGAACAACTTTAGCACACGCCATGAGTAGTAGGGATTTGTATGTTCTGAGTCCATTTTTTTTTTTTTTACAGGGAGATTGTCACTTTTTCGATAGGCGATTTCTACATCGGCAAAATTGTATTACCGTGCTCACATTTTTTCTCAAAACGTACATGTATGTTCTGAGTCCATTTTTTTTTTACACTGATATTGTTACTTTTTCGATAGGTGATTTCTACATCGACAAGACTGTGTTACCGTGCTCACATTTTTTCTCAAAACGTACATGTATGTTCTGAGTCCATTTTATTTTTTCCTAAAACGTACATGTATGTTCTGAGTCCATTTTATTTTTTCCCCAAAACGTACATGTATGTTCTGAGTCCATTTTATTTTTTCCCCAAAACGTACATGTATGTTCTGAGTCCATTTTTTTTTTTTTTTTTCTATAAAATATTCATACATTTTTATATATTTTGTAAAAACTTAAGCCAAATCGTAACCAAACTAAATAGGTTTCAATTGGTTCGTTATTTTATATGTTTAGTGTCAGCAATTGTTATTTCAAATATTTTATTTTTAAAAAGGTAACACTGAATTTGTATTTTTCTAAAAATTGATCTTTCAATATTTTTTATAATATTTTGTTAGTTAGTCTAACGCACTTGTTTGGATCAGTTGTTTCTTACGTTTTTTTTTGTGTTTTTTGGTATAAGCAATTATAATTTCGATTTAAAATATTTTTTTACTATCATGAATTTATTAAAATATTCATACGAGTTTCCATTATTATTGAATTTTATACGTAACAGTCCACATCCAGAATATCCAGCTTTTTCAATATTTTTATCAAGATTGAAAACATATGACTCATATCCATCAATACCAGGTCCAGATAAATATTTATTATCTGAAGGCGGTTTTAAGTATACTGGATCAGAAGATGCTGTTCAATGTTTCTATTGTGGCTTGGTATTAAGAAAATGGAGAAAAGATGATAATGTCTGGATCGAGCATTCAAAGTGGAATCCAAAATGTATATTTGTATTATTATATAAAGGAAAAGAGTTTGTAGAACGTGCTGAGAATGAATTTATCGAAAACATTAAAAATAAGAAATATGCTTGTCATTGTAACTCGGAATCATATGATGTCACCGGTTAACATTATGATGTATTTTAATATTTTTTTTTTTTGAAAAATAAACAGTTTTTAATATTAATTATTATATGTTTTTTAATTTATTCTCAATATACTCATAAACTCAATGTTTGTTACACTGCGTAACCACTCGTTAATTCAAGTCGTATTACGTCTTACCGAGTAAAATCATACATTCATATTATAATATAGAACTTAAATACTTATTATGGTCCTTTAATCATATGTAGACACATGGGCTAGCGAGTTAACGCGTTAGATAAAATTGAATAATAATACTAGGTTCGTAAATTCTTAATAGGTAACTTATCAAATTCACTAGCCCATATGTCTACTTTATATTTCTTTTTTTTTTTGCTTTTTTTCTTTTTTAAAAAAAAAAACAAAAATATTATTTTTCGTAAACAAATATTTTACAAATATTTTATTTTACTATGCTATAGTATTACTTCAGTACTACAGTATATATTATAGAGCAGCACTGTTTCATTTTTATTTTATTTTTTCAAATTTTCGTTGGTATATAAATAAAAAATTTTTTCATTTGCATCAGTTATGTGTTCAACATCAAATGAGTTGGACTGTGTTAACTGTGTTAAAATTTTAAAATTGATTAAACGTATTTTAGAAAAAAGTAATACAATAAAACGGCGTAAGTCTACTAGAACCAGAAGAGTACCGTTACGTTTTTGTAATATTTAAAATATATTAGTATTAATTTTTTTTTCTAGAAACGTTTAATCAAACATGTCTTCACCAGTTTCAGTTCCATTAGTTGCTAAATCCAAATTTGAAATTCATAATAAAAAGTATGTTTCAGTTGGATATCTAATCGGAAAAGAAATTTCAATTGTTGTATTATTAGAATCAGGCAGAAATAATTTCACTCTAGATTTGACAAACTGGAATGATTTAATGCGTGAATCTAATTTTAATATGATTTTAAAAAATTTACAAGCACGATGCAAGTCTCCAGTTCAATTAAATGACAATTTATGTTATTCAATAAACGCAAAATATTCTTCAATTACATTAAGATTGAATAACAATTCTATTGCATTAAGTATTATTGATCTTTGTCGTTTAAAACAAATTCAGATTTGTATAGAATCAAATATTATCGAAAAACAGAAAAAAATTAATTACTATCAAAATTGTTATAATTTATTCTATTCAACATTAAAAGAATCTATATCAAATCTTCCAGCTAGCTGTCAATCAAATGCTTTTACTCATCAATTTATACAAAATTATGGTTATGACTCAGATTTAGAAGGTATGTCTTTAATAAGCGAAATTCAACAGTTTCAGTATGTACCATTGTCAAATCTAATATTGCAAGATTTATATCAATAGAACAATAATTAAAATATTGAAACAAGTATTCGATGTTTTGAAATATTATTTAAATTATGTTATTTATCTGTTATAAACACTACTGATTTATATAATTTACTGTATATTACAACTCTGTAATTTTATATTATTTATTATTTAAAATCAAATACATTATTAAACATCAAAGAAAGATACGAGGTTGTATATTTATTTATTTATTTTTTTTATAAAAAATATCACTTTTTTTTAAAAATAATTTTCACAAAATATTCAAGTATAAACTTATATTTTATTATTTCAAGATAATATATGTCAATTTTGCAATTCATTATAAATTTTTATTTTTTCGGGTCAGCCATAAACCGATTCAAAAATGATTTCGATTACGGATTGTAGCTGATTCTTAATACTGTTATTGTTAAAATAACTACAATAATTTTTACGTAATATGCAACTTGTATTTTTATTATTTCAAAATAACATATGTTAATTTTTGCAATTCATTATAATTTGTATTTTTTCGAGTAAGCCATGAACCGATTCAAAAATGATTTCGATTACGGATTGTAGCTGATTCTTAATACTGTTATTGTTAAAATAACTACAATAATTTTTACGTAATATGCAACTTGTATTTTTATTATTTCAAAATAACATATGTTAATTTTTGCAATTCATTATAATTTGTATTTTTTCGAGTAAGCCATGAACCGATTCAAAATGATTTTGATTACGGATTATAACTGACTCTTATTACTGTTATCGTTAATTTTTTTAAAAAAAAATAAACACAATAATTTTTACGTAATATGCAACTTGAATTTTTATTATTTCAAAATAACATATGTTAATTTTTGCAATTCATTATAAATTTGTATTTTTCGAGTCAGCCATGAACCGATTCAAAATGATTTTGATTACGGATTATAGCTGACTCTTATTTCAAGATAATATATATCAATTTTTGTAATTCATTTTTGTATTTTTTCGAGTCAGCCATGAACCGATTCAAAATGATTTTGATTACGGATTATAGCTGACTCTTATTTCATGATAATATATATCAATTTTTGTAATTCATTATAAATTTTTATTTATCATCATCTTGTTTTTCGGGTCAGCCATGAACCGGTCCAAAATGATCTCGATTACGGATTGTAGCTGATTCTTAATATTTTTGTCGTCACTTTTTTGATCTGTCGTAACCATTTTGATTGAACATTCTGCATGCTTCCATCTAAAAATCGAAGATAGTTAATATACAGTTATTTAAGATTTCATATTTAATATCACCTTTCCTGAGGCGAAACATCAGCAATTTCTTTGGTTTTAAAGTGTTGAATGACCCAATAGTCCTCACCAGCTGACGTCGGACATTTAAATGTGTAATTCTTCTTTCCCTGTTTTATTGAAATAGTATCGCTTACGCTTGTAATTGCTTTATCACACTTACCTGATGATAGAATCGAATCTAATTTGTCTTTATATGATAAAACCTAAATATAAAAATAAAAATATGAATTAGTTTATCATTTAATTTTTATTATACATTTATTTTTTAAAAAAAATAATAAATACCTTTTCGGTTTTGATTTTTTTAGCTGGCTTTATTACCATATTTTTCTTTTGACGTTTCACATTCAGTTTTAATGATTTTTTACTTTTTGGTGTTTTATTTAATTCTTTCTCCTCGTATATTATTGAATTGGTCTATATTAAATAAATATGAAAACATATTACAATACAATAGAATACATTTTATTTTTTTTATTCGTATACATTAAGTTTAGATATATGTACATTTTTATTGAAAGTAAATATGTAGTTTAATAAAAATAAGAAATGTCAACGATTTGTTTAAATGAAAATGTGTAAAAATAAATATTAATTATAATTTTAATTTATGTACATTTTTATTGAAAGTGGATATATAGTTTGATAAAAATAAGAAATTTCAACGATTTGTTTAAATGAAAATGTGTAAAAATAAATATTAATAATAATTTTACTTACATCACTGTTATTTGAGGAATCGTCAGTCATCGTCGAGTATTCAAAAGTTGACATATTGATAATTTCTGTTGAACGTAGATTTCCACAGAGCGTCTCACTACAGAACTTACTGCGACTGATAATGTTATAGGGACTTCGCACACCTTTATATAGCAGAAACTACTACTTCCACCACAATATTATCTTGGAATAAGACCGAGGTCATTGTGATCATAAAAATTCGGTAATTATTTATACGGATCGTGATATTTAAAATAATCACGAATTTAAATATTATTATTTTTTTTTGTAATGCGGTCGAGGTTATGGGGGTCATAAATATTTGGTAATTATTTACACGGATCGTGATATTTAAAATAATCAAAAATTCACATATCATTATTCTTTTGTAATACGGTCGAGGTTATGGGGGTCATAAATATTTGGTAATTATTTACACGAATCGTGATATTTAAAATAATCACGAATTCACATATCATTATTTTTTAGGTCGAGGTTATGACATGTTAAGTCTTGTCGTAACATGCATAAGGTATACGTTGTATAACTTGTATAAGTGGGAAAGCATTCCTTTTTTTTTATGAAGTCGGCTTCATACTAATATTCATTTCTATTAGTTCTCTCGTTCACACTCGTAGTGTCTTGAATCCAACTTTACCTACAGCGTACAAAAAGATTTTTGTTGAAGAATAAAAAATCAATATATCATTAACAATAATGTGAGTATTAATATATTAATACATTATATCATACATATAAAATACTTTTTTTAATTTAATTATTTTCACCAATCAATTATTTAAAGTATTATTTATTTTTTCAATTAGAGCGAACGAGTAATTATTCATTCTGCATTATATTGCAAAAGTAATCTACATCTTCTCAGTTGTTGCAGCTAAAAAACATTGTACGTATTCTCATTATATCATCAACAATGATAAATGCAAGCCTTAATATAAATACATCAATTATATTATGTAATATGTATAGTTTACCGTAAGACATCAACGAAAAAATATTTTTTATATTATTTACAAATAATAATCATACAAAATATCTGATAACATAACGTATTAAAGTTAATATATTTATTTATGTAAAAATGAAAAGGCAAACGATTTCAAAACGTATCCGTATGAATACAATTGGAGATGGTCTTGTAGAAATAGAACGCTTTAAAAAAACTTCTAAAACCTTTTTCATAAAAAATACTTCAAAATTTACACATTACCCATTATTTTTCAATTCCATTTTTGATAAGATAATTTTTAAATTGAAATATTCATGCATACAAACTTCAATTAAATTTAATCTTCATGTTGATAGCGTCTATGAACGTACACTATCAAATGAAACCCAAAATGTAGCCTTTAAGACCAAAAATATGCTTGCCTGTAATTCGTCTAATTTTAAGAGTTTATTAGATAGCATGTTTAGTAAAATATTAGAAGAAGAATCTGAATATATTGCTAAAGGTTCTGGATGGTCACTTGTATCAATAGATGGATTACAATTAAGAATAAATAAAGTAAATCCTCTTAGAGGGTCTTCGTACATAGATTTACCGACATTTATTAAAAATAAAAAAGCTGTAATAAATGTTAAAAATAATGATAACAAATGTTTTAAGTACGCAATTTTAACCAAATTTGACAACCGATTAAATAAAAGCAAATTCAGTAAAAAAAAATTTAAAAATTTAGAAAACAAAAGTGGTTTAAATTTTAATTGTATTAATTTTCCTACACCGATTAATCAAATAAAAAAATTTGAACGTATTAATAATGTCTCAATTAATGTATATAGCGTAAATAATAAAAATATAATTTTTATTTTACACATGAGTAATGTGGAAAGTAATAACCATTTTGATTTATTTTTTTTTAGTAAAGATGGAAAATCACACTATTGTTATATTAACGATTTTTCTAGATTGATTAGACACCAAAAAACTAAAAACTGTTCCAAATTAATAATTTGTAAGAGATGTTTTACTACTTTTGGGAAAAAACCGTCTAAAAAACTTTGGGGGACCGAAGGATTAAAAATACACACAGAACATTGCAGAAAAAATAATTTAGGGAGACCCATTATGTTTGAAGACGGTGATGATGATTTTATATATTTTAAAAGTTTTAAAAAAACTCAAAGAATACCAATTGTAATTTATGCTGACTTCGAATGCATATTAAAACGTGAAAAATATGATAAACTAAAAATTTCTAAAACGTATTCTACACATTTACATACAATAATGAGTTACGGGTTTTATGTAAAAATAGATTATAAAATTATACCAAAAAATATAATAAAAATGTTTAAAATTCCAAGTAAAGTCATAATTTATAGAGGGGAAAATGCAGCTAAAAAATTTATGAGGAAAATGATCGATATTGGGAATAGAATTTATAGAATTTATCAAATAAAAATACCTATGAAAAAATTAACTGAAAACGAAGAAACAAAATTTCAAAAAAATGAGGTTTGTGAAAGTTGCTTCAAATCTTTTAAAGAATTTAATCTAATTAAAGTAAGAGATCACTGTCATTTTACAGGTCGTTATAGACAATGTCTTTGTCTTTCATGCAATTTCGAAATGACTAATGTATCATATGTTCCAATTTTTTTTCATAATCTATCGTATGATAGTCATTTTATAATTCGAGAGCTTGGCTGTAATGATAAAGATATTCATGTAATACCGAATTCATCAGAAAAATATATATCATTTAGCAAGGAAATTGTATCAAGATTTTCTATTAAATTTGTTGACACATTTCGTTTTATGTCAAGCTCATTAAGTTCACTAGCAGATAATTTGTCTGAAGATAAAACTCGGTTTAGAGAAACTCTTAAAATATTCTCAATAGATAAATTAGACTTAGTCATAAGAAAAGGGGTTTTCCCGTATGAATATGTAGATAGTTGGAACAAATTAAATAAAACTTGTCTACCATCAAAATCTAAATTTTATAATTCTTTAAAAGATGAAAAAATTAGTGATTGCGATTATTTACACGCAAAAAATGTATGGAGACTATTTGATATTCAAACTTTAGGTGAATATAGTGATCTTTATCTGAAAACTGATATCACTATTTTAGCTGATGTTTTTGAAAATTTTAGAAATTTATGTATTTCAACTCTTAAATTAGATCCAGCTCATTATATGACTGCTCCAGGGTTTGCTTTTGATTGCATGCTTAAATATACTAAAGTAAAATTAGAACGTTTAAAAGATTATGATTTTTATCTTTTTTTTGAACAATCAATAAGAGGAGGTATCTGTCAATCATCTAAAAGATATTCAAAAGCGAACATTCCTGATATAAAAGGGTTAAATTATAATTCTAATGAACCAAATAAATGGATTATGTACTTTGATTGTGTGAATTTATACGGGAAATCTATGTTAACAGAATTACCATATAAAGATTTTCAATGGTTTGACAATCTTAATTTAGATGTAACAACAATTCCTGACGATTCTAAAGTTGGATTTATATTAGAAGTAGATATAGAATACCCTAAATATTTACACAAATTACATAATGATTTACCATTTTTACCATATAACGAATGTCCGCCAAATTCAAAAGTTAAAAAATTACTTACCACGTTATTACCAAAAGAAAAATATATAGTCCATTATAAAAATTTAAAACAAGCAATTTCTAACGGAGTTAAAGTAACGAGAATTCATCGGATTATCAGCTTTGCTCAAAGTTGTTGGATGGCACCGTATATTGAACTATGTACTAATATGAGAGTTCATGCTAAAAATGAGTTTGAGAAAAATTTCTGGAAATTGTTAATTAACAGTGTGTTTGGTAAAACTATGGAAAACGTGCGTTCTAGAACATCGATTTGTCTTGTTTCGTCGGAAAAAAAAGCTAATAAATTATTAATGAAAACAAATTTTAAAGATAGAACTATTTACACAAAAAATCTAATGGCCGTTCATCAGTATAAAGATACTATTAAATTTGATAAACCAATTTATGTGGGGTCTGCAATTTTAGACGTATCAAAAACATTTATGTATTCATTTCACTATGATATAATGAAACCAAAATATGGTAATAAAATAAGTATTTTGTACTCGGATACAGATTCATTAATATATGAAATTATAACAAAAAATTTTTTTTCTGATTTAAAAAATTATTTACTAACATATTTTGACACATCAAACTATCCTAAAGATCATAATTGTTTTAGTAATGACCATAAAAATCGACCAGGTTATTTCAAAGATGAATTGAAAGGTGTTATACTAAAAGAATTTATTTCGTTAAGACCGAAATTATACGCTTACAAGACTGTAGACGATGAAGAAATAAAAAAAGCGAAAGGTGTAAAAAAATATGTAATCGAAAAACATGTAAGATTTGATAATTATATGCATATATTAAATGCGTACATAAATCATAAACCTGTTTCTAAAGAACAAGCTTATCGAAACATGAATTTTATTCAATCGAATAAACATGTAGTCCGCTCTAAAACGTTAAATAAGCTTGTTTTAAATGCTTCTGATGATAAACGATTTATTTTAGCTGATGGTATTAACACCTTAGCTTACGGACACTTTAAACTAAAAAAATAAAAATATATATAATATACTAAAATAATATAAAACGGGTAAATACATATTCATTTTTTTTTTATTTAATATATATATATATATACAATAATCTCTTATTTTACAACATCCGATGAATTAACGTATGAATTAAATTCTGGACCCAGACCTAACCATTTAACGAACATTTTATTTCCATTTTTTCTTATAATACGTTCTATGAGAAAGGTGTCTGGAAAATTAGTTAATTTAATTTCTTGTTCATAGAAACAGCCACGGATTATATTGTCTGATGAATCTTTTAGTTGATAAGTTACTGGATTTGTTTGAAATATTTTTGAAATAGTAAAAATTTCTGTTGTCCAATTTGGTGTATATCCTTTATTGAATATATGTTTGTACTTAGATATCCTAACTTTATCATTGATATTATATTTTGACTGATGTATAATTTTTTTTTTTTTTTCACCAATTGTATTTAATTTTATATTTATATTTTTTTTTTTATTAATTCGAGCTATATGTGGTGTACATTTAATTGTTCTATGTATAGTGTTATTGTAATTATGTATAATATTTGATATTGAATTGTACCAATTATATGAACCGGTTGCTGTAAACTGTTTATAAATTTTATTTTTAATTGTTCGTATAACACGTTCTGCCATTGCTGCTTTTATACCACTGTATGTTGAATAATGTTTAATATTATACTTGGTCATGAGATCTTGAAATTGTTTATTATAAAATTCTGTACCGCTATCTGTTTGTAAAAATTTCGGGTGATTTATTTTTAATATATTTAACATGCCTTGTGTAACTTGTTTTGCTGATTTATTTTTTAATTCATGCACCCATACATACTTAGTATATGTGTCTATAACTATTAAAATAAATTTAAAACCTTTATTATTTTTTGAATACGATTGAATATCAATGAGGTCTGCCTGCCAGAGATCATCCTTGAATAGAGAAATTATTTTTCGTCTAGGAAAAGTTTTTCTCACTGGTTTATGTAGCTCGTCTGCTATTTTTTCTAATGTAGTCATAATAATAGTCACGTAATAACTTTAATGTAATACTTATTTTAAACTTTTTTTTCAGTATATAATGAATAATGATACGAGTTCTACTTGGTATCCTACACCAATATGTCAAAACGTGGAAGGAGAACTATGTTGTTATTCACATTATATGAAATGTCCAATTAACCAAGTTCATGTAGTACCTAAACGTAAAATGAAAAAACATTTACAAAAAGTTCACAATTTAGAAAAGTTTGAACCAGGATTATATGGAGTAGACTTCGATAACCATATTTTTTGGTATCGATTAAGTAACTATGAAGTTTATGAATAAAATTATGAATTTATAATTTTAAAATTCTTTATTTACAAGATTTTTACACTATAAGTTTCCTCTCCCGTAATTCTTCTAGAATAGATATAATTTCATTATTAACACCTGTATTACCAGCATTCTGAGAAGATATTAAAAGGTTTAATCTGATTATCAATTCATTAGGATTATCATAATAAACTAATTGTGTATTAGGGATTATGTCTTTATATAGACTTGAACCTATTTGGTCAGATTGTAACGTTTCATCGAATTGTATCAAGTTTGAACCTACTCCTGTACTACTATGTATATTTTCTGTAGACTGTGGAAACTGTGATGAATCACTTTCAAGTGATAAGTTATCGAGAGATTTACTAGTGTTTAATTTTTCTTTAGACTGAGAATACTTAAATTTCTTGCTTTCAAGTGACGGATCGCTCAAAGTTTTATTTCGTTTTTTTTTTTCACTCATATTTGGTACTGTATATTCTTTATTCAAATTATTTGATTCTTTCACCATACGTTCGTACAAAGGTTTAACAATATGTGCCCATTTATAGTGCTTATTAGCTTTAGGTTTCCCATCTTGTTTGAGATGAACTTTAGTAGATTTTAAAATTTCATAATATGCCTCATAATCATTAGATTTCTGATGTCTTGGAACTTTCTCGCATAATAAAGACCAAAGACCATAAGTCCACGGATAGTATTTGTCTAGAACTTGCAAATTATCATTAATAATAGTTACGGGGACATTTGCTATTTTAAGTTTCTCATCTTTTCTATCATAATGTAAACCAAACGCTTTATCATAAGTTCTACTCTGAGGTGAAGTGTTTAAAAAATGTGCAAAATCAGAAAGCCCGTTATCTTCTTCATTTTCATCGCTATATCCGTCATTATTAATATTTTTTACCGGTTGTACATTGTTGATATTTTTATTTTCAATGATTGTGTTCAGTGGCTCAATTATCGGTTGAAATGCATCACGGAAATAATTGTTGGAATCTATAGTACCTCTTTTCATGTCTAAAACTTTACGTTTTATATTTTTCTTACACTGTATTAAATTATTTAGTAATTTTTTTTTTTCACTCATTTTAATCACTTATTAGAAATTTGATATTGAATGAACGTATTCAGTCAGTGTAATGCCGAAAAGTTGAAAATACATTAATATTTATATACTAATTTATTTCATATTTATAAACGTATGAAAACCGCATCTATATCTACCATGATCTACTTCACTAGTCTTATCAATAACCATAAATCCATAAGTTTTACGGTTCCAACATAAATGGCATAATTTACGAAACTGTGAAAAGTCCATATCTGCGGAACAATGATCATTGAATATATGTCGTAAATTTTTATCATCTTGCTTGAATACTACTAAAAAATTTGCGTTGTCTCTCACTAATTGTTTCGGTATTTTTGAGTATGTTTGAGCTAAATAAAAAATAGAATTAGCACCAGAATGTCTACCCATACTAAAGTAATCGCGAATAGGTGTCTGATTGTCACAAATAACGTCATCAAATATAAAAATTGAATTTTTTTTTACTAAACTTGGTTTTATAACCTGATCTGCATTTGTAAATATATAAAAATTAACGCCTTTGATACTATCAATTATATTTTTTAACACTATATATTTTTCTTGGTCAGGTGTTTTAGAGTATAAATAAATATTTTCGAATTTTACTCCATTTCTATTAGTTATAAGATTAAACATAACATTTGTTTTTCCTGACCCTGAAGGTCCTACAAATATTCCACGAATACTATCCGGCAATAATGATCCGTGTCTTGATCGATTTTTAATAATTTGTGCATCAACATTTTCAATGTTTAATTTATCTTTTTGTTCGATTAATCTCATTTTTTATATAAATACAATAGAATTTTAAAAAATGAAATCAGTTATATAAAATGCGCTCAACGCGTAAGTCGAAATTGATTAAGACTGGTAAAGGTTTCTTAAATAGTGCTATAAATAGGCTTCCATTCGAAGTTCATGTACCCGGATATCAGTTTTGCGGACCTGGTACTAATCTAAAAAAGAGATTGGTACGTGGAGACAAAGGAATCAATCCGTTAGATTCTGCTTGTCGAACACATGATATTGCTTACGAAAACAGTAATAATTTGGATATAAGACATAAAGCTGATAAACTATTGGAAGAACAGGCTTGGGAGAGAGTCAAGGCCTCTGATAGTTCTAAAAAAGAAAAACTTGTTGCATACGCGGTGGTGAACGCTATGAAAGCTAAAAGAAAAATCGGTATGGGTTGTAAAGGTAATAATAAAAAAATATTGTTAGCAGCAAAGAAAAAAAATAAGAAAACGAGAAAAAATGGTAAGAGAATAATTTTAACTCCGAACCAGTTGGGAGGTGTATTACCGCTTATGCCAATATTTGCTGGGTTGTCAGCTTTAGGCAGTTTAGCTTCTGGTGCGTCAAGTGTATATAATGCTGTAAAAAATCGTAAAAAAGGTAATGGTTTATACTTAAACAATCCTATTGGAAAAGGTTTGTATTTGAATCCGAAAGGTCTAGGAATGAACAGAAAAAAAAAAAAAACGAGAAAAAATTAATGTTACCCAACAGAGCTCTCACCAGTGAGGATATTATAAAGTACGTTAAAAAGTTGGAAATCAATCACTTTCGTGGCGTCTTTTCGCGAGACAACTTACCTAAAAAACCACATAATAACGAATGTGCAATAATTAATTTGGATTCGTATTTAGGCGACGGTACACACTGGGTTAGTTATTACCGACTTGGAGATAAAGTTATTTATTTTGACCCGTTTGGTGATCTTACACCTCCGGTTGAACTTCAAAATTATTTTAAAGGTTTGAATATATTGTACAATTATTCAAATTATCAAAAATACAATACATATATCTGTGGACATTTATGTATTAATTTTTTACAATGGATGAATCAATCACATTAAGGATATCAGGGAATGGTACCTCAATAACATCAACTTATTCTCCGGTAATAAATGTAAACGGTGGTTCTGAAATTGCTCTTGTGTGTTTAAAAACATCCGAAACTATTCTTATGAATGATTCTGAAAAAATTCTTGTAAATGAAACAAATGACGATTTTAAAGTTATAACTAAAACTTACACTGATAGTTTAAAAATTCCTCACGGCACTTACACTATTGAAGATATTAGTAAATACATTTCTAAAACCACTAGAGATAGCATTAGTTTTAGTCTAACGCTTTCAGATTCGCGTACGACTTGTTTTATGGAATCTAATTGTGTAATAGATTTCAAACGTAAAAACAGTATAGCCAAAACATTAGGATTTAAAAATGAATTATATGAAGTCCTACAAGATAAAAATCGATACTATGAATCAGATAAAATTGATTATATACCAATTGCTGTTAATTCTATAAAAGCCATGTGTAATATAGTTAAAGGCTCATTTGATAATGGGAAACAATCAAATTCGATTTATGAATGTTTTACACAACAGAGATTAGGAACAGGACTAGTAGAACAACCAGCTAATTTAATATATTATAAACTTAAAACAGCAGTTATTAAAAATATTAAAATTGATTTAGTAGATCAGGAAAATAATTCTATTAAAAACTCTAACGTTCAAGTAACGGTCATATTACATATTAGACCTATTAGATCTTAAATAACAGGGAAATGAATGAATCAATTACTGTAAGCATGTCGGGGAAAATGACATCTTTATCATCAACTTATTTTCCAGCAATAAATGTATACCAAGATTCAGAAATCGCATTATTATGCCTACATACATATAATACGTTTCCGAACGTGAATGAGACAAATAACAATATTCGTATTATTGTGAACGAACGTAATTTAGATATTCAACTCCCCTTTGGCTGTTACGAAATTGAAGATATTACACAATATATTTGCAATCAAATTCATGAAGATAATGAACGTTTAAACAGTGTAACAAATGTATACACAACGTATGATCCTATAGATTTTACCATGAATACCGATATTACCCGAATGAAATGTATAATGAGTTGTAATTATCCGATAGATTTTACAATCGAAAACAGTCTAGCAAGTCTATTAGGATTTAAAAAAAAAAAATATGGCAACGGAGTTTTATCAAGTTTTAAATCAACGAAAAATATTGATATAAACGCTGTTAACTCTATAAAAGTGTTGTGTAATGTCGCAAATGGTTCATTCGATAATGGTCTTCAATCTCACTCGATATATGAATTTTTTCCTCGAGCGAGGTCTGGTGCTAAAATAATTGAGTCACCGTCTAATTTAATATATTATAAACTCAATACTGAAGTTCTGAATACTATAAATATTAATTTAGTTGATCAAGAAAATAATCCCATTCATAACTTTAATGAAAGAATAACAGTTGTGTTACACATTAGGTGTTGTAAAACTTGAATATGGGGTTAATATTTAAGAATATAAAGCAATTGGAGACAATAAAACCGGTTAGTCGTTCAACAGAATTACAGTCGAAAGTATTAAAAATAAAACCAAGAAATATAAAACTAACTTGTAAAAGCAAAGCAATTTTAAAAAACTTGGGATTTAAATTGAGACAAAATGCCTGAAAGTGATATTTTAGATATTGAATCAAATTATATTACAGATTCAAAAATTAGTAAAATTGAATATCATTCATATATTCCATATACAAACTCGTTTAAGCTTAATGATGAAATACGGATTGGGGTCCAACAAACAGATGTATACCCGTATCTGCATGAAAGCTATATTTTTATTGAGGGTAAAATAGAAGATGCAAATAAAGTGAAATTATCAAATAACGGATTATCGTTTCTTTTCGATCAGGTTCGATTAGAGATTAATGGTATAGAAGTTGATAGAAGCCGTGTTCTTGGAATAACTAGCTCGTTGAAAGGATATTTAACATGTACGACAAATAATTATAATTGTTACCAGAATGCAGGATGGAGTTTATATGATAAAAATATAGTTAATGATAAAGGGGAATTTAGCGCTTGCATACCATTAAAATATTGGTTGGGATTTTTTGAAGATTTTAAAAAAATATTAATAAACTGTCGAATAGAATTAATTTTAACGAGATGTAATAACGATTTAAATAGTTTGCACACTAAAACTGCGAATTTAGCGACTACAGGTACTGTTACACTCAATAAAGTAATTTGGAAAATCCCACATATTAGTGTGGATGATTCAGAACGGTTAAAATTAATGAAAATTGTAGAAAGAGGAAAAAGTTTATTTATTCCATTCAGATCGTTTGAAACTTATGAATATCCTGAGCTTGGTAAATCTAAAAACATAGTTTGGAATTTAAAGACCGCGTCAAAATTAGAAAAACCTCGATATGTTATAATAGGTTTACAAAAAAGTAGAAAAAATAATATCGAGCTAGATGCAAGTTTCTTTAATCATTGTAAACTAACCAACATTAAAGTAATACTAAACTCTGTTGTTTATCCGTACGATAATTTAAATTTAAACTTTGACAGAAAAAATTATGCAATATTGTATAATATGTATACATCGTTTCAAGAATCATATTACGGAAAAGATGAAGGTAAGCCAATATTAAGTCCAGAATCTTTCGAGACTCAAGCACCGATTGTTGTCATAGATACTTCTAAACAAAATGATACAGGTACAGCGTCTACTGTAGATGTAAGCATTGAAATTGAATCTTTAGATAATCTAGATGGTGTAAGTGCTTATTGTATTTTAATACATGATCGTATAATAGAATATGTACCTCTTAGTAGAGAAGTAAAAAAACTTGTATAAACTTTTCTTAAAACTAAAAAATTATTATATTAATACATTTATATTACTTGTGAATTGTAATACTTCTGAAAATAATAAAAATTCTATAAAATAAAAAAAGTTGTTATAATTTATTTAGTTGAATGTTTGTAAAAAAAAATAAAATGGACTCAGAACATACATGTACGTTTTGGGGAAAAAATAAAATGGACTCAGAACATACATGTACGTTTTAGGAAAAAATAAAATGGACTCAGAACATACATGTACGTTTTGAGAAAAAATGTGAGCACGGTAACACAGTCTTGTCGATGTAGAAATCACCTATCGAAAAAGTAACAATATCAGTGTAAAAAAAAAATGGACTCAGAACATACATGTACGTTTTGAGAAAAAATGTGAGCACGGTAATACAATTTTGCCGATGTAGAAATCGCCTATCGAAAAAGTGACAATCTCCCTGTAAAAAAAAAAAAAATGGACTCAGAACATACAAATCCCTACTACTGCCATGATCATATTTCACGGACGAGTACACTTCGATGGGTCTCGAGCCGATCGCACTCGGAACAGTGGGACGACACGGGGAGAAACGCTTTGAAAAAGTCCTTTTACCACGGTCCGGCGCAATCGTAGTCGGTATTCGTAGTCCAGTATTTTCTACGCCCGAGCGTCGTGAGCGTCTAGGAGTCGACCGGTCCGCGGCGGCGGAGCGTAGCTGTAGGTAGGCTGGTAGGTATGTTAACGTCATTATTGGTGCGCAACAGGTCGGCTAGGAGAGAGCTGAAAACCAGCTTAGAGATTGCCGTGAAACGCTACTCCCGGGACCTTCCTCGGGCGGCGACTGCAGTATTTTGCACAATAGGGTTTCCGGCGTCGGCTCGTACGGAACGCGTTCGGCCGGCGCACGCTAGTCGTTATTAGTCTAGGTCTAAGGACTTCATGCTCTAAAAAACCTTAAAATATGCATGCATTTATGCCCTTAAAAATATTTTATTTTTCATTAAAAAACCAAAAATTACAAATGTATTTATAATTATTTATTATTTTCATTGCATCTTCCTCAAGCTTACCTTTGAGCAAAACCAAAACAAATAAAAACATTGAATTAATAATTTTAAAACCCTAGGTAGACAGATTATATCTGAATATAATTTATATTTTATCACTTCAATCTTCTTTTATTTCCAATTTCTAGAGTATTCATAAAAAATATTGTATCATTTGGGTAAAATATGTACTAAAAATACAAATATAGCAAAATATGCACTTATTGGAAAATAGTACTAAATATGCAAAATAAAAACGATTGCCTTAAACTCCTATTACTATGGAACAAATTTCTATATGACTTGGCTACGTTTTGAAATCACGCAAACTCTTCTATAAGTCCCTAGCCCTAGTTATTGCTTAGAACTTGATAAGTACCTATATAAGTTTACAATTTAAAAATAATTTCTTTGATTATCAAACTATCTATTATACTTAATATACAAAGTTTATAATAGTTCATATTTTCTAGGATATTGACTACTGTGTGGTCACTGGTCTGCACTACAATAAGCTAACCAACAAAAATACTTAAAAGAATTTCTTAAAAATGACTCTTAACAAAACCCATCAACAGTTATATTTCTATGATTATCGGTAATAAACCAATTATGATCGCTTACAGTTTTTACTAATATCACTTGAACTTCTAACATATTATAAAGACATTAAATTTAAAAATAAATTTAACAAATCTAACAGGTAAAATCAGTACTTTATTATATTGTTATATATTATGTAAGACAAAATACTATGGTTTTCGTCAGGATATATTATTTAGGCAACAAGTCCAGTAGTAGGCCAAGGCATTCTAATTATTGCCTAGGTAAACAGTTGACAATTTCTTATTAGCTTAAATGCGTGACTTAGACTTGGTTATTAGTTTACAAATATTATCAAAGAATTGAAAGTAATAAGAACATTTATGAAAATTTAAAATAATTTTCTAACACAATCATGTTTTTCATTTGAAATAAAATAGTTTTAAAAATTATAATAACAATAAACACTAAAAGTTTTCATTTATATGAATATGCATTTAAAATAATTTCAAGTTCTATAATAAGTCATATAAGAAATTTTTTCAACAAAAAATTATTAACTATCTAATATAATATAACAGTCGATTGGAAATAATTATTAAAAAATTAAAAATGGCTTGTAAAATATTGTACTGTTGTAACAAATCATTTAATTTTATTAATATGTTTGACCTACAAAGCAGTGACGTCAAACACAAATAAGTAATTGAAAAGTATATAAATTACTTAAAAATGTATATTTATAAAATGTTGTACTTAATTTGTTCATAATATATTATTTTTTTTTAAGACTTCTTGAAGAAAATACCATCTTAATAACGGATTTTAAAATTATCCATAATTTACAGTTACAAACTTGAATTAAATCTATATTGTACAACTGTTTGTTTGGACATTTGAAGATTACTATTTTGACTCTACAAATACAGCATAAAATTGTTTAAGCCCTACAATAAACACGACATGCATGCAGTTATCATTTAAAATCTACAATTATAATAAATAAACAAGTATATTATTAAACTTAAGAAAAATTTATTTTACAAATATTATGAATATATAAAAATTAATTTTGTCATGACACAGGTTTCATTACATTTTACTAGCTAGCGTTGTGGTGTTGTGCTTAGTCTAGTAATAGGCATTAAATAATAAAATATGCTTTAACAGTACATGACCATTCGGAGTCTTCAAAAAAAAACCATGTGGCAACAGTTGAACAATTATTTTATATGACTTAAGGTACATTGAGCTTAAACAACAAAAACGGTACAATCTACATGCATATTAATTATTATTTATTAATTTACAGTAGAACTTCGAATTATCCAAACCTTCGTAATACGAACCCTCTATTATCCGAACATTTGCAAGACTTGGTTGCAGCTCATTGTCAAATTAAAATTGATAATTTTATAAAAAAAATATAAAAAATAAAATAAATGTAATGTATTTCTGATAATGTAATGTATGTAATTCTAATAAAATATTAATAATATAATAAATATTTAATTATAAAATAAATAAATAATTAATACACGATTATAAAATTTTTTATCTTATATTTTCAATGTCCAAACTAGGCGCAGTCTCAATTAGTTTAGATAATCCAGGTTCTACTGTATTTAATGATAGTAATAAACAATAGTTAAAAATACACAACTCTGTATCACAACATATCAATGAACATATTATAGAACAGTTGATACTTTCAAGTAGGTAATTATATTATTCTGAGTTAATAAACCACTTCTAGACGGTCAAGTGAATTGTTCAACAGAAAAATTAATAACAATTAATATAAAACTATTTAACATTAAAGGAATACCAACTGATAAAATATGCAAATAGCAATTAGAGTGATGTTCCATTGAAATAAATCAAATGCTTACTTAAGACATAAGTCACATTAAATAATTTAATTTGATCGAACTTAAACATCCTTAAAATAATGTATATGCTCATTAACTATTCAGTAATACACATTTTCAAAAATTGAGAACATATATAAGGTAACCTATATATTATTACCAGTCAGTTTTTTGTACAGATTCTTAACACAGCAGGTGAATATAATAAATAAAATAGAGCTATCTCAGATATTTTGTTTAAATGTTCAAATTGGAATATTTAACCGGTAATTTAATATAGTAAATTATCTGTATACACCATAGCAGTAGTTTCTTCAAAGATTATAATTTAAGAAATAAAATACAATAATAAATTATCATAATATAAAAAATGCTATTATCTATTTGTTGCGGTCAATAAATTCAACAATCTAATTTTACAGTAATATTACATTGTACTCGAAAACTTAATATAGGGCACAGTCAAAATCATATTGTTGATTGGTTTTGTATTTGAATCAAACATATACGTGTTTGCAAATTAAGGAAAATACAAGGAATGAATAATATTCAATGGAGAATTTTAAAAATTAAAGTCAACGATTATACAAAATTAACTAAATCAATTGTTATTAATAATAATTTAACAGCTTAAAAGATAATATTAAATAATAAACATTAAAATGTAAACTTAAATTTAAAAATTAATTTGGTAATCGATATTAATGTCATAGATACTAACATAAAAAAAATTATATTAACTACTATAATAAAAGTATACTTAAATTCCAACTATCACAACCTGAAAATATTACAATGACATGGTAAAATTTGTATGCAACTTCATGATGATAAAAAAACAATAATAAACAAGAATCAACAGGTGATTTCAAAATATATAAATTATAGGACAGCAATACATTTAAAAAAAGATTATAAAACAAACACTAAAACTGAAAAAATTACTGTAATAAGCATAAATTAATGTTTTCAAAAAAGAATAAGGTTATGAATTTAGTATAAATCACATATTATTTTCTATTATAAAATAAATATTAAGAATAACATTTTAATTTGTTATAATTTACATTTATTTTTATAGATTTGAATACAAAGCACACTTGAAAAATGAACTATCTAGCCCAGAAGTCTCCAACTTACAACCCACACGGTCAAATTTTTCGGACCAGCCCAAGATAACTGATTATTGAAAAAATATTAGTTTATAATTTTATCTCCAGTTTAAAAAAGGAATGATTAAGTTACATTAAAAGGTATTTTTATTTTATGTTGTTCTTAGAAACTTATAATTATTGTACAATATAAAATAATAAAATGGTACAATAATAATTCTTATAGTAGTTATAGCCCATGATTTTGAAACATATCTCAGATTGAGCCCGCCATAAAATAACAGGTTGGAGACTCCTGATCTAGTCTATCATCAAAATGAAAATCTTCCCAATTGTTCTTTCAAATCATAAGTTGAATGTTCCAAAAAATAAACAAATCCACCCCTCCAAATAAAATGCAAAGTGTCTATCATGATATTATGTAGGTTATAAATATTAGATAATATATTGAACATAGTATAAATAAATGATTAACTAATAGGAAAACAATACATTTAAAAGAAAATCTAATAAACTTTTTTTTTGCTTTTGTCGTTAGTATAGAAATACAAGTAAATAAAAGAAAATAGGAATATGAAGTTTGAACCAAAATAATAATTTGATAATATAATATAAGTGTGTTATTAAAAAAGAATGTAGAATAATAAAAGATTAATTATACAAATTTAAATATAGATACAGTTGTTCTTATTATTATTTTTTGTTATTCATGTCTAATTAAAAATTTGTAAAGTAATTTTTTAATCAACATTTTAAACTCGTTGTCTGTAGAAAAAAAGAATACAATAATAGATATAACTAAAAATAATCAATGAACAGTTGTGATTTGTTTGTCATAAATTGTGACATGAGAAAAAAAATAATCATGTCCAAAATTATCATTTCATTTTCTTACTACTAAATTTTTATAATTTAATACAATAATACTATATGTTAAAAAAAAAATATTTATAAATAAATTCTTAAAAATGTTTATTTCTTAAAATCTATACCTTATCTATACTCTATTTAGAAATACCGTGTTCTATAGGATGTGGTATTTTTATATACTTAAAACATCATTATAAGTTAAGCCTAGCATAAATTTAGTGTGCATTATGTAAATAAAAAATTACATTAAAATATTCTATATTTATCTTAAGTTAGTACTTATTAGTAAGATTAACCTATTTTATAATTTTCTATAACTAAAACGTTATCTTTTAACGTAATTTAACACTGTTGTGAAATTGAAAATTACCCAAATTTGGCGCGTAGAATACTAACATTTAATTTCAATGACTATACAATTGATAATAGAACCAGACTTCAATGGGATTTGTTGCAGGTAAACAAATCTTTAACTCTCAATCTAAATATTCATATGTAGCAGAAACACTCTGAAATAAATTTAAAATATTTTAATACTAGTAATAATTTAAAACTGTAACACATCATATATATTATACCTCTAATTCTGGTTGATTTTCATTTAAATGCGATATATGACATGATCTGCATAATAAATGAGAGTCTAACGGATAACATCTTTTATCCGGTTCATCTGTTAATTGCATTCCACATTCCTAAAATGCACAATTCATTAGTTTTCAAATTATTTCTAATAACAGTTTTAAAATACTCACCTCACAAATAAAACAATCCACATGAAAATCTTTGTCCATTGATACAACTCGTACAGTTTCCTCGGTGCCCTAAAATAAAGAGTTAATCAAAATATAATTAACAAACCAGTAATTATAATCACAATTAATACTTCGACTGGTGTTATTCCTTTTCCACAAGCAGCACATTTTGGAGCATATTTTCTATAAAGATAAAGGAAAAAAAAATGTTATAATATATTGAACATTGTATACATTTTTTTCTAATAATTCAACAATAGAATTAATGTTTTATCATAATTTACTAACACTATTTAAATTTGTTAATGTCAACAAATTATTGTACTATTAAAGTATTAACAGATTATAACAATAAATATATAATTAAATATTTGCTTTAAATTAAGATTACCATGTCAAATTTCATTCAATAAACTGTTAAAATAGCTATCGAGAAGGTATACAAAAACTAATTTTTCAGTTAGTATATTGTTATCAATAATGTTAATAATTATAAATGATTTAGTGATTAAATATGCCATAGGTATTTGGTTTATTTTCATAAATATTCATATCATCAGGTCATAATTTTTATAAGAAGATATTCTTCAATAGTAGTAAATTTATAAGATGTACATATAGTATAACTTTAAAATAATACAGGACATGTTTGACTGTTTTACAAAATTCTTAAGCTATAACAATAAATCATTTTGTAGCTTAAGTACTTAAAGTGAAAATAAATTAGTTCTCTACACTATTTATAAATTATTTTAACTAAAATCAATGTGAGAAAACCATATTTAAAAACGAAGGAATACTGATATTAATATCATAAATTACAATCATCAGTTATCACTAATTATTTTTTGAAATCTCATATTTTAGTCATCTGTAGTAATACACTAATATACTTGAAATGAACAATAATGGATTATTATTTATAAAACAGTTATTAAAATATTTAAATATAACACTAACCTATGATAATCAGCAACACAGTATATTTTATTATCTATGTCTACTGTAAATGGTATTCCATCCAAGCAACCATTGCAAACACAGCATCGAAAACATCCAGGATGGAATGATTTCCCCATAGCTTGTAAAATCATTTCCATAATTAAATGTCCACATATAGAGCATTTTTCAGCTGTTTGTTGAAAACCAATGTACTGAAATTATAAAAATAGAAATATTATGTACATATTTTGTAAAGAATTTGAAGAATTTTGTAGAGTAATATTACTTAAAATTATTTAATGGCATTATATAAAATATAAATGCGATTGAAAAATAATTATAAGCAATAGAGCATTTTGTTATTAAACTATTTAAAATAAATACCATGTAATCTTCTTCGCAATATACTCTCCCATACACATTATAGAAAGCTTTACCACGAAGGGCACGACCACAAGCACAACATATGAAACAATTAGTATGATACAAGTTTCCCATAGCTTGACAAGCCTGGCCAGCACCAGTCACTTTATTGCCACAGGTATGGCATATTCCTAAATAAAATACATTTTATTATATAAAAACAGTCAAACTTTTAAATTTTCATAAATAGTATTAACCAAAATATTCTCCTCCAACTGCAACTTCTTGTGTTTCCATCTGTTCTTCTAGTTGTCTAGTTAATTCTTCAATTTTTTTTTCGGCTTCTGTTGGACCCTAAAATAAAAATGTTGTATTAATTAGGGCTATAAATTACCAACTTCAAAAATATAATATATAGAGCAAGGACTTTCATGCATTTGCATATTTTTTCTGGTTAACTTTATCGTATGCTTGTTAAGTACAAAATACATTTCATAACGTTTATGATGAAATACTCAAAGTTTTTAGTGCATATTTTTGCATATTTGGACATTTTTTGGTTTAAGGGGCATATTTTTGATTATAAGAGCATATTTTAAGCTTTTAGTGAATATTTAGATGGTTTGTCGAAAATCAAGCGCTTTGGTGAATATTTTTCATGAACTAAGGTTAACAATTGTTATACACTCATAAAGACGATAAAGATAAACGTTGAAATAATAATAATGGTCAGTAGGTATTTATTATGTCAATGTTTGTATTTTTAACGAATAGTAGGTACGTGGTATAAACACGATAGTGGATTAAAACTAGTCGATTCAATTAACATTTTAAACAAAATTATAGACGATATGAACATAATTGATACACAATCGAAGAGTATAAAATCAGTAGTGGAAAAACTTAAAAAAGTAATAGAAAAAAACAAAGGTTTCAATACGCTTCGTATAATTTCAAATATTTTAAATGGCACTGAGGAAAACATTGATGAATTAGGAGATTTGAATGCTAGTGAAATGGTGTACTTCAAATATGCACCGATCACGTCAGTGGACGTCGAACGAAGTTTTTCGCAATATAAGAACCTGCTGACAGATAAAAGACGTTCTCTGCTATTTGAAAATATCAAAGAAATGTTAATAATTCAGTGCAATTCTAATTTAGGTAAGGTAAATATTTGAGAATAATTCATCAATTATTTTAAAATACCTTTTTTGTTTTATTAGGTGCAGAATAATAATTAAGAAGAATGGGATCCAACATTCAAAACAGATTCCAAATCAATTTAATAAATAATAATATAAATCTAGTTAAAACTTATATAGAATAATAATAAAATTAATTTTTTTAAGGGCATATTTAACCGCATATTTTTAATTTTTTGATGCATAAGTGCATATTTTTAAATGCATATTTGATGATTTTTTAGTGCATGAAAGTCCTTGCTTTATTATTAATATATATACACAAATTAATTAGTTTTATACATATTACAAAACTAAAACAGCGGAGATTGCATAAATATACAGAAAAATCCTAACATTTGGGTAGTGTAAAATTTAAATTGACAATATACATTACTGAATAACATTTCATGGAAATATTACTAAAATTACCATTGGTCGTGGCGGAGTAACATTGTATGGTAAAAGATTTTTGGCTGGTTGTTTAATTTTCATAGGTATGGGTGGTATAGGTGATGACCGTGTTGATGTGCCATGGTTAATTGATGTACCATGGTGTGTTGGTGATCCTTGTTGACATGCTGATGCCGTTTGATAAATTTTGGGCACGTTGTTATGTTGTTTTTGAGATCTAGATTCGGCAAGTGCTGGTTGCCCTACTACACACATCTGTGATGCTACAGTTGTTGACTTTGGTGTCACTGGATCTTGAGACAAACTGACATTACTAGCAGAACTATATGATCTAATGTTATGAAGACTTGTTTGAGACGAATATTCTGAAAATGCTTTGATTGCTTGTGGAACGGTAGTAGGTATAGGTTTTATGTATGGTGTAGCATGCTGAGCAGGATATCTGCTAATATGATCAGTAGGTTGAGTAGATACTTGAGGCCCTGGTTTGGCAGGTTCATAACAATTCATGTTTTTATTGATCTCTGATATTGTTTCATATACAGGTGGTGCTTCATAAGGTGGAACTTCTTTTCCCATCGGTGGGATATATTTGGGGTAGCTGACTGGAACTTGAGGTTGGGCTTTACGATAAGTTGATTCATACAGTGCTGATGAACCTTCACAAGAAACTATACTAGTTCTAGGACTGGAATGTCTAGAGTCTTGAGATCCGCCACTGGAATGTGAACCTGGTCTAGGTCTTTGATGGTAATATGTAGGAGTCTGAGTTAAACTGCGACCGCCATTATAAAAATCAACATTTTCGTACAGAGGTGATGATTTTAATTCATGACTTATAGATCCTATGCTAGCACGAGGACTTGGTGAGTCCCTATTACTTATTGACGTACTGTATGGTGGAGGACTTGATAATGAAGGTTTTGATACCATGTTGTTTCTAGGATATTTACCTTGGTCAAAGCTGGAATGTAAATTACTAGTACCATTCATACTATCAATACAGTTATTACTTTGCAATCTGTCTGAAGAATTAGATAAATCCATTGATTTGAATGGGAATAATTTGGAATGTGTTGGAGATTTTTGATCACTAACTTTTAAATTTGAAACACAGTTTAGTATATAATTATTAATATCTTGATCGGTTAATACAGCCGGTTTACTTGAGTTAATTGAATCAGCTACTCTGTCATTCATAATTCTTGATTCAGTTTTAACTAAAATTTTCCCATAACCGATGTTTGGTAATAATTTTTCATTTTTTTTTTCTGGACTTGTTTTTTCGTTGGTACTCGGTGAATAGTTATATCTTTGACGTTTGTCCATAATTATGTCACTGAAAAAATAAAAAACTTAATTAGTAAGTGTAAAACTAACAACTAAAATTAAAATTAAAATATGGGCACCGAAGCACTTGATATCAGATTTTTCCAGTGGCATAAACAAATTAAATATAAATCCTTAAAGTATATATCCTGAAAACAAATTATTAATAAAATATAAAAATGTCTGTATTTAAAAACTGATAAACTAAGAAAAGATTCTAGACATTTTAATGTCATAAGCAGAGTTCCGATTTTATGGCATTTGGATTTATTATTATTTATCATCACTTATTATAGGATACAGATAAATAAAGCAGAGTGTGCTATAAAGTGAAGATGGTTTAAATGTAAAAAAAAAAATGAAAACACATTTCCAAAATATTGTCTTGTGAAGAAGAAAATGGCGAATTAGATGGAGATCTTGATGAATTGACCAGTGGCGAAATAGTATTTTTTAAGTATTCACCTATCACATTGGTTGATGTTGAACGTTCCATACAAGTCATAGTTGACTGATAATCACCGGAACTTCAGATAATTTTGAATAGTTGAATACAAACGATATCATCATTCAAGGTAAAACATAGGTATATCAGTACAAATAAGTTTTTTAAAACTTAATAGAAGATGGTCATTTTAGTTTTTTTTTATAAATGAAGGTATTACTTCATAAAATTATATAATCCATTTAATACAATTTTGATTTACATATGTATTTTTGATGTTTTTAGGGTATATTTAAAGTTTTTTTGGTCGTGTTGCGCATATTTTAGTATTTTTGGTTTTACAAAATCTGAACCCTGGTCATAAGCATAATATTTAAAAAAAATATGGATAGTTTCAAATACTTTAAATATTTTAGTAAACGTATTGTTATAGCTTTAATATTTTAAAACAGGCTTTTTATATTAATTATTTCATTAAATTTGTTTATTTGTTTGATTGCAGTATTTATTTCACAAAATAATTACACAATTGTTTATTTACATGAAGGTAAGTAAATTGCATTTAAATTTTCAAAGTTCAAAAAATAATGAATTTATTAGTTTATACAGTAAGTATGTTACTATGTTAGATTAACAAAAATATACTGATAATGGTTCAAATGATATTAAAATTATTTTAGACCAATATTAATACTCATTACTATAATTAAACCAATTATAAACAAATGGATTTTTTTCAGATAAGATTAGTATTGAACAAGTTATTAAATACATATATTTAATTGTTTAGCAATGTTATTGATTATTTTTAGTATTGAAAGATTAGAAGAACTATATTTAATGACTTAGCAATACCTATTACCTATATTTTTAAGACTATTTGTTAGTTAAATGTAAACTGAAATGAATAGTAATTGTGAATTTGTCAAATCAAATTTCATTCAATTTAAACTTGCACCGATTTGTAACAATGTGTTCATCTTAAAAAAAGGTATAAAATATAATAGATGAGTAATAAGTTACATTTTACATCTTAATACTTGAAATCCTAAATATTTAAAAAAATATTGAAGAATTTTGTAATTTTATTATAATTTAAATTTTTTATGGATTCATTTTATGGGCATCAATATATGGTCAGTTGATTTGTTGTCTGAAGTCTACTTTAAATATGAAAACATTTAAAAAGAACTAATTATTTTAGATCATTTGAATTTTCAATAAAATAATATAAAATAATTATACATGAATTTCTTATAAAATTAATTAATTTTTATAAATTAATGTATCTAACAATTTATAAAATTAAAATTGTTATAAGTTAACAATCAATAAATGTGTATAATAAGATAATTAAAAAAACCAGAATAATTTATTAACTTCAAATATTCAAAATTACACATAAATATTATGCAAGTTCTTTGTCATATTATAATGTAATAAAATATGAAATGAGGTCGCACCTTAACAAAAACTAAAACCCTACATCTGCTGGATTAGTTATTATAACATTTGATAGAAGGTCACAATTTATAATTTATCTTAACGATGATCAATTGGTATAGTAAACAAGAGCTATTTAGTGAGGTAGATAAAATTGTATCAAATAATTATCGTGAGTACAGCAGTTTTAAGAATATTACTTTATATCTTCAGTTATCTTGATAAGTATTTGATTGTTTTTAACGAATTATGGCAATACTGCAACAGCCGTAAACTCCTGAACCGAGATAAGAAACATTAAGCGTGAACGAAATAAACAACGTCAACATCAACTGGTCCAGAGACTTAACATCAAATGTAATTGGACCGATAGAGGAAAGAATGGTGAAACAATAGGTTGTACATCACAGAGGTGGTCGACGGCTGGATGTCGACAAAAATCTATTGAGACGACAAAACATCGTAATGGGGCCAACGAAAGCCCTCGTCGCAACGGGAGAGCGTCGATGGCACGGTATCCCCATTCGATATAGGAACTTCAAGAATCAAAAAACGCGTCGAGACGGCAAAACGTCGTTTGGCCACGACAATCTGGAACACTTGCTGGAACGGATGCGTCGACAGCGTTGGCGACTGGACCGTGAGAATAAGGTCGCCGAGAGCTACTGCCGTTACCTGTGTCTGAAGACGACGATCGGTCGCGATGGTCGGACGCATGGTAGTCGGGACGAACTCGGCGGACTTGAGCAGAAGACGAGCAGATGGCGAGGCGAACGCGATCCAAACGGTGGGCAGACACCTTCACCGGCGGCGGCGGCGGCGATGACGAGATAGGTGACGGCGGCCGCAAACGAACAGCGCGGTCGAGTTTGTCGACGGGTGTCGTCAACAATAACAACAACAGCAACAACAACAAGACCAAGACGACGACGACGACGACGACGACGACAATAATAACAGTACGGAGACGACGAGTCGTTGGCGTACGATCGTGTGCGCGTGCGTGCGTGCGTGGTAGTGTGTGTGTGTGTGTGTGTGTGTGTGTGTGTGTGTGTGATATGATATTGTAATCACGAAACTTCCCCGAGTCGGCAGCGGTGGGAGATCGGCCGGCGGGACGGGGAGGGCGTGCCGATGGCGGGGCAAGGGGCGAAGGTCGGAGGGGCCGCGCGCAGGTGAGTAATAAAAAAGCGACCGGCGAGGCTTGGGCGGCGGCGGCGGCGACCGGGGGGGACGCGACGCGCACGCGCGACGGATCCGCTCGCGCCCGGTTACGCGCGCAGTACGCGGTAACGAAAACCGAGTACCGAGAACCGAGCGGCGAAGGGGAAGAAAAGAGGAGCCGAGCAGGGCAGGACAGGCGCCGCCGCTGACGACCAATGTGACCAACCCGATCCCGAATCGGAGCCGGCGACCGTGTCGGACGGTTGGCACCGTACGTCCTCGGATAAAACGTAATATTATTTTTTATAACAGCGATCGGTGTTATGTCACGATTAATCGTGGAACGGGTGGACCGACCGAAACGGTTTGCGCGATTTTTTTGACTTTTTACCGGTATTCAGCCTTCCGCAAATTCCTACGCCAGTGGCGTCAATTGGCGATAGGGAAGAGGGGGAGGAAGTCGCAAGGGATCGCGCTTGCAACCCCTGAAATGTACACGTCTTGTGGTTTATATCGTAACGGTTGAAACCACTTTAGTGGTATTAACTTAAAATGCATAATTATAATCGTAATATTATGTTTTCGTTGTACAGTACAATACATTTCACGTAATTGTACAGATATTTACATACGCGTTGTTACTACCAGTTTCAGTAAGTTCTAGCGTAGAACCTCCAGTGGGACTAATTTTGATAGGAAATCCGATTTCTCAAGACTGTGCGTTTACGCTGACTCATTTTTTGCTACAAAATAATACAGTGGACGTACGACGTAATAGTATCGTTGTTCCATTGGAATAGACACATTTATTCTAAAATCAATGTTAGAACTCTGTACTCCTCTGTGAAAAGAAATTATCGAAAAACGCATTGTAATCATATTATGTTATTATTATTATTATTATTATGACGGAGACTATATTGGTATAAATTATATCACTGCAGTATATTATATTATTATATCTTATAATTATACTAAGAAAATGTGATTGCCTGTACAAAATAAATCACATCGCAGCTGTTCTTAAAACGATTATCAAGCACATTTCAAATAAAAAACGATTTTGTTATCAAAACAATTACATTTGAAATATTTGTTCAACATTTTAGTTCTATACATTTTAATATATCATATGATTCTACATTATTGTATAGACTATAGATAAAACGCAAACCTGGAGACTGGAGAGAAAAAATTAAACAAAAATAAATCTTATGATAAGATGCATTGACGTTTGACAAAACAAAGTGTCACGTATAATATGATAATTAAAAAAATATATGGGCATCAATGTCAGATTTGATATCTGAGGGATATAGCTAATAATCGCAATTTGAAAATGATTCAATAGAAAAAAGGACGAGACTCCCAGGTCGGGTGAGACTCCACGGTAGGGCGAGTTACAAGTATGGATGAACATTTATACAGCTGTATTGGTCTTAAAAATTTGAATCCAAATTCAGTCTTGTAAAAGATACTTTTTAAAAGTATTCATAGATACTTTCAATACTTAAAAAAATTTCATTATTTTGTTTACCTTAAAATCATTAAAAAAAAATTAAACTAATTTTACAAATATATTCATATATTACATAAATTATGTAGAGGAGGTGACAAAGAACCATCGAGATATATAACTGTATACTGTATATATGATATATAGTATAGTTGTATACTATGTATAGTTTATTTATCTTGATACAAAATCATAGGTAACGCTAATAAGTAATAACACTTTCAACTAATATTACACATACTTGAAATGGTTGATGAATTCTATTAACATAAATTTACCAATTAATGTATTATTTTAATGTGATAGGATAAAAAAAGTATTTGAAAATATTATTTGATTTTGACAGAAACTCCGGTAAAGTATTTAAAATACGTATTTGGGTAGGTACTTAAAAAGTATTTGAATACTTTTATTCAAATACTTTTACTCAAGTACTTAACTAGACTGAAACCAATGTAACATTGCATTAAAAAACACTAAGTGAGAGATGTCGGGAGGATACGTTTATAATGTATATACATATAATATAAGTATTTATATTTATAGTATTTATATTTTTATTAAGATAAAAAGATAACTTTTCAAACAGCAGTCCGTATAAAAAAAGTCTTGATATTCATTATCTATTTTATCAAAATTTTAAATATCTATAAATAACATAACAATTGTTGAAATCTTTTGAAATTTACACTATTTCTATAAAATGTTTATGTCAGTGTTCTGTGAAATTTTCATATTTCTTCGACTATTAGACATTGAGTTTCGATGAAATAACGTACACCATTTTTCGATATCGCGGAAACACCCGATTTCATCAAAATGTAATTTTCCAACGCTTATAACATTTTTACCCTTCACTGGTAAATTATTTTTTTTTAGTTCACTGAAAAGAGCAACTTCTTTAGTACATTAAATTTTTTATATTCATGTATAATAAACGGGTAATAACCCTTTTGTGTTAACAAAATCAGCTTTACATTTTTTAAGTATTTTCAGTAACAATAAGAACTAAAATTAAAACAATAATAATATAAATACAGATACAAAATAATAATAATTAGACAACGGTAAATGATAGTAATAACAAAGAAGCAACCTTAGGTAACTTTAGGCATTAAAATTGAAAGTTTTATAAACTTTAACCAGAAAATCTCAAATGCTATTTGCGCCTATGGCAGTCGTAATAAGTTGTCCATATTTACGACACGGTTGTCGTCGGAACGGACGGAACGTAATAATAGTGTTCAATACTCGAGAATTTCAAACGCCGGGATGTCGCAAACGAGTATAGGTTCGTGACAAGTGTGTGTCATTCGGACGGAGTGTAGAAACGCGGAAAAATACAATGCAAGTGCAACAAACATCAACATGAAACAGTACGTCTGTTGCACTCGGTTCTGTAATAGTAAACATTGCGGAGGACACGTTTGGGTGTATAAAATGGTTTTGTACATAACACATATATTTATACATATCTACTATCTAGGCTCTCTAGTAATAGCTAAATAACGATGACGGGACGAGCGGGGGAGCGTGCAAATTATTATATTATGAACGAAGGAAAAAACTCGTTTTCCACGGAATTTTCCGAACGCGTGCCCTCCCCGCTTTAGCGGTCGCACACGTAAATTATTCGTATACGATGCAACACATACCAGACGACCGCGGCGGCTAGTTACGAAAAGCGTGCTAAGATTTTCATAAGACGATTTCCCCAAAAGGCCACATTCAATTTTCCCTCCGTCCCGTGGTCGGCGTCGTACTATACATCACGCTACACCACCATCATTACAACACGATTTTACACGAATAAAATCGTTGCGAGACACGACGGGTGGGGTGGGTATACTATATCGAGGTTTTTGAAGCTAGTAAACTCTCTCCCTATGGTAAACTTACCCGGATCTACTTCAGAAATACTGGAAACCTTAGAGGTGTATGTAGACCTTCCCTAGTTTGTACTAACTTCGTTTTTGTCAAATGTTGAGCTACAAGAGCCGGGATACTAATAAAATACGAGTATAAGTGTCTATAAAAGAGAAAAAAAAATTGGAATTTAAATTTAATTTCCTAGTATAAAGTTAAATGTTTATTCCCGTACGCCTACAGACGGTTTTTTCCCAACATATATTGCACACCGATCGCTCGCGTATAAGGACGTAAATATAATATGTTGCGCGAAGTATAACCGTATATGAGCAGACCTCGGATCAAAATCATATTGGTACACGCGTTTTTAATATTATACTAATGATCTTGCATACATTTCATATTAACAACAAGAGTAGGTAACTACATCGTTTTACTCGCTGTTTCGGGCGTCCTGGGTTTATAGGACACCAGTTATGGCGCCACCTAATACACCTATACCGAAAATATACATATTTCGTACGCGATCGCCGCCTACTATACGATGGTAAATAATAGCATATGTGAGTAAGGAGCATAGCTGATGATGGTGTATTATAATATACTTTCTAAAAACTATCGAATCTAGTTTTCCTCAGCCCCTCCCACGCCACGGTGTACCACCAAGCGGCATATAGTACCTAGTTTATCGTCGACGTATACATATTATGTACAGTTGGTTTTTTATTTTTACTATTTTTTTGTCTCCGCCGTTTTTGACTTGTTCGCGTACCTGCTTAATGCTGCGGTAGGCAGTCACGCGAGAAGGACCTCAACGCCTTGCCGCGGACGGCGAACTGCATTAGAAAGTTTCGAAAATGTTTGCGGGCGGACGGCGTATGTTTTCCGAAATAATATATTATATGCGTGTGACCTGTGCCGTGTGCGTACATGCTACTTATGTATTTAAGAGGCGGTCATGCGTGTGTTCAATAAGCAATAACAATTCAATATGTCATATTATGTTATTGTATAATACTATTTATAATATACACAATACACGTACGGTAAAACTCGCTTAGCACGCTCTTCAAGGGACCAGCTCTCTAGAACGTCTTAAGAGTAATTTACATCAACTACGCGACATACTTATATCTACTCTGCACATACTATCAGAGACGTTATTCTAAAAAGATTGGGAAGAGAGGCGCAAGAAGCGGAAAAATGGTAAACGTTTGTTTAGCAAAAATGCAGTAAAATATTTTTTAGCTTGTCAAATGTTCTATGAGTATAATATTATGGAAGTATTCTAAAAAGTTTTTATAAGATTTGGTTTTTGTCAAATCCACGTCAACAATTCATCATCTACATATACTAGACAATTAACCGTATACCTAAATATCTAACATATAAGTGTTGATCCAAACGCAGTGTCGTCGAAATGATTATTAAGTTCAAATTTACTAAGCATATTCGCTAATCATCTCGATAACAACGGATGTAATTATACAGGTCACAAGTGTAAGAAAATCCAATCAGGTCCAGACGTAAAGTTGATAATATACTATGTTTTTTATTTTTTTATTTTTTATTGCTTTTGTCTCATAAAAACATTATAGCATGACAATTAAATATGATACAAAAAAGAGAAGAAAAACAGAAAAACAGAAAAGAAAAAAAAAAAAAAAGATGTAAGAACAATATATAAAATGATTAAATGCGGAAACCAGCGTTAGAAATAAAAGAGATGATGAGGGAAATTACGGAGGGGGAGCGAGAATTGAGGAGATGGATTAAGTCCGGAGAGGTGTAACCAAGGGAAGAGAGTTTGGATAGAAATGGAATGCGAAGATGCATAAGAGAAGGACAAGAGAAAAGAATGTGCTGGAGGTCACAGATGGCTTCGGAGTTATGAAGTGTACAAAGGGGAGAGGAATTAAGAGAAAGGAGAAATGAATGGGGAGGGAGAAGATTATGACCGAGGCGAAGGCGTGAAAAGGATACTATCGAGGAACGGAGAAGGTCTAGATCCAGAAACCAGGGATAATATACTATATTTTGTATGTTTATTTATACTAGTTAATATACTGTCGTTTACCGAATGAAATTGTTTTCCTCGTCGAGTACCAAGTAAAATATGTACCAGCAGATTGTACGTACAAATATGTACCTATATTCAATATTTGTTGTTGTGCCATAATAATGTGTATTATAATTGTCGTGTTTATATCAATATGTACGTTGGGGCCGTAGGGCGACAGTATTATTGCGTGTCGATAAGTTATGATGCGCGCAGTGTCTGAGAGTATAACTACCTACGTAGTACATTCTACTACTCCTACTAATAAAACTACAGTTATCGAAGCCAATTACTTAAGAATTACTAAATAACGGAATTATAACTTGTTAAGTGTACCCGGTACCGCAGTCCGCAATAGTATATTAATTACATTTAACGCGACTGTAAGCATATAAATAGATTTCTGTTTGTTCTTTCCGCGTTACTTTTTCACCTTCATTTTTAGGTTTTATAAATTAAAGATTAGAACACCTGAAAAGTGAACACCTTATGGCTTATATCAGTTTTATCCCCGTTGTGGCAGTCCATCCGTTGACCGTTAATTATCGGTGCATAGTTACAGGCCCCCCACATGCATTTTTCAATTACGGTACTGTAAATAAATCCGGGCCCTCACTGTACATTAGTATTTATAAAAATAATTTTAATTTTAATTCTAACATTTAATTTTTATTTTCACAAAATATATCTAAAATATTGTTTGTACAGCTTTTTTCACACCTCTGACTTCTCTTAAATATCAGTTATTTCAGTTATCCTAAAATAAGTTTATAATACATGTATACTTATTTATTGCAGTTTAATATAAATATCAACACTTTTTTTAAAAAGTATTTTAAATGATGAAATACAATGTAAATTATTCAAACCTAAAAATATATTTGTACATTGTAAATAGTTAGGTTTATATTTATATAAAGTATACGCTTTTCTTTTAATAAATATCATCATTTAATTTTAAACTTGCATATTTTATTAATTATATTTTTATTTTCTTGCTTTTTTTTTGACAAAATCATATATAATATTATTGATGTTAATTTTTGATACAAGATTGTTTTCAATTGATACAATTACAAGGAAGTTAAGCCATTCTTGGACGGTTAAAGCCCTCTGTCAAGTCTTAAGATGATTTCATAATTTACTAAAAGCTCTTTCTGCTTCAGAGACGGTCATTGGTATAAAAAAAATAGTATACGAAATATTCTTAAAGCAACAAAAGTATTTATAAAAATAGTTTCTAATTTCTTTGCATAAATTTCGTTCAATAAATTAGAGGAGTTATTTCGATTTCTGTTTGAGACTGATTCTTGAATTTTTTTTAATGCAATAATTAATCTAACATAGCAGGCGATAAATCGTTAGAATATATTGTAATCATTTTTTTAAAGTTAACTTCGAGTTTTTACGAGATAACTTCATATAGCATAAAAAAGGAGAAACCCGGTTACAAAGTTTTTGATGTGCTTCAAAAAAATAACTTTGTGTATAATAACTATTGTGTAGTAAACTTAACTTTGTTAACTTTAGCATAGGTACCAATATTGTCAATTTATACAAGTTCCCAAATTGTTTTTGAAAATATAGCTTATCGTATATTATACGTTGAGAAACCGGGAATTTAGCACACTCATAGAGTTTGCTTTTCTAACTTGTTATTTACAAATTAAATTTCTAACTAACAATTAAGGAGGCGAATTGAAAAAAAAACGTAGGTACTTATTATAAAACTTATATTCCCATACCATAATAACACAAATGACCTTAAAACATGATGAGAACATGAGGAGAGGAAATTGAAATAATAAATTAAATAAATTATACTTCACGCATTAACAGTGTACAAATGTATAAGCTATATGAGTTCTAAACTAAACATAAAAATATTTGAAGACTGAAGTTTAATCTTATACTATTTTTATAATACGAAATTATTTCCGAAAAAATGTATTAAACGTTCGTGACGGTAATTGTGCTGTTATTTTTAATCGAACTTGAAATGACTAACACAATACTGTTATTAATAAAAATAATCTTCCAAGCGCTGTTATATAAAGTTATGTGATGACTGATGAGCGTACTGCACACCACGAATGGGGTAGACATTATAATAGTGACTAAGAAAGTTTTCACCTGAAGAATTTTTTCCGAAACTTCTTAAAATAATCGCTGCGGTTCGTCATGCAACAGAATTATTATTTCACATAAGACAACTCATGTAACCACAAAACGTCATTCTTAACGTGGAATTGTAATTTTTATATTGAATGACAAGTAGTCATAATCTACCTAATGTTAGTGTTAAAACGACTTGAGAAATCCTGTAGTGTTCTAACTGTTTAAGCTCAAAAGTCGACCAGTCGTTGAATTTTGCATTTTAAATTATTTTTAATGAATGCAAAATTCGCTAATTGGAGTTTTATTCAATTTCTTGAAGTTTAGAAGTAAATGCAATTATATTTTTCGTAAAAGATTTTAAAATAGCTCCGCATATTATATAAAATACGGCAAATAATTTGATAAATCTTTTGTCGCACTTAATTATCTATTAATTTATTAATTATATTTATCTATGTTTAAAAAAATATAAATACTTATGATTACATAGGGTATTATTTTTTTAAAATTCTACTCAACTAGAAATAAACTCGAAATAATTTATCAATCTGTGGATAATAATATTATCGTTGTTTACATCAATTTTATGGCGAACGAATACCGATTATGTCGTTTTTCTTTATATCTGTTTTTATTTAGGTCAGTTTCTTTAATATTCATTATTTTTTATTTATATGAGTTCATTTTTCTTGGCTACGTCATTAGTGTTCAATAATCTAGTGTTTAATTAGAAGCAAATTAGAAGGCAATACGCTAACTGTATATATACGAAATACGATAATCCTATATCCAGCAAAGTTTTTTGTTTTATACTTAATCACGTACTCGATTCACGACAATATTATTATTATTGTACCTATATAGGGAATAAATAATAATTATTATTAGGAAAAATAATAAACTCGGATTTATTCCTGTTGTACTAGCTTGGTAAACTAATGTAACGAAATGTTTTAAGTATTTTTTTCGAAACTGTGAACGCTCTAAATCTAAACATTAATTTTTCAGTAGTTCAGTATTTGGTTTGACAAATCCAACAGATAAGAAAATATGAACGAAAAAAATTCTTATATTGTAGCTCATGGTTGAATTGTTCTCTATATATAGTAATCGTATTTATTCATTAACTTGTTCCTGTCGAATCTCTAATACAGTAATACTAGATGGTATTTTAAAATAATTTAAGGGTTACAACCTTGTGTATACAATTAAATACATTTACGTTAATCTCCAGAACATATTTATGTGAGAGGCAAAGCCTACCCAGTGGCATTATTTGCTGAGTGTACCTGTACAAGGTTTAAAACACGTCAATTTTGTTAATAAATTATTAAGATACAACTTCAAAATAATCAAGAAAAAATAATTCGTATTTCTCTCAATAGGCAAGCTATGTACTTTTATGAGCAATTGCTAATGAGTAATGACTAATGATTATTTGTATTTAATGTTATGTTCTATAATAGTTGTAATGAGTTGTAAGGACAAAATAATTTATAATTATATTATATGAGTAAACATTTAACATATAGAATATATAAATGTTAATGTCAAAATATATTTCAGATGAATAAATTATAGTAGATATTTATAAATCTATTCTATGTATGGATAGACCAGAAAGCTTTCCAATCTTTGACAAAAAATTGATTTTTGTTTTTTACAAATTATGAACATTTTACAGTTTATGGCCATATGATAGTTTTTGACTTTTCTTCTTTTGTTATATAACTTAATAAGTGAATAAATCGTCATGTTTAGTTTGAAACAATATTATGTTACCAGTGTCAGGTTAATGGTGGGGGGGAGGTAGCACCTGCCCCAGGCACAACATTACTAGGGATGGCAATTTTTTGCAATTATTGAATTACCCATTAAAAAAGTTGCTTAATAAATAGGTAATAATAGTTATATTATTGTATAATATTATTATACCGCTTGCTACAGAGTTATCATATTTGAATGTACCACATATTACTTTCTGTAAAATTAATAACACATATACGTGACAGATGTATTTATAGAAGTTCTTCAATTTGCTATTCTTTTTAAAATGTTGATGATTTCAGTAATGTAATATATTTACTACGTAGCATCTACATTTAAAATAAATGATGTAATAAAATCATATAAAAAATGAACGCAACGACTTAGAAAAAGATATAAGAAATCTTATATAAAATGTATGTAAGTAATTGCTTAACACGGCATAATACTTGCCTAATACACTTTTTATGATTCTTAGATAATTAAACTTTTAATTAACCTACACGCACAAGTGGCAAAAGCTACTTGGTCAGCTCGATTAAATATACATTTAAACTAATCAATACGACTCGACAAAATCACGAAACACCTTAAAAAAAACCATAGGGCAGATTTATTATTTTAATTTATTAATACGGATTAGTTGTTATTATATTTGTAAATAAATCTACCTTTTCTTAGCTTATATTGCCTACCTTATTGATATTTTAAGGGGCAACAGCTCTGATTACAATAGTAGATTTTATATAAGTTTGTTTTCAAAATAAAGTATATAATTAAACAAATAAAAACCATTAGGTACTATCAAAATTTTACTAATTCTCTTGAGGTTTAAATTAATTCTGTATATACGCCTTTAATAAAACTGTAAGTAAAAAATAGGACGCACATATTTTTTTTTTCAATTTTTCAAACCTAAGCAGTTCAATGAATATCGCATTTACGTATTCCAAAGCAGCTCCTCAAAAGGTTAGTATACACAATAAATATTAATAATAAAATAAATAAATTTGAAGTTTTATTAATAGAAGAGATTTTATCTATGAAGTAAGTAAAGTTTTTATTTTTGGCAGTAATAGTTATGGCTATTATATTATATTTACTGAAAAAAATATAATAAATAAATGTTTTTAATTTATCAAATACTATTGAACTAAAAAAATATGAGAAATGCATAACAATCATCCACATAAATAGATTTCTACCAATTAACAAAAAAAAAATATAAGAATTAAAATTTTCTTTTATGGTAGGTAGGTATGAAACATTGATAATGAAAACTATTAATTAATTTTAATATAATATAAATGGTATTTTGTTATAATGTTCTAAATTGATAAAAAAAATATGACAAGGATATTAATAATAGAATAGGTACAATTTATATAAGCTGTATTTATTCATGTTATATTAAATTGCATTGCTCAATTTCATCAATGTAAGCAAATAAAAACTAAAATATTTTAACAAAACAATAATTAAGTCATAATTAAGAACAGATAAGTTTATTGAGTACAGTGAGTTTAGCAATTAATTGCACTAAGAAAATTGGAATATCCAAGTCAAATTTTTTTTTATATTCATGATAGACTCTAGATTTATTAAATAGGTAGTTAACAGAAATGTTCTTTAAAAAGTAATATTTAGGAATTTTTTTCAGACTAATTTTTCACATGTTAACTTCAAATGTTATGGAAATATTTATGATTTAAAAACATATTTCTTACATTTTTGATACATAAAATACATCAATGTTTTATTCCTAATGCTTTCTATATGATCTGAATAGTATAAAATATGTATTGTCTTACCAAAAATGTAGTCATATTAAAAATATGGAACTTGAATTTACATAAACCTATCTTAGATTGTTTTTGAATATCATATAATTTTTCCAACTATTAAAAAATGTATTCCATTTACTTATTTTAAATACATTTACTAGTCTAACATAATAGAATTATTATAATATTGATATGACAGCATAGGCAGATATAAGGGGGAGGGACTTTAGACCCCCAGAACTTTATCAAGCCCTCCAGAAGGTTTGAGACTCTCTACTACATTGATAACATACAATTGTATAAAATAATCAAAACTTTTTAAACAAAACTGTCAAAAAGTTTTTCGTAAGAATTAATTTTTATCAATATTTTATAAATGAACTTTTTCCATCAAATGTCAACATTGATAACAAGATTTTTTATGATCACGGTACGGTGTAGAGAAGAAACAAAGGAGATTCATCAAATGTCAAGCCCACCCCCTCCCAAAAGTGACCAAATATCTTAAGATTGTTTCATAGAATTTGTGACAGTGAACATAACTGAAGTACAAAAAAATATTTATCATCCACATCTACCGATTTACCAATTTATCAAAAAACCATTAAGAAAATGTAAGACGGAAGATATGGCATTATAAATACATAACTACGACCGACACAGCTATTGATTAAAAAATGCATTATTTATTCGAGCGAATCGATACATTTATTAATAATAGATTCATAAAAACTAATAAAACTAATCAACTCATAACTACCTAGAATGTTTTTCAAATTTCCGTTTTTTCTCTTTCGTCCACCGCCGATGTGAACGCGTCGCGAACAGTTACAGTTAGCACAACCACCCGAGTCTTACCACTTGACCGTCAACACGAATAGATCGCGTATTGACCGTGGACCCAAAACACGTCCTCCCCGCGGCCGCTCACAGGCCACACGAGTTCTAAGAACCTTCTAGCCTCTCGCGCATATCAAGCACTTGGTTCAAAGTTTTTTTACTCACTTTTTACAGTAAACCCGCGTTCGTAGTGAACGTACGCGTCGCTATCACTGCAGTCGCACGCGTTATCACTGCACAGAACTCGTCCGTAATCAACGCCAGTCGCGCGAAACGCTCGCAACGAGGTGACGGAACGTTTCGCATCGGACGAGCACGCGCGAACACGCGTCCGGTCGCCGATGATAAGATCGGCGTGCGTGCTGAGGCTGAATAATGATTCGGTACACCGGTGTCACAGGAAAGGATCAGTGACGACGGTACTCGGCCGCCGCGGTTAATACTCGCTCCCGACATGTCGAAAAAGAACATCGTCTTCGTGACGGGCAACGTGAAAAAGTTAGAAGAAGTAGTGCAATTGTTCAAGAACTTCTACAGAGATTCTCCCGTCCCTTTCAACGTGAGTGTTTCCATCCGATCTAATCGCTATACCTGCATTGCGTCCGTATGCACTGCCCTTTTCGCTTCCCGTCGCGTTCTCATCGAACCGTATGATTATTGTTGCAGTTGTCCAACGTTAAGGTTGATCTGCCCGAGCACCAAGGGCAACGCGATGACATTTGCATAATGAAAGCGCGTGCGGCTTTCAAAATTATCAAGGGCCCGTGCATAGTTGAAGACACTAGTCTGTGCTTCAATGCTCTCGGTGGACTTCCTGGTAGGTACTTTTGCACTTTTTGTTGTACACCACCATTGATGGGGCTTATTTCTGTTTAGGTCCGTACATCAAATGGTTTCTCGAACCCATTGGTCCGATGGGCTTATATCGTATGCTCCAAGGGTTTGAGGACAAAACTGCCATCGCTATTACCACTGTCGCATATGTTGATGAACTTGGTGAAGTGAAGGTATTTAATGGTGAAACAGAAGGCATAATTGTTAAACCATCATCAATTGAAACTTTTGGGTGGGACTCATGTTTTAAGCCGGATGGATATGAGCTAACATATGCAGAAATGTCCAAAGATCAGAAAAACCTTATATCTCACAGGATGAAAGCAATGCTTAAATTGAAAGAGTTTATAGACCAGAACATAACAAATTAAGATTTTGTAATCAATATTGTTTCCTTGTAACAGATGTGTATACAATTGTTTTTAAAAATTATGGTTTTATTTAATTATTAAATTCTCATCACTTTGTATGTTATTTATACATGAGTAATTTCATTAAAAAAAAATTGATGAAACACTTTAAACAGTGCACACTTAAAATGTACTGCAATTTTTTTTTTACTAAAATATCTTTGGAATGAAATTTAAATTATAATCTTACCAAATGAAGTAGAATAACCACTATCTATTAAATGGTGGTATAAATTATAAATTCAGTTGAGTGTCTCCCATAGAAATATAGGAATAGTCCAAGACTAGCTACAATTTGTATTACATTATAAGGTACTTTTTTCATATGAATATGGTTTTATATTTTGATAAATCTATGCAAACATTTACTCTTATAGTACAAATATTTCTGGACAAACAGAATTGTTGGAATTAAAATGTGAACAATAAGCCCATAAAGCTTGTCATATTTTACAAATTTGTAATGTGTTTTGCAGCATTAATTAGTAAGGTAATTATTAATAGAAATTTGATTTTGAAAATATCTTAGGCCTTGGGGTATACTTTGTTAAGTAATGCTTAGATGAAAGTCTCTAATTTTATAACAAGTATTTGGTTTCTCTTAGTTTTTTTTTAAATTTTTAAGATTATATTAACAGAACATTAATCCAATAAAATGTTTAGGTTGATTTCAAATTTTTTGTACCCTCTTTTAATATAAATTCCCATGAAAGGCAGCTCGACTATAATATAACACAACTAAAAAGATAGTTGTAAGATAATAAATGTATCTTTTATTTCAAAAAAAGTTATTTTTTATACACACATTTTATTATTATGAAGTTCATATTAATTAAAATTGAATAAAATATAGATATAATATCTTGGGTTAAAGTTAATCAATTATATATAATAAAAATAATTAAATATATAAAAAATTTAGTAATATCAATAATTTTACAAGATCCACAGTAACTCATGGTGAATAATACAAATTTCTATATTTAACACTAAATTTAAATTAAATTAAATTGAAATGATAAAATAACGATTTGACAAATAATACAATTTTTAAGACCAAAGCTATTATCGTCATATTATTATACTTTCATTACATTAAGGCAGTACAAAATGCATATTTTAATTTATTATTATATTTAGTTAGTTAGTTTTGTGATTAATAAATAAAAATCTTCAAATTTAATAAAACTGTTTATTAAGTATTAATTAATTTCAATTGACTATTAAATATATAACTACTAGGTAGATATTTTTCTTATAACTAGAGACCGGATTTTCATGCAGTAAAAATCAAAAAAACATGCAGTTAATAACTTAAAAATTGCAAAAACATGCAGTTAAGTGCCTAAATCGTGCAATAATGTATTTTTTGCCTAAAATCGCTTAAAACTTACCAAAATTGTGTAAACATTCAAAGTACATTGATTTAAACCCTTAAGTTATACTTTATTTATCCAGTTTTTTACACTATTACAGGATTAGCAAAAAATTTGTGAGTCATAATTTGTCCTTTCTCGTCATTTATTTTTTTAAGACTTTCTCCAATAGTTTCAAATATTTCAATTTGTTTATTGAGGGATAAATTTTGGGTTTCTAACTGGGTTAATGCCTGGGGAAAAGTTGATTTTATGAATTATATCAATTTTTGGTATTTTAAAAATTTTTTTATTAAATTATTCGTAATAAAACTATCACGACACTAACCGATTCAAGAAACACTCAATCAAACACAGACAGAATACTAAAGTGCTAATGGCCGGGGATTCCAAATTATTATCTAACTAGTAGTTGCTATCATTTATTTTTACCATGGAATACTAATAAATTGATGTTATTCTAAGAATATTAGCAGCTTGTGTTCACTTTTTGAAATAAACAAATGTTTACCTACATACCTGTATGTAGGTAATATAATTTTATGTACCTATCTGGCTACCTATATACATATATATAAATATTATCTATAGTTTATACTATCTAATTTTAAAAATGCAGAATATGCAATTTCATGCAACGAAAATCAAAATCGTGCAATTTAGAATAAAAAGTGCAAAACGTGCAATTTCGTGCAAAATAAAACTACGTTTAAATTAATCTACTTCTCATGATTCGGATTTATAATTTGCTTTATATGTTTTAAAGCAAAGGAAAAAAAGTTGCAATTGCACGAGAATCCGGTCTCTACTTATAACCTTTAACAACTTGTTCCTTGGTGACAATTATTACAATATCAAAAATTGAGAATTTTATTAATACTTCATTATTTGTTCTAATATGTTTAGTATAATTAATGATTTCATTACATTATATATTAAATTAAAATTTATATTTTTAATAATCTCAAGTACATATATAGAAAGAAAAATAAATAAGTATCAATTAGACATAAATAACTTTATAAACTTAGAAATAGTTTCCATCTTAAATAAAATGATAAATCAGTTTAATGAATGATTTCTTAAATTCAATTAATTATTATCAAAGAAAAAATATGAATATTTCGGATTAACCTTCTATTATTTTCATAATATAGCTTAAAAAGTAATTTACTCTATTATTTCTCCCTGTAATTTACTTGTATATTAAAGGCAATGTTTCGTTACAGTTTTTAATTCTTGGGATACTGAAAAATAACAATAAAAACAATTTTATCTTAATGCATATTAAAATGTTGAAACAAATAGCTCATGAAACTTTTCATCTAAAATAAAAACAAATACAATTAAATAACAGTATTTAGCAAATAAATTGAATAAATTCAATGAACATTTGTTAACAATAGAAACAATACAATTTAATAATTCAAAAACAACTTAGTATTTAATAAAATTAATTCTATAGTGATAAAATAATTTTCTAAACATGCTAGAACCAGATTGTGCCTATTAAAGTAAAATAAATGAAGTAAGAGTAATAAGATCAACAACAAAGAGTAATATATTATAGAGCACATAATTTGTGAGTGCTTGAGGAACCAATATAGTTCATAATTAGTGATACACAAAGAAAGAATAAGTAATTTTAAAATTTGTTCTCCGTGGAATGTAAATAAGAAGAGACTACCAAAATTTAACTTTGGTTTAAAAGTCTAACATTGCTTTTATAAACTTTTCCCTTTTGAATTTTTTTACCAATAAAATAGTTTGAACCAATGTCTGAGTTTACATCAATACTTATGACCTGTTGAAATAAAAACCATTTATAGTATTATTATAATTATATATTAATAGATAGTATACAGTTTATTAAATGTGAAGTATTTATTTAAAAAAAACTAACTATCAATACATAGAAAGTAAAGAGTACACAATAATTACTTATAAAGACAAGTAACTTACTTCTCCAGCACTTAATCTTAAATCATAGGCATCGCGCGGTTCTTGACTAGTAATAACTTTAGCTTGTTGTACACGACCCAAAGCTGGAGTATCAGGCGATAATGTTGCAATATTGTCTTGATCAGTAGGAAATCTAAAAACCATATGTACCCAGTGTCAATGAAAAATAGAAATGGATACTAACCGTGATAAATTTATATTACATATATTCTATATAATATAAATTTAATCATCTATTTTTATATTTACAGAAGAAAAATAAATATACATAGGCAGGACAATAATATACAATGAAATCTAGCAATAGCAAAGAATTACCGGGTCAGGTCAGCTAGTAAAACATAAAAATAAAAGCTCTTGCCAAGAGTGTGTTTTGAGTATCTGATCATGATTTTTTAAATCAAAATTGTCGTACATTTTTACACAAATTATACAATAATACGCCAAGAATTTTAAATTATATAGAATAAACTATATATATATGATAATAGCATCGATTAAAAAATAAATGTTTATTATATAATCAATGATAATACTTTGTTATCATTTTAAAAGTATCAACCGTAACATTTTTTTTTAGTTGAAAAAACATGGAATTGTTAAAGTTCAATATATTATACCTACCCAGATAGATCAGATTGGAGACTCATTAAAGATTCATGACATTTTAAATAGAAAGCAGCTTGTGTATCAACAAAGTCTAATAAATGTTGCAAGTGTTGTGGGTGTGCACTAGGAACACCTTCCATCAATAGTTTGGTAATTTCTGCCTGACGATCATATTCTTCTTGAGCTATCTTGAGGTCATTTTCTGCCTAAAAACAAATTTTATTAGAAATATTATCATATAGAAACGAATAAAATTAGCTCTAACAAGTACGTGGTAAACAAAATTAAAAAAGTGACATACATTCCATCTCAAATTATTTTATTTTTCTTATTTTACCTTTTCAATTAACTCTTCCGTAGTAGGACCAGAGTCTTCTTGCTGCATGCAAATATTTTAATAACCATTTAACCTTAATTAACTTTGATAGTTTAAAAGAAAAAAAAATTCAATGTACCTTAACTTTAGTAGTAGCAAGCATTCTGGTTTTGCGCACTCGAGTCTTGCAAGCATCCAAGTCAAGTCTACATATTATACAATAATTAGTTAACATAAATGGTATTTAATTGTAAAAATTAATTATTTTAATTTGCCTCCTTTTTTCCAATAGTGATCGCTCCTTAACAACAGTCTTCATGTCAGTTTCTAAATATTTATTCATTGGATTCACAAAACAGTCATTGGCCGATTTAATGAAATCTCTTTGATTGAGACCAAGTGTTTGCTGAATATTTCCAACTTTTATGAGAGCACTACCTAAAATATATAAAATAAAAATGTTTTAAATTATTTTTAACAAATTTCAGTTTTTAATGAAGATTTTACCATAGGCAGTATCTGGACCAAAATCATTTCCTGCTTCTGTCATAGCAAGTCCTAAATATTCAGAGCTACTTAGTCCTGATTTTTTCTTATCCAAAAAGAATAGATTTTCCACTCGCATACCTAAATTAATATTTTATTTTAAGTTGAAATATTTATTTAGTATTATATTCGCACAAGTATTGTTTAAATTACAAAACTTTTAAAATCAAAGACCAACATGATGTAAAAAATTACCAGGATTAGAATTCAGAATAAATTCCATGTTCTTCAATATTGTTTCAGTGTTTTGCTTTGTGTTATCACAAAAGGTCACCAGTTGTTCAAAATTTGGATCTAGTTCTGTCTTTTCTGCTTTTCCCAATTTTTCTTCGGTAAACTATATAAAATATAATAATTATTAAAAACAAATAACTAAGAAATTTACCTAGTTAATATTTTGTAACACCTGTTACCAAATATATAATTAGACAAAAATAGAAAATTGTATAAATACATTTTATACAATTTATTATTTATATCATGTATGTATATTAATCTTTATTAGGTATAAAAAAAAAAACCTAACTACTTCTGAAGTATATTATTTTAAATGCTTATCAAGCAATTTAATCATTACAAAAATTATAAATATTTTATAAATAAAAAATAGGTACTTATTTATACATTTTTTAGTAAGTGACGAAAAAATTCTATGGAAACCGTTTTATACATTTTAAAGATTTTTAAGTTGTGTAATACAAAATAAATATTGAAGTATAAAAATGTAATTTTTAATATTTAAAAACAATTAGAATGCAAGTAAATTCAATAAAAATATCTAATTTATAATCGAGCATCTAGATTCCAGATACCTGGAAAATAATAAAAGCCGGACAATATCTACTGTTTATACTGTCAGTTATTTAAATTTTTAACATTTTAACCGGAATATTCTTATATTCAGTGTAGTTTTATTTAACAAAAACATCACCACTTCAACATGGGTACTTCTGACCAGGGACGTACGCAGAAAAAAGTTTTGGGGGGTGTTTTTGAAAATCAGGACTTTTTTTCAATAAACAAATGAAATTTTATTATGAATATCTTATGATATATTTAAATTACTTTTTTTTTAAATGTCAATATATATTGTATTAAAAAAAAATCACAGAACTAAATCTAATTTTCGTGAAGTTTCATCCATTATGTTAAGATGTTAAGAATTATCTTCACAATTAACTTCTATAATAAGTTTATAATGCATATTTTTTAATAATTCTTGATTTTTAGATTTTAGGGCATATTTCTTTGCATATTTGTCCGAATGAACATTATGTGTAAAAAAGTAAAATAAAAGTGCATATTTTTAAAGCATTTTTGTACTTTTTTAAGCGCATAAGTGCATGCATATTTAGTACTTTTTATGAACATTAATTTCCGAGCCCTAGAGATAATGTATTATCTATTAGTAATTTAGTATATTATTATAATAATACAACAACTTGAGAGTTGAGACATAAAATAGTATATTGTCAACTCATCGTGGCCTCGTTCAGATACAAAATAAAAACATTTACGATAACGTCGAGAACAAAAAACAAGAAAGACGATAATATTTATAATACCCTTATCCGCAGTAATTGTTTCAAGTATAGTTTAGGTCTTTCCCGAGTCTATGTACATTTTAGTATTATTTTGTACCCATGTCATTACACAATAAATATAATATTATTTTATTTCAAATTTCTGTTTTATTTTTTTTTCAATAATATTAAAATAAGAATTTGTTGGTGTTAAATTTTCATTTTGCTTTCGCCGGTGTTTCACAAACACAATGTAATATTATAGTATAATATAATAAAACAATTAACATCAAAATTTAATAAGAAAATAACCAAACATTTCGTGGGGTGTTTGAACACCCAAAACACCCCCCTGTGTACGTGCCTGCTTCTGACGTAAACTTTATTTATTATAATTATAAACATAGGATATATGTCTTTAAATTTGATTTATGACTGAAAAATTAAACCTAGTCATTATAATATATTTTGAAGTTTTATAACAAAAAATGGTTACGTTTGATCTATGGTATCTATAATGTCCGAAGGGAGGAGTGAAGATATGCTCTAAATAATTGTAAAAGTGATGGAAAAAGTCAAAAAGAAATTTTAGTTAATCGTAAAATAGGTAAACAGTTGTCGAACCGAAGAATAAACGAGGTCTATTTCAATATTATTGTGCAGTTCTACCGAACAACCGAGAGTGGACAGATAACAAAACAGAAATAGCAGTATCGACCCAAGAAAAACAAATCGTTGTACATCAAACTGCACACGGATAAAAACAATCCCGGTCATAAGCCGTACTCCGGTCACCATGCGGACATTGGCGGACCGCCAGCTGTCGACTTGATTTGTCAACGTTTTGTCAGCGGCAAACCCACGAGCGCACACGTTACGCGCGCACGATGGTCGTTCACCGTTCGAGCAGTCGAGCAGGTACGTCGAGCGTCGACACCAAACGACCACCATTGCGCGTACACGTCGTTTATACCTGGACGGCTCTGCTGAGCGCGGTGCCAGCGTCTCTGAATATCTGTTTCACGTTCTCCATGTCCATGGCGTAGACGGCGCACCGGTCGTACGACGCTGGCGGGTTGTTCGTTTCGACAGTGGCACAGACTAATTTTTTTGATTTCACTCGTCCGACGAAGCGCACTGGTGTTGTCGTGCGAGGCGCAGCTGGTCGACTAGCGGCCGCGGACCGTCGGCTTTTATCACGTTCCGTCCGCGTCCCGTCCCGATTGCTCGCCCGGAACGGTTGATAACGAGCGCGCTGATAACGCGCTGGTGCGGACCGAATAAAATGCGATCGATACACGCGCGCGATGTTGCCGCGCGAGGAGTGTCGGTTTGTGTGCGCGTGCGCGCGACAAATTTAGTGGTGGGCGGAACCGATTGATGAGTTAAGACTAAATAAATGACTTGGTCGGTAGTAAACTAGTCGCTATTCAGACCAATGGATAACCAACCAACGAATAATGATATTATAAAACGCATAAATAATTATAATGATGCCGATTAGTCATTTTTCCATTACCCACCAACAGTGGCGGACGCAGGGGGGGGGTTTTGGGGGTTCAAACCCCCCCCCCCCCGAAATTAATAGATGATTAATTTAAAACGTAATAGTGATTTTATCATATGTACCTAAAAACAATTAATTATTCAAAAGACGTTAAAATATGCCAGAAAAAAATGTTTTGGTAAGAAAAGTGAATCTGTAATAATTTGTAATTTTTCAATCTACGTCATCTACGTTATATCAGTCTATACATCGATTTTTGCAAATTGGAGCAACACTTCCCGTTTCAGTTGCTTCGAGTGAAAGATCATTCTCTTGTCTCCGTAGATTAAAAACCTATTTACGAAACAAGACGGCGGAGGACCGATTGAATGGATTAGTATTATTGAACTTATACAGAGACGTAGAGGTATCTTATGAAGATATCTTGAATATTATGGCAAAAACACCGAGGTGGATAAATTTGATTTTATAATTAATTGTTATGACTTCTAAAAATACAATAAATAATTATTTCAAAACAATGGTAATTATTCTTATTTTTTCAAAACCCCCCCCCCCCCAAAATTTTTTCCTGCGTCCGCCCCTGCCCACCAAAGACCGAAATACCAAGAAAAACAAATAAAAAACACTTATTTTTTCATTATTTATACTAGGTATTTGAACATTTACCCTACTTATGGAATACAAACCAGATGGTATAATTATTTCTGTCCGACTTTATTCGATCTTTTGGTTTTATTTTGGAATTATCCTTCACGGTTCAGTCAGTGTCTTGTGATTATAGTGATCGAAAAATTGTAATTTTAAAAATTATAGAATATATGAGGTATTTCAAATTTCAAGTAGGACTTTAAAATTGTATATTAATTGAATACAAATAGTACTCTTATCTGTATTTTGTTAGAATAAAAGATATTTCATTACGAAACAAAGTACTAGGCAATTGATAGTTCAGATAGTTGTTTTTCGATAGTCGTTTCATTAGTTTTTAAACCATTTGTTGTTCGTTGGTCGTGGAAAATATAACCAACAAATTGTTGGTTTTCTAGAGAAAATTATAATTATTGTCTATTAGTTGGTTATCTAGATTATTCGGCTGCGCCCATCACTGGGTCAGTGACACATCACTGTCACTGCGTTAGTGTGTAGTTACTACTGCTGTGTTGTGTCTGTGTGTAGTGTGTACGTATTATTTTTCATGCGGTATAATTGCACAGTGGTCGGGTCACGATCGCGTTTCTGTCAATTCCGCAGTTGTCGTTTTAATTATACTGCTATTGACTTATTGTTGCGTTGCGTACAGTTGTTCTACGTATCGATAAGTCGTATAATTAATTGCACATCAGATATTGAACACCAAGTCCGGCGGATTCCGAGACGCGATGAAGTTTCAAGGAGTTACGAAACGAAACGAAATTTCACATTAACACGAATTGAATACGTAAACCTTTTGGAAACCAGAGTTTTTTCGCTCTAATAAAATCCAATATGATTTCTTATCATCACTGACCTGTCGAGACAGACAATTTTTAACGAACAATCCGAGTAAATGTACCTATGCGGCTATGCGGTAGCAAATAACAGCCGCAGAAAAATTGACCCCTAGTCTGACGGCATTTTTTCAACTATTTCGACTAGTCGTTGCTCTTCCTCGTCCTTAAAATTGAATTTATTTTTTTAATATACAGTCAAGTTTTCATTTTTTTTTTTTTACTTAAATCTATCAATATATCTTTATGAAAATCTTTCTTCTACCATTCTTGTCCTTAGCAAAGTTTCAAGTAGCCGTAAAAATGAAAAACTTCTTTCTGATTTAGGCGGACTCTTGGATTTTTCGACACCCTTGGATTCACGTCTGTGCAATGGTATACACTACTCGTATTATACCATACTAAATTATTTTTACCACTGACTTCATTTCCATAAAAAGATTTTAACCAAGTAAATAGGTTTATCATTGTTCTAAATTACACACTGTTTCAAAAGTTACTCGATTTAATTTTCAGTATCCTACTACAGTATACCTGCCTATGAATGTGGGCATCCGTGTGAATGTGTGATCCACTATATTTAGTTGGTCTACGGGATATTAAAAAATAAAAATGTTCACCCGATCATAAGATATTGAAAATAATGTTATTGTATAAAAAGCATTAGTATAAAAAGCAATAAATCATTAGCAATATTTTTGGACATAGCCAAGGCCTTTGATTCAGTGAATCATCAAATCTTATTAAACATACTACCTAGCTTTGGAATTAATAATTCGAGCTTAAACGGGTTTAAAAGCTATTTGCATAATAGAAAACAGTCAGTTAAAATTAATGAAGTTAATGGTAACACATATGGAATTAAAAATGGCGTACCTCAAGGTAGTGTTCTTGGACCCATTCTATTTATAATATACATTAACGAAATTTGTAATATTAATTTTGATGGGTCGATAGTTACTTATGCTGATGACACTTGTCTTCTATTCTCACACAAATCATGGGATGGAATATACGAGAAAGCCTGCAGAGGTTTCAATCAGATAATAAACATTTTAAACAATAGAAATCTATCTCTAAATGTTGATAAAACTGTGTTTATGCCATTTTCTATTAATAAAACAGACTGTAACTTCAATACTATAGCAGTACATGGCTGCGTCAATAATAAAATATGTAATCAGGAAAACTGCAAAATAATTAAAATAGTTCAAAAAATTCGATATTTGGGTGTTATATTTGATAACAACTTAAAATGGAATTTTCATATTAATAATTTAGTAGGAAAGCTACGTTTTATTACATATAAATTGATCAAACTGAAAAACATAGTACCTAAACAAACAATGAAAATAGTATATTTTGCACTATATCAATCAAATTTCCAATATGGTCTATTGGTATGGGGTGGACTTCGGGATAACATATTAAATGCACTAGTAGTTAATCAGAATATTATAGTCAGAATTTGCCTAAATAAATTCACTCTAGAAGGATCTACGAAAGCCAACTATAAAGAACTTGGTGTTTTGCCAATAAGGTTATTGTATAAAAAAATTGCTATTATGTATTTGGTTAAGAAGTTTAACTTGGATGAATATTATAATAAGTTAAGCAATAAAAGAGAATTGAGGAAATTTGACTTGACTGTTAACTATACAAATAAATCTTTTGGTAAATGTTTTGTAGATTATCTTGGACCAACGTTTTTCAATTCTATGCCTTTTGAATTAAAAAAAAAAATACTTGGGGATGAAAGGATTAATATTAAAGGCTTGATATATAAATATTTATTTTTTGAGTTAAATAATCAGTTGCTATAATTTTATTTTATATCTAAGCTTTATATATATTAATCTATGAGGTTTTATTTGTGTATCTTAGAATAATATGTTTATTTTGTATTTATATTTGTATTTATTTTTTTTATATAATGTACATTTTCTTGATAAAATCTTTAAAATATATTTGTATATTTAGCTTTATACGTACGTAGAACTTATACTCTATATCTATATCTTGTAAATTCTATAATAATAATAATTGTGTCATATATTATATAATAACTCTCTTTCTCCAACACAAGCTTTGCTTAAAGGAGAAAGATAATCGAAAATGTTACTTAATAATAATGTATGTATTTATGTCTTTTTCGATATTTAATAAATAAAAAAAAAAAATAAAATTAGTCGGATGACTGATAATAGGTGAATATCGTTTTATACATTTAAAATCAATGTACCATGATTACGAAAAATTATTCTGAGCAAAGGAGGTTGGGTGGAATAACCTCCATATCAACAGACTGTTTTTATTAGTATAATATAAGTGCAGTATAACACTATAATGCATAAGTACCTATTTACTCGTATATCGTAATTTTATCAGGTTCGTTAAACAAAATTAACAATAAAAAATCTTACAAATTAATACACTATGAACTTTGATTTAATAATTTTAATAATAACAGTTAAAATTATTCCTATAATACGTATGTATAAATATAATGTTAATATAAATTCCAGCATATATGATTTAACACCAGTTGTGATTTTTATTATCCCATGTGGACTTAAAAAATAAAGTATATTTAGTGAGCAAGTGTAGTATGCTAATGTTTTGTGAATTTAATATATTAGATGATATCATTTTACCAAATTATTTTAGTTTTACCTTGCACTGATAACAATATGTTTGTCATTAATGTTATAACAATATAACGTGGTCTTTTAGTGTTACTAATAAGTAATAACGATATATTTTCACAATCCAGTTTGTGTAAAAATTAGTTGTCTATAACATTCACTCTCAACCACTCTGTCGTGACTCGCAAGCAATATTGAAACTAGTGCTAAAAGTTTGGGAGGCTAAAGTCTCACCTAGTAATTTCTGAAAAGTGAACCATGATGGTTTCCCCCCCGCCCAACACCTTATGAATACACTTGACAATATAAAATACATAATTACGAATAACAAAATTATGTAATAAAAAAACACAAGTATTTATTTTAATCAAGTTTATTTTTATTTCTGTCGGGAAATGTTTTTAACAAATCATCAATACCAATATATTTCTCAATATTTATAGTCACTAAGCCGATCTTGGTTCATATAGTGGAGAAATATTGCTGGTCTTAAACACAACGTTTGTCTCCAACAATGGTATAAAAAAATGGTAATCATAGTTTCCAAATTGCCAATAGATATAAAACATTCATCCTCGAACTGAGCAATTATACCTAAGTTGTATCATATGTATACTATTAAATGGGTTGTATTATTACTTTATCAGAGCAGGATGAAGGATAAGAGTCGCCCTGGAGCAACGAATACTTGGTACTTCTGATTGAGGCGCCATGAAAAGTACATATATTTCATAAATTTTCATCTAATACTGTATGAATATGTGTAACAATTTTATAAAAATAGAGTACCATATAAGTACATAATTTTATTAACTTTTCAGTTTTAAATAGGGAATGAGAAACAGTCCCAATTGAAATAAGCAACAGCTTCATTTTTAAAAAAAACCGACCAATTTTGACATTGTTCAATTATACATTTATTTTTTTTATTTATTTCTATTAACTTTTTACAGTATACGAGGCACGAGTATAGCTTAATTCAATTATTTCATCGCACTATGTAAACAATTAATAGGATAGGACGACAGGACGGCGGTGCTGCACCAAATCGATTAGACAAAATCACACACATCGTTTATTTGACACGTTAATGACGTGAAAATAATGTTCTCACGTTTTCACGTTCTCTTAGCGTCTCTTGCCATATTTATAGCACTATTTTACATAATTTTACGTATGCAGTGATTAGTGTTATTTATATCATTACAACCACGACGAAATAATATGCACCTATAGAATCCATATAAGTACGTATTATATTTTATTCCGTGCTATAAAGTTATTATATATTTAAAAAAAAAATAAATCACATATATTATTAACTCTGACTACTGACTAGGTATTTTTTCCTCGGGTGAAAGTACTGTGATAAACTGTTCTCGTCTGATCCTCGGTTCAAACAGGAAAAAAAAAGGATTTGTTCCTTAAAATAAAAGTATGGCATTTTCATTAACTAAACCCATTACTACTCGATTAAACATTGAGAAAAAAAAATACTAAATATTAATCATTTGAACATCACAACTTATATGCTACCCCTATAAATTTACCGCCCTGCACCATTGCACCTATGGTAATCAGGCCCTGAACTTTATGTATATATATATTAAATTTTTAACAATCGAATATTGACCTAATACCAAACGGTAATCATAGACATAAGAAAATAACTACAAATAATAAAAATGTAATTAAATAATTTTTTTCTGAACAAATAAATTAATGGTTTAATACAGTGGTGGCCAAACTACGGCCCGCGGGCCAACTCCGGCCCGCCATCATATAATATCTGGCCCGCGAAAGAACTATAATATTTTACATTTACGTAAAAAAATATATATATATATCACCATATCGTAGCTTATTTGTGTTCATTTAATAATATAAATAGCATTATCGTATCTTATATTATTTTCGTATTTTACTGTGCTCGTTGGGCGACCAATTTTATCTATATTGTAGTTTCTACAGCCATCGTGTTGTATAAAGATGTATGTACGAATCGTTATTCGTCTGCGGTCAGGACATAACTAATATAAAGTTAATGTTGTTATTACGTTGTGTATAGTAAAAGTTCATTCTGTTTAACAAAAAACGGAAAATCGGAAAAGCTGATTTAATGTTTTTTATTTGCAGTAATCATTAAGTATTAAATAAAGTCATTAAAATTATTAAGTACAATAAAAACGTCGTTAAATATGAAATTATATACCTATACCTAAAATTCTGATGACTTAAAAGTAAAAAAAATTTTAATGGCCCGCGGTAAAAAAAATTTTTTTTATGGCCCGAGGTAAAAAAAAGTTTGGCCACCACTGGTTTAATACATAAACATTTATTTGAATTCTAGGAAACAACAGAAACTTTTATTTTGGGGGCCTTGTAAAGTTCTAGACGGCCTATTGGGCTAATCCCTCACAGTCCACTAGTTGTGCTTACTGTCGCAAGGTAATTATGTGACACACCATGTACGAAAATTGAAACAATGAAATATAAGTTGTCTTGTCGAAAACTTATGTATTTAAATTTTAGATTATCTGATAAAATTATTTCTAATTAAAACAAAATATTAATACGTACGTATATCATACATAGGTTTTAGTTCGGCCGTGACCATAACATTTTTATGGTGAATTGGAAATACACCATAAAGTATAGGTGTGCCGCAACTCGCAAAATATGAAATATTATAAAAGTGTGTCGAAATACAAAGGATGAGAAATACTGGACAAAAGAATATTTATTAATCACTTGAAATTAAATTAAAAAATTTAAATTAGGAATGTTTAAGGCTTTTAAATAATTAGAAGATATAATAAAAGAACGATTTTTCAGTTTCTATAAAAACTTAAACTTGATCTGCATCAATAAATCGTGGTAATAAATCACTTTTGCCTTTGCTCATAAAAATATATTGAGTTCAATACGAATTGTTTATTCTCGATTATTTTGTAGTTGCACCTTAATCAATAATTTATAAACAAAATTTAATAGTTTCAAACGTAGTACAGGTCAATTTTTGAACGAGTAATGACACTGGGTAGGCATAAATCACATCAATTTGATTTTAAAAATAACGGTTAATGTATTTAATTTTATATATTAGGTTATAAGCATTAAAGATTTTTTAAATACCATAATATGGTATTTGAGATTCAACATGAACAAGTTAATGAATAAATACGATTACTAGAGAACAATATTCAACCATGAATATTAGAATTTTTTTCGTTCTTATTTTCTTATCAGTTGGAATCGTCTCACCAAATACTGAACTACTAAAATTAATGTGTAGGACGTTCACAGTTACGAAAAAAATAGTTAAAACATTTCGTCAGAAAACCTTTACCTACCTATTACATTAGTTTGCCGAGCTAGTACACAGGAATAAATCCGAGTTTATTTTACCTGATGAAAAAAAGTTAGTCATTCCCGATATAGGTACAATAACAATAATATTGCGGTGTACCATGTACCGTGTACGTCGTTAAGTATAAAATAAAAACTTGGCCGGATATAGGATTATCGTATATATAGGGTAGGATACAGTAAGCGCGTTGCCTCCTAATTTGCTACTAATTTATAATAATTTGCTTTCTAGATTAAATAAAATCAGTGACGTAGCCAAGAAAAACGAACGCATAGAAATAAAAAATAATGAATATTAAACTAACTGACCTAAATAAAAACAGATATAAAGAAAAACGACATAATCGGTATTCGTTCACTATACAATATTGATATAAACATAGACAATATTATTAATATAGCTAAACGATTACCACGAACCGATTATATTCACAAATTATTTCGAATTAATTTCTAGTCGAAAAGCATTTATAAAAATATTACCCTATGTAATCATAAATATTTATATTTTTTTTGCTAAACGTAGGTAAACATAATTAATAAGTAAATAGATAAATTAAGTGCGACAAAAGACTTATCAAATTGTTTGCCGTATTTTATATAATACGCCGAACGATTTTCAAATCTTAGGCGAAAAATAATATCACTGCATTTTGCTTCTTAACTACAAGAAATTAAATAAAACTCCAATTAGCGAATTTCGCATTCATTAAAAATAATTTAAAATGCAATATACACCGACTGATCGACTTTCAAGCTTAAACAGTTAGAACACTACAGATTGTTCAGTTGTTCAAATGTCTTTTCAATAAACAATTAGTACATGAATCACAATCTAGGTTCTTTATTATTCCTATAATATATCCTCATATTATATGACATGTATAAAATACGAGTATATGAAATATTAATACGGCGACCGATGTTTATGATTGTAATTTGCATTGAACCAATGATGACAATTAACACGACGGTGATCGTCCGCTCTCCTTCATCCCACTTTCTCGGTCCATCAATTTATCGTATTTGTGCATTTTAATCGTATAAATTATTTTGTATTATTATTATCTATTTTTCTTACCCATAAATAGCATAAAAATTGTTGAAATGTTTTTAAGTTTACACCATCTCTAGAAAATTATATTACTATTTATTAGATTACCATATATTCATAGTACTTTAGTACTTATAATAGTTTTAACTGAAATTATTAAATTAATCAATTCAAAGTTCAAAAAATTGTACCTTATTTTTTATTTTGATTCATTGTAAGAAAAAGGTCATTATTAAATATTATTAACTAGTACCTACATTGCAAATAATGTTTTTGAATATAGAAATAAATATTCGTACTAGATAATATAAGTAGATATAGGAATTTTATATGAATATAATACTGAAGCTATGTAGTTTTATTTGGGTAAGGATTCTAATGTTCTATGCGTTTCATTTTACAACAAATGTGCGTGCAATATTTTATTTTGCATACAATGCATATTTAGAAATTCGCGAATATTTTATACATAGTGACTTATTTATAGGATTTTTTATATTCGAACAACAAAAATAATTGTGATTACGTTTTAAATTTTAATACACGGTTGGAAATTAATACACATACTATTTGTAATTTTTATTTTATACAGACCTTTTTTTATGAAAAATGAAATCAAGTTGTTCATTAACAAAATTGTCGTAGGTCAACACTATTTTTGATTTAGCAGGATGTATAATTGAAGTAGTGTTGTCGGAAAAAAGCATCCGGATAAATCTGGTGGTTTTAACCACTGTGGCTTTAAACGGGTCAGTGTGTTTCCCGCCTTTATAAGTTGTTAATGTTTGTTAAACACTGTATGATAAAATCCGCATAAAAATACTTTTAAATAGTAAATAAACTTATTCTTTTGAGAAATATTTAGGGATTAAAATGTTGTGTGGGCATTTCGAATTAAATAAATTGGTGAAGTCAAATCTCAAAATTCTGTACTGGAACTTATGAAATTATTTTTTTTTTTTTAAATAATCGATTTCTCGGCAAGAGAAAAAAATAACACTAAATTAAGTGCATTTTTTAAAGTGAATACCATTCCATCTTTGCCAACACATTTTTGAGTTTGCATTCTGAAATTTATTGACAACGAGAATTCTATAGAAATCATTCGATAAACCGAAAAATGCAATAAAAAATGTGGAAAACGATATATAAACGATTGTAAAATCGTAAAACTATGTTGAGTAATTCGAGAAGTGGCGGATCGTCAGGGGAGACTTGGAAACGGAATCTCCCCTTTATTGACGGTTAATATAAAGTTAATAAATAATACTGATGTTCTTGAACAAAATAAATAGCAAATTTCATATTAAATTAAAAATTATAATTTTAATATTATGAAGTACCTAAAAATTAAGATTCTTACTTTTATGAATATCAAATAATAAAAAATGTTGATAAATGAATTAATAATAAAATGTATATTTGAAAAAAATTGACTTCCTAATTTAGTTTAAGGATTAAGGTGGTACGCGTATTGATAATAAAAGTGTCTATAGTGGTAATCGGTGATAAAAAGGTTGGGAACCTCTGCTCTGTGGTATACTGGTAAGGCGTCCTCAGGCCGTGGTCACACGAGCGCTTTACTGACGTACTTTAAGGTACGTTTTCCCTTGCGCGATCGCGAACTAAGATCGCGTATCATTATCGCGCGACTACTGATACAATGTAAATTAAATATAGTTGGCCGTATTAAAATATTATTTTATCTAAATTCGGCGCGAACATGAACCGACAGCTTGAAGAGCGAATGCTGGAGAACAAGCCCCCGAACGATCGTAAACAGTCCCGAACCCAGTGAACGGCCGTGAATCATCGATGAATTCGCGTACGAATGTATTCGGTGGCGTTCGCTCGCGTTCGTACCGTCACGTAAACGCCACAGTCTCGGCCGCAATAATAATAATAATTATTATCGGCCCATGCACGATCAATATAATCGATTAATAATATTATAAACATAATATGATCATCGAATCACCAGATCCGTTTATCCAGTTTATCAATGTTTACAACTCGTCTAAAAATGTAAATTCGCTTTACAACAAATGTATGCGTTTTAATTACGAACGATTATGTCTGATAATAATTTAGGTAATTCTGTAATAGCTCTTGCTATTTCTTTTCTCGATCAAAGGAAGAAAAAACGGAAGAAGAGGTTTTGGGCTAAAGAGTGGTTACAAGAGCGAAACAAGTACAATTGTGAAAACCAAACCAAAAACAAATTGAACATCATACGTTTAAAAAAACATAACAAATCGAATTAGAAGAATTTAACTTTTACTATACATGTTTAAGATAACAAATACAATAAAAACCTTTAATGATAAACAAAACAATAAAAATAAATTAACCTTGTAGTATAAATTGAACGGAACAAATGCACAATATCATTGACAAATGACAGCGCATCGATAAAAATCAAGTATATTTTTAATTTGTTCAATATATTGATCAATCCTTCTATGCAGCAAATACACGATCAATATTCTTGTCGATATCAAATATTGATCAATATCATCGATCTTGTATGGGCCCATTGAAAACCGTTTGGAATTTCTTGCCGCACACGAGTGGGGATAACCATAAACGTGACGCCCGCCGTGGCTATCAGTACCGGTTCGCGGTCCTAAATAATATTCTTATCTATGTCGGCGACTCGCCCCGCTCACCGTTTGCCCGACTCGAACGCGGTAAGTGCGCGATCAAACTCTTCGTGATAGAGATGGTTATCAGTGACAAAAGTTTGTCACCGCGACAGTGGTGACGGTGACTTTAATACCACAGCGACCTTTAATGGTGACTGGTCACCATTCATTCTACGACCTACGTAGACGTTCTGCATTCATTACACTTGTCACCATGACAAAATAGATATTTATATAATAGATAAATATCTATTTTGCCATACTTGTCACCATCTCAGATTATTGCAGCATTAGTAACCATGAACATAAAAATAGTATAAATATTCACGGTTAAGGCTAGTTCAGGCTATGCCAGTAATTTAGTCAAGTAGCGAGTAATTTAGCTACTAAACGTGTATGAACGGACTGATTTAGTCGAGTAGTTTAGTAAATTTATTTAGTAATTTAGTAATTAGTGGATCCATTTACTTCTATTTTTTCTGGTCGAGTAGCATCCCCCACTTTTCTGACTAATTACTAATAGGCGGTCTGAACGCATTATTTTAGTTTAGTGTATTAGTTATCCTTGTCAGTGTCAAGATGACGTTCGTTGGGGTGAAGACACAACATTTAAATTTGTTTCGGAATATATAAAACACGAGTCTTTATGGAACATAAAATGTCTGCTGTATAACAATAAACAGGCCAAGCTATCTGCTTGTAATGAAACATTTTCCGAGTCGAAAAAGATGTGTTAACGTCCTTAAACTACATCCCGTAGCAAGAAAGTATAGAACTGTTTGTAATTTTGTTTTTGCAGGAATCGCCATTCTTAAGTGAGTGTCACTACGTTGAATTTGTGGTTGCACTTTTTTCAACAAAAAATTAAAACAGCTTTCAGACATTCTTAGCGTTACGAAGTATTCTTTGGGGTCTTCAAATTCTAGTTCTCTAAGAAGACCATTTGTAGCTCCCAATGTGTCTCTTCTCTTGATCCATTCCCTAATCCACATTCGCTTTGAATTTTTATCAAGCTCTTCTTCTACCTCTTCTAAAATAGCCGTTGAAATAAGTCCTATTGCTTTATTCAAATTTTTTTTTTTGTAAACTATTCATTTTGACAGTCACTTTTCACAGCACCAAAACGACTACTAATGTACTAAAACAGTTTTAAACCCTAGTTGTGTCTGAACACTTTTCAGTTACTAAACCGTTTAGTAGTTAGTAAATCACTTACCACTCGACTAAATTACTGGCACGGTCTGAACTAGCCTTTAAAGATATTATACAGCTGCTGCCTGTTGTTGTTGTATTATTAAAACTCTGATAACAGTCAACACCATGAACAAATATATATTGTACATCTAACATTTTGTACATTTTGTACACCAACAGTGTATGTCAGACGTTCAAAAACGCGACGGCAACTTCACGATTTACGGCGCAATACGCGCAATGAAATAAAATGTTCTCGTTGAAATCGGATTCCAGACGTGTGCTACTTGGCTGCGCGTTGACCGTTGACTTGAAATGATTTGAGTGATTTGAAATGAAATTGTTTTTATGATGATGATGATATTATCTTCTATTGATCAACATTGAAATTCGTGCATTCCGTTATGCTCACCAATGATCATTGTCATTTTGACTTGGTTAACTGTTGTGGACGGCGTGTAGCCCTATGTATTTTAGGTCGAAGATGTTTTGAAAAAAATGTAAAATACATACGACCAGTGGCAGCTCGTCTGGGGAGACTTCAATACCGAGTCTCCCCTTAAATAATTAGCAAATTGTAAAAGTAAATAATGTGCAGGAATGTTTATAATGTACGAGTTGAAAAGTATATCGTTTTGTTTTTCTACAATTCTACATCATTACTTATTGTGCCTCCTAGGAAGGAAAAAAAAAAAAAAACATCATTACTTGGACGGTCACAAAATCTAAAATCTATAAATAGTTTTTTCGATATTATTTTCCAGTCGTTTGAACGACGGTCGCCGATAAAAGGAAACCGCCACCCGACAGTTTCATCAAACATGTATCGTGAATCGTGATCGCTGGCATTGGCGGAGGGGACCGGGGGGAATAAGCCGCGTATTATTGGCGGTTATGAGATTGGGTTCACGGCGTTCACGCCGTATGTTTTTATTTATGTTCAGGACATAATGGTATAATACGCCGTACTGCAGTCGCGTCCCGTTACGTCGTCGTTAATATTCAGTTAATTATTTTCTTAAATATTTTCCATATTTTATATTTTATTAATTGTTTATCATTAATTAATGCATTTAATTAAAAAATGCTAAAAGATCAGATCTTGGACTTTTTATTAGCCAGGCACTTCAGTACTTTAACGTACGAAGAAAAATGTCTGTTGAAAATTTAAAACGTTATCACCCGACTCTTAATTTATTACTCACATTACAAGACGGTAAATATATTAGAACATTTCAAATCAGTCTGTACAATAAGTTTTCGTGGCTCACTGGTTGAAGTAAAAAAAATATATATTATTATCTATGGCGATTAAGAAAAATCTACTTGGCGACATGGAAAAGGATAATTTTGCAAAGAGTGTCATTGACGAGTTTGCAGATAAAAAATATTGCAGGATTGAATCGGTATGTATAAAAAATTTAAACTACCATGGTCATCAAACCGTAAAATATAAAAGGGTTTTTCTTGTTCATTGTTATTTGGTGTTTATGTTAGGTCTATAAGCCATTAATAATTAAAATTTTCAGTCTCCTAAAAATATTTACTCACAACTTGCACTAGCCGCCACTGTATATAACGGACGAATTAGTCGAATGTATTGCGTGCGAATATTGGTCATGGAAAATCGCTAGTTGTTGGGTTCTCTGACGTACACAACGCATTTGCCGGTGTCAATCTTTGGTCGTTTTCATAATTTTAGGAAAGTTAGTTATTAGTCAATAGTCAGGTGAATGATACTACTGTACTGGTCTTTTAAACTTGAAACCAATATACTATTGCTTTAAAAAAAAAAGAAAAACGATTTTGAGTGAAAGAGGTCAAGTGTTTAAGTTTATAATTTTAAAGATGGGCATTGGGCGTACAGTAGTATTTAAATCTCTAAATAAGGTAGGTTTAACTTTCAAACGAAAAACATATTATTAGAATATGTGCTTTATAAACCACACAAATTTAATTAAAATGATTCGAAAACTATGTAATGTCTATAACAGGGATGGCGAACCTTTTTGTACCAGCGTGTCAAATAAAAATGTTGGTTGGATTTTGTTTTCCTTGCGTGTCAACTAGTTTGATAACCCTTCTTTAAACTTAAAAATTCCTACATCTATGGTTTGAATGATAAAAACACAAGTCAAATATTATATTATCAAACAATTTAAAAATATTAGATACCAAAAGTATAAGTAACACGTAAGTATGTAAAAAAATTTAATTTATAAAAAATAAAAAATACTGAAACGTTAAAAAATACAATTTTTATACATGCATTTTTAATGAGAAATTTGTTGCTGCATTTTATTGGCTAATAAATCAATTCTTGGACTGTAACTGGTTGATTTTAGTTGAACACACGCTTCACTTAAATCTGTTCCAAGACGATTCCTTACAGTTGACTTAATAAAATTAATTAAAGAAAAAAGTTGCTCACACGCATAAATAGATCCAAACATTGTCAATAAAGAAAGCGCTAGTTTTTTCATAGATGCAAATGAATTTGGAAGACTTTTCCACTCATTAAGAATCAAATTTTCCGATCTAATATTCCTACCAATTTCACTATGATTATTTTCCAGCTCATTATTCAAATTAATAAATTTATTTCTCCAAATATTACTTCCCTGAAATTCTATTAACTCCATTTCTAAATTTTCAATACTTAACCACTCAAAAAAGCTAAGTTCAAGTTTGTCAAATTTAATATTAAGTGGATTTATTAAAAATACCAAAGTTGAATCTAGTAGAAGAAATTGGGAAAATCTACTTGAAAATAATTCGTATGCATTTTTAATATTTTTACATATTTTGTTATCATTAATTTCATATCAAGCTGATTATCTTTAAAATGTTTTGAATTAATTAATTGCTTTTTCAAATAAAGAAAATATTTCAGGTTTTCATTTTGTAGATCTTTACAAAAAACTTCAATTTTTCTTCAAAAATTAATATTTCATTTTTTTAATCTCAATATATTTTAGTCTACGTCCTACGACCAGTGGTTTTTGATGACAAACTTTTTACACAGTTGAGTATGTCACTAAAATAGTGTGCGCGTGTCACTCTGTGACACGCGTGTCATAGGTTCGCCATCTCTGGTCTATAACATGTTAATATAAGTACTTTATGTTATAGTGTAATGTTATAGTATAATGAAATAGTGAGTGCAAAAGCTTGAAACTTGATATAGGCTATTTTTTTTTTTTTGATTTTCTCAATTATTCGGAAACTATTGGAAAAAAGAGACCTATTTTAAAACACCATTAGTTATATAACCCAATTTTTTGTCATGAATAAAATTTATCACAGAAGAGAGCTTAATGACGGTAGGCAAATAAATCACTTTCCAATGTTCTTTAACGTTCTTTAATAAATAATGGATAATAGTTTATTGTAATTTCTAAATATTCAATTGGCAATGTATTATTAAATATCAAATATTTTTATTTTGAAATAGCAATGTTGCAGATTAGTGCTTATCCATAGTCATTGACGTTCAACCATATATTTCTGCTATTCGAGACACAATGCTTTAGTAAACTATATAGGGTTTTATTTATAATCAAAAGTAAGACATAAAAAGTTCATGTTAAGTATGAATTGTAATTTCTTGTGGTAAAATATTGAATGTCAATGTACCATTATTTTATGAAATTAACAAAGTACAATTGATTGCTATTGTACATACGAAAAGATAAATATTTTACTAAAAGTATGTTAAGTACAGTGTTATAATTATTATTGATATGTCAAATAAATACCATGAAGGATAACTTAACACTTTTTGGAATCTGTAAATATCAAAATCAAAAAACAATCAAACACATTAGGTGGTATACAACAGTATACCTATTTGAATATAGTCAGTTAAACAAGAGAAACCATAATATGACCTCAAAAATAGTTAAAGGATAAATGTACATTTTATTTAAATAATAGATAGTGCAAATAATACAAAACAAGTATGAATAAACAGATAGATCTTGATATTTCAAGTCTGAAGAAAATGAGTGTTATTAGCGAGTACTTAATAATAAATGTTTATTCTAGAATAATTCATGTTGGCGTTAGTAAAAGTGTTGTAATTTTAAATTATTGAATAAAATACTGTTTGCGATTTGAATAACATTATGGTTAATCACATAGACATTTTTATTTCCAACTGAGCAATGTATTTAATTATGAATACTATAAGGCTCTAGTAATAAACCAATAAAATATTGAAAGGAATAATAATAATATCATTTTAATATCATTTAAAAAGCATATTATAATGTAAAAATTTTATGTGAATAATAGAATTATAAAAATTATATCAAGGTATACTTGAAGTACATTAAGTCACTGCTTGAAAAGTCTTCTGGAATATTTTTCATTGAAGTCTTTTCTCCAGTTATTGATTTGGATATATCTGATAAATGCTGAAATCTGTTTTTTTTTTATAATGACATTTTAAAATTTATTGTATAATTCTAAACCTTTACACAAGACACCTCTTCAAAATTGCTTTGAATATTTTTAATAATTGTAATTGAATCAGTTGATAAAAGTCCTTGGTTTTCTAAACTCTTTATTGTTGCTATTAAAATTCCGTTCATGGGTCAGTAAAAATTTAGAAATAATCAAAATTTGAATTTATGTCTTTAGTTATTATAGCCGTTAAAGGTAATATTAATACAATTTTTCTTCAATAAAATGTATTATATTTCAGGTTAATGCTAAAATTTGAATAATAATTAAATATGTTCCAAACAAGCAAAAATAAATATTTTATACCAACTGTTTAGGCTTGGATTCAAATTTGTATCATACCACCTAGCTACTTTAAACCAATAAATAAAAAAATGGAAATTAATTTAATTCCTTGCTCTAATTATAACAGCTAATCACATTGCATTTTTCCCTTCAAGTTACCAAAGTATGATAAAAGCTAAACATCTATAAGCTTCCTACATCTGGATAAATAGATAACAATTAATGTATTCTTAATTAATAAAAATAAAGGTACCATTATATTACATAACGTTCCAATATAATATGGTATTTCACAATCTGACATTCTAAATATTTTTAACACATTTAGTGTAGATTTAAATTTATAAAGTATACAACTTACTTTGTTTTCTAACTTTGATCTCTTTTCCTATAATATTAAAAAATTCATCAAAATATTGTGCTGTTAAATTCATAAGGTGTATTAAATATTTAATAATTATATCATAACAGTTTTCCTGTCACCAAATTGTAATGACCAACACTACAAGTTCTCCCCTACGATTGGAAAAATATATCAAAACTAATGTATATTAATAATCAGGCATTTAGGTAAAATAGTGTTCAATAATGTTCGAGCATTAACGATTAACCTCTAACTAACTACAAAGAATAAAAATAATCATTTAACATCATTTAAATACACCTGTAAGACATAGTTGAATAAAACTAAAAAATGGTAGTACTTTGTTCTCTAATATTTATATCGGTTTGTGTTTTTAAAAATCTCATTACTGATATTCACATGGAATTGTTCTTTTCCAGTGACCAAAGTATAATGAAAACTTCTATTAGCTCTTTTCCTTCATGTTTTGGTAAAATAATTCAAAATAAAGAGTACCTTATCTTGTGACAATATCGAACCCAATATCGGTACCTACACGGTTGTACTATTATAGAGGAGCCGTATGGATATAATTCCGTTCAACAAACATACATACATTATAGATTTTCACACTGATCGTGGTAGATAAAAGGTACATTACAATACACACGTGGCTGTAAAATTGTCTACGACCAACCCTGAATAGAAAAAAAATAAATATTTTTCGAGGAGTGGTGATTTAAAAGAAGTGTAGAAAACGATTTTGAAATGAAACAAATATGTTTGTATTAAAATGAATCTTTACATTTGGAAATAATTCTTAAAGGTAGGTGTACTAATAATAATAATAATAATAAGGAAAATAAAACATAGAATTACAATATTAAAAATCGGCCGTCAATGAATAATGAATAATAAGTAATAATAATAATGAAAAATAATAATAATAATAGGTAATAATATTAAGAGCCGTGTCTGGAATGCGGATGAAATGCCGCCGCGACCGCGTTCACATGATGTGGCATCCGAGGCAATGCATGGCGAAGTGTAACCCTATCACGACACACCCGTCGGCGTTGTCCTCGTCATCGCTATCCGGTCCCGGTTGAATGTCGGTGCCGTCGCCGCCGACGTCCCGGTCGATCTGCACCCCGGAATCGTCGTCCCGGGAACACGTTGGTGGCGGACGGTTGTCGTCGTCGGCGGCCTCGTGGTGTTCGCGCGCAGCCATCGCCGGCGACCCGGACGAACCCTCGTCGTCCGACGGACCGGACCCCGAGACCACCGGGGTTACCGCGGTTACCTCGGTGACGGCGGTTTTCCCGGCGCGGTGCACCGATGGCGGCGCACAGACGACTGTTCCGTCGTTCCGGATATCGACCGTTGCAACAGAAGACATCACAGTGTTCTACGGTCGGTGGTTGAAGTAGCGACGGGAGCAATAGACTGATGGAACGGAAAAAGAAAAATGTACCCGAACTCGGTGTTTACGAGGAACAGAATAAAATAACCGTACCGCGTGTGCAGCTCTCGAATGTCGCGCAGACGGCTAGTAACGACTTGGAAGGAGGACCGCGTGCGTGCTACTGGACGGAAGTGAGTAACGCTACCCGCACTGCGGATGTTTTTGAGTAGAAAGATGTAACGTATGAATAAGGATGTCATGCTGTGTTGGCTTGGCCGGATATGATTAATACTACCAACATTCCGGTCCGTTAGCTTATCAGTCGTCATTTTTTAATTTGGCAACATACGATGCTGATTACACATAACCTACTCACTACGCCGCAATGTTAAATAAGTCCTATTTATGTATAAATATTATCCTTACGGTACAGTTAAAACATTTGTGCTTTTAAAACTAGGTACGTTGTTACTAAATTTTATAATACAATAATAGAACAAAATAAAAAACGATCGAGTTTAAGAAAACAGTGGTTCCCAATTTTTTAACTCGTAGCACCCTTGGTTAAACTGAAAACCGTTTAGATAACCTGGCAATGGTCGATGCTCCTGTGAAGATACCGAGGCTCACCAGGATGCACACTTCGGGAAACGTTGGATTCGATGTGTCCGACTAGGATGCCAATTATGCTGCTTGAATCGTTCCCTTGTCGGTCTGTCTTTTGTGAAATCAGTTGTTTTCACAAACATAGTGCCCTTCACTGTACTCCAATCCTTTTAACGATGATGTTTCAATAGAGTTAAACCCTTCTCATCCATCATTATCTCAAGGCCCAATCAAATGGGACAAATTTTCCGAAATTATGCAAAACACAACCTTTCTTAAAATCCCTCTTAAAGATAAGGAATGCGCTGCCCAAGATCTTGTAACTTCAATACGATCTGCTGTATTCGAATCCTCATATCCAAAAAGTCAATCATATAAAACCAGCACAAACAATAACTCTCTTCCTGCAAATATTATTATTAATAACGACGAGTGCGCTCCAGATGGAAAAATTATCATTATCCATCTGAAAAAAAACTTTTTAACCATCTTGTGAACATTTAAAAAAAATTAATATTAAAATACAAATCAGAATTTTTCGAAAATAAATACAAATCGCTAGACCAAAAAGACGGGTCTCTCTGGAATACAACTAAAAATTTACTTAGAATAAAAGATCAACTCCCTCCCGTAACTGACTCAGATAGTACATTAGCCATCTCCGATATTGATAAAGTTGATCTATTTGGTAAGCACTTATCGAAAACTCACACCACGCGCCGACAAAAAAACTTAAAGATGGTAAATCACCTGGTTATGATTTAATTACTAACAAAGTCCTCAAAAATCTTCCTCGCAAACCCATAATTATAATTACTCTTATTTTCAATGCTATGCTAAGGCTCTCTTATATCCCTATAATATGGAAGTTGTCAACTGTAATACTCATACCAAAACCAAACAAACCAAAGACTCTAGTCTCTAGCTGAGTCTAGCCTCTTCCTACAGACCAATATGGTTACTACCATTTTTAGCCAAACTGTTTGAAAAGTAACTAAGGTACTAAAGTACTAAAAAGAATCAGACCTATAATACAAACTCACAAAATTATCCCAAACTCTCAATTCGGTTTTAGAACGAGCCATTCCACAGTCCACCAAATCCATAGACTGACAGATCAATTATTATCCTCTTTCGAAAGGAAGCAATTCTGTCCAGGTATATTCCTGGACGTAGCACAGACTTTTGATCGAGTATGCAGGCTTACTATACAAACTCAAACTTTTTTTACCTACACCATACCTATATTATCGAATTATTCAATCATATCTGTAAAACCGCTCCTATGTAATCCGATATGGAAACTGATACTCATCATACTTTTGCATTAAGTAAAATCGTTTTAAAATTACAACTGACGCCGTACTTGCGCTTACCTCGAACACTTCTAGCCATTTTGAAGTCGCGTCGACTACTACTAAAAATAGTTTATTTTTGTAAGGTCCTAAATAGTCTTATGCGCGATAAGGAATCCGCTGCGTTTTTCTCTGATTTAACGAATAAAATGTTAAAGTCGAATGCTGTAAGTACGTATTCCCACATTTGTAATGTATTAGCTGCGTAAATTGGTATACCTTTCTTATCCCCGAAAGTGTGGTGGAGTGGTTTATGATCGGTAATTAAAGTGAATTTGCGTACGTTCAAATAGTCGTAACATTTTTGAACGCCGCATATTATCGCTAACCCCTCATTTTTAATTTGCTGGTATTTACGTTCTGTTTCTGACAGAACGCGCGATGCATAGGCCACTGGTTTTTCGGCGTAGCCGTAAACTTTTGATATGACCGCGCCGATAGCGAAAGATGATGCATCTACCATTTATTAAATCGGTACTGACGGATCGTAATGGTCGAGTACGAATTTGGACGACAATATTGATTTAATGCTATCGAATGCGTCACCCGCTTCTTTGGACCATGACCATTTCACCCCCGATTTTAGAAGATCGTATAACGGTTTTAATATCCGTACCGCGTTTTTCACGAACTTAGTGTAATATGTTACCAACCTTAGAAAACTTTTCAACTCCGACTTGTCTTGGGCCGCCTCTGCCTCCTTAATCGCGATTGTGTGTTTAACGTATGCAAACCTTGTCCGTCTATTTTATGGCCTAAATATTGTACTTCCATCCGCATAAAAGTACACATGCGCTCTCTTACTCTTAGCCCTGCTGAGCCGTGTGATTTTAAAAGCTGTTCCAAACGTATGTTGTGTTCAGTCACCGTTCTACCCGATACTATAATATCGTCTATGAATACTTCAACCCCCTCTAGCTTTTTTGTGATACTTTCAATCGCTTTTTTAAATTCACCCGCCGATGATTTCAGGCCAAATGGAACGCGCGTGTATCTGAATAAACCTTTTATCGTATTAATGGTCGTTACTCGTTAACGCGCGTGAACTATCGTCAAGTACCAACTGCTGATAAGCGTCTTTCAGTTCTCTTTTTGAAAAAAATTCGCTCTGACCGACTGACCGCTCATTTTCTGTTAAAAACTTATTTTGCGACTTATGCTTAGTACCTCTATTTTTGCACATAAGTGCCAAATGACCCAGTACGTATTACATGCATAATTTTTTAACCTGCATAATCCGATGTCGTGGTTGGAACGGCCGCATACCTGACATTTCTCTTCCCCGCTGTGTTTGAATCCTTTCCTGCTTGGTGAAGTACTTCGACCACTCTTTGCTCGCGTTGATATTGGCTTCTCTAGTGGTTGCCACCTCCATCAACTTGACTAACGTGGTTGATGCTGCTGACGCATCCTCTTCCAGCAATCGGTCCTGGATTTTGCCGGAACCCATTCCAACGACGAATACGTCCCGCACTACTATTACTAGCTCTGGCCCAAAACCACATTTTGCAGCAAGTTCACGTACGCGGGCGCTCCACTGGGACACCCTTTCGTCGTGATTCTTACGAGCTAAGTAGAACTGGTGCGGGCGGCGAAGTATGACTTCTTCGGCTCATAGTGATTTAGCAGTATGATCGATAGCGACTCAAAAGTCTTACTGTCGGGGTCTTCTGGCGAACAAAGACTGAATAGAATTTTATGCGCTTCTTCCGAAATCGAGGTTAGCAAAATTGCCCTCTTCTTATTTTCCTGCGTGATTCCGTTTGCGGCCAAAATTTTTTTAAGCCGGACGAAATATATTTTTACATCCGTATCCTGGTCGAAGATTCCCGGAGTGCCGATTACTTGTGAGTAGATGGTCTTTGTTGACGTCGACTCGCTAGATCAGTGGTTCTCAACGGGGGCGATATCGAGTAGGTTTGGGCGATAGGGGGGTGGTGAGGGTGTTCACTCAAAAACGTTGTCACGGTGTGACCTAAAAATAATACATACTTCATAATCCATATAATAGCTATCTATCACTATAAAAAATAATAGGTACTATCATTGATTATAAATACTAGTATATAACTAGTAGTATTTATAATCAATGGTACTATGTTGAGCAATGTACAATAACTTATCTTTGATTTTTTTCCAATTTATTATCTTTATTATTTTGGCGGTTGTGCGTGCACATTATATTTTATTACACTTTTATTATCTTAAATTTTAGAATTCTCACATAGAGGGGCGTTAAAAAATTGATTTCTGCTCAAGGGGGTGGTAACCTAAGAAAGATTGAGAAACACTGCGCTAGATGGTTTTTGTGCCATCTTCGTCGCCAATTTGTCGTATACTTATTACTGATATTATTATGAATGATACAACACGAAGTAATGTAAAATTAAATATAATTTGCGTTTATTATGAAACCTTTATCTGGACTGGCGTGCTTATAATGTTCACCGTCGTACGCGGTGAACAGTCCCCACCGCGTATATTTAATTACGTATAGCTATTATCTGTAAATCGATATACGATATACAACAATTTTCACTTTCACTTTCACAACTAATAGAAGTTGAAGATCGTTTAATAAAAAAATTTTCCCATTTTAAAACAGTATGTAGTTACGTACTTCAAAATATTAATTTTATATCGCGTGACATACTGGAACTGATAATTATAAATATTTGCGACTGAAATTGTTCAAATTTACGTATACGATACGAGTTAAGAAAAATTGAATAACGATTATCGTCCTATAAGATTACACCCCTCAGTACGTTACTGTATAAATATAGAACAAAATAAATAATTTACTTTATTTTATTTTCAACAAGTTGACCGACAGTACTGCTATAGAAGTAATGTCATCAACTGTAATTTGAACGTCAGTTTAATATTTTATAATCTATTTGTTCAAATCAAAATAATTTCGTTTTCAATTTTATCAACGTGTTTAAATAAAAAATCAACGTTTAATTAAAATTAGTTCATAAAAGGGCTCAGCCGGGTAAAAAGTATGGGAACTGCTGCGATAATCTACTATTATACCTATTAATTCACACAATGTTCAACATTTAAAACTACATAATAAGTAGCAAACACTGTGCTACATTAGCATTGTATGTTTCAATATACTTTTGGAGGTTTCAACTGTTAATATTGTGAAAAATAAAAGTTTTAAACAGTAAACACAAAAATAATATACTTGGTTATACAACAATTTAATAACAGAACATTGATTCAATTGATATTTGAAAGCATTCCATAAACATTGTCTGCTATGTGGTAACAAGCGTAAAAATGTGCTGTCTTCATTTTGTGACTCATTCGACCTCTGAAAGTTTTGCCTAGTTTATGCTTAAAACATTTTGTTGAATTTTTTTTTCCTATCATTCAACTCTTCTACTGGGTACTTCTTTTTCTTTACTAATAGGATAATTCATCAATTTATCACCATCTAATCTTTTCAATTTTTAATTTAATAACCAAATGACTGATCGCTAACAAAGTCAAAATATGGTTCTACCATTACATGGTATCAATGTTAATAAAAATATTTGGAATTAGGATGGACCAATTTTTTTTTTAGAATCAATGAAATAGCATATATTTTAAATCACTCAGGCTATATGTAGTGAAAGTTGTTTTAAGATTACAAATTTAAGAAGTAATTGAATAGGTCATAATTTTGCATAATAACAGTTAATTATTTCCACAATGACTATGGTATAATTGCGGAGGGACTAAACACCATCCCTATTAAAAAAAGGTTACACTGATCCGTACAAAATTACATAGCACTTAAGAACTCTTGTATAAGTATAATAAATGTGTTACAAATAATAAACGTAAAATAAATTCAATTTTTTTTATTATTTGCTGAAATCAATTGCACATCACTATCTTTAACTATTATAACTACATGTTTTACACAAAGTACACACAACATTTGCTTTGATTTTTTTTTATTTGATTTTTTTAAGTAATTTAATACAATACAACGTTAATTTTTCAACGAAATGCACTCTAGGACATTTGACAATATAATAATAATTATTACAACATAATATTACGGCGTACGATGATTTTTATTTCATTCTCGAAACAACATTTAAATTCGATTTTCACTAAAATCTATTGTATGTTTGTTATTAATAATTTTGAACAAAGGCGAATAATATTGTGCATTATAATATCAAAATGATCTGAACTAAAACATAAATAATAATAATCATAATAATAAAATATAAAAATAAGAAAAAAAAACAGTTTAATGGGTGCGTACGACTACCTGCACTGAATTTTTTTTTTTTTTTAAAGTACTTAGTGTACACACACACAGGTACATATTAAAAGGCACTTAGAAAAACATTTTTTTTTTTTTTGACGTAAAACACAATATAATAATCCATTTTTTTTTATATTTAAAACAAAACTGCTGCTCGATAATAAAGCGTTGACCGTACATTAGTATTAAAAAATATTAAACAATTTAGTTACAAGTAAAATACAACTTGTGTTAGTGTTTAACAAAACCAATATTTTGCAAGTAGGGCAGACAGAACATGTACACAAAACGAATTAATACACTGTGATTACGCGCAAAAATAATAAAACAAAACTACAAACGCGTATACATACTACAATATCATATACTAAAATGTGTGTACTTAATATTTGATAATAATATTCAAGAAAATAAAAACTATTTTTTGTGGGTTTTCTTCGAAATCTATACAACATGTGACACTCAAGAATATTATATTTTAAGATTCCATGCCAAAAAATTGATTTTAACACTTCATTTTAGACAAAACATAAAAAGGCAGTTAGCCTCGAATCCATACACATACGCAAAATGTTCTATACGGGTACAATCTTTAATAATCATCACACCAAGAAGATCTCAGCGAAAAAAATTCACTTCAGATGATAAAATACCAATTTTACCAATGAAACACCTCCAAATACATGTGTATAAGAGAAAAGCAAAGGTGTTTAAAAATGAACAAATGATATAAAAAAAAACTGAATGATTTTTGCTGTTTAAAAAACTTAACAAACTATCAAAAAAAATGTATGATTTATAGAACTACTCCTAAGTCCTAATGTTATGGAATCTAAATGAAAAAAACATAATACAGCGGCCAGTGGACTTTTGAAAAGTCATTATGAACTCAGCAGGCATCGTATATACGTACAACAAAAACCAAATATTAAAATATATAAAATAGTTAGGAACATTGACTGCATCGATTAACGCGTAAACGAAATTCAACGTTGCGATTTCTGATTTAGTAACATTTTACATTGTTAATTTAATTATGTTTTTCATTTTACAACTACTGGTCTCCGCTTATCATTTGAAATTATTATGTTTCGTACATTGTTCTCCTTAACTGTATTATTTTTGTTTTCTAAGTACAAAGCCTTTAAACAATTAATAATAGTAATTATGATAATAATAATAATAATAATAATATTGACATAAATCATAAAATTAAAAACTTAAATTGTAAAACAAAACCGCAAAAAAAAAAAACATAAATGAATACAAATAAAAATATCAACAAATTGAGCAGAGCAGATCTGTTTTAAATAATAGCGAAATAAAAATTAATTAATAAAAAGCAAAATACTCGATGCAGCAATTATTTTTAAATAAAATGCATTAAAATGAAAAATGAAAAAAAACCATACAAAGACAAATTTGTTTAGAACAGTACATTATATTGTGTGATTACAATAGTGTTACAATAAGGATCTTTGAAATATTAACGTACACAAAAATATGAACCAAAAGGTAATTATTTTACAGATTCTATCTGAAAATCATTTTACAGACACAGTCTATTAATCTCGGGGGAAAATTCTGTTGGACGCAATCTTATCCTTAGCATGATGATAATTGACGATGGTTTTGATAAAAATAAAAGAGATATTATATTGTATACTATATAATTTTTATGCCAATTAATCAGTTTTTTTTTTCTTTAATAACAAACAGTTTACGGAAATTATTGAATTGAATAAACAAATGATTTAGACAGAGTTGGTTCATATTCTCGACAAACATAATACTTTAAAGACACTATTGGTACAGGTACATATGTTGCATTTGATTTTTTTTTTTTTTTTTATAACTCAATTAATATTCAGCGAATTATTTAATTACAATATTTTAAAATATATGGCACTTGTTAAACACAAAAATGATTACTTTGCTATTCAGGTTTACAAAAAAAAAAAATCATTGATATTCTTTATATAACAAATCTTAATAACTAAAATTAAATACGGTACTATCTAACTTATTTGTTAAATGTTTGTACTATAATAGTTACCAGGCCTAAACTTTGATTAATAAAAACATTGTATATACATATGACAAAATAAAATACTCAATTCACTGAGTTTTAAAACAAAAATGTTGGTTTAATTTTACATTGTGAGCTGAGTATAATATCAATAATAATAATAATAATAATAATATATTTTTATTGAAGCACCAGTCTACATCATATAATATCGTAATTGTCTGATTAATATAATATTTACTATATTTCAATAAAATCTCATAGATTCATTCAAATTCCATACAAAAATGTGTTTACAAAATTTAATAATTCATATATTAATCAATGGGTGTTCTACTTCTTGGTTTTATGTGTTTAAAATACAAATAACTAAACGGTTTACACATATATGCAGCTTATGAATATAGCCAGAAAGATCCCAACAAGGTTTTAATTTAATTGTTAAAAGTCTTAACGACCTAATGGTTTAAAAATATAAAATTATGTTTTAATTTACCGTAGTCTTTTATTTATAGTATTGTTGAGGTTAATTAAAATGAAATAAATAAATATAAATATATATTTATTTATTTGTAATAATGAGAAAATTAAACTTTTATGAATACATGGAAAAATATGTTTACTTTGTGCCCAACCACCTATCTACTAAAATAATTAATAATGCGAGGCACTTAAGATTTTTCAATGCAAAACATAAAAAAAATAATCAGTGTCATCAGTCTTTCCTTGCGTCAGTCTAATTAGGAAATATGACGACGACCTTAAAAAAAAAAAAAATAATATTAATAACTTAAGTTTGTACGTAAAATTGAATTTTACATCATTGGTCAATAAGCTGTCTTAATTTTTGTTTAATGAGTGGATTAAATGAAATCAGTGACTAGTGTCAAGTAATAATAATAATAATAAAAGTGAATGATCAACAGAAAAAACACACAACACTTATATAACCAAGATGATGAACTGTAAAATAATGTTTTAACGGTTAGTTTTAAATGCACATAAAGTAAATAACAATGGTATTAATGTGTTAAAGAGTTATTGCACTTGGGTTCAACAGTGAGAGACAAAAAAAAAATAATAAATTAATACAATAACTTTGTTCAGAGATTTGATACAATATTTTAAAACATTAAAAACTATGTTTACATTAATAACACGAATTAAAATAACTTTAATAGTAAAAATAACATTTAAGTTTGTACTTTAAGTTGTATTGACTAATTTGATAAGATTATATTATTATGTATATTGTACTTAAGATGTATTTGAAAAAAAAAACCCAATTCAGATTTTTTTTCTTTTATTTTAAACCGGCTATCGTTTGTAAACCGATTAAGAAACTAACTCTAAATTTGCACTTTGATTTGTACTCTATTTTTTTAAAAACGTGTAAAATATAATTAAAAATAATAATTCAATAAAACACGATATTATATACATTGAGCTTATAATTGTTTGTAAATATATATATTTCATAGCAATACCGAAGTATTGTTATTTTATTGTTTTTCCGTATATATAAAACATAACATTAAAAGTTTTATAGACAATTATAAAATTAAATGTTTTTATTTTTATTTAAAGATGATGCATTCGCATATATTATGAGTCTCAAAATGAAATAATTTATCTCATATAAATATTACATTGTTGTTGAACACATGAAATGAGGAAGTCTTCAGACTTTACTGTTAACGAATGTTGTCATTGAAATGCGTAGGTACTTGAAACAAAGGGGTCATTATTAGATAAAAAAAAAACAAAAAGATAGGATTTTCAATAATAATACAAGCAGTTTTCAACAACTATAATAATAAAACTTTGCTGTATATCACTAAAATTAAAAAAAAAAAAAAAAAACTATTAATACTGGTAAGTTACGGTCAACTAACATGTAATTAATTTGTAGTCATGATAGAATTAAAACAAAAATAAAAATACAATAATACGTTAAGTCTCGTGATAAGGTTGTGATCGATTTATTAATTGGTATCAACAAACACTTTATATAATCTACGAATGAGGTAGTTGAAGAGGAATGGTATGGTATACTAAATATATGAGTTCAACCCACAAGGTTTCGTACATACAATACTATGGCACAATTTAAAAAAAAGAAAAATCGTTTTTTTTTAGTTTGATAAAAACAAATAGGAACAAACATGTTTGAACTTTTGCTGGACTGTTAAATAATTTAATGACTAGCTGAAAATAAATAAAAACGTAAAATAAACAAATAAAAAAAGAATGTCGGGTCAGAAAATCGATCTACCTTTATGTTCTCTCATTTTGAACCAATAATTGTTACCGTGTTTCATGATAATTTGCTTAGCGTTAGAATTTATTGTCCAAGGATTTCTATTGACGTATTCACAATGTCTTTAAAAAAATAAATTTTAGATCATAGTTCCATCGACAACAGTAAATTGAGTTGATAACAATACGCAGCTGAATCGCCACCACTATTGCTACAACATTTTGCACCGCTACAAATATTACAACTACGACGCGTTACGTTAACGCCTTTTTCTTATTGTTTATTTATTTATTTTTTTTATGTTTACTTTTATCGCCGCTCCGGGCGTACAGAAATGGGAATCGTCGTTTACTCATTAGCAATTACAAGTCGCGTGCGTTTTATTATTTTTAACTAAAGACCTAAGTTCCTAATACTTTTTTCATAAAATGTTTTTTTAAATATATTTTTTAATTTTTTTTTTTTTCCACATTACTGTGTACCTCACGGCCGCGCGTGTACGCACAAGTATGCGCTCATACATGTATAGCAGCAAGCGGACCGCCATCAATTCTTGCCGGCTTGCAGGGCCAGCGGCGAATTGTTGACGCTGTCGTCGTCCTCCTCGTCGGACGCGGACGAGTACTCCGCGTCGTCCGCCGCGATCTCGTGTTTGATCATGTCGCCGGCCAGCTTGGACGCGTAGAACAGCGGCGAGTTGGTCTCGACGAGCGCCTTCAGATACGAGTCCAGGAACGCCTTGTTGTTGTACGGCGACATCTTGTCGCCCGGGTCCTTGACGAACGACGGCAGGAACGGCGACAGGGCGCCGCCGCTCGCGCCGCCGGTGCGCGCGTAGTTGTCCATCAGGTCCATGGCAGTGGGGTACTTGCTGTGCAGCTGCTGCACGTCGCCCGGCCCGTACCGCAGCTGGTTGTTGTTACCGTGGTTCTGCCCGGAGTTGATGGTCAAGTCCTCCGGGTCGTCCCCGTCGCACACGCTGCTGTTGGCCGACTGCAGGTTCACGTCGCTCCGGCGCTGGCTGCTGCTGCCCGTGGTCACGGCGTCCGTCGGCGAAGCCCTCGCGCGCAGTTCGGCCGGCGAGATCTGTGGACAAACGAAACGCAACATAACAACATGGGCATTGCACTACCCACTGCCGTGCACAACAACAGGGTCGGGAGTTAAACTATTGCAATCGTGGTTTTGAAAATTGTTGTTGGCTAACAAAGTCCGAAAAAAAAAATGAATAATAGAGATTTACCGATGTATTGTATGTGACGTATATTTTATCAAGTGTTCGTTTTTATTTTAGTTAGTATTTTCCGTAGGCCAGAACTAGAGGAATAGAGTACAAGTTATTCTCGATCCGCTTTAAGGGGTATTTAGCTCAACTGTTATGTTGTTAATTATGTTCAATTGAAGTACTTGAGTATTTAGTTATGAATCATACAACAAGTTAAATAATAATTGGAAAAAAACAGTCTGAAATTGTTTGTTCTCGAAAAAAAAAAGAATCACTGGCGTTTTAAAATAGTCTATGAATGTAGATAGCTGATTTAAATTTCTAAGAATGTACTATCGTAAGTAATGTCGGACGCCTCAGAATCAATGTCATGGTTGTAGAATTAAATATAAATAGTTATTTTATTTATGTTTACTATCTTTCAATTAATTGACGTGTTTATTATACTCATAATGATTAGGTTAATGACATGTTTGTTACTCACTGCTTAAAAACAAGTTAAATAATTTAAATTGCATACGATTTTCAATTTAATTTATATCGTCGAAACGTCTGATTTCATATAATATATGCATAGTAAAGTTGGGAAGTCTCAATTATTATAATTTCTATATTTATTTATGATTAATCCATCTATCCGTGTACCTACAACACAAAATCAGCTAAGCCGATAAAAATTACTTCATTCGATTCATATATTGATACAGTTAAAACAAATCGAATAGTTTTGGTATCCAAATTGTTTGATATGTAGACGGACTTATATACTCAACTCAATGCTGATAATATAAATAAAATTATTTGAATGAATTCGGAAGAAAAAAACTGTATGCCTCAATAAAAACATTTAAGTGTATTATAAAGTGTTAGAAATGCAAGATAATTTATTTCCACTGGAAATGTTGGCACAAACAACGCCATCAAATTTACCGAAAGCCACAAATGGACCCGGAGTATTACTATGCACAATTTTATAATCTTCATTCTTTAGTTTGGAAAGTATAAAAATAAAAAAAAAGTCAAACAAAAACGAAAAACTATTTATGTAATTTGAGTAACATGGCATATTTTTAGATTATAGAAATACGGAATGAATTCACAAGCGGTAACGTACCCACGTCAAACGATCATTATAGTATTTACTCGTGCAATTTATGACATACACTTTATTGGGAAAGGAAAAAATGACAAAGAAGCATTTCTCTGCAGGTGTTATAATGCAGGGTGTTTTTTTTTATGGGACCCGCGTAAAAATAATTAACCGACAATTTCCGGATACTAATATTTTAATTGTAAAGAAACTGGATAAAACATTTACATTTTAAATCATGATGTTCAATAACTTATTTTAATACTATATGTCATTTAGTATTAAAAAATAGTACACGACACCGACGAGTATATGTTCAACGTTTGAGTGGATTGAGGTTGATGTCATAAAACAACGAACGACATGATTATAATAAAGTAATAACATACCAACATTGTGTTATTAATTATTGAAAGACAATAATGGTTTATTTATTTTTCGACCGCGACACGCTTATTTAACCATGTAAGAAATAGGCAATTTATACATTGTACACACACGAGTGTGTTAACTCAAACGACAACCGACCGTGTGTACAATTCGAACAAGCCACTATTACCGTCATGTAACGCACAATAATATTATAATTATTGTATCTGTGTGTTTAATTACCTTGACTCCGGCTTTCAAGAGTAGATTGGACGCAAGTTCTGGATCGAAATTCGAAGGCATCGGTTGCACAGGTAGATCTTTGGTGCTTATACCCCGGTGTTGACGCGACATGTGCGAGTGCAACGAGTTCCTCGATTTGGCAACCGTGCCACAAAGTACACATCTATATCCAGAACATACGGTGTGTTTGTCCTCCAGATGTGTGCGAAGCGTGTGAGCCGAACGGTAAATCTTGCCGCATTTGGGACATGGCCGGGGGTCTGTTGCTCTAACTCTGGTCATTTCTATCGATCTCCTTGCTGAAAGATTTACAAATTCAGAATGTAATAATAATAATAATAATAATAATAATAACAATTATAATAATATAGATATAATATGTGTAAACGCATAAGGCACGTAAATCATAAATAAAATGCGTAACGATATTGCGTATGATATGAACTACTTTATATTTTTCTCGAGTAATCTTAAAAATGAGGAATCAGACAATTATCTGTGTTGGCAACGTTGTAAATGTTTAAAAAAAAAACAGTTTTTTTTTTTAATGTTCACCTTTATTAATGTATAAAAAAGAAGCCCATAGGATTCTACACGATACCGTACTTTTAACAAACAATCGATAAATTATATTTTACACTGCATTAAATGTATACATAATAAATTATAATTATACTACACATAATATACACTAACATTTCGAAAACAAAAAGTCTTCCCGTACGAAATCAAATGCAAGTATATGGATAAAAAATAATCGAGTGAATAATATATGTATTTTCTTTCATGATATACATTCATCGAATATAAATTAAATCGGTACAATAACAAAAATAAATAATAAATAATAGTTACATAATTATGTTTTGACTTTTCCAAATGTTATAATTGGCAATAATAATATTTTTAATGTTATGCTTATGAAATAGGCTTATTGGCATTCATCGACTTAGAGTGATATCCACATTGAAATTCATTGATAAAATTAATTGATACTGAGGCAACCAAAGTATTAAAACGAAAAACCTGATATAATATGTGTGATGAAAATAATAAATAATAAAGCCTTGATAATTTATTTGTTGTTCTTAATAATGTGAAATATAATAAAAAACGCTATGAAAAAAAAGAAAAAAGAACTTAGGTACTTCCGATCTTATTACTGTTATAGGTTTTAGATAAAATTAGATAATAACAATACGTTAGAATCGATCAGTCTACTATTGCGAAAACAACATTATCTCAAATTCAGTACATGGGTACTATGAAGACTAAACAGAAGTATGTATAATTTATACATACTGTGATAATAGGTACCTAATTCATAAATAATAGCAGTTACCCTGAAGATAAATGAAAAATGAATGGTCAAAGGATTAATTTCTAAAAAAAAAAAACAAGTTATGTTTGAAAAGACAAAATCCATCGAAAATACGAATGAAAATGGTTTAGATACATTGTGAAATTAATCTTTGTTGAAAATAATACAATATTAAGAAAAATATAATGATTGTCAATAATACAAGCTATTATTTTGAAGACAAGTAGTATGAAGCAATGAGTCAATAATAACTTTCAAAAATTGGTTTGTAATGATTATGTAGTAAAAGATTTTTTAATAAATAAATACATGAATACAATATATTATATGGATCAATTATTGAATAAATTATTGTATACCATGAATTCTGAAAATATTGATGAAGTCGATGAAAGGAAAATAAATTTTCTTTTGCAAATAAAATGCATTATAACTAGTAAAAACTACAAAAACAAAAAAAGACATACGTACAAACAATAAATAATTTGAACATTATCTAATAAAATAATAACTATATTTAAATAAAGCAAATTAATTTTCAAACGGCCGAAAAAGGAACGATACCAGCATTTTTAGTGTTTATAGTAACAATCATATATTATAGGTCACGTATTTGAGATCAATTTCACAGATGCTTAAAAATTGGTTGTTCTAGGTATTGTTTTAAAATAAGTTTTGAATTTCAGATTAAAAACATACAGCACCCAAACACCAATCGACCAATCACATAAATAATCCAACTTTAACTGGTTTGTTGTCATATTATATCAAAACATTTCACTATAAGCTAAAACTGAAATAAAACCAATGGAATCATATGTAAAATATGTTCGATTTTATCAAAACACAGTTTGAGATGTCGTTAAATGAGGCAATTTAATTTCCAAAAGTTATTTTGAGTGTTGTCCAAATTTAAGTTCACAACACTAAAAAAAGTTTAGTGAATATCCTGTAGTAATATTAAATAAGTAATTTAGAAACTAAAAATTAACAAATTACTATGGTCCTCGACATCTTGCTCATATTTTATTACGTTTTCGAGTTTTCAAATGTCCAAGTATATTAATTGGTCATTAATGACTTATTCACAAGATAATGCACATAACTTAATCACATATCATATATTTTATTGTATGTATTATGGTCGAATAATGGTACAATAAATTATTATAATTATATTTAAATAAAATTGCGAATAAAATATTTTATATAAAAAAAATTGAATATAGTTGACAAATTAAGTTGACTAATAATAATTAAGTTTTCCCAAGTACATAACAGCAATCACTGATAAATTATAAACAATATATAACTAAATAACAATTTTAATGTCTAAAAAAAGATTATTGAATACAGCAAATAAAAGATAATTGTATGGTTAATACATTGATGTTACAAAAGAAAATTAAATGCAATCAATTAATTAGTGCAAACTTGGTAGTTAGTCTGTTTGACTGTTTTGGTTTTTACCTACGCAAACTATTAAATATGTATTAAATGGTGAGCCAAATATTATGTTTACAAATAAATGTTACGATTTAAATAAAATTAAGTGAGAGGACATTATACAAGTAATAGGGCATTTTAATGCCGGAACAGTTTATTGAAGTAAACAATCTTGGTTAGTTCTAGGTATTGGGACAAAATATATTAAATATTTACGGAAGATTTATACGTTCATGGTAAAACGATTAAAATTTTAAAGTTAAGTAACAAAATTATAATTACATTTTTAATAAAATTAAAATAAAAGAACGAAATAAATGTAATATACAAAACAAATAATATATTTTAAACTCAAATAAATACAGGATATGTAAGAAAATATTAAATAGGTATATGATATTCGGAATAAATTTCATGAAGAACGCATTAATGGCAATCGATTAAGAGTCAAAATAAATATACGTAAGTATAATGAATAATAAATATAAATAAATGTTTATTAATACGACTAAAAATGTATGCACGGTACAAAAGACTAGAATCGAAGGACCAAGTTAATAATAATATAATATAAAATATACATTATTTACGCAGTCAAATTTATGCAATTACAAAATTCAAATAATCCTTAATATTATAAATTAATTGTAAAAATATAATTATAAATTATTAATAATTTGAAAATGTAACGAAATATTGATTTTTATCACTACTGGTAAAAACAGTTACAAAATAAATAATCCCAAAACATTTTCATTATTTCTAAATTGAGGACACGTTTTTCTGATCATTAACACTTCATCTTATATGCCAGCAGCTCATAAACAATTGTCGCTAAACGAATTTAGCAATACGTCAGTATCGAATTGATCTCTTATTATTTCTAGTTTTTATTTTATAGTTAAATCAATTTATTATATTTTTACTAGCAGTTTGGTCAGTTTAACTTTTCAAGTAGGTACCTCCTAACACACATATTATTCGGAAGCCATCGATGTCTAGAAATTGTATTGTTTGAGAAAAAAAAAGTAATACTCCAGAGTTACATAACTATTTAATTAGTCGTGTTTACAGAAAGGACCTGGCATGATAGAGTAGAATTGAGAAGAAAAAATTGTATTCCCCGCCCCCGTTTGGTTTGATAAAATGATACTTTCGACCGTGGTTGTAAATTTAATACATTTAAAAACGCATAGTTACGTACAAGCGATGCGGTAACAATGGGTACTATAACACCGTAAAACATTTATTAGGTATATACCAATAATAATAATAATAACAATCGTTTTCATGTCCGCATAGTATGCTCGCAGGGTTCGGAGATTTACAGTTATATTATCCATTGTATTAGAGTCATAATTACGGACGATTTTTTTTTCTCTTTCGATATCAGCCTAATAACAGTTTCTAATGGAAGTAACGTCTGAGGAATAAAACCCCACGTGATAATGTTATGAATTTATGATCATTCGTTTCGGCCAAGGTCGACGATGATCGGTCGTGCGCGGGGAGTATACTTGCAGGACGGGTAGCAGCGGGCAAACTTGCAGTGGGCACGCGCGCGTCGGGTGTGGAATAAACGGAAAGTTCGCGATGACGAAAAGCAAAAGCGACCAGTTGGTAGTAAATGATGTATAACGATAACAGGTAATAATAATGGTGAAATATTTTATTAAAATGTATGCGAAGAAACGGCAAAAGAAAAATAACCGTGAAACAGTTCCGAGCCGATAAATATAAGACGAGCAGTAGTGATCACATCGTATTGGTTACGAAAAATTTGTAAAAAAAAAAAAAAGAAACGGGGTTCATTATTATTATCTGGTAACGGCGGATTTCGATAACATGTAGAACTGGGACGATAAATCGGGGTTGAGTCGGTTCTCCCTCATGGACGCGGCCACCGCGGCGGCCGCTGCCGCCGCTGAAGACGACGACGGTAGGGGAGGTACGAAACTATTGGGGTGCTGTTGCTGTTGCTGCTGCTGCTGTTGCTGCTGCTGCTGCTGCTGCTGCCGCTGGTCGTTATGATCGGCGGCGGCGGCGGCGGCTGCTGCGGCGGCGGCGGAGGAGACGGACGCGTGCGACATGGGTTTAATGTCGGGGTGATGGGACAGCAGCGGCTTGACACCGTTGGAGAAACACGAGGAAATCGTGGCGGACGACGGGCTGTTGGCCAGCGACGCGACCGAATGGTGGTGATGGTGATGGCCGCCCCCGCCCCCGCCGCCTCCGCTACCGCCGCCGCCCGACGACGGTAACTGCATGTGCATCCGGCTGCCCCGTTGCCGGATACCGTGGGTTTGCAACAGGTGATTGAACAGATACTGTCTGGTCTTAAAGTGTTTACCGCACACCGGGCAGGGTTCCCAGTGTGGAGTGGCTGAGTGGACGTTGGCTATGTGCTGCTTCAAGTTGCTCACGCTGCTATACACCCGGCCGCATTCTGTGCACACTGGTTTCGGTTCGGTGGCGTTCAAGTAACATCCCATCGTAGGTCCACCGCCATCCCCTGGAACCCCACCAGTCTAGTGTCATATACGAGTCATAGAGCATTTTTTTTTTTTTTTAAATAACGTTATTTTTTTATTTTATTTCAATCATAGTTCGAGGTTTCGCTTTTCACACTCCCTCAGAAACACACGCACACACACATTTCCTATGCAGATTTTATCGTGATATTGAAATACTATAAGATTATTTCCATTTTATCATATTATTATTGTACTCAGTTTTATTTTTCATATACAAGTGTTCTGGCAGTAGCGTATTTTAATTTTTTTTTGTGAATTTCGATTAACCTTTTCAATAGTGCACTTGGTCGAACACTGAAAATATCCGTAATCCGTATACTTATGTATACATACTTGTTTATGGTGTTAGAAGTGTTTGAAACCCGAAAACCCTTTCCCACTGTAAATATGTACGTCAATTAGGTCTTAGTATGGATATGTATGTATTCAGTACAGTGTTATGTGTACAGCATTTTCTCGCTGTAACGTGATTCGTTCACATGCAGTTTAGTTTCCAGTTTTCCCCGAAGCGATTTTCTGTGAGGCACAGGGGCGGATCTGATTGTTTGCCCGGAGGAGGGAAATATTGTTTAGTATGTATATATTTATCTATTATTTCCAGACAGAACGCCAAAGTTCAAGCTTAATCAATAACGCGTATGGTAAAAATGTCTAGGAGGCCATGGGCCCCCTTAACGGCACCCCTGATAGGGGATTGATACATACAGATAATGCGGACTGTGTCTTATATTGTGGTAAGCGAACAGTTATTCTCAAAATGCCTATTATGTGTAGTCAGTCATAATGACTTCTTGAGTTGTCCAATGTTAATTACGAAAAGAGACTTGGATTTATCAACAACTTCATTCTTTAGCATTTACGCAATTATTTGGTTACTTCACTCTGATGGTAAAAGCAATAAGAAAGCATTAAGAAAAGCAAAAAAGTAAAATTGTTGACTTGTTCAAATATATTTTCAAAATACTAATTAGACCACGCGCTCAACCAGTACGATTTATCGTTAGGGAGATGACGTGGTGAGTAAGTAAGGTACCTATACTAAAACAGAAAAAAAGACGACAGAAAAATGCATCACACAATACTGTACTATCTACCTAATTATTAAATACTATTAAAATGCCATACATTAAATCGGGCATTTTAGGAGAGACTAGGGAGAAACGGGGAGGTGTCGTGAAAATAAATATAGTAGGAAAAAGAGGAAGAGGAAACCCGAGGGAGAAAATGTTGAATGGAATTTAGGGTAACATGAGGTTAGCTGGTGTGCGAGAACAAGAGGTGGGAAACCGATCCATGTGAAAGTATAGTCGACGGTGACCCCGTATAGTTGAGAAAAAAGGAGTGTTAAAAAGATTACATGTATAATTTTTATTTCATATCAAAAAAAACCAGTAAAAAACTTAATTTAAGAAAATTATCAAGGAACAATAGGGGTGGGAGTTTTTCTTAAGAGAACCACTACAATTTTACACATTTAGGGTACTTTATTTTACTCTTAATTGGGTATTTTCGTTCACAGTTTCCACCACCGTAAAACACTTACTTTCCATTAGCTGTACAGAATACAATAACTACAAGTAATATAACTATTTGCATATTTACTACAGCTATTTACGGTTTAAATTATAATTCACAGTTTACTTTGGTAGTAAGGCAATTATGAATTTATTCGTTTCAAAATAAATTTTATATTGGGATATTATAAGTTTAAATAATACACATTTAGAACCTAACTAAAATTGATTTAATTAAACTTAATTTAATGTACAAACAATTAAATTATTTTTTACTCCCATTTTAAGACTATGTAAGAGATCTAATTTCTTACTATTATTATTGCATGAACACGTGTATAATCAATCGATTTTTATATTTACAGGTATATTATTATTATTAATTGTAATTTCTACAATGAGATAAATCTAAACTGTTTAGTTAGATCCACAATGATATAATTATTAGTTGGTTTTTACATACATACATAAACATACATATATACAGAGATATACACAAAAATATCGTATATAATCTTAAAATAAGTATGGTAATCAATACATACCATGTTTTATTTTAAGTTTTCACAAACTTATAGGTACATATGAATAATTACATAATGGGTATAACATGGTTTCTTAAACGATACTTATTTAGTTATACCAAAACTATACAGTTATAAGTATAAAATAACAATATAATTAATGTCTTAAATTCAAACAATTAAATGTTTTCAGCTCAAAATCAAATATAATAAGTGTTTTATATGTAAACATTAAGATTTCCTAACTTTAAATTTTTAAATACTCATTCTTATAAATCACATTTATTAATAAATGCATTAGTGCAATAAGGTTTGGCTCTGGATCATTAGTACGTACTACTAGAAAATTAGACTGGATTCACAAGTACATTTTTCGACTGACTAGTTATACCTACTAGTGAATAGTTTGTGTACAGAAATAAAGTTTATGATTAAAAATGTCAGGCAAACTAAGAAGTACCTACTTACATATTATTGATAATATTAATTATTAAATGATCTTCGTATTTTTAAATTAAGCTTGGCTAATTTTTATTAGAAGACAATGTGTCGTTAAAAACTTAATATGTACTGGCGTGTTGTTACTATGGGAGGGAAGGGAGTCGATAAGACTTTATTTGGGTACCTACTTTATATTTGGACTGCTAGAGTACGTTGTATTTATACTTTTCTAATAACTGTTAAAAAATAAATATACCAACAATGAGAGCAGACTAACTCAAAATAAATGCTCGAAATAGTATTAGCAAAGACCTATGTATCTATAATATATATACAAATAAATATATAAAAAGACTAACAATGCATGTGACAAATCAAAACAATAAATAACACTTCCACATCAAAAGGAGTTGTTAAAACGCTCAGTGTTTTTACTTAATTCTACGCTCAGACAATAGTAATGTATTAAATGTTTTCATATAGAAACATAAGATGGTTGCCAAAATATGATTATTAAACTACATTTTTATTAAATTCTATTAGACTTTTTATAATGAAAAATTAAATATTTTATTACATTTGCAGAGAATTATTTAGCACGCGTTACAAAATGTACGTCGAACTGATAACTTAAAAAGGTAATGATATACATTTAAAATAAGTAATAAATTTATGTAAGTTATAAACTTTAAATAAAACGTCCGTTAACTGACGGTGTACATATATTAATACTAACAAGACACGAGTACTTTTACCAAAATGTTTTATTTTAATAAAACTAAAGAATAATATGATATTTTGCGCGTGCACATAATATATCAATGGTACTACGCATTTTTATTAAATAAAACTATAATAAACATCTGACCAGCTGCAACTGGCCGGCCTACAATATACGTAATGAAGAATTATTACTGTCGGTCTTTACGGTGCCTACATATAATTAGACAGTCCGAACACTAAGGTCACTTTTATGAACCATATTACACACAGCAGCGCCTACAACAATATTTATTGCACGGTCTCACCATGTGCCGTGCACATGTTATCCGGACGATTCTTAAAATGTGCAACTCAAAAATGTGGCAGAACCCATGTAGAGATCGGAATTTATCATCGACCAGATTTTACGATGTACCCGAGGTAGTCGGTACACTTAAGCGCAGAAAAATATTTTCCTACAGATTTATTTTTAATGATGTCAGTATTTATTTAATATATTCGAAATAAATAATGTTACATCGAATATCTCGCACAATCTAATAAGGTCAAATGTATGAAAGCACATGGGTATTAAGACGGTGAGGTATACTGGTACCTTAATTAATTTTTTTAATAATAAAGAAAACCAATACGACATAGGTACCTAGATTTCCAATGTTTTCCAGCTGAAAATTAAACAACTGAAACAACTCTTTGAAAACGTATAGTTTATCAAGAACAATGTCTTTATTCTCATTTTTGGTCAGTTAAAATGCATTATTATAAAATAATAACACGAGAAGAACTTGTTACACAGAAAAAATATTGTATACGTACAAGTAAAATATTATATAAACGATTCCTAAATAATTCCAATCAAGTAAAACCCAAATGTATTGAAATAAATTATATTATACCTAACTGTGGGGGTTTACATAGAATTGAATATCTTAACACTTCCCGAGTCGTATTTAAACTTTAAAGTAGATGAAACCCAACTGACAAAATTATTAGTATATCAATATGTGGGAATTTATTTTTTATTATAACCTTTTTTAATTTTCATTTTAAATGTTATTGTTTTCTGCGAAGTAATTGAAATAATAAATTATAAAGGGATGTCAAAATAGTTTTTGCAGGTCCACTTATCGTAACAAAAATTGTAACACATATTAAGTAAACCAATTTGATACGTACAATATTTTACTAACAAACATATTATCGTTATTAATTTTGAACTATTTTATCTACCTATTTTTAGGTTTTTAGTATTTTTATTATTTAAATTTGGAAATAACAATGTGACTATATTTAACACACATAGTATTTCGATAAAATAAGAAATGTCTTATCGCAGTCCTATTTCAATCATATTATATTTTATTAATTTATTATATCGTTTTATTAAAATACTAAACAGCGATTTACGAAGTCATAAGAGTTATAAGATTAACAAATGTTCGAGTTGTTTGACAAGCATCGCAAGTAAATCGCAATCTCACCCTTACTACTTGATTCTGTCAACATTTTGATGGTGAATGTGTGTATACCGAAAATATCAAACAATTAAAATCAAACGTTTATAGTGTAAATTGAACATCATTCAATAGAACCCAACGAAATAACAAATAAATTGTTTTATTTAAAAGCTTTATTGTTAAGTATATATATTTAAAAGCTTTATTGTTAAGTATATATATTTAAAAGCTTTATTGTTAAGTATATCGATTATCACAGAACTGCATTCATTCTGCCTTCGAAAGGAAATATAAATGGACAAAACAAACACTTGGTCAGTTGAAAGAGTTGGGGCAATAGTGCAAAACTGAACTAAATATACTGCATTGTTACAGAAAACAAATTCTAATCTACTTCAACTATGCAGAAAGTACCATAACAAACATAAATGCTAAATATACTATTACAATTTACGTGTTCAACAATATTTTGATGGGTACTATATTACAATTATAAAATTATTTCGATTACCAATAGGTACTCGTAAAAAATGTTAACATATTTTATTTTCAATTTACGAGTAAAAAATGTTATCAAAAAGATTTTAATTCAAAGATTTAATAGCTAATTTCGTAATTAAAAGTTAGACGCCAGTCTATTTTGGTTGAACCCAAATAGGTAGATAACATATCAGTACTATCAGTACTACGTTATAAATCAATTAATATACTCCGATACTCGTAAATAGTCATAACTAGACTAGTCATGGTGCAATTAATTAGTAAGTTAACCGTTTCAAAATAATATTACAATTTGTGAGTTATTGTATTTTTTTTAAATACGAACTATTAAAAATTACTGCTCAATTCAATAAAATATTTACTTAAATGGAAAATTAGAATTAGTATAAATATGTATAACTAAGAAAAAACTAGTATGGCAATTAGTACTATACAATAAAATATGAGGAATTAGTAAAAATCATTAAATAAAAAATTATATAAAATATTTGGCTTCACAAGTCTTGTTAAAAATATGATCATCCTGAGAAGCCAATATATTTAAAAAAAGGCAATAAAAATGAGCAAATTATTTCTATACATATGCTATACATATATTCTTTAAAAGTTTAATCAAATTATTCATAATTCATCTGTGCATAATAAGGTTATTATTAAACTAGTTTTATTCTTTATCATTAGCCTACTTACGGTTTTATTATTATTAATATTATATAATTATAATGTCTTATTATAAACTATTTTTAAATGTCTAATGATTTTAAAAGTAATTTTATCTTTTAAATAAATAATTTTTTTATAAGTAATAAGGTTTTCATTAATATTCTTTACTATTTTTATGATTTTGGTACACACACTGCACTTAATTAAATAAACATTGAATAGATAAAATTTAAGACTCAAAATATAATAATTAGATAAATGATTTAAATCTTAAATTATTTTTACATTTTTAAATACAATGTTTCTAAAAAATAATTGTAAGGTGTAACAAATATTTATTTCTGTAAGAATAAGCGTTTTGTTATGTATTTTACACAAACACAGACAGCCAAAATCAATAAAACTATTTCATGAAATCAAAGTTGAAAAAAAAATGAAATAATCAATAACAAAGTTGTATTTTCTTATATTAATAGAATTCAAAATATTTTTGATTATTAAAGTAAAATTAAAAAGATTTACAATAAATATGGGTTTGACAAGATTGTCAACAAAAAATGTAGAATCATTTTACATAAGTTAAGATAAATTTTAAATTTATTTTATGAGGTATCAACTTTTAAAGAAATTACTTATCCAGAATAATGCTTAAATAAACAATTAAATGATGACAAATACAAAATGTCTTATCCTAAAGAAAGTCAATAAAAGACCATAAGAATATTTAGAAAAACATTCTCCAAAAAAATGTACTTCTTAAGAAAATGGTACTTTTTTCAAATCGCTTTCGTAAATATTATCCAACAACTAAAATATTAAACACGACATCCTCAATATACCCTGTCGTCAACTCTTAATCGGAGTACTCTATTTTTCTAAAAGACAAAGATATAAAATCTATATTTTAACAATCAGTAGGAAAAACTATAATGAATAACTGGTAATTAAACATGGGAAAGTTTAAAAATCAACCACTTAATATATTTTATTTGTGTCAGATAACAACAAAAAATTTCATCCCCTAAACATAAATACTCGTATTGTAATAATTTAATTTATATGTAACTATCAATATTGTGTTGAATAAATAATATCAGTATTCAAATATTCCTAAAATTTCTAATATCTTATCTATCTTATATTATTAATTATCTATCTTAGACCAGTGATATTCAACATTTTAGAAACATTTTAAAAACTAACTTACTAACCCTAATTGACTTTGAAAACAAATTAACAGCTTCCAAGTATTCGCCATCGTAATTCATAAATACCATTTCAAAGTAACAAAAACTTGCTATTATCAGATACAAACCTACCTTGGAATAAGTTTATCTAGTCAATCACATGTTCTATATATGTATGTGAATAAATAATTACAGAAATATATTGCAATTTTATTTTTAGTTTCTACTGCAGACGCGGCTCACTTGATAATAAACGAAAACGCCCCTGAGAACCGCGATGCGCAGGTTCAATACCACTATCTTAGACAAATAGAATACTCCAATAAATAAAATATGAAAAATTTGAAGTAGATTGAACTAATATCTTAATACCGTTGTAATTTTTTAATAGAACCAATTAGGTATGTAACCAAAAAAATGATTGAAACAATAATGTATATTCTGTAAGTGTAATTTAATGCATTCGACTAATATAACAATGGGGTTTAAATAATACTCTTAAAATTATAAAATCATAAGTATTAAGAATTCATTTAAATAGATTTCAGTTTGTCATAAAATAGACACATAATTCATTTGAATGGAATTAAATAGTCATAGTTCCGTTCTTGAGCTTAAAGCTATACTTTAAACATGAAGTCTGTTTAACTATTGTAATACATCGTTGGGAATAACTTATTTCATACGGTTTTTACTGTTTATATACTTTAAAAGCATATGGTAATTTTTGTTAGTAAGCATAATAGAAATATTCACTCACCATAGCTGTTTTCTTGACTATTATTGTGAATGCCTGATGGACCTGGTAAGAGACCTGGTATTCCTGAAATAAAAAGATAGAGATCAATATTTTTATAGTGTTTGATATTAAATGGTTACAACATATCTATAAAATATACATACCTTGTAAGCTACTAATAATTGAAACTCCTGAAGAAATTGAAGTAGGGAAAGAATGCCTGGATTGTTCAATTGAGATAGATGTATTGTGTAGGTTATGATTATTACCACTACTTGGTAAAAAATCCACAGGTTCTAATTTCGAATGCTGGGCCTGAGATATTTGAGGCGGTATACCAATGTCATTATTTTGTCGATTCACATCCGACCGTGTATTATCGTTTACAGTATGACTGCCATCTGATTCTCCAGAGTTGCTTTCTTCTTCATCTGATGAATGACCTGTGGCTGATGAGTCAACTGTATTTTTATTCTTAAAAAGGTAAACAAAATTTATAATTAGCGCATACACATTTACATAATAGACATTCAAAACTGAATAATTTTTACCTGACTTGACTGCGATTGATTAAGTTCTAATGCTTGAACAAGCAACGATGGTGTATCTTTATCTCTATCTGCATTATAAGTACTACTCGGGGTTAAAGGTTGAGTAGGCAGTTCAGAGTTATTGCGTTGTCTTTTGAATGGTGTGGTGGATAAATCATCACCAGCTTTATTTTTTCCAACGACATCAACTGGAACTACACTTGAACTTCCCCATGAGGACTAATATTAAAAAACAAAAACATTAAAAACATATTCCAGAAATCAAGCCTGATTACTGATGATGATTAGTTTTACACTCACTGGTTGGTTTTCTTTAGTAAAATCAACGAGACCTCGTACTTGTAAACTACGTGCAGTCTTTAAAAATTCTGGTAAATGTTCTTGATTAATCCGAACTTCTCCATTGTACATGAAACTTAATAAAGCTTCCATTTCTTGCTTCTTGACATCGCGAAGGATTACAATGGGATGTTGGCATGGATTTGCCTAAAATCATAGATAATAACAATTGAAGTGTTAAGTGGGTGTTTAAATTTTTTCAAAACTCTAGCATAAACAAATTCCAAATAACTATAATTACCTTGAGCAGAGATCTGAAGTAAGGACTACACGCAGAGAGCACAACTTTATGTGCAGTAAATGAATGACCATCACAAGCAATAGTAACATCTATAAAGTCTTCTTGATCAAGTAAATGTCTGAATGATGTTATAATGCTTGTGTGGAATTCGTTCCAGCGTACGGAATATAATTGATCAGTATCCATTCCGCCCATTATAGACTTTTGGTCATCTAGAAAAAAGTATATAATTTTATAGATGGACAACCGATGTATAAAAGTAGTATATAAAAGAATTATAATTTAATTTTAATAGGCCCTTAAGTGAACATCACACCCGCATATGTTGTCATGTCTTACAATCGTACAAAATAGAAAATCTGCGCTCATATACCTTTAATATTAGAGTGAACTATCGTCAAACTTAAATGAAGAACATCTGTGTCATCTCGTAGGTTATGACGATATTTTAAATTTTAAGCAAATTATGATTATGTAAAATACTATAACCTAAAACACTCCTAACTTGCTTAAAAATTTAAATAACATTACAAACCTCCTAGAAGATACAGATAATGTTCATCCCTTTAAGTTTGATAATAGTTTATTCTAATATTAATGCTAACAACATAAAATCATTTTTATTGAACGGAGATTTAATATGTTATATTATAGTAAGATGAACCCAATGCATGTTCGTATGATGTCTTCTTAAAGGTTATAGTGATGTAAAATTAAATATACATGATAAATAATAAAAATGCTTAAAAGTGCGCAACAGTGAAATAAGTCGTCTCCAACACAGGTAAGTGAGTATAATTAGAAGGCTCAGAGACTTCACTCAAGGTAACAATATGGGTAACATTACAAATACCATAACCTATTATATACTTGTTTCAGAACAATATTATTAAAGTCTTATCAGAAGCATTTTTAACATACCTTGTTTAAATATGTATTTTTTACTTGTTTATAACCGTCATGAACATTTAAATATGAAAACAGCTTCAGTCAAAACAATATTAATACTGTTGTGAGTAATTATATAATATAGTTAAGTCATGATCCCTTAATGTTACCAATAGTTTTTTTTCTTTTTTGAAACGATCATCCCGCCTGAAAAGCAAAACCACAGAAAACCGGGTTTGAAACCAGAGACTGTGCTTTTACTATTACAAAATCTTAGTAGTAAATTCGATTTTTAACAATTTAATTTTAACATACTAACACTTATAAACACAAACATTTTAATGAATAATAAATAATTAAAATACGTAGATCCATAACTTGTTTTAAGTATTACAAATGTATTCTATAAAATAACTCATTTTGCAATCTATTAGGTGCATAATTATGATAACTTAATTTTAATTATGTTATCGTGGAAACTTTGTCCGCAGAAATTTTTCCATATTTTCTAAGACCTAACTAACAAATAATATTATCGAGTATATTAAATCAGTGCTGTAAAATTAATTCAAGTTTTAAAAACTTATAAATAAATAGGTATTAAAATTATTAATCAAATTTAATAAAAATATTGGTCCATAAAAAATAAGGTTTGGACAAAGTGTAGTTAAATGTAAATAATTATTAAACAATCACAGTTAACTCTGAATATGAAAATGAAAAAAGTTATACTGCCTTAAGGATATTCACAAAATTAACCAATACAATATTTTTATTTTATTTTATGCATACCTAGTGTCTAAGCATAAACCTACATGATGGCGTATGAAAGTTTTACATCATAAATACACCAGAACAATAACTTCACAACTCCAAAATAATAAAATGTAATAAATAAATAAATAAATAAATGAGATTGTTTTAAAATAATCTTGAAATGAAAAAATAAAATGTTGTGGTTTAAATTAATAAGACTCATGCAACTAATATTTAAGTTAAAACTATTTCTATGAAGTAGAAAAATAATAGTTGGTTGAAATATGTAACTTAAAAATACCTATGGTAAATGTTAAACTATAAATAACTCTGGTTAATGACAAACCGTACATCGCCTGCGAGTAGATAGGCATAAAACAATATTACATTTTCCATAAACACATTTAAAAATAGTAAATTGTGCTAAATGCAAATACAATACAATTTCTAAATTATTTAAAGGCTCGGTGCAGGAGCGGGAAGTGCTCACCAAAAACAGTTTTGAAATATTCGTATTGAACACGGTTCACAACATAATAATGTACTATAATAATGTACAACACCAATAATATTCCGTTTACACGAATCGGCCACGCGCAATTTTGAAAAACAAACGTTTTCGTTCGGAACACGCCGCGCAAACATGTTTAGACTCGATTAATGTGATTTCACCGTGTCGAAAACCTAATCGCAAGCGCTGCGAATACGGAGAACGCCAGAAAAGACTTTAATAACCTCCCCGCCGATGCCCGATACGTTCTAGAACGTCTGTTCGACATATTACGAGAGCATACGTATCGACGTCAAATCCGATCGACAGTTCGAGTTCGTGCACACAAGTCGGTGATCACGGGGACGATGACGAGCAATTTTCGAGGGGGAAAAAAACGGTTTCCACCTGTCCCGGACGACGTAGCGAATTCGGTGCCACGCAAACGGGCGACCACTGTCGGTCGGACCTAAGGCGTAGGAGGGTGCAATACGATCGATTCGACGATAATGGCTTAGATCGGATTACGATTTCCGACGTGGAATTGCGCTCGGAACGAGTCCGAGATAATAATAATAATATAACCGGTACACGTGTGAGTAGTAATAATAATAATAATAATATCAGTGCAACATCGAATTATGGGGTGGAACAATTATTATTATCGTGTCGTCGCGCGATAAATCAAATGTTTTTGGTGATAAGAAAAACGTGTAGCTCCGTCATGGGAAAGGCGGCGGCACGTGTGGGCACAGTCGCCGGAGCGAGTTCGTCGCGACCAGCGGTATCGCGGCGTGAAAACATTAATTTGTCGAGATTAAGATAATAGTGTATTAGATTAAAGGTACGAAAAACACGATAAAAGCGAGACGGGGGAAACGCTTGATGGGCCAAAAGGAAATACCACAGGTAACGCGTTTAATACTATTAATAATTTCGTGGCGACGTAAGGGTATATACGGGGTGACCGCGGATCGGAAAGTTCGCGTTATTATTATTTTTTACGATTTAATAAACATTTTAGTTGCGAAAAATCCGGACGAACGGAACGAGATCGAAACGAGAAATCGGTCGGCGACATCGGCGGGTGCGCGCAAAACACCGTAGAGGTCGACGGGCGAAACGCAAAAAAATGCAACTACGCGCAAAGGGACGGGAGAAAAGAAAAACAGGCGTTACGGCCGCGCGTTTGTCCCGGACGAGTGGAAAAACGAACGCGAAACGCGAATAAGGGGAAAAATATGCACTCGGAAAAAATGACGATAATATAAAAAAAAAAACACGATACGTATTAAGATCGAAGACTAAAAAAAAAAAAAAAACTCGTGATAAAATATAATTTTTAATCGGGTTACGACGTTAAAAAGACAGTGTCACACTTCCGAGTAGGAAGTTAAAAGCGTAATCACATAACGGAATAAAATGTGTAGATTAATAAAAAAAAAAAAATTAAATAATTAAATAATTATTAAATTAATTACCTCGGTAATAGCTGATGGTGTGCCGTCGATAACGATTCGCGAAAACGATATAATCGGTCGTGTGCACCGGCGACGGCGACGACGACGACGACGACGACGGTAATGCGACGACCGAAAAACGACGACTACGGCGGCGGCGGCGGCGACGACGACGACGACGACAATGTGTGTAATAATAATAATAATAATAATATACGTCGAGAGAAATATTTCGCTCACATGGCGGCCGCGGGCCGACGTAAAAACTGCGCGCGAACCCTCACAGCAGACGGGCGCCGCTGCGGCCTGGACATGACGTTCCGCGTTGTTGTTGTTGTGGTCCGCGGCGGCGGCGGTGGTGGTGGTGGTGGTAGCGGACGTCGACGTGGAGGGGGCGCCGGTGTTGTTGTTGGCGGCGGCGGCGGCAGGCGACGGTCATCGAGTGGGTTGCAGCGATACGAATGCGTGTGTGCGCGCCGCTTCGTTCGTACGTACGCGCGCGGTACTCGCTGCTACCACTACTACTGGTGCCGCTGCTAAAATATCGTGTGCTACGCGGCGGCAGAGAGAGTGTTCGAGGGGGGGGGGATGGCGTGGCGGGGAGGGGAGGGGGGGAAGGGAACGAGCGTGTTATGCCTATGCTGCGTGCCCCGGCGTCGGTGGCGGCGACGGCGGCCGATCGGATGAAAAAAAAAAAAAAGTGGTAGCGCCGCGGCGCGGGTCGTTCGGGCGCGCTCGCCGCCCGTCGGACGACGACCGCGGGGAGGGTGCCCGAATGTTTTTTATAAACACGCGTGCTCTCACCACGGCGGCGCGTGAAGATTCGCACGGACGCGACCAACGCTCGTCGACGAAAAAACGTCCGGTTTTCCCGATGGGAAACGATGGAGGCCCGGTCTTCCGACATTGTACGGAATAAAATAAAATACGATTTATACAGCATTAATCGGTCGTAACAATGTTATTCGATTAAAACGAGTGGAACGCTGTAAACGCGAAAACCCATTCGCCGCCGCGTATCGTTCGCGCACGAGGAGAAATGTGCGATCCGGAGAGCGCGTGCGCGCGTGTTCGCACATATGCACGCACGCACGGGCGCGCGCGCCCGCACGCATTTCTCGCGGCAATTGGCGCGCGCACGCACAAGCGTCGCGCGTCATTAGTTTTCGCCTCCCCCCCAGAGCGGCGGCGGCGGCTGCGGCAGCGTTCGCACGACGTCGACGACGACGGTCACGCCTTACCCCTTCGCCGCCGGAGAAGCGACCCACCCGCTTATCGCGCACCACGCACCGCTTCGCGATCAGCGTCGGCGGTTTTTTTTTTTTCTCCCCTCACACTCTGAACATTTTCGCTCTCCTCTCTCCTCCCCTCTCTCCTCCCTCTCCTGCCTCTCATCTCTCGCCGGCGGTTTCAATCGCCGTCACCAACGCACCTATCACGCGACTAAAACTTTAATAATTGTTATTCTTATTATCGTTAACAATCGCCCGTCGAGCCCACTCGTGTGTAAGCACACCTATAGCCGTCACACATGTACGGTATCGCGTAAACGCGGGCACGTGCGCGACCGTGCGTGCGTGCGTCTCGGTCCACGGACCACGGTGTCACATTGTTGTTGTGCACGGAGCGCGCTGAGACGAGCGAATGCGCGCGTGATGCGGGAACGCCGGCCTTTGCAGGACACAAGCCAGACACCGCCAGATCCTTTGTCCGTGCGACACGTCGTTTCGCGGCTTGCAAAAATATTTCCGATCCTCCCCGAGTGTAGGGCACCCACCCCGAAATTCTCATCAGCGTCACACGAGTACCGTAATAATATTGTGCAGTGTACTTGGCCACTGCAAACGTTGCAACAGCACAATATTTTTTCCACCGTAGGCACTTAAAATGTCAATTTATTTCAATTTCAATCGAATTTCCGTCTGCCAATTATTTACTGTACGTACAATAGTCGAACGAATAATAAAATATTACTGCAATTCATATCCGTACGACTACGTGTTATTGTACAACAGCAATAATTCAAGCATGTACTGGGCTAAGGTTTTTTTTTTTTTTTTTTAATATCAGCTTAAATTAATTTATCAATGAATACTACAGTTGTTATTGTTGTCGCGTAGTTATTCCGAAGATTCAGACGTATTATTGCGTATCGGACAAAAATATAATAACTCGCCGATTATAAGTTTGTCTGTAGGTGATTTCAACGAATAGTATTCTTTGTGATGGGTACCAACATATTACGTATATAGTGCCTATTTAATTTATTACGAAATGCGACCTATCGATGTACAGGCAAGATAAATAGGTCACATTTTATAATAAGTTGAACAGGTGCACTAAGTAAAATTATATTATTTACATACTATGTACCTATAACGAATACTTTATTCGTCTTACTTTTCTTCGAAATACGTAAGTAAACCAGAGACCGATTTCGTAACTTGCACATAGTATGTTATAAAATAATTATTTTATAGCTAGTGACCCGTGCAGAGAGTCACAATTATTGGAAAAGTGAAAATAAATGGGAACGCGTGGGCAGCTGTATTGTACTCGATGGTAAACTGTTATTATTATTATGCGTGCGTCTGTATACGCCCGCGCGTACGGACGGTCGAGTGCGCCGGTCAGGCCTATATACGATGCACAACACGGGAGTGGCGAAAACACGGCTCTCGGAGAAAAATAAAAATGTGTAATAATAACAAAACGCCGGTGCGCGGTGCGAGGGGAGGGCGGGGAGGGGGGGGGGCTCCGGTTAAAATAAAATACGCGTATTTATACGAATGTATTGCATATACCCGCGGGGACGCCTTAAATGTCCGTACGGCGGGAGTATAATGTGTTATAGCAGCGTGAGAGACCGTATGGACCCGACGTGCCGACTTCCAAGCGGACGTCCTGTTTAAGGTATACGGCACGAGAATAAGTCGCGCGGGACGGGCGGAAAAATCGTATTTAAAAATCGTATCTTTCACCGACATAAACGTGCTGCGAAACCGCTTGTACAATAACACACTCGTCGTTGGTACAATTGTATGAACGCGCGTATAATATTGTATACTTTAGTCAATTTATAGTGGCTACTACGTAAACGAAAGTGACAAACGCATCGAGATAATCACACGTAACAGTGGCGTAGCCAGGGGGAGGGTTTTGGGTGTTATAACCCTCCCCCTCAGCCGTATTTATATCAAAAATATAATGTTTATAATATAGGAATACAATCATTTGGTCGTCGTAAAATGTATTCTGTTATGCCGTATTTACACGCTACCACGGTTTAAGATAAACTTTATCTTAAATAGTGCACACAGTGTCGTATTATTGCACTCGTGCAGTCGTCGAAATCCTCCACAAGTTACATTTTATTACAAACCCCCCCCCCTAAAACAAATCCTGGCTACCAGTGGCGGATTTAACGGGAAAAAAATGGTCATTTGCCGCCTGGGCTCCTACCCGAAAAGGCCCCCGGGCCCCGGACCCAGTCTTCAGTCTTCATTAATTTTCATTTCAACAAAAAAATTAAAATATAATTGGTGAATGGTCATTTTTGTTTGTGAAGTTTTAGATTGTAACACATCAAGTAATAATAATAAGAAATCAGTAATAATAATACTGTGTAGTGTTGTAAATTGGTTATGTGACTATAGTTGCCCATATTATACTGTCAAATATACACCGCGCACCGGCATGTATTTTTATTTATATTGTTAAGGTTATTTAGAAATTATATCCAGTTTGTACGATTTAAATAAATGTATTTATTTTTTATTTTGTTTCAATACCTATCTAGTTTAACAGTGATTTAAGAGGGAGGCCCTCACGAGTTAGTATTAGTTACGTATTAGCATTGATTATACGAGTAAATACTATAATATTACTAGTTTTTATAATCAATGGTATTAGTTACGACGATTCATATTTCTTGGGCCCCTTATAACGTATGCCACCTGGGCCTTTTTCCTTAAATCCGCCACTGCTGGCTACGCCACTGACACGTAATACTGTCCAGTTTAAACCCTTTGCGTCGTCCCTTTCTCTGTTTCCAAACGATTCTTGTCGGTAACATACACGTGTATGGGTCCCACGGCCTCGCGTTCGATTTTTCCGTTTCAATCGCCGCCGTCTTGCCAGCGGGTGTTGTGCGCGGAGGAAAACGTTTTCATTGAATTCGACATTTTTCCAATATTATCGGACTAATCGTTTGCGCCGCGTAGTGCGTACACATGATTTCTCATGTGTAGTTTTACGGCGTGCTGGGCTTAGCGGAACGCAGGATCAAAATCATTGCGCGTCGAAAACGTACACCAAACGCATAGGCATTGTGCCGTACGCGAAACGTTCAATAATAACATCACGCGCGGAGACGATTTAATAATATCGTATAGTAGTTATATGCTATTCCGTTGCACGCGCCCGTACACCCGGACGCGCCGGACTAATCCTGACCGGGGCGGCTTTCGGGCGACGGGGTGGGATTACGCCGATTGTTTCGGTTCTGCGTCGTTCCCAGAATCTCCGCGTTCCTTTTCACGCCATCCATCCACACTCGTACACGTAGGGGCGGTCGACGGGGGGGGGGTGGTGGTGGTGGTCCGCGAATGGTATTTCGGCGTTCCGAATGCGTTCACGGACGGGACGGCAATCGTAACGTACGTAGTAACAATAATATTATTCTATATATAACAATAACACGTTCTGGTATAGTATATTTACTTAGGACGCGAGACGAACGTATTATCATTATTATTATTTTATATTTTGTCCTCGGATAGCTGAAGCGATAATCAAGACAAACAGTTTTAACTCTCTAATTCTCTCCCTACGGTCTATACTGCTGTACCGAACCCGCGGGGGCCGAGCGCGTGACATCGAGTTGCAGTAAATGAAGACCGAAACGATGATGAACCGGTGATGAACACGTCGATCTAATGGTCGAGTCGTCGGACGTGCGCGTCACATATGCGGATTACCATCGTTTCCTCGCGTCGTCCTTCGGGCATCGAACAGCTATTTTACAATATTACAACATTTATCACAGGCACGAGTTTGCGCGTCGAATCGAACACAAGGCACGCTCTTGTACGCGGTCGTATCGTTTTTTACCGTTTTTCTTTTTTTTTTTACCCTCCCCCATCCGTTACTTCGTGTCTCGATATTATACTATTGTATGGCGCGTATACATTTTATACGATTCGCTCGCAAACACGTCGCAACACATACGTGTGCGACGCGGTGCAGTCGCAGCGTAAATAGAACGCTCCCGTTATACAACACGGCGGCGGCGGCGGCGTGTGTATAGCACGTACACCCGAAGTGTATGCCGGTTTTTCCCGCGCACCCTCTCCCGTCACCCACGCACCGCCGACGAAGGTTTAACGCCGATTCGACCGCCCCGGAAACGATCGTTTCGCGCATCGTCACGGCGTGCACACCTCACGTACGTGCATCGTCTGTACCGCGCGCGGTAACGCTTCACCCTTACCTCTTCGTCCCTCCGGAATGTTTTCCTCCGGATTCCGAGGGCCAAGCCGCGTCTCGGTTCTCAGCGTACATACGTACATAATATACGTCCGTCGACTTTTTCCCTCTCTATATTGTATCCCTTTTTACCGGTTCGCAAAACATAATCTTTCCGCTGCACCCTATTGCGTCGTACACTTTTCCACGCACACAATATATTATTATATTGTACTGCGTAGCGTACGTCCGCACGGTATTATATTGTCGTCTATAACATTGTAATTTACTATTACTCGGACAAAATTATCAAGTGCACGTCGCCGCCTGGCCGTCAAATTGCTTGAAAACATTCTAAGCCGTCAAGTGCCGCCACGGTCACTTTATGCATTTTTTTTATGGTTAATCGACAACGCGAAGCCTACGTGAACTATATACATATATATATATATATATTATATAATACGCTTTTAAGTAATATTTGTTTTCTTATATATATATATTTATATATATTCTGCGCGGATCATTAAATAAAAATCGATAAATTTAATGAGTCGAGAAGAAAATAGTTCTCGTAACTTTTGTCGCTATCGTTATACGTTACACTCAATGTCACGCGCGGGTGTCACGGATAAAAGTTTGTTCAAAACGCTACCCCGATGAGATATTTCTCGAACGCTTTGAGTTTTTTTTTCTTTCGCAAATCGTTCGAAAGTATTGTAACTACGATTATACGTATACGGCGTATACACGACGTACATATTCTCCAAAAACACCATGTGTGGGACTGTGGAAACACTGTATTATAGATTCTCGTAAACAACGGATCTTTGTGTATATATGAGGAATGTGGACGCTGTGTCTCGTTTACATTCACCCCAGGCAGGTACACACTCACTTTGCGATAAATAACCGTGTACATATTATAAAAAAAAAAAAATCCGATGAACGTCGGTCAACTACAATAGATTATTATTGCTGTTTATGACTGGATTTCTTCAACGTCGACACGTTATTATATATTTCTATCGTATTCATTATGCTATATAGTATAATGTACACCCGAGAAATATCCTGCCGACCTATATCGGTTTGTGCTTACTCAAATGATATTAGTTTATAAGCCGCTCGGGTTCGTCCAGCATTGAACGTGCGTGATATGGGAATATCATTGATTTCAAATTTAAAGACACCCGCAGCGGCGGCGGCGGCGGCGTCGTCGTCGTCGTCGTCAACAGCCCACCCGATTCTCGCTTTGTCTCACACTACCGCCGGATGTACCTTATTTTTCCTCTTTTTCGCTGTCCCCTTCGCTATTAAGCCGTCTACGTCGCGCACGTATAATGTTTTAAACGAGAGTCACTACCATCGAGAGAAGTAATTTTTTCGGTTATGTCAATGGTCTCTCTGCAGTGTGCAAAGGGAAATGGTAGAAAAATGTTGGTTGATCGTACCGCACGGTTATCCCGTTCAGTGCCTTATAATTGTTCAGCACGGATTTGAATTTCAATCGAATACGTTCCATCTTCTTTACATTCTTTAATTCTTACCCACATTATAATGAGCAAGTCAGATTTTCAGACAATTGTTTCGATGCCAACGCATTTGATGTTATAATATAATATACCTTGCTAATAATTGATATAATGATATCCGTTATGTTCGGGATCACTGATCGTTCGATACTAATTTCGTTACCAATATGCGTCGTCGCTTTCAGATTGAAGAAAGACACCCCCGTCGGACTGCGCTACGTCTACATTTGTGATATATATAGAAAAGAATAAAGCACGAAATCCAAAATATTAAATGTTATACGATTTTAGACAAAGGATTTATAAATCATCGATTTAGAGCTGGAAAAAAAGGTTAAATACTATATACAAAGCGGTGTTTCTTTCCCACTGATTTTCTCTGATCGAAAGTACGACTCAAGTACCTATACGACATGCGTACAAGTAGGGCTCTTGTCGTGAGTCTTTATTCCCGTTTATTCAGCAGACGATATTCGAAACGCGATATACGTGTTCACAGACAAAACCGTGAATTTAAGATATTCATAAAGGGTGCGGATTACAATATTATTTGTATCGCGTACTATTATCGAATATCGTATACGCGCGTTATCTCTATATTTATGTACATTACAGGTACCTATTTGCTGTATAACGTGCGATCTGTGTATACCTTTCGTTGTACATACGTATATAAACATACAAATTGTGTTGTGTAAGGGACTAACAAGTAACGAGGACCGCGTTACGCTGGTTACAGTAAGATTTTGAAGGGCTGAACGTATTTGTAAAAAAAAAAAAAAGAGCTTTACCAGGGGCGTGTCCAGATATTCTTTAAAACGAGAAAAGAGCAGGAGGAAGCTTTTTCAACGACGAGAGGAATGTGAAAACGCACCTCAGGACAACTATGAAAAGTCCTAGGCTAAACGGTTTGACGTTAATTTCTGTAGAGAAAGAAAAAAGTGGACAATTCGTTGATAGTCATTCGGCTGTTGTTGACGAGTTTGTTAGCACAGAGAAAAGAAGATGGAATTTTCACTTTGAAAATATGTTACGAATGGACAATACGTATGTATTATAAGTTACGAGTATAGTAATTACTAATTATAAAAAAATTATCTTGTAGAACACTTTAAGACTATTAGAGGTCAACACCAAAATTGGGATTAGTCCCCATTTTCGTCCGATAGTGTAAGGTTTATGTGGGCCTACCCCGAAAAAAATTCACAGCCGCGCCCCTGAGCTTTACACGACTGTAAATTCACAGTAAAACATGAGGTTTCTGAAACGTCGAACCGTTTCGTTTCCGCAACAGCTCTGGCCACCGTCTTGTGCAGTGTGACGGACGTTTTCATCACATTCGGCCTGAACTCCCGGGTCCGGTGGGCGCCGCCGCGCCCTTCGTACCGCAGGGTCGCCGCGCGAATAATATCACAACATAACCGGCGTTGCGATTGTTTTTGAAACATCATCACGATTGTACCGGTCCACGGTCCCAAGAAGTAGTGAGATCGACGTAACGGTTGCGTTCATTTTTCATTCGCCGTGACGCCCGCGTGCGAGCGCGCTCTTCGGTGGCGGCGGCGGCGGCGGCGGTGGCGTATCGTCATCGATTCGCCGTTCACGGGAAAACCGGACGACATTGCGCGGCGACGGGAAACACCGAGGACGATTTCGGCAGTGTCGCGCGCGCGAATTGTAATACGTTAATACGTCTTATTAATATTATCGCCCGGCGCCAATCGTCTGCCGCACCGTATTGATGTGCATCACGAACAATGATAACAAAAATAACATTGATGATCAGGGCCGTCCTTGAGGGGGGGGGAGGGGGCGAGCAGGGCCCAGGCTCTGGGCCTCGCGATTTTTGCTTAAATTTGGGGCCTCGCGTTTGAAAAAAGTAGTAAAATTGCTTTTATTTTCGTCGTGGTGTCTGAAGTACCTACCTACCAAATTTTTTGTGTGATAACAATTACTAATGTCATAATAATATTATGTTTATAGATAGATGATTTAATACCTAAAAGGTGTTTAAGGTATTTTCGCCCTGGGCCTCGCAAATCCTAAGGGCGGCTCTGATGATGATAACGATTGCGACATCGACTTTGAATATTTTACTATACTTACCCGTGATGTATGCGATAATGTGGTGTCATTTAAACGTTTTATTATTTAATCGATGACGACGTTGTGCACGGGGTGCAAGCACGCACGTGTCGTCGGGAGTCTCGCACGCTGCACTCGGCGCTGTTTTCCCCTTTTCGGCCTCGCGAATCCCGGTACGGATAACGTGCATCTAGTAAAACAATACGACGGATCGCCGGAACGTTCGAGCCATCGAACATCATGAGTACGTCCAGGGCCGTATTTGAGGGGGGGGGGAAAGTGTCCCTTGCTGCCTGGGGCGGTCAGTTCTTTAGCTTATTAGGGGGGGGGCGGCAATTTTATATTGAAAATAAATATTATGGCGTATCTAATAACAAAAAAAATGTTTAAATTTATACTTCAGTCTTCAATACATTTATTGGAAAAACTATTTTGACAATTTTTTTTTTTTGGTGGGAGGGGTATGGGAGGGCGGCTAAAATATGTTGCCCCGGCGCGTAAAATGTCCAAATACGGCCCTGAGTACGTCACATTGTTATGTCGTTCACGACGAGTCACGTATACGTGTGTGCGCGGTTTCCGGTATCCATCCGCACGAACGGATCGGTTAGATGCAGAAAAACAACGTACGATAATGGTATAGATAAGGTTTGGCGCGTTGAAATACTAAACGGTAATCGTTGTGACACGCATAGCGCTCACCGGGATGTATGCACGATTTTTGTGCGCGTCAAAGCGATACGCACGTCATAGAGTTAAAGAAAAATCTTAGTGTCAAGTGTTCGTTCTCTCGGAATTGATTTTGAAACATCGGATGGTATCTATGGTGTAAATGCGTTTGCGAAGGACCGCGTTAAGGGTTGACACTTAATATAACGGGGAGAAAAATCGGTTTACGTCCCTTGGTGTGTGGATAAAATATAAGTATAATTAATTTATTATATAAACATGATACACGGGTATTTTGTGACGCGTTTGTTTTGAAACATGCCCGAAAATTCCCCGCACACTTCGAATCGGTTAAAATAAGGCTTGTTTGAAGTGGAGCCTTCTGAACATGTTAAACAATTTTCAAAAAAAAACGCTTTTGTAAATGTTTGCTTGGGACTGGTTTTAATCATAAGACTCCTTTATAAATGTAGAATGCATGGTCCGTACGAGACAAAGCTACAGTAATAATCAAGTACATATTGCCTGTGAGGTCCTGCAGTGTGTGAACAAATTGTGATCATGTTCATAATACGCAGTTAACGCTTAATTGCATGTAATTATCACCAGCGGCGTATCGAGAAAGTTTTGTTTTCGGACGGAGGGCTTAGAATAGTTAAAACTATTAAAATGTTAACAAGTTTTTTATTCTAACTAGCTTTTAAATAACTACTATCCGTGTAATAACGGTTTTTGGCCATCATTAAGTAATTTATATTATTTATTATTTAATTTTTTGAATTTATACAGTTATTTTGATATGAAAATTAAAAATGTTATAATTTGCATATTAAAGTATCTATAATATGATGCATAAGGAGCTTAAAAAGTTAATAGTTATCCAGAAATCGTGGAAGGGTTATTATGGTCTACATAACTCTGCTATTCTGCTGTAAGAGTTGTAAATGGTACAGGAACAAATTCCTGCTCAAAATGCTTATTGTTTATCCAAGACCTACTTATTTTACTTCAACTAAAATTGTTAACGTAAAAAAAAATATCGAGTACAAAAACAGAAGGTAATAATGATAATTATAACAAACGGTTTTTTTTTTTAAGATTAAATTAAGTAATTCACACTGTCGGTTTAAATTTGTTGCCGACTTTTCGCATATTATATTATAATTTCACACGAACACGTTTCGTTATTTTTTAAAAATGTTATTCTCTACAATATATGATATGCACTCCGACAGTCCAACACTAAGCAAATTATTGTTCAAAGGAGATGGATAATCACTTTATTTGTGTTTTCTTTTGTTTTATGATGATCTAATGAGGAAAAAACGTTATTAGCAGTTGTTGCTACCATTATTTTCCACCGCATCGAATAAAACTGTATACATATAAAAAATATATTTTTATGTATATATATCCGTAGCGCACGTATAATGCGTATTTTAATACAATTATATATAACGCTTAGGAAGCAGTTATAAATATACGAACTTTTCAACAACATGTGCACATTTTTCCACTCGACGGCATAGACCACCATAATAACAATATACATATACTATTATTGTATGTGTACCGTTTGTACGTATAATATGAACGCACGCAGGAACGCAAAATGTTGTCAATTTATTGTTGTTATAATTTATAATACTTGTGTATACCGTATACGTTTAATCATCGTGTCGTAATGATGATGTAATGCATAGATATACGTATAATATAGTGTCGTAGTCGTTGCAGTTCTATATCGTAATATTCTCGTAAAAAATATAAAACACTCGACGCGCGCGTATTCCGTGTTTCTGTACGTACACATTATAAGTGTGTGTCGCACTCGAACGTCTCAATAAGCGATTAGAATTTACTACAGGGTGTTGAACAGGTACCAACGAATACACTTGACTAATGTACGCGCACATGGGTGCATTGCACACAACACACTGTGTATCTATTTTTATGTAATAATATAATATCAAATATAATATTGTGTACAGCCACGTGCTTGAATTCCTTCACGGCAAAGTCGACTGGACGCGACACAATATCAAGTACCCATGTACACGTATTTTTCGATCATTTACTCGTACAATAATATTATGGTGCTTATCGCGCGAAACGTGTGTATTCGTCGCATGTATAATATTATTGTGTGGTCATTACGTATATACCGTTCGTATTTCTGCGGACGTAATGTGGATAACAATGTTCCATCACTATACGGCGAGTGGGCGACCCGTGCCGGGACTTGGCAGAAAATTAATAAAACCGAGACGCATTGAAAAAGCAAGAAAATGGATTACCCGCAGCGCCACCGCTAATGGGCGAGCGGTTTTTTTTTTTTTTTCTTTCTTAATTTCATATTTTTATTTTTCGCGCTCGACAAAAGAACGGTGATAATTTTATAAACATTGTTATTTTCTCGAGTCCGTGTGACCATAATATTTATTATTCCCAGGACAAATATCGACGCGCACCGCCGCTGCAGTCATTCGAACATCTTAATGGTTCTCCATTGTTCGCGTATAATGTGACCGCGTCGGTATTGAACATCTGGAAAATGCTCTTGGACCATTGTTGAATTACGAATAAGTCTTTCGCTAAAATCATAACGTATACGAGCTCAAAAATAACATTTTACTAAATATTAGATTCTACGATTTACTTTAATACACGGGCGTTGCATTTTCCCCTCGATCGATTCGTCCGCTTAATAAATGATCATAATTTCGATGTGATTTGTTATGACACGCACCTACCTACCATACATCCCGAGCAAAACGAGAAATGTATTATTTATACAATAAAACACGGTTATTCCTATTTTTTTTCTGTAACAAAGGTACCTCATACTACTCATGACTACCCGTGTACTTAACTTTCCGGATAAAACCTTGGTGCTTCCGAACGGCAATGTTGAATGTTCACATTATACGTACATATATACTGATTTCATTATTACCTATATGTAAACGTGGTGCATGCATAATTTTTACAATTTTTTAGTCAAATAAAGGAAATCGCTGTGGTTATTTCGGTTTTATGCAGTAACCTTAATGAATATTTATGTTATTTGTTATATATACATTATTTTTGCATGGTATTACTTTTGTTTGGTAATAAAGAAGTGAGAATTGCATTATTACATTTCTGCCGAAAACCCGTATAAATTAAATTTCAATAAAAATTTAAATTCCATTTTTTTTTTTTTTTTATTGGAGCATAATATATTATTGTCAACCAAGGTCGGTTACGTAATAACTATTTTTTGTAAATTTGCGAGCTAAAAACTTACTGACGACTATCGATAGGTAGTATAAACTCCCATCGTAATTTGCACCTAAAATACGGTCCATTATCATGTTTTTGTTCATCACTGCTACCCAAGTGTTAAGTGTTTTCGTACATTTTTAACTGGCCGTACTGTATTGTTAACAAGTGAATTATCGTAAACGTTGGCACAGTATATATTTTTGCGCATTATAAAACGATTATTTTAGGCTGTATCTTTTAATTTGTAATTTCCGTTAACTTTGAATTTAGGTAATTGAAAATTGAATTAAAGTAGCGTGTAGACAAAAATAATTTCGTTGAATATACGGCAAATCCGATGTTCTAATTGAAACAATACTTTTATCTGTGTTTAACTAAACTTAAATAATAAAACATGTCTTTTGAACAAATCGAAATATTCCTAGAAACTGGTTTTAATTTGAGTTGAATGCCAAATGCAAATAGATTTTCATTAACTATTAAATAAGTGTAATAATTTAACTATAATACGTATTTAAATAAATCAAAACCAAATTGTATGTAATTAAAAAAAAAAAGATTTTAACTCTACTGATATTCAACAGAGACAATCCGAATAAAAAAAAAAAATGCCAATTACGCGTGGTAATTTGGAAGATGATTCGAATGAATAGTTATTTTTCAATCAGAAAGTATGATATTCAAATAACTGTAAAAGAATAAGAATAAAAAATAAGATGGGGATCAATGCATGAGACTGACGGGGTCTCCGGTCTCTCGTGTGCCGTGTACCCAATATACGTACTCCAAGCCAGTAGGTACATACGTTTAAAAAAATTGAATTTACTAATCCATACATGTCTTGTTCAAATTAATCACCTACATAGCATATGGGCAATTCAAAGTAACATGTCATATAATGTGGACGTATAAAAAAAATACGTAATTTGAAACCGGTGAATAGATATGAATTCACACGACGCGGACTGTAGGGCGTATGGGCAGAGCCACAGGGGATTAATTAATTGTGAAGAGTGTAACTGCCTATTGCTCACACGTTGCTGTGTTTCACATTATTACACGAAAATCACGCGAACTTTCCGCGAGAGCTGTCCACAGCCAAACTTGAAATGATCAATACACGCGGGTCAAAATATGTGGGTTTCGTAAATGTTCACAGTTTTACCGTGACACATGACGCGACGTGCCCGACGAAGGTGTCGAGATAAAAATTACACGAGATGCGCACACCATCAAAACTTTCTTTTCTATTTTTCCTTACTTGACCAATCAACTATAGGCAAGAAAATCATCTTCTATTTCTGTGAATTAGCTTTTTTTTTTGTTTGTTTGCTATTTACCCAATCGACAATTATTATTTAGCTTTATTTTGTCTCGACGTTAAGCTCCTGACAAACGCATTATACTACCACGTATAACTATTGTCGATGGTTTACGGAATGACGCAGTTCGAGTGTTCTTACAATACTCCAGCCTCCAGTGTACTAAAAATAAACCAAGAAGGGCCGGTAACATTGTTATTACTGCCGAATTTTTTAGGGGCCGTCGACGCGTTCCGTATTATTTTATTTATATCTCATTAGTCATTGTTAATAATTTACTTTTTAAAGTGTCTACAATATTCATCATTATTTGTTCTACTACGACATTGACGGGGCCCCGTACAGTGTCAACTATATATTTTTTAAATCGTAAGTACTTGATTTTAAGGTAAAGCTCTTGTGTCATTTCGTTTTCAGCATTTTGCGGTTTTCTGATTTCATATTAAAATCTATCGTGTGCTAGTAAATTTCAGTATACACCAACTCCTGGCTTGGAGAAGATTTATTCATTTTATTTCAGCATAAATCAATCACGTATTAGGATCTCAATTAAATTAAATTACATTAATAAGAGCTGATAAGTATACCAACTGAGCTATGCTCGTATCTGTTATGTACGGAAATCTGAAAACAATTTTTAAACACTGAGCAAGTAATAGCTAATAATTTAGAACACTCGAACCGCTATTTATATATTTATGTATTTTTTTATTTATTTGATTGGTTATAGTTCAATATACACTCTCATTATGGTTACATTATACATAATATTGTAGTTTTTTTTAGCTATGTGTATTTACCATTTATTGTTTTGCATTTAAGCATTTAATAATTTAACGGAAAAAGTTCGTGTATAACCTTTGTAAAAATATATAGTCTATAAATTAATAATTTATATTACAACCACTGAGACCAATTATGTTTTACGACACATATACACGTTAAACTTTAAACTAATCAGTGAAGATACGCATTTTCTGTAACTTGTTTCTTTAATATATTTATTGTACGTAGTGTACGACAATCGATAGGATATGATATTTTCTTTTTGATTTATAGATTGTAAATTATAATTGATAATTATTTTTAATTTTATATTATTTATTTTTAACTTAATTTATTTTATGTTAGTATGCCATTACAATTGATTAAAAGTGAAAGATGCTGCGACATTTTAGTATTAAACATGTACCAGCGTGAATCGGAAAGGCCAGAAAAAGGCATTGGGCGGTGTGTAAATTAATAAAAAAAAATTCTGAGTTCGTGTAAATAAAATTAAAAAAATATGGGGACGATTATAATAATAGAAGTAGAGAAGATAATTTATGAGGAATTGCACACAATTTTCAATTGAAAATTTATCAATGACAATATTGTATATTTTTTTGAATTGTTGACTTAATAAGACACTGAAATACAAATTTAACTGTGATACTTGTACTCGTATATGTACTAATTAAACCTTTTTTTTTGTTATTGCTGTTCGAATTATTATTGACTACATACTGAAATGCGTAATTAAAATAAAACGGTATCATATCAGTTGTCGTATCCTATGAATTGTCGTACACACTATGAATTGTCGCAATATCTATTGACGCGCTAGCAATTGACTTGGATTCAAAAATATAATGTACATATATAAGAACATATTATTACATCTTGATTGCATGGACCAATTATACACTATTAGTTTCAGATGTGACAACATACAGACAAGTGACAACAATAATCCGATTTTCGATCGGTAAGAAGCATTGAAAACTTAGTCTCAAAAAAAACATTTTAAAAACCTAAAGTGTTATAAATATAAAACACAGAATTCTCACGAAACTTTACAATTGCTCGACCGTAGGTCAGGTTTGTTATTTTTTTTTTTTTAACAATGGAAGATCGTAAGCACAGTTCTCTTTCATACTTTTGTTTTTGTATACTAGCCTGCGGCCGTCAGACCACGGCTTATACGGTCATTAATTAATTTCGCGATGAATACATATTTCAACTCTACTAAAAAAAAATCTCTTTTCCAAACTGAAAGAATAATAGTTTTTGAGTTCTTTGAACAATATACAAGTAAATTTTATCATTACAAATAATAAAAAAAAAAAACAGCATTAAATGTATTTGACGTCTGTGATGTTATTAATACTATCATCCGTCGAGTGTTGACAAATGCCGTGCCGTGTATACGCGAACTTTGCATATATGTTATCGTAAACTGAAAACCTACAAATTTAGCAAATGTTACCATACTTAGTAAACAATCAAATGTTAAAACGTAAAGGTAATTTAAGTCTTATGAAATAATCATAAATTATTCAATGCCAATATTATAATCGTTGACATTTCGTGATTCTATGTTTCTCTGGCGTGATCGAGGACAGTAAACATTATTTTGTTATAATTTATTAATATTATAAAAAATGAGATTATATTGTTGAATTTTTATTTTGTTTGTTCGAAAAAATAACGAAGTGGACAGTAATAGATATTACTAAGCTGAATATAATAATCTTGTGTTATATTTATTACCCTCAAAACATATAAAATCGAGTTCGTATCAATAAATGCCTATTAATAATCACCTATTGTCACCTGCATTGAAATACTACGCTAATTGATCAAAGAAAATCGAAGGAATAAAATATATTATTTATACATTTTATTTATTTACTAAATGTTTTGGTCGACAGTCACCTTTATGTATTTATTTTTTTTTATTACGTTTTGATATAATCATGTTTATTATATATAATATAAGAGTGCACGTAAGTCCGAGTGTAATGTATTTTTATATTTCAGTTTATATTATACACGCTTATAAATGATGTACCACCCATTGAGCATCGTAGATTAATTTGAAGTTATTAAGTAATCTAAAAGTTATCTATACCTAGTTATCTAAGTATAAAAAGAATATAGTTCGTGTATCATAACAAGTATAAAAATAACCGTTCTGAACATTCTGATGCAAGTATAGTGATTACATGAACCGAACAGTGAACTAATGGTTGGTTAATTACTTATTTACGAAAAACAAAACGCTGAGTGTTTAGAAACAATATATAGTTAGCCGACCGCAATATTTACATAATATGTTAATTTACACGTAAAATGTTTCTAATTAATTAACCGTTTGCTCGTTGTGTGCAATTATAATGTTATATTCGCATATATAACATACCCACTGTGATCAAATGATCTGTGGGTGCGATTTATTTTTGTAAATCATTTTGCTACTCGAATATTGGGCAAAAACAACACAATATGCGGCTTGCGAAACCCAACATAGTTAATGTACACGCATAATCACGTAATAATATGTACATTAACGATGTGCGTGCGCGATAAAGAGATCAAGGGAAGCCGAGATAAAAAAAAAAAAAATAAATAAAAAACCGTGTGCCTGTTTAGGAGAAAACCCGTACAAGTTCACGAGCACGATCCGTTTGGATCGGTCCGCGCCCAACGTGTACAATATAAATCGTCTATATTCACCGGCCGCGCTACTATGTAGTACCTGGGAACCCCGCGATAGGGCCCTCGGTCGCGTGTAACTTGATGCACTCTACGTGGTATGTATTACAGCGAAGACGATGCGTTGAAATATGCGCACGCCGGTTCAGGATCTCGCCGCGGTCCGCAGTGAACGGACGGTGTTTTTCGTGGTAAGAAAATATCGCTGGGGGGGAGGGAGGCACAGGGGGGGAGGCACAGGGGAGGAACGCACGAGGAATGTATTCAACTTATTCGGCGAAGCAGTCGGTTTTGCAGTCTCGCACGTATATACATATTGTACACATTATTATTATATATTATGCGCATAGGAGAATAATAGTGGCTTGGGTTTCACGGTGCTCGCGAACGAAACGAGTATGGATTATAAAAAAAAAAGCAAAAAAAAAAAAAAACAAGTAAATAAATATGTATTGCGCATACATAAAGAGCAACGAAATTGTGCGTTTATGTCTCTACGGAAGGTATTGCCGCGAACGGGTGGTGGAACGGGTGTGGCGGGACGCGGGAGGTGACGGATTTTGCCGACAATAGTCGTAGACAACAATAGTAGTAGGTAGACGCTGGTCGGAGGAAAAAAAAAAAAAAAACTCGAAATTATTTCTAGCATTTTAAAACTCTAAAGGTCATTTGTATGAAAATTCGCTCTTGTTTTTTTTTTTATGTTTACAACATACGCGCAATTTATATCATGTCAGACCATTAGCAATTAACGTGCTGCGTTTTATATATGTATATACAATATACATACCTATGTAACATTAATAATAGAACACAACATCATTTTTTCTTATCCTTGGTCGTATTTTTCCTTTTTTTTTTCTATAAAATTCTTACTGGAAATACACGTGTATAATATGTATGCATCGGTTTTTGTGGTTATCGGTATGTATATTTTTTAGGTTTTCATTTTTATAATTGTTTCAGATAACTAGTTTTTTTTTTTTTACATTTTATAGTTTCGATTCAATGGCCATCGTTTAGAAAATAAACGAGACGGAAAACGGTCTAATCTTGTTTGTTAATACGCGGGCTACTATACACTAATACAAAATACATTTGAAGGAACAATAATACATTTTTTTTTTTTTTACTTAATTTCAATTTCTCGTCGCCTAATCGAAATAATTGTACCCGCTTATCCAAACGCATGTTTTTAATCTATCACAAAACCAAACAAACGTGAACGCTCGCGGATATTGTTTGAACTACGCATGTGCGAAAATAATATTATTGTTATTAACCGGACAACGGACTTATTTGGAATTCCACCATATATACCAATAGGAATATATTGCGTATTATAAACGCAGTGTAAATGTGTAGTGCTCGGATTCAAACGCATCATTTGCAAATACGTTTCTTTGTCCATTATATACTATCGAGCTCATAATTATTATTAACGACGCTCCGCTGAGAAACTGTTTCCTGTTTCTTATAACATCATTCATAATTTACGCAATTGTTTCAATTCAAATAAATGAATATTAGATAATTTCGAAAAGTAACAACACCGCTAAATTACACAGACCTATTATAGTTAGTTAATAAATATTTTCCCGAACAAATAACAAGCTAGATATTATGAAATAATGTACAGTTAATAACGTTGAAATGTGATTTTTTTTTTCCTCCCAAGAGTTATTGTTTTCCAACACTTCTGCGGGTAAACAATTTACACATATTATACAGCGCGTTCATTTTATTACTTTTGTAATCTAATACGTATACATGGACGTAAGGGGGTTTTCATTTTACGATGTTGATTCCAGTATTTTCAAAATGTTTATAGATTTATTTAAGGTTGGTTTTAACTACTTGAACGGTTTTTACGAGAACGAAACATACTTTTATAGATATTCCCTCTACATCACTATTGTTGACGACGTATTTACTTTCATAGGTATTATAATCATGCTCGGACCGCAGCGGCGCACAGTTTATATTTTAAGAGGGTGAAGGCTCTCGGTAATTTCGTTACATTTGTGGTGTTTTCTTTTTTCGATGCGAGACGAATATTATGAAATTTCCACAGTCGACTCGGAGAAACATCGAAAACAAGTTTTGGGACACCACTATTTTTTAACTTTAAATTTATTCCACAAACCGTTATAAAAAAATAAAAAAAGGAACAATAAGTGTGAATGCAATGATAGATTGCAAGGCCTATATACTTGACGAAAACGAACGAAGGAGAATGCATTAATTATTTGTAAATACGTAATGGCTTAAAGTTCTGAAGATGTCATAATTTTCCTCGGCGTAGTAATTGCGGTGGTGTTAGGATTCGACCAATAAAACGATTAAATAAAAAATAAAAATGAGTACGAGTCTAGAAAATTCGGAACAAACACTTGTACATAATATTTACGATCGCGTGTCGAATCACATCAAAATACTCAAAATATATTCCTCCGTAGCTGTTAAAAAGTTGCGGGGGGGGGATCGGTGAATGTAAGTTGTTGCGTCCTGGTAAAAAGGTGCCGAGGATAACATAATATGTAAATTGCAATCTAAACGTCTAATCAAGTGTATACTTAAGTTGCGGCCCGTGATTCTGACGTGTGTACAACATTTTCTGTGTACAACATTTTCTTCCGACGGAAGATCCGTAAAAATAACATATGATATAATTTTTATTGATGAAGTCATACGAGTTAACCGAAGTTCGCCGATGACCGTCCTATGTACTATAGTGCACGATTAAGTTGTAGGTGAATTTTTGAATTAAATACGGTTGTATGATGAACAGTGAATCATGCAACACAATGGAGAGTAAGAAAAATAAGACATTTCAATTGACTGGCGGCCATAAATGTTGGTTTTCATAAATTTTCAATAAATCATATTGAACGTTGATGTTGCGCCGTCAAAACGTGTAAACGCTTCGCAAGATTGCATAAATTATAGTCTTATTATCCTGTAGCTGAAAGTTTTAATGAACATAACCATGAGCAGTTTTCAGAAGACATTTTAACGAGACAAAAATACTTGGTAATATGTAGTTTAAAACGAAAAGCGGTTAACGACATGGTTGCAACGTTTGCTAGACCATCAAACATGTTATCATAAATAATAAAAAATACGGGACGCAATCAACATATGCACAGAAAATACACCGGTCGCAATTTACATACCGTACACAAATTATACCCGGGACGCGATTTACATCGAAACCAACTTGCAGTCGGCCAAAAAAATTGTGATTCAAATATAGGGGACACCTTGACCGGCGGCCTCGTCGAAAACCGTCGGGTTCGGGCGTTTTCAATCGCACACGCATTACAAATATCAATGTACATTTCATGCCCAGCGTCTTTACGTAATATACTGTCGTTTATCACACGCAAGCCGATCACAGAAATCATCAATGGGATAACATTTTTTTTTTTTCAATAGTTTTACCAGTACAATATTTCACCATTGTACATCAAAACGTGCACATGATTTTGTGTCAGCGTTCTCAAACAGTGACTTTTATTTATATTACATTAATAAACATTGAACCGTTACGGGCGGGCCGGCAGTGGGAGGAGGAGGAGGAGGAGGAGGCACTGAGAGGGAAGACTCGGAATTCGTATCGTATTTATAGTTTTCTCTCTTGTACTATATCTATTGTATTACGTTTATTAAACAACAGAATGCCGAGAGTAATTTTTTTCCTTTCTATCTTTAATCTCTGATACTTGGACATAAATGTTCTTCTCGTTTTTATTACAGTGCATGTAAATCAAAGTATACAATTGTGTTAGTGTTCAAAAGACGGCGAATGGATCCACGGGGGGTGTCCGCGACTACACGATACGTTTCGAAAACGCAGAGGGTGAATGCACTACACTCTAGAAGGCTCAAGCATATCATGTGCACCAATAGCTAAGTACTTATTTCGCATTACGTTGACCGCGACATCCGACCGCAAACACGTACACGTATAGTTAACCTAATACGATAATAATATAATATTACGCCGGTCCGCGGTTTCCGCACCGCATTCGACTTTACAACACAATTCCGCAAAATATTATCCGCCACTCAATTTGCGGGATCGTGTATGTTATGGATGGTAATCTTATAATCTTCACGGTTCTGCGAAATTTCGCGTTCCAACAACTGTATTCGAGTCGTGGTAACATTTAAAGGACGTCATGTATAGGTAATGTTACACTCAAAACAATCACGTGCACAAAAATAACTTTTATAATCGCTGCAGTGTGTACTCGTATGAATCGATATATTGTTTCGTTTTAAAATGTGCGGCAGGAACTTACCAATCACATGTTCACTGGACTTGTAGGATTAAACAAAAATACAGTTCTATCACTGTTAGATTTTGAGTGAAACGTATTGGTTTTATCATGCAGTGGTGGTTAGATTACTTTTTATGTGTCTGTGTATACTGTATAAACGATTTCAACCAGAAGAATTGCTCCGATCTATACGAACCTGGTACATTTTTAAAGATAACACTCTTCTGGTTGGTACATTGTGGGGAGGGGGGTCATTTTTGAATTTCTTAACAGTTTTCCGAGTAACCGAGAAAATCCTCAACCGAGACCGAGAATCGAACACTGCACTGTCTAGTATATCTCGTCACGCACAATCCACATGTTTGTGTTTCATGGATTTAAATATTTTCATAAGATTTTCTTTGTTTTACCAATAAAATTTTTTTTTACCGGAACGTAGCAAACTAATTTTATGAGCATTAGAAAATAAAATGTTGACGACATTGGATATTTCAACGAATTTTAATCACACGACATTAGTTATTTGGTTGTTATTCTTTAGATATTGATCGTATAGCAACTTGAAACATTTACCAAGTACTTATATTAGCATTTAATAGACATTTCATAATTTTTGAAACCATTTTTTTTTTTTGCAAAACTTTAGCCAATAGTTCAATCTACCTTATTATTAATTAATTTGATTTTACCACTATATGGACCGTCTTTCGAAGTATAAACTGATCCACCCAATCTCTTTCACTCAGAATCGTTTTTTCGAGAGCATTAGAATATTGACAATTGGAAATGAAACTTCAAGTTTAATATACCCACCCCTAAATCTCACCCAACCTTGGAGCTTCGTCCCTTTTTTAATATTTATTGTGTGCATTATATTGTATAGGTTTGTTTACCACGTATATAGTACATATACAACATATCCGTTTATTATATAATACACAAGGATATCATTTTTGTGACGAGAATAAACCCTAATTTCTAAGAATTTTTGATCCTCTAATAAAACTGTGAAAATCGTCCAAGGCGGAATTGCGCGAAACCGAAAAGACGTTCTGCTGTAGACAATATAGTTTCTGTCTGATCTAGTACATTTACGCGTAATACGCGTTTACATTGTACTAATAATATAACTTGTGATAGAATTCAGTTTTATCGATGATTCGTCTCAGACAAGTTTCATTGTGATTTTTAAATACGTATCCGGCATTGATTGTAATACATAAGTAGCCGTGCACTGTAATTGTGTATTGATACTGAATGTTTTATCTGCGCTAGAGTTGTGAGTCACAATTTCACAATATTTTGTTAGAAATATCAATATTTTTTTTTACAGCGCACATATACAATATAGGATTATTTATTTTGAAGAGTTCAAAGTACGTAACAAAAACAATATTTAAAATTTTGTTTATTTTTTTTTTTATTTCTAAATATATGGTTTTAAATATTGGACAATAACGTGGCCTTTATACTCACGGCCATTGCCGACAAGAACTTTATGAAGACAGTGATTTTATAAAATATACCGATGACTGGACAATGATTGGACTAAACATTTCAAGATGTTTTAACGAATTATTATTCAAATGAATACAGAACGGGAACGAAAAAATCCTAACAATTTCGTATCCAAACTCTCTCCACGATAATCTCTCTTAATTGTGTCACCGCACGTAAATGTGGTTGAACAACATTTATAATTTAAATCATTACGCTTCTCTGTCGATCGGGAGGTGTATCATTATCGCGTGCTGTACAACATGCTAACACGGTACGCGTCGTCGGACAAACATTCTCGCGCGGCGATTGCGCATTAGAGTTGGTCGGGTGCATTTTACACGCGTAAACCGTTCGATTCGACGGCACGCACGCGGGCATAGACATGATAATAATAATAATGATAATAATAATGATAATATCGCGTACAGCATAATGTCTAAGGCAGCGATCCTCACTACGCGGCCCACGGGTCGCATGCGGCCCTCGGAACGATTCTTTGCGGCTCTCAGACTGATAGATAAACATACATTTTAGAGTTATTGAAACAAATATTTTTTGAAAAAAAAATGTTAACATAGATGCCATATTAGAGAGTTGTGAAAGATTTCGCCCTTCGACTTCAACGAATTAATAAATTGAAGTAGGCCTATTCATGAAATTAAGTAAAAGACATTTCCCTACTTTTTTATACGCAAAAAAGTTAATTTTTCGATGTAATAAACTTATTTTATAATAACATTGTTTGTAAGTTATTTAACGCCACTTCATAGTGTATTATAACAATATGAAAAATAAATTTTGTAATTAACCTATACCGTTTGGGCTTAGGCCCTGACTAAACTGTACAATTTGTACTTGCGGCCCTGAGGAAAATTCGATATGAACTATTTGGTTCTCTCCGAAATCCTAGTGAGGACCCCTGGTCTAAGGAGTAGCTCTGCCCGTGAACCGGTGTCGATAACCGTCGACGGTGCGGTAACAATATTGTTTCGAATAAATCGGGGCGGGCGGTGTGTAAATACACCGTACACCGAAACTCGAGTGGAATCCAAGTGATTGACGCGTAAAAAGAAGTGTAATAACAATATTATGCACCTATACGTACCTACCCGATGGCGTGTACGCAGGACCCGTGTATTACGATATTAAATTCACGTCTGCCGCCGCGTAAATATCGTCGTAAAGTCTCGGTGTGCCTACACGCCGCTATATCCGGTGGAGTGGGGAGGGTGAGGGGGGGGGGGGAGAGCAATAAAGACGTTGTGTATCGGTGCACCACACGCGTGGTATGCACACACATATCTATGTATATATATATATATGTATATTATGCGGATAAATAGAACAACATATATGATATTATATTGCAGCAGTGGCGTAGCCGGGAATTTCGTATGGAGGTGGCTAATTCCCGCGAAAACAAAAAACTATTAATTAAAAAAATAATTCAATACAAACTATAATATACGTATACTTACAATATTGGTTATTTTTTTTTTTTTTTTGAACGTGCACTACTTCATTAAAAACCCACGAGCCACCACTGATCAAGTATTGCACACTGTTGGCTTAAATAAATACGGTCAACGGGGTGCTAAAGCCCCCTTAGCCGCCCCTCTTGGCTGCGCCTCTGTATTATACGTCTACCCATGTGTGTGCGTACACGTACACAGTGAGCGTGCCAAAGGAAAACGGTCGTGGCAAAATATTTACGTTCTAAAAATACGCTCTACACGCGATCGCAAAATGTACGCGATGTGCACCGCCGCGCCGTGCACGCAGAACTCGATGACGATAATAATATACTGTACACGGTACCACTGCGAGTGGTCGAAGGATATACCGAACCCGGAGATCCTGTCTGCGCTCATAATAGGTACTCGTATTAAACGTGCACGGTGTATACATAATAATTAATGTGTATGCGATGTGCATCTATACGTGTATAGCCACCACAGGCCGACTCGCCGCTATAAACCGTCGGTGAGCATTAATCGAATTTAAATTATTATCCGACCACGTTATTGAATCCGCGAACGCGTCCATTGTCAACCGAACCGCGTGTACACGCACGGTCCCTCTCCCTATCTCGATAATATTATACGTTTCCCGTAGTGCAATATAATGTAATATACGGACACTGTTATTGCGTCGGCGTGTCACACGCGGTTTTAATCACGGGCCCGGATTCAAAGTATTAGGTATTGAACCCCGAGAACGGTCATCAAACGCCGTATAATATTATACACTGTATAAGTCTTCCTGAAACGGTACGAACCATCCCGTATCATCATTGTTATTATTATTATTATTATTGTTATAGGTACTGCTGTACTCGCGTGGTGTCAAAACGGCAAGCCCATTAGCATGCGTAAAGTAACTAGGTATTGTATTTATTCATTTGAAAATCAAACGGGTTGGCACCCGAATGTACACACATATCGATAAACTTAGTAATAATAACGTAATAATTATTACGTAGGTATGTCAATTGTAATGTAAAATCTAGGTTAATAAAGACATGGGTTTTAAATGAATGAACAGTAGCTAAATAGAAAGCATCAAATTTATAGATGTTTACTGGGTATGTACATAATTCTAGATAGGTAATGGAGTGTTAAGTAGCATAATTAGTAATCTGCAAGGTTTTTAAATAAAATAGGTTATTCGATCTTGTGTTAGTTAAAGAACCCTGGAATGTAGTCGATGTAAAGAACAATCTATATGTCAACTTAGTAATTCGTCGACTGATCAACTGTTGACTTAAAGTAATTTCTTTATTATTCAATAGGTGCATCGTTTCGGTATAACATGGTCATTGGTCATATTATGCGGTTTACCGATTGTTGTGTCTTATGTTATGAAAATAAAAATCGAACATCATGTTTGTAGCAAGGTCTGCAAATTACAGTAAAAACTAAAAACAACTAAAACCATCTATATAATACTATTTTCAACGAATCGCACAATTTTTCATTCTAAAATAATTATGTAGTATATAATGAATATCTATCGTACATGAAAAACAAGAAAATATCAACAATAAATTCAAATTTAAGTAAAAATTGACTATTTATCATTTTCTGCTTGAGACTATAATAACAACAACAACAAAAAACGTTAGTAAGTTATGGACTAGATTTATTTTTGGAAAATGTTAATAATGTTTGAATTAAATTAATTACACCTGTAACAAATTATTTTATTTTTTATATGGTGTTCGAAATACGGTCTCATACCATAAAACTTTTATATTTTATCTATCATTAATAATTATAAATACCGTTATTATATATTATAAGTAATTTAATTGAGATCGCTATACCGATGGTAATTTTTTGTAGAGTAATTAAAATGTTGATTAACGAATAATGTATAGAATACTTGGTTCTAGACTACAGTTTATATGTATATAGGACTCGCAGACGTGCTCCCGTCCACCGTAACCCGGTCACTGGTTCCTCCCCAGTCAGGGCTTGGTTAATTGCGTTCGGCAATCCGTAAATCGTGGCTCCGGCTTTTATTTCCACTTTTCCTCCTCGTTTTTTCTCGACATTACCACCGTCCGTCCGTACGTTTTCGGCACGGTTACAAGAACGCAATTCCTCGACCGGCTGCGGTATATTATTATACGGACCGTCTAAAGATACTCGTGGTGTTTTCCCTTCCCGCACAAATGCCGCTGCTGTAGGCCATCTTATATCGGAAGTTGTGTTTAGTATATATAATATTTCATTTTATATATAAATATAATTCGTCCGCGATCCACCGACCAAGTGCAGCGATATAAATAACATTTGAAGCTTTGCAAGTTTTCGAAATTTATTAAATACTTACGTTGCTACGGCGCCGCCGCGGCTTACACGCGTTGTATTACATCGAAACGCGACTTGCACGGTGTCCTGTCGGTCGTAGTTATCGTTTGCGTATAATATTATAGTATAATATACACCGGGTGTCCCACCGGGATTCACACAGAGCAAAGGGAATTCTGTTGGCAATAGTTAAGTGAATATAAGTGTTTAAACATATGTATTAACATATTAATTTATAACTCTTGTGAATTTCGAAGATGGCCATTTCATAGGGTTTATTTTACTGAAAATGTTGACGGTTTAACTTTCAGATTTCATTAATTTTTTTATTTCACAAGAAAATAGTGTACTATTTACATAGTTTTAAATATTAATAATATGACCAGCAAACCTTATGGGAAAAATGACGAGGTTCTCACCAAATTAAAACAGAATTTGATCGTCTCTATTAACACGGGAGATACCGCTGAGCGTAAGTCCCGGCGGGACACCCTGTACATATTACGCGTATTCCACGTTTGGCGCAACGCTTTAACCGTCGATGCCTATATCATGCCGTTTTACGATAAACTCGAAATTAACTCAATGCTATAATGTAAGTGTTTTTAATCGTATATTCATGCAGTTGGATAAATATAGGAATCGAGTGATAAGGTTAGTGATATCGAGTGATTAAAGCACGCATTATGCATGTACTGCAGCGGCAGTCGAAAACACAACACACGTCAACGTTCAAGTGCATCGTTCAAAGCCCTCGAATCTCGTTAGAACGGTTATAGTTTTTACAACATACGAGTAATGGGCATATACAGGTGTAATATATATATTATGTATGTATACGATATACCTATAATTCTATCTCGTCTGTTTTTTTTTTTTTTGTTCAGGTTAATTTACGACATTTCAAGCTCGTACACTTGTATGACGTACTATCCAAATGAACTTAGGTTATCTGTTCACATTCTAGAAACGAATATACACCGAATAACATCCATGTACATCGTATATTATTGTTTTGTGTTGAATATAATGTCGGTAGGTAACAGCTGCGGGCGTGCGGCGCCGCCGCGTATCGTCGTAAAACACAATACCAATACAGGTAATAATATTATAATACACTACGTACGTACCTACTGCTCGCATTAAAATTATCATATTACACGCGGCTAGAGTGCACGTTTCAAAATTATTTTTCTAGTCGGGAACGGCAATTAAACGACAATTTATTACGAGTAAGAAGTATTAACGTTGAAGAATTTAATTTTAACACGCGGCTGCGTTGCACTGTATACATACCTACACGACTGTACTCCGTATTTATTTGAGTAATGATATAGTCCGTGATTATTATTGTCGAGATACTTCTATAAGAGCCGCTAGCTATAAAATGCAATTCACGTTAATGGTATAATAACTAGACGGCCGCCGTGTGTGCATTACATGGTGCGGTAAAATAATAATAAATCCATCTTAAAAACGACATAATAATTATAATATCGTCGAAATACGCGAGGTTGACAATCGTGACTGTTCGTTTTCCTGTGCATTTGCATCGGCCATTAGCCAAACTATTTGTATATTTTGTAAAAACAGAACAGCCAATCACTATGTATCATTATTATTATTGTTGTTGTTAATTTTATGAGTGCATCATGGTTTTTAGGAAAGGCAGCGTTATAAACGCGCGTTCAACTGATCCGTCCGTTAAACCGTGAACATTACGTGAAAACTATCAACACGAATAATGTTTATCAATAAGTTATAAGACATGTACAGTGAAATAATGTACAGCGAATAATGTTTATCAATAAGTTATAAGACATGTACAGTGTACACGTTTGCAGAGCATTGTATGAAGACTGAATGGTTACCGTACGCAGGAACTCTGGGCTTCGATGTTATTGGCTTTCAGAAATATATTTGAAAATCAAATTAAAAGAAGTATTTTAAATTCAATTAAATATCGTATTTGTATGGTTTTATATCGGTGATGTCCAACCCGTGGTCCGTAAAGGCCTTATAAGTGACTCGTGGTCAATGTTTAGGTCGACTGCTAAATATATTCAATTATTCCCAAAATATTCAAATCACTATTTATAATATATTATACTGTAAATTGTTTTTGTTTATTTAAATTAACATTGAAGTTCATAATTATGATGGAAAACGTGTATAAAAAATGCACGATGAATAATATTACTATAGAATTTTTAGTTTTAATGTGAGATTTGTGTTTGAATGACGCTCATCAAAGAGGAAAAGTTAGTTTGAATTTCACTACCCCAACACGGTTGCTATTTTCAATGTAATTTTAATACGTCGGGGAAAATTTAACCTAACTGATCCGTCCGTTAAACCGTGAACATTACGTGAAAACTATCAACACGAATAATGTTTATCAATAAGTTATAAGACATGTACAGTGAAATAATGTACAGCGAATAATGTTTATCAATAAGTTATAAGACATGTACAGTGTACACGTTTGCAGAGCATTGTATGAAGACTGAATGGTTACCGTACGCAGGAACTCTGGGCTTCGATGTTATTGGCTTTCAGAAATATATTTGAAAATCAAATTAAAAGAAGTATTTTAAATTCAATTAAATATCGTATTTGTATGGTTTTATATCGGTGATGTCCAACCCGTGGTCCGTAAAGGCCTTATAAGTGACTCGTGGTCAATGTTTAGGTCGACTGCTAAATATATTCAATTATTCCCAAAATATTCAAATCACTATTTATAATATATTATACTGTAAATTGTTTTTGTTTATTTAAATTAACATTGAAGTTCATAATTATGATGGAAAACGTGTATAAAAAATGCACGATGAATAATATTACTATAGAATTTTTAGTTTTAATGTGAGATTTGTGTTTGAATGACGCTCATCAAAGAGGAAAAGTTAGTTTGAATTTCACTACCCCAACACGGTTGCTATTTTCAATGTAATTTTAATACGTCGGGGAAAATTTAACCTAACTGATCCGTCCGTTAAACCGTGAACATTACGTGAAAACTATCAACACGAATAATGTTTATCAATAAGTTATAAGACATGTACAGTGAAATAATGTACAGCGAATAATGTTTATCAATAAGTTATAAGACATGTACAGTGTACACGTTTGCAGAGCATTGTATGAAGACTGAATGGTTACCGTACGCAGGAACTCTGGGCTTCGATGTTATTGGCTTTCAGAAATATATTTGAAAATCAAATTAAAAGAAGTATTTTAAATTCAATTAAATATCGTATTTGTATGGTTTTATATCGGTGATGTCCAACCCGTGGTCCGTAAAGGCCTTATAAGTGACTCGTGGTCAATGTTTAGGTCGACTGCTAAATATATTCAATTATTCCCAAAATATTCAAATCACTATTTATAATATATTATACTGTAAATTGTTTTTGTTTATTTAAATTAACATTGAAGTTCATAATTATGATGGAAAACGTGTATAAAAAATGCACGATGAATAATATTACTATAGAATTTTTAGTTTTAATGTGAGATTTGTGTTTGAATGACGCTCATCAAAGAGGAAAAGTTAGTTTGAATTTCACTACCCCAACACGGTTGCTATTTTCAATGTAATTTTAATACGTCGGGGAAAATTTTTATTTGAAAACAATTAATTGAATATTAACTAAACGTATTGTTTTGATTTTTAAAACTCATCAAAATAAAATATAATTATAAGTATTTTTTTATAAGTTTTTAATTCAATCAGTCCGAGAGAACCATCGAAATCGTTGCCTCCGATAATGAACGGATTTTCAAACAGACGAAATTATTTTCCTAGGTATAAAATCGTTTTGCAATTTTTGCAGCGTTTTGACGAAGCGATTGTTGAACATTATAATTAATTTTCAATCTTAAACAGTTGTAGACGACTGTTAACAACTTACGAATCACAACGCCAAATTCGATTTTCCCTTTGCTCGATGTATTTACTGTTGGAATACATAATTTGTTCGGGATACTTTTGAACAGAATATAAAATCCTTTCAAGGACGGTGCAATGTAAGACGCGGTTGCGTCGCTTTAAAACATTTGGAGACATATTATCTATATTCTATCACGTCGCGAGTGCATTATATTATTTAATTATTTATTTATTTATCTTATTAGTAAACGGGCAAACCCATGGTACATTGCGCACGATACACGGTTGCGCGATCTATATCATTCTTACTTCCGCGTAACGTTGCTGCGTATATGCACGGCAAGGTATAATGATATCCGTGCAGCTTATAGGGATTATAGCACGCGTCACGATAATGAGTAGGTATTGTTACTTATTTACTGCTTATTATTTCCGATAGCGTTTGCCATCGCTAAGAATTACAATTTGTTTGTATACTTTGGATCGTACTCTTGTGTTGGACGAGAATTGTTTTGTCAACTCCCGCACTGGCATACGAACTGCGAATAATACCGTCAGCCGTGTTCGTGATTCATCCGGGTCCGTGTACTTTTTTCGCTGCAGTGTTGAAGGTTTCTGGTGAAATGAAAAAAGAAACCCGTCGCATGAGTTCGGCAAGAGGAAGATGCTTGTTGGTTGGTCACAAATTTCGGTGTATTGTATGTATCAGACAGCGGGCTGACGGACATGTGCGATGGAGATGCCGTAAAAAAAAAAAAAAAAAACAGTGTACGGCTACAGTGATACGAGTGATTATACGTATATAATATATACGAGCTATACGAGTGATAATCAAGCAGTATTATCGACGATCGGCTGGTAATGTTTACGGGTTAGGGCAGGGGTGGCGAACCTGCGGCACGCGTGCCAGAAGTGGCACTTTGACCAAATTTCAGTGGCACGCAAATATTATTTATCTTAAAAAAAAAATTATATCTAAAACTTTAGTATGAGAAATTTTAAGAATCAAATTTATTAGTTTGTAATAAAATGTGTTTATAAATGTTATCATAAATGATATTTTAACCGTTAGGGGTATGTGCGGGTTACTATACTATTTAGCTTTAGCGAGAATAACAATAAGACCTCGATTGTTCTGACGAGAAGGCGTTTATTGCAATCGAAAAATTAAAACCAATATCAATAATAAACTTGGCAACGAGGCTTCCAATGTCTCACGCGCAGTCGTACGCCTTTGAAGGGTCCGTGTGATGTTCATTGTTTTCCGCCACCGTCCGCGCAATCGTATGTACCCAAAAGGCTAAAACGTGCTCCGCCGAGAAAATGCACATGCATTAGTATATACATATAAACAAGTATTGTTAATGAAATCACATGTTCATACAACAACACTGCAAGAACGGAACAGTGTGACATTATACAGAACAAAATGTAAGTACACAATAAAAAAAATATTATACAGCGAATGATGGATCCGATTATCGACGTAATTCGTTTTAGGGCAGCGGTACTTACCACGCAGCCCTTCAACAGATGTTGTGCGGCCGGCGCTAAAACTAAATTTCCATTCTAAAATTAAAAATTAAATAGAGAAAATTAAATACGTATTTTTTGGTTTTGGTCTTATACAAATATATACTCGTATATCTAATGTTATACGTCCTAATTGTTCAATTATAAATTGTCAAGTTATAATTAATTAATATATAACATATACATTTTTTTTAATTAGCCGTGTATGCGGCCCGCGAGTAATTTTCAAAGTTATTACTTGGCCCTTTCTAAAATCCTCGCGGGGACCGTTGTTTTAGGGGCTCATTAATCAAACAGGTTCAGTACGGTAGCACGGGTGATGTAAAATGTGGCAAATTTATGTAGGCGTAACATACGCGTGTACGGGTACAGGAACAATATCTACATATTCGGCTGGAAATAACGTCGCACACGCGGCAGTAGGTGCACACAAATATTCCGATTTGAGTATTGCTTTTAAATATGTTTCGAGTCAACGCTAGTGCAGTATACCTACACAATAGTATAACGCCAGCGTTTCTCGACCTTTTTATATTCACGTACCCCTTGATCTCTCGCCGCGGCTTCACGTACACCCAACCGTTGATCTTTCCATTTTTACTTAAAATAATAATTATACACTTTTAGTCACTAAAATAGTATTGTACACTTGTAAACTATTATTACGAAAACCCGATGAGTGACAAAAATTATTAAGCATTTCATAACTGACAAACCATTTCAATTACATCACGTTTAACCTATTCCGCCATAACCAAATTTATTTCGCATACCCCCACGTGTACCTCCCTGTTGAGAAACGCTGGTATGCGCGATTTCGGAATAAAATAGTGTAAATCATAAACCACGGCATATCATGTAGTCTGCATACGGATAATATCGGTATATCGCCGTGTTGGCAAGTAAAATAATAATCCATACAAATATCGAGCGAATAATTAAAGAATTCGGTCAAAAGTTTCAGTGGCCGACTTTATGTATCTAAAAAATGTAAGTTACGGTTTAATAGGTATACATTAGTTGCTATACGTATTACGTAGGTACCGCACGGTATATCATTATTTTACCTTTTTTTTTCAGTAATTATAAGACGATGTTTGGTAGGTATTCTTGTAAAGAACCGCTCGAATGTGTGTTATTGAATTGTTAATTTTTAAATTTGATTACGTACGCTACTGATGCTATTGACAAAAAAATAATAACTATATAAATATAGTCTTGGACCAATTTCAATTATTATACTACATCTGCGTAATGCGAATAGGAGAGTGCTACATTTTTCGCTCTGAAATGATAGAATGAAGTTTTTCATCTATTAGCCGATTATGTATTAATTATTTGACCTTCGTGATGATTATCACACTAATTTTCGGTCAGTTTTTCGATCGAAAATGTGCACCTGATAAAAAATTACAGTGATCAAAATTTGATCCGTTTATAAGTATTAAAAAGTATTTTCGAATTTTTATTACGTTCTTAAAACTACGGTCCACGGATACTGCAGATTTAAAATCAACATTTTTCAAAAATAAATTTAAATAAGAAACTATAACGATCTTATGGTCGTTTTTTAAGTATCACGATAAAACTAAAATACGACAGTGAATAATAATTATTCGTTTTTGATAATTACTTATAATACATTTAGCCAAGTGCGTTTACAATCGTTCCCTCAAACTCTCTTCTAAAAAAAATACCACGAGAAATATGTAATTGCTCATCAAATAACTAACGTATTTTGTTGAGTATTTAATAAAACGGTTATAATTTAAAAGCTAATATCGGATTAATACGACTAAACAGTACAATAGTTAGATCAATGACATTGGGTCAATATTTATTCGTTAATTGTATTAGTCTAAACGAGTTTCATACATGTAGGCGTGATCATTTCGGAACGGAATGGAGATAAACGATAAAAGTAATCAATTTTAGACAAGGATACAATTATTCATCGACAGATGCATCTACGAGGTGCAATTATATTTTAAAACGCACTATAGTTATAGGCGCTAAGACGAAACACAAAACGCGATTACCTTATTTTAAATCGCCCCATTGCTTGTGTTAGTAATGGACGAATGTTTTAGTAAAAACTGAACGTACATTATACAAACAGTTTAAATATTACACCTATATAATATATATATATATATACATGTATCTAATATAATATGGTCATAAAACTGAAGCCATTGTGTTGTTCTGTGTGTGAAAATGGGATTTTATACGGTTTTATGTGATTACTTTTTTTTCGCCGAATTGAATGTCTGCTCTTTTCACTGTCACAAGACGAAACGATGTTCTTAGCACACAGCGATAAATCGAAAATAATAATAACGTACGAGACCCACCCCCTCCCCTTGGAGAGTTTGAGCGAGAGAGAGAGAGAGAGAGAGAGTGAAAGGAAAAGGTATATAGCTAGGTATATTATATGCTCGAAGAATATTTTATCGTCAGAGTAGGTATTATGTAGAGGTACTTGTGCGCGCACCGTCGACCGGTCCGCAGCAGGTACACACTACACGGGTAATGGAGGTTTTTTTTTTGCATTAAAAATGTTGATTAGGGGATGGGGTGGTAGACGCGTCCACCTCGTGCATACACTGCAGGTCCTTCACGGTCCGTTGCCGGGCACACTTTCGCAGCTGCAGTTATACACCTATACGCGTATACGCATACAAGTGTATAACGTATGATTTATATTATGTGCCGTGGTATGAAATGTACACATCACTATACAATATTATGTGCGACGTACCGGCGAATAACACGCACGAGTATTTGCGCATAACTGAGCGGGAGAGGTTTTCAAACACTTGCGCACCGAATCTCCGCCGAGATAATATTATGGTGTACCACCTGCCAGGTGCATATCTTAATGCAATACGATTCGTTTTGTTTCTGATGCGATGTACAATCTATATTATAACTACCTACACGAAAACTCGTTATATTGTCGAACGGCTCGCACCGGCACGCGGCATTCGTACGTACATATTATTATATCTTATGCCAGTGGCGCAACCAGGGGGTGGGTCCCCGGGTCCGGACCCCCCCCCCCCTTGAACCGTGTCATGTCTTTCTAAAATAATAAAAAGGTTTGAAAAAAATGAACCGAGCTATAATATTCCAACCAAAGATCCCGAAGAATATTTTAGAATTACTTTGTTTCTGCCATTTCTTGATTTGTTTGTACAACAATTAAATGATCGTTTTGTTAATCATCAAAATATAATATGTGGATTTCAAATGTTACTTAAAAGTTCAGTATTTGATGAAGAAAAACTTAGAAAACTTGTTGAGTTTTATGCTAACGATGTTGATGATTTTTATCGAGTTAAATCAGAAACAATTTTATGGAATCGTTATTTGACTGACAGTTATATCCAATATAATAGTGTAATTTAAATACTTAATGAATGCAATCCCGATTTCTTCCCAAATATATATAAGCTATTGCAAATACTTATCACACTTCCAATTACTTCATGTGAGGCGGAGAGATCATTTTCCTCACTTAAAAGAATCAAAAGTTACTTGAGAAATACCACATCAGAAAGAAGACTCAATGAGTTAGCTGCTCTCAATATCCACTACAAAGTCAGTGTAACACCTGAGGAAGTAATAAATCATTTAAGCAGTACAAACCATCGCTTAGATTTCATTTTATAAACTCTACAGCATTGTACATACCTACCTTTATTTTTACATTTAACTATCATTCAATTTTACATTATAATTACAATATTTACATTAAACAAAGAATAAAATAATAATTAAATTTGCATGTTAATTTAAAATAATTATACTTTTGGACCCCCCCCCCCCCTTTAAGAAAATCCTGGTTGCGCCACTGTCTTATGTACTCCTACTTGTGTCCAAGTTCATCGTATACATACCGCGGTGTACTATAGGACATTTGTACTAAAAGTTCAAAATTCATTCGACACGCGTATTGGCCGTATAGCATATTACATTGTATACGCGTGTGTTGTTTTAAATATCAATTCGCTGTATTCTATTATGCTGCTGTAATCATTAATGTTTTGATTTTCAACCATTTTCGTCTTAATCGGGCTTTCGTTAATCCTTCGTAGGGCCTTTGGAGCTTTGACGCAAGATTTCGTTCGCTCACATATCATGCAAATCGCGTAGCTGCGCAATTGTTATCGGTTATGGATGCAGCAGCCGGTTTAACGCGATAAAGGCTTTTATTATGTATTATTTTTTCTCGTTTACATTCTATATACAGGACGAATAGTTAGACCGCATTGATTTTCTAAGCTCATTTTACGAACTGTCTGCTGTAACGCCGCTCGTATTTATGTACGGTAAAACCACATTCAAGTGGTTAAAACCATTTAAAAGTGATCGCATAGTTTTGACTGTAAGCTGTTGTTTGAATTACGATTATAATTAAGTGTCTTAAACTCACGAAGCGATAATATCATTCTTATGTGTTTTGGATTTAAAAATATGTATATTGTACGTTTTCGTTTGAAACACCTTTAATTATTGACTCAAGATTACACCGAATCCTGAATAGGTAATATTAACATTCTATTCCAAAAATATTTTTACATAATTGTTGATCGCTAGAATTCAAATCAGCTTTTCCATAATTTACTATTCCACGTGCAATGCGCTTATGACATTATGATCAATTCTTAAACATCTGTTTATATCAGCTATTTTTAAGCATTTCGGTAGGTTATCAATTCACAACGAAAGTATCTACACGCCAGTACCTTTATTAGTTATTACCTTTTTTTCTATTCTCTTAAACTTCAGCAGCCATGGAAATTAGTTACATTTTTATACGTTTTCACTCAAATAATATTATTTAAATACATAGTATATTAAATAACATATTTATAATGCATGCAATATTTTTGTTTTAAATTGTTTTCTCGAGTCCGGTATGCTCGAAAAAGAGATTATTACCTATTAGTTGTCGCTATTAGTGTATTACTACATATATGGGATAGACATCTAGTCAACGGTTAATCACCGCGTTTTTCGCTTAATTCGACAACAATTTCAAGATGTTAAAACGACAATTCAATATTATGTTCATGAATTATTTCGAGTATCACTTGGAATTGGGGGATTTATGAACTTGTCTGTTTATTTTCTGAATTAATTACATAATATATGCACTTAAGTTTTATAAGATCTATTACATACTTTAAATCGCATTTTCCTCTTACTAAAACCAGTGGCTTCGTCAAAATGATTACATTTTTTAGGCATAATAATTCAACAACGCTGAAGAGCTTGGTAAGTATTTTCTGTCGTCTTTGCGGAGATTATTCGTTTACTGAGCTCGGTATAATAGTCATTAACTTGTACGATACCTAAACTAATATTATAATTTATAATTACTATTGTTTAATAATTTTTACCGAAATTAATTCATAACAGGAAATCAGTGCACGTATATAATTTCTCATTTCGTCGTTATTATAGTATTATTTTTAAACGGCACTAATCAGTAAAGGTTTCCCAGAAATGTATTATCAATTACTAAATAAGCTGTTCAAATATAATTATAAGTTATTGGACAAACGAACAAATCAAACATGATTATTTGAACGATCGTAATTTGTCTTTTTGTGGCAAAGTGAACAAATAAATTATTACAATACAATTATTATCTGAACGCATATACACACACTCGTACAGTCGTATATAAATGTATATTCCACGTACACGAACTTTATACCCAGGTTTTTTTTTTTTTATTGGTCTGTCGCGTTAAATGCAATGAAATGATGAAATGAAATTTCATCCGTATTGAATGTTTTACAAAAATGCGTTTATTTAAAATGCAACTAATAATTTAATTTACCGTACAAATCACGCGTACATATAAAATATTATGTACAAACGTTGAAAAGCAAACAGAGCGTTATATTCTGTTCTTGTAATTTTCGTCACACTGTCAGTGTAAATGTTTCTCTATGATCATAACAATAAGGGTCAAGTGAATATTATTGTCGTTGCGTACAATAGATCCTCGCGACATTATAATATCCTCCCTCGATGCTCCGAAGAAAGAATAATATGAAAATATCAATAGATTGGAAATAGTCGCGTTGAACAATATAAATTATACACCGTGTGTACTGCAGCTATACAAATACTAATTCATAATCGTGACATTGCCGATTCATACGGATAACACTCTCGCACATAGCGCCGCGACCACATATTCATTACACGCATCGTTATTTCATAATTTAAGTTGGTACGTTGTCCATTTCAGTAACATAAAAAGTGACTAAAAAATGTGTTCGATTAAAAATAAACGGCAGTTATGCGTTAAGAAAAGGTTGAAAAGGAATTTAAAAATAAATTCCTTCGACAATAAGGGGTCCCTTCAATACGCGTATACCTGTTTAGAATAACACCAACTGGCGAGAACAATAAGTCTTGTGCCGAGCCTTATATACGTTTTATGTATATGATATATATATATATGTTTATTATGTATAGTAACGTGTACCATCCGTCTGTATCTAATAAATATTAATCCCCACCGATTTTTATTTTATGTATTTTTTTTTTTTTTATATATTTCACAAACATTATTTTTAATTAAAAATCCGTCCGCTATACCCCACGTTCTACGACATAAATGTATACAGACAATACATCTCTGTACCATGAAAATATATACAGGATAATTATAGAATAACATAATTAATAATTATGCATACACCCCATGTAGAGGCAACGGTGTTTGTTTTTTTAACGGTTTAGAATTGATTTCAGTTTTTCTGTACACATAAATACAAAATGTCAGGATTAAATCGTCTATTCAATATCAATGATTTCGTGTACAAGGCGTTATCGTGATTATAATATAAATCTCTAGCGCGATATTCACAGACGAAAAACAAATTGAATAAGAAAAACCGTTTAGGCTACACCTAACCCTCCAGTTATCCCTGTGCTGGTGAGACAAAAGTTCGTAAGATCGGGATTGCTATTTCATAATCATCGAAAAACATCGGTTTACTGGAACATTTTGACAAAATAAACAATCATAGTTTTCATTCGGTCTAGTATTGTTACGTATTATATTAACATGTTAAGTTCTGGTAAATACGTGTTTTCCTGTTTACGCACAATCGCTGAGCCGCAACGCCGAAAAAACCAAAGTGTTCGTGTCATTTGTTTAAATGAAAAAAAAAAAATGTTTAATCAAACCACCTACATCTTCATGTGTCACCGGATTATGAGCGTAACGTTTATGTCAGCGCGTGTGACATTTGTTTCTGTCCACTCGTCACACTCGTTAAAATAGCAAGACCGCCTATACTCATCGTATAATATCTTATCGTGCGGCCAAAAAGTTCAAATAAGGTAAACACGAGCTATTATAGAAATCGCCGAGAAAATATGTTAATCTAATAGCCTACGACCTTCGTATGGTTTTTTTTTTCTTCAAATAATAATTATGAAACTCGCTCGCTGCAATTATTATAGGTTGGTATTATACTGATGCGCGCGTACGTGTGCACAACACTGAATTCGTTTATTTAATATTCATTCCACTGAAATCGGTCTTGTCCGACGTACGGCAGCGGTTTATTCACATGATGTAAGACGTATGAAAACAAACAAAACGAACAGAAATAATTTATATAATAATATACATACTGCTGCGGCGAGTCCTTTACGTAATAATAATGATAATAGTTGAAGAACGAAAATCCGACTTGGTAAACAACACGTACGGGCGGCGTAAAAATGAAATGAAAATAGTTACCGGGCCGCCCTGAAGGTGTTGGTTTAATTACGAAAAAATTGACCGTCCCTTGTGTAATTTACCGGCCGTGAACGCGGTAATCCGGACGGCCCATAAATCTATTTGAACATAGGCAGTTTGTTCGGAATTCCCGGAATCCAATATTAATCGATGAAATATTTTTTCGACAATAACAATTTCTTCAATTTTTTTACCTACTGTCCCTATTAATGACTAGCAATTATAAATTGGTCGTCAGTTCGTTTTCTCTGAAATATTGTTGTTGCATCGACTAAGAGAACTCGCTTTTGAAATGAAAACTGAGAGTATTATTCAGAAAAATATAACTGACTACTACACTTAAGTTCTAATAATATGAAGTTTTTTTTTATAATTTATGATGTATAAGAATGTATGCATGTACCAATTTATGTATGTAGTATTTATAATATTTGTAATTTTCAATTAATAAAGTCGGAGGAAAGAAAAATGTGTTAGTCAATTGAGTAGGAAAAACCCCCGGTAATCCGGACAAATCGCTAATCCGGACGAGGCTTAGTCTGAATTCATCCGGACTATCAAGGCTCTACTGTGTAACGCGAAAAAAAGGTCGACAATATAATATTGTGTGTACATATTATTGAACATCGGGGACATGATTACAGCTGAGATGCGTTAGTCGACACGAACAGGGCGATTTGCTGCTTTCTCACCGTCAATCAGCCGCGATGTGCTTCGATCGGGTAAATGAGACGACAAGTGCCTATAGGCGATGCAATAAGTGTACAGGACGTGCCTACGAATGAGGCTGTACCCGAGTGCGCAGGACGTGCATAAGTATACGGTGAACCGTACCGCGCGTTTTATTCTCCGACGGAGCTGTACACTAAAAACCCATGCCGACCCGAAAATTTACATTTTCACTCGAACGCGACACACCCGGTGTACCGCCGAGATCGTTTCCCGTGTCGTAATGCCCTGTCGTGTGCCACCCGGCGGGAACAGCTGCCCCGGGAAAACCCTCCACGGGGTGCGATATTAACGCGGGGGAAACTTGGCGGTCAAACGCTACGGCGTGTATCGTTGCAGTTCGTACCTCCGGTGCATATATTTTATAGTCGCGTACGAGGACCTACGAGGAATAGCGATTACGTGCGCTCTCCGGCGTATTGATCGTGCCCACACCGGTCGACGGTAAACGGCGTCTGCGGACGGTTGACATCGTCTTCAGCGTTTGTGTTTTAGCTGTTGGGCACGAGCAAACGAAAAAAAAAAATCCAACGTTGAACGTACGATTTTTTTCGATTCGTTCGTTCGTTCGTTCGTTCGTTTTTTTTTCACGATTCCACACGTACACGCGCAACGGCGTTATCACCATCGACGCGCGCGCGCCTCGGTGATTTATTTTTTCTTCACGCTAAAAAAGTCATGTTCGTGTTTTGGTGCGAGTAGTTTGGCCGCGAAACGAGCAAAAATGCCAACTGCGATTCCGTGTAAACAGCGGGACGGACAACAGATGTTCGTGCGCGCTGTGACATATTGTCCTGTTTAACACGTTTTTTTTTTTTGCTTTCTTTTCCCGTCCCTCGCCGACGCCGGACGCGCGCGCACAGGGTAGGGCTTTCCGAATGTCGGGTGACAGCTAATTTCTCTGCGAAATGTTCCGACTAGAAGAATGTCCCGTGTGAAAAGCGGAACACATCGCGGCGCGGATTACACTATACAGTAGTCACTCGATAGTTCGAAAAACTCCGTAAATCGAACTAAACGCTTAGTCCCCTGAGAAAACCTCTAAAATTAGAAGAGAATACGTGCGTTCCTCGATAGTTCGAAAAGTCTGTCGATGGGACACACCCTACACTTCGAATTTTTTTTTCCAGAACCTATATAATTCGAATTTTTCCTCAAACGCGATTCATATGACGTATAAACATTGTGTTCATTATCGCAACTGCTGGTACTTTTACTGAAGAGCAAATTATACAATCGGACGGAGGTTTCTGTCATATCGTAGAAACTAACAAAATCTTTTGTGTCAGGATTGCGTCAATTTTTTGAGCAATCTGAAATGGACGAAAAAAGATGCGATACAATGTTCAATGCTATCAGTAACTTCGATAACGCTATGGACCAGTTTGTGACCAATAATTTATCACAAAAAAAAATCACAGATTTCTTGAATACGTAAAATATAATAATACATATACGTATAATAAATCGATAAATAATACATTTTTTACCTCTCTTTAATTTGAATTTTTTTTCCTCTCCATTATTAGATCACTCGGTAAATTGAAAACCTTTAAAACTCGAATTTTTAGCTAGGTCCCCTGAATTTTGAATTATCGAGTGACTACTGTATACGAATGTGTGCTCAATTTTTGCTCAATCACTGTTTTAGGGAAAATGTTGTACGTCTGTTGTACAAAAACGTCTGACTGTTTGGACGGGAACCTTGATCAATGTACGCAGATTTTGACCGTCATATTGTAGAATATATAAAAGACCGCGTGTGCATTTTACGACTATTTGCTCGCGTTCTGCCCGTCGTCTGATCGCGACTAGTATGGATGGATATAATTACATTTTTTTTATTACTTGCATTGCGGCATACTTATTTAGTTTTTTCGTATACAACTTTATTTAAAGTTAAACTCATAGCTCCGTCGTCGTCGCGGCGTTGAAACAATAATAATCACCGCTCGGATTTTACAGCAATAAAAAGTACTGAAATACGCGCTTGTTTATGATCAACAATCATAAAAGAAGTACTGTAATATTATGTCGTCAGAAACAGAACATGGAAAATAGTGAAACAAAGTTCTATAATATGAACAATATTAGAACAGCATTTAAAAGAAAAACACAATTTTTTAACAATTTAATAAATGTACATTTCTGCTAAGTAAGTATACTTGTGATTTCATCGATCATTCTTCTATTACTAGTCGTACAAGTTTTTTTCTACAATTTTACCTATTAAATTACTAGGTTTATGATAAAACGAGTTTAATATAATACGCGTACGAGCGACCACCCCCCCCCCCCCCAAACCGGGAGAAAGAGTGAAACTATGCGTACAAAACCTTTAATTGTAAAAGTGCCAGATAATATATCAATGCGGTGGAAAACTTTAGACTCGAAATCCTTGCGTTGCACGAAGCAAACGCGTTGAACGGCTAGTTCTGCTATTTTTTTTCTTCTCATCGGTATCCCGTACGAGATAGGTTATAGCGAGCGCTAATTATTGTTGCGATAGCCGTAAATAAGACTGCGTGCCCGCGATTTTTTCGGCGCGCGGAACCGAAAACTATACAATATACATATATAGGTTGCCTACCGATAAAGTACGCGACCGCGGCGGTGAAATTCCGGGGCGTGTATGCGTACAGTGTGCGGTGCACTATATATTATACGCGCGTCATGACGGCGGTTCACCTCGGGCCGAACGGTCGGCGAGCGGAATGAAGAAAAAAAAAAATAAAAATAAAATTACCAATTGCGTTCAATACATTATAATAGATGTAATACGCGCGGCAGCGACGGGGTCATAATGGCAAATTGCTTTCATGAACTTACTATATAATATTATTATTATTATTATTATTATTATTATTATAATACGCACCTGGCCCGAAACACGAATGTAGAATAATTTATTGCTCCAACGTCGTCGTGTACATAATATACACATATCCTATATCTACGTGTACGTGTGTTATAAATTTGAACCAACGTATGTGTACGGACTGCGTACAGTCATGGTTTAGATGCCGCGGACACTGACTGCAATGCGCGATTGTTCTACACGTTACGCGCGTTCAACACGAATATTGTGTGTTTCGCGATATTATTTTATTTTATCCGCGCGGCCGTAAACCGTTTGGTAAATTCAACGTTTTGCAGAAAAAATAAAGAAACCGCACCATATACGTTTTGCTGCACGGGGCAGAATTATTTCTCTTTTCGAAGAATTATTTAATTAACCCGATTAGATTATTCTTGTTCGTTTTGCCTCGCGTTCGTGTCGCTCATTTTTTTTTAGGCTGATCGTGCACAATATTACAGGCCAAAGTCAGTTGAGCCGTTTCGAAAATAATGCGAAAGTACTCACTATTAAAATCTTACTATCACCTTGCACAATAAGTGCAAGTATTATGATTGTTCAAGCTGTACCATATCGAAGACGCTCGTTGAAAATACAATAAATTATTAAAACGTTCGTTTTATTCTTTTATTTTTATCATATTTTTTAGAATATTCATTGGCGGTATACGGTCTTACGCTATTATACAATAACGTGTTAAATGAAAACCTAATTAGGTTTTTATCTTTTTTTAAAACGTACTTGCCGTAGCAATTCAAGCTGGAAATGTTGTTTTGTAATCTATGAAGTAGGTAGATACTACTGGTATTTGTTGAAAAAAGTACTTGACAATTCTTTCCAAAACGCGACAATAATAAGAATAAGTTAGAGATTAGACACAGACACTTGGAATTAGACTGGAATATTTTGAGAAAAAATTAATAATTGAATCGTTTTTTCGTTCACAATATGATTATTATTTATTAGTGATCCAAATGACCGCTACGACGTAGTACGATATGCATACACTGATGAAACGCAAGGTGGCTATTTATTCATTTCTCGGCCGTGAAAAAGTCGACTTGAAGTACACTTTTTTATTTTTATAGCGAATTTACAATTCCATTGGTCGAGATAAACTGTGTGCAATAAAATATTATGTTAGCTATAAAATATTAACAAACGAGGTACCATTAGTGGGGGGGGGGTATTTTTTTAACGCGAATCGATCGTGTGGATTATTTTGAACCGAAAAATATACGTTGTGCGCACGTTACGTGTTCTGGTGTTTATTTCAAAGGTGCAGTGGTTTCTTTTTCCAACGAGCGCCATCGCGGGTACATAGTTGTGTCTAATTATCATTTGTACCGGTGCAACGCGTACCATAGGTATTTATGTTTATTCATGCGTTTATGTATGCACCGTACTGCCACGGTACCATCGGCTGCAATTCGATCCGGTACAGGTAATTAGTAATAAAATCTATTCGTAAAGATTTCACGTTCGGATGATTTATTTTCGTCGCGATGAAGCGTGTAAATATTGAACAAGGTACAAGTCTGTATCATCTCCATATGGGTATGTACACACGAGTACGTGTACGTAACGTGTGCAGAAACCTCGAGAGCTTGTGATGACCTGAAATCACTCCGTACATGCAGTGCACGCGGTACGTAGCGGATGTATCGTAACAGATATTATGGTAATTTTTCCGTGAGAAATCGTTAACGCGCACGTCGACGATGTACGAAATGTACGCGAGTACAGCGTATAAAAATATTTCACATTAACCGTTTCCTCCGGAGCGAACATACCGAATACAGCGAGAAGCGGACATTTATTTTCTTCCGCGATTGTTCTCGTTATTTAGTTATTTTGTTTAGTCGTTCGATATAACATATTACATCAACCTGTTCAGGGCGTGCGTTACACCTGCGCTGTGCCACGCGATTTCCACGATATCCGTCCGACGGCGAGTGCGAGCACGTATCACCACCGAAACCTACGAACCGTTATCGTGTCACATTGCATTGTGCATTTGAAAATACGAAATGCATTTTTGGCGTTTTGTCTGGATGCACTCGCAGCTCGATATGTGTGTATAGGCACCAGCGCAGAACAGTAATAATACGTAATAACATGCGTCAACGCACGGTGGCTTCTCGCAGCAATATATTACACGTACCATGATATGCGGAAATATCACGTTATTATCTGTTCTAGAACACTCCGCGATGTACGAGTTCAAACTTTACAATAAGGCCCGCTACAAACAGCAGTTGTAACATGTATAGTGTATACCCATTATACGGATATTATTATAGTACACGCGTGTTGCGGAAAAACGTATCCATGAAGGCGTAGGAAGTGTATTTTTTATTCAAGGAAATACACCGACCCGGCCGGGATTTGAAAAAGCGTATTCGGAAAAGGGAAGTGTTACATCACAAGTTCAAAATCATGTTTTCGTCATTTTTCTTATTTTAAAGTTCGAATACCTACGTTTGTAAAAAAAAAATACACTCTCGACGGGGCGACACGGCCAGGGATGGGCAAGATACTTGGAATAAAAGTATGTGGATACATCGATTTCACCTGAAGATACAAGACACAGTTAACATATTTTCCGAAAATTTATGAAGTTTGATTATTTCCTTGACCGTTTCTCTTCTTATGCGTTTCCGAAGTTAAGGATTTTGACTCACTATATTTTCCCTAACTGAATTTTCGACCTCACGTTGATTTTATTGTTTGTAAAGTGCTCCGGGTACTTTAGGTCTTATAAGGCGGTGTTCATCGAACTTTGATTTTCCCAAATGTTTTTCAGCACTATATAACTCGCTAGTAAGGGCGTTATTAGAATACGCGATGCTGTTGTTTGGTCCCCTTTTACGTAAGTCGGCAAAATTACTAAAGTGTATAATATTTTAATTTTAATTATTTTCAACACAAATATCTTATAGCTGTAGTAATAATAAAACATTAATTCTTTCGATGTTCGTCACATGGCACGTATTGTTTGCTCTGTCATGCGTCGCACTAACTCAATGTGTGCTATATTATAATGAATAGGGCTCGGAAGTTGATGCTTTTTGCATTTTTTTTTTTAACGTTTTAGACGGTGCTCTTCTGGCCACAAATGTGTTTTATTAGCATGTGGAACTGAATAACTAATTTTTATTTTGCATTTTTTGATGTTTTTTACTTTATAAGTAATTTTTTGACATTTTTAGGTCATTTTCCCACATTTTAAGTAATTTTTACTGATTTCACACTAGTTCCCTTCTTATCGTTTCTTGTCGACCATTATGCCGATAACTTAAAACTTGGAAATTATAATATTTATCTATAATATATGTAATTTTTTTAATTTCATTTAATTTTTAAGGGCATTTTTTGTCATTTCTATGTCATATTTTGATATATTGGTAAGCTTTGATAAATTAATATAGAATCTTATAGTAAAATATTTAAAAAAATTGTATTTTTGTTAATTTAAAACAAATATTTGTAATTTTTAGGTTATTTTTTTAGGACATTTTTTGTCATTTTTCCGTCATATTTGCATTTTTTTTTTGGGTATTTTTTTAATGTTTTTTAGGTCATCAACTTCACAGCCCTAATAATGAATAATGCTCGTTGTATTGCGATTGACAATCGATATTACTCGAGAAAAAGATGAATTCGAAAAAAGGGCGCTGCCGGGTCTTGGTGGATTCGTAAGCCGCCTATACATTCGTGTGCTCATATTTTAATGACCGCCTCTTACACGTCGATAACTATACGCCATGCAATGTACTATTGCTGCTTCGCGTTGAAACGTGCATGTTTTTGTACGTATGCTGCTCGCACGTGTATTTAAAAACACGTGCGAGACGACGCCGAAAACGTTCAAAAACGGACCTCCCACATAATCCCTGCGACCGTTCTTGGAAACTCGTAGATCCCTGCGGGCACATTTCTCATTTCTGCTTCTATTCACCATCGCGACAATTGTGTGAGCGCACATGGCGAGTCCGGTGCGGGCCACACTGGGGCCCATGATGTTGGCGTATATTATAATATCGTGCGCGCACAACAAACGTGTACATAATTATTGTCATTGACGGTTTGCCGATTCATCGCGGCGCGGCAAGGCAACGCCCGTGATCCGTCGGGGTAGTTTTACCGCATGTGCCCTGCACGTGCGTGTCCGAATGAACCTTTTTTTCTTCTTCTTCTTCTTCTTCTTCTTCTGTTCTCCTCCTCGTGCGATTTGCCATAACGTTATCGAAATGTCCGAAGGAACCGTGCGTTTGTTCGTAGTTTCCCCCCCCCCGACAGTAATGACACATAATATAGTTTCATTGTAAGTGTCGGTAACATGTGCCGGAAACCAGCGTCCGACACGCTTACAGCCTTATTAATACTGTACGGGGCACACAGTGTAGTACTGTTTTGTCGTGGGGCTTACACGAGATGACCGTAGACCGATTCTGAATAATGCGCGGGTCTCCAACTGTGAGCGTTCGTGTTCGTATCCCGCGCTGCGAGCGACACGCACTCGTATTATAATCATACGTATTGTGTATTTGTCGGTCGACCGAACGTTCGCCGCGGCGGCGCCCGACGAGTATAAACAACTGTGTAGCGGCCTCTGTGTTACACTATATTTATACACGTGTGCGAACGGAATAAATAGGATTTCGTTATGATTTACACCGCTAATCCCCGGTCCCCGTCGACGTCATTGTGCGCGACGTTTTTACTGACGTTTCGACGACAATGATGACCAGGAAATTGTACACCGTGCGTTTTTTTGTGATCGGACGTCCCGCGATGGAATTTACCTGCGATCTGTAAAGCAGTCGGACGTGTCACGTGTACATTTCAAATTTCTCTCGATACCATCGTTTACACGAATACCGCGCACGCTCTTATGTTCTCGCGTGCAGGGCCGGATTTACCTACAAGCAAAATAAGCATTGCTTACGGCCATCGAAAAAATTCGGCCCGTAAAATGTCTAGTTTTTAAAAATTAATTATTACTACCGTAAGGGATAATTTTAAGTTATTATCAGACATTTCAATGGACATGCAAATTGAAGACATAGAAGGAGGAATGAAAAAGTTATTAGAAAGGTATCCAAAAGATTTCCCTGATGATTTCACAAATGAGTTTACACAGTTTTTAAGTTTTTCGTCAACGTCTCATTAATTACAACGAACGAAAATAAGAATAAAAATATTTTGCTTAACATGTATAAGATGATAATTGATTTAAATGTGACCTAGAGTTTTCCAAATATTGAACGGTTGTTACGTTTATATCTTTCTTTTATGTGTACCAACTGTACAGGAGAAAGATCATTTAGCCGATTAAAATTATTAAAAAACGTTTTAAGATCTTCATTATCACAAAATAACCTACAAAATCTTGGAATTTTAAGTATTGAAATTGAATTTGTAAAATCTCTAAACTTTGAAGATGTGATACAAAATTTTGCAAATGAGAAATCCAGAAAAAAAGAATTATGTTTTGATAAACAAGTTGATAGTTGCGACGATGACAGCAGCGACTAATGTTATAATAATTTATGTATTTACTTATAATTTAAAAATATATTTTATAAATAAAAATTTTCAATTTATCATAGTTTTGAGTTAAATCTTTTTATATTCATTTGTAATATAATATAATAATATTTTGTTATTTGTAGTATTCACTCATAATCCCCCCCTAAATTTGGTGAAAGACTATTATATATCTAATAGAAAACAATATTCTTCATATACTCAATACTCATATATATACCTGTTTATTACCTATATTTATTAAGTAATTAATTAGGCCCATCTAAATAATTTGCTTACGGCCCCCAAAGTACTTAATCCGGCTCTGCTCGCGTGTACAGTCCAATCGTATCGAAGGGTCTCGCACGGATATTTTTACGTGCAAGTATCATAATATATATATATATATATTTATACCGGTCTACCGGCAAAATGAAAACCACTCTGGGATAAGAGGAAAATAAACGTACTACTCGCCGGTTAGGCATTATGACTATAGAGGTAGGACTTATATTACGTACCGTGAGACTTTTGGCCACCCTTATAATGTTTGTCATGTGTATGGAATACGTTTTGTCAGTGCAACTCATTTTTCGTAAAAAAAAAAAAGGAATAACATGCTATTATAGAATCCATGACCACGTATGACTTTTTAAAAAAAAAAAAAAATAAGTCATGGTGGCAATAACATGCCATAGCAGTCGATATTTTTTTTATTAATATACGTTTGAATACCTATCAATTATGTATACATTTTATCAGTATTGAGCGCTTTAAGTATAGAATGTCAAGCGAATTCGCTATAAGGTTTGTTTATAATGTTGGCGAATGCTATTGCAGTCATGTCCATCAACGTGTCAAAACTCTATAATATCCTGTGGTTTCCATTGTTTCTTGACGGCAAAAAAGAAACAGATAAAAAGAAAAATTTTCAAAATTATACGAGTACTTAGGTAAAAAAAAAAAAACACGTTATATTATATAGAACGTAAAAATATTATTTTATTTGACGCATAAACTTTCATCGTTTAATTCTGAAGATCAAAACTGACATCGTACACATATTTCACGTTCTCGTCTCTAAGTCTAATCAAATATGGATATACAAATGTAATAGCCCAAAGATCCTATTTCTAGTGACAACCACGTTAAATATCCAGCAATCCGTGATTAATATTGTATAATATGAACTGCACCTGGAAATAGCGTGATATATTTTATCCACAACGATACGATTTACCGGCGGCGGCGGCGGCTAACGACTCTCGTTCAGAAAACTGACACAATAATTGTTCCGCGTTTTGCGAGCTTGCGTACATTATGATGTACACCCTTAAGGTTATAGTGGGTTTTTTCCTCACTCTCCCGCGCGGCAGTCTTTCGGTAATTGCACTCGGGTCTTAGACGTCGATGAAAGCCACGGCCGTTCGTGGTATTATTATTTAGACGCGCAAAGAGGGTAGTCGCCGCAGCGCAGCAAACGTCATAATATTCCTTCGCGGCCCACCACCACCTGCAGCCGGCTCGTTGTCCCTGTAATTTGCTAACTCGTTACCGTAAAACTGACTCATCGTGTTGCTTTCCAGGAATAAATGGTCCGGAAAAAAAATGCACGATCAATAGTATACACTCTCCATTGTTATAATATTATAATCAAGTGATGTGCACCCTCATCTAATAACATAAATATTTAAATGCATTCGTTTAAAATGCGCGTTAACACGGTCGCACGAGATTTAATGATCAAAACTGAGTGTCTTAAAGGACTTACGAAAACGAAAATAGTGCCTTTCGCGTTAACGGTTGTACGACAAGCAAAACATGTGGAGGGCACCTGCAGCCGAAACAAACCGTCGCGAAATCTGTCTCAAGTAGTTAGTCACGATTCATAATTTGAATTATAACGTCTCGAGTGTATTATCAAACTGTTGTGTTTTAACATTATAGAAATTTTATTTTATTTTTACGTTTTTCTTTTTCTCGTCTCGTGTTAAAAAAATCTTTAGCGCAGATTGAGGATTTGAATTTATTTTGCGCCAATAATTTCAACGAGGATTATATGATTGATGTATTGCTTACACTTATATATTTTTATGCACGAAAATAAAAATTGTCATAAGTTGTGACGTCAATGTTTTTCAATGTATTATTTCGTCATATTACGATACATACAAATCTGATATTTTAGAATACATTGCAGCACGGTTAATGATTTAGCTATACAGTGAACACTTATGTTTTACTGAAATAAAAAGAAAATAAAATATTCACACGTATACGATACGATGCGGTGGTTATAAATCATACGAGGACGAAGTATTAAAACCGAACGATTACACAACACACACACCATTTTATACTTGCATAATGCATGTGTATGCACACGTATAAATTTATAATAATGTATGTATTAGTTATCGGTCGATGATCATAACAGTTTTCAGCAATAATTTTCAAAGTGTGAGCGTGCGTGTGCCGTGTGTACATAAAATAATCAATGTTCGGTCTTACAAACGACTGCAGTATACGCGATCACGTTAAGTGAAACATTATTAATGACGTTAAGTTTATTTACTCGTGAGTATACGTATATATTATGTGATATTCCACTTAGTGACGGGCATCATTAAAAACACTATAATATATAATACGCGTGTAGATATAGTGCGTATATTATATTATACACTTGCTATCTCTTCGCGGCGACACTGCAGCGTCTCCATCTACTCGGTGTAAACGCACACACACGCACACACGCACACGCACACGCACACTCACACTGCTGAACGCGTAATTATGCATATAAGAAGGACATTATACAACGTTTCTAGAAACTGTACGACGTGTCTTACTGAATGGGCACAAACTGTTTGTGGTTTTCTCGCAAGCGCATTTAAAATGCATCGGTGACCGATGATAATTTATCCGCAGTCCTGACGCGTGGCCGCCGCGTTCACCATACGTATGGTTTGAACGTTGAAAAATAAACCGAGATAGAAAAAACTTGTTTGATAATAAGTACAGCTATGGTATAAATATTATAGGCACACACCTATATCGCTCCACGCCGCGTATACGACATACTAATAATATTTGAAAAAGAATAAAAATTAAAAATATAACGTCCCTGCGGGCTCGCGCTCTAAGTGTTTTACGGTAATATACGGCGCACGCCGTGTACCTACATAATAATAAACGCGCGAGCGGAATAAATTAATGTTCAGGCCGTCCAGGGATAACCGTGTGTACGTATAGCTGCGGATTTTTAATATCAAACATTCGCAGCTTTCCCGGCGCGTTTGAAGTGCCCGGACGTGAACCCCGCGTGTGCGACCTGCAGAGGTGTTAACGACACCTGAAGTGGAAGATTATTAAACGAAACTTATGAATATTACTGTTGTGTAATACCACAGCAGCTTAATCGCATTGTTAAAACTCACGATGTTTTTTTTTTTTTTTAACGGTCTCGTTAAAATATTTTATTAATAATTATATTATTATTGTACGAGATTGTTTTTTTAGTACCAGTACGTGATAATTTGAACGTAATAATAGTTTTTATAGGCAAGATAATAACATCTACGTGTCTGTGGAGTACCTATTATACGATATATGTGTTATGTGTGCCATGCACTTACACATAAAACACACACAAATGCATTCTAAATGTTTAATGCTATAATATTATAATTACGTGAAGCTAATAGGATCTGATTTGGCGACGTAATGGAATTTACACCGTTATGCGGTGCTGATTTCAATGCAAATCGCATTTTTCCTGATGTCCTAAAAATTTATTCTTTAAATAAATAAATAAATAAATATGCTTTCCAAGCACAAAGTTCGTTTCATATGTCAAGGAATTACAAAAATGAAACTAAATTTTTTTTTTGCATTTTTAGAACTTTTTTAATTTAAAACATTTTTCGACATTTTTAGAGCATTGTTTCTTATATTTAAAATATTTTAAAATGTTTTCAGAAAATTTACGAGTAAGTCCTTATGATGTCTGTTTTTTTTGTGACTGTGTACACGATTTCGACCAGAAAGATTGCTCCGATGTATTCAGACCGGGTAATTGTCTGAAAGGAAATTTCGTCTAGTTGATAGCGACTGTGAAGAGGTCATTTTTTGAATTTATCAACAGTTTTCCGATGAACTGAGAAAAACAGAGCGAATAAGTGCGAAAAACTTCAACCGAAATCGAGAGTCGAACCCTTCACCGTGTATACAATTTTCATCACGCACTATCCACTTGTTTATTTTTCATGGATACAAGATATTTGGTTGCTATTCCAAAAATATTATTCGTACCGACCCGAAACATAAATATACTATCGATGTAAGCATTTAATAGAAATCTTATAATTTTCGAAACCTATTTTGATTACTTGGTACTGCTTGAACTTAACACCATGATTCCTATCAACGTCTACGCAGGCGGTAACCAACCTCTTGCCCAATACGATACGGCTCGACGGGGGATAGCCAGAGGAGCGTGATTCCGGAAGCACAGACCACGTGTCCAGGCCCGATAATCCATATTGATGTACCGAAATGGTACCGGATAATAAATAAAAATGAATAATCCATAATTGGTGCGAGAGCCGAAGATGGGCTCGATGTAACCCGTTGTTGGCAAGTTTGGCTGGAGTCTGTATACAACTACATATAACTATAGTTGAAAAATCAACCAGTTTTTTTCACAATATTTTATCAACATTTAGAACCCTAACATTTTAACCTATCTTACTGAGTAATTTGGTTCTACTACTATATCATCTATTTTTAGAATTTAAAGCTGATGCCCCGACTTTTTTCACTGAAAATCGTTTTCTCGAGAGCAATGGTACGTGGGTTTCAAGTTTAAAAGACAAGCACAGCAATAAACCTATCCCTGTATCTCGCCTTACCGTGGAGTATGAAACACAAAGTAAAAGTATTGAAACACAAAGTAGAAATATGATGAATATACCTATTTCAATTATAAAGTAATTTATTGGAAATCATTTACAGGATAGAAAGAAGAAGAAGAATGATCTTTAATCATTAATAATTTAAATCATAAAAAGATATATATTTTTTAAAATATTTTGGGCATTTTTTAAGGCATTTTCTTAACTCTTTTTTTACTGGTGGGTCAAATTTTATATATAACGCAATTTTCTTGTTTTTTAAAGCATTTAAATCCGCACCCTATAATATCATAACATAATAATATTCTCCAAACTTCTATTACATTATATACCTACGGCCGCGGCGATGACATCTCTATATATTAAACCATATGGCTTTCTCGATCACGTCTTATTACAGTATAGCGGGGGAGAGGGAGACCAATGATCGTATAATATAGGTCATATTATCTTTGTCGATTTAATTGAGAATTTTTGAAAATGGGTTCGATATTTTGCCACACAACTTAAAAGTAACTCCGGCGGCGCCCACTCGCACATACCTATGCAGGGCGACGCACTTAATCAACAAACGTGATTCTTCGAAATGTGTATAATGTATAAAATGTTAATATTGTTGTTCTCTAATATGATAATATCGAATATATTTGGCGCGCGTACCTTCAAATGATTTTTTTTTTTAATCTCATACCATTCATGAATACGTGTAATAAAACAGTCCGCCTTACTAATCGTACCGACTTACTTGTATTCGGTTCTAATGGCGCATCGATTGTGATCAACAGTTCAAAATTACCAACGAACGAAAACATTCGATACACAAATGTACAGTTATCTTCACGCGTCGAAAAAAAAACGAAACGCACCAATTTATTAAAACCTTTAAAGCATACCCATGGCAAAAATATGCGTGCGAGGTGTATGTTATGCTACGATATGGGTACGCGAATATGAAATTCGAATTAATTTCGATTTTCGAAACGGCCATATGCAGTATAGTGGTACTATACATTCCTTGACAACATTGTTGCCGAGTGAAAATGATTAAAGTATGGATTTGATTCATATACGGCTATCATACACGCACTATCATCTGAATAACAGAAAAAAAATAAAATAAAACTGCGTACATAATATTATTGTAGCGGCTAAATACGTTTTAGACAAGACAAAAATGTTATTCCAAAACCGTAGGGTGTGCCTTCATATAAATATTATAGTTAAACCGAAAAACGGGTGCATTACATTTGAATTTAAACATATTATACATATTGTCGTGGCGTCGACTGTGCCGGGGTCTACAGCGTAGAATTCCAACTGGGAAATTTTCGAGATGAACAATGGATATGTCGAACGGCATACGTTTTGTCGGCACGTGCAGGTTATAATAACGTATTTTTTCGGACGAGAAAAACGGCGGTATTGTGTTTTACTTTTTGCGCCGTAACCGAACGCCGTGCGCACACGTGGATCGCTGTTTCATCTAAGAAAACAATACGACGGTCCGTCGTCGGGGGTAGCTATATACACTGCAGCTTTGTACTGGCCCAACCGTGTCGATCGTCTGTGCCTGTAACACTTGCGGCGCCGCGGTGGAAAACAATTATTTTTATTTACCTCGTTTACGTTTTACGCAGTCCGCTCGTCTATAATACGATGTACATCAGTACATGTATACGTAGATGGTGGGAGTGAGCTGTATAAGTGCATATAATGTATACGCCGTACACGTGCTACACATCGCTGTACACCTATTGACGCGATTACATCACAGCCGAGTTCACACGGGGCGAGGGAACGCGTGGGTGTACTAATGATTATCACGAGGTTGTAGCGCGGATAGAAAACGATTATTATTTTCCCGCGCGGTTTCGGAACAAAAACGCGCTTTGACGTCGTCGCACGCCAGTGGCGGGGTGACCGAGGCCCGCGGTCGCTTCCACGCCCGACAAGTCGAAATCGCCATGTGGTGTAGCTGTACTAAACGGCGGCGTCGTATTGAGTTGTACCTGTCACTTTTCATTAGCACTGTTATATTCTCCTATTGTATCAACGTCGAAAACGGTATTGATTTATTCATACAACGTACCCTGCACACGCGATCTGTTTACTTCCCGATGCGCGGTTTGTTCATAAACACTTTTGCATGCGCATGTGCGGTATACGGTGAAACGTCACCGGTTTCAACCCCGTAGCGTGTTGACCACCCTGCGTTTTTCAACGAAATCGCTCGGATAAAAAAATGATCGGCTCCAGACGATTTGTAGATCCTACCACTGGAGTATGAATAGGTTTCTCGGAGATGATGTGGAAGTGTTACGTTGTCGGTCGTTCAAATAGTTTTTGTAACATTCTCTTTGTAATTATTTCCCGACAGGGTGTTGGTTAAATAAATAATGTTTTTCCAATTGTAATCTTAAAACTCAAGGGTGTTTATGCGTAGTATGTTTTTATCAAAACTAATATAACTTTTTGGTATATCAAAATAGTACAGGAACCTCTCTAATTTCGCGTTTAAGACTTGAAATCGTAATCATTACTTGGGTTATACAACTATTTTATTTCGTGAAACTGCTGGGTTAAAATAGTTTAAGGGAAAAATATTCAATAAAACTCTATGTATACTCTAAGCTTTAACCCTGAAGTTTTCGCAAGTATGATTATTGATCTTTCCGTTCAAATGTATACAAATAATTAGTTCTTTTAATAATTAATTTTTTTAAATAGTTCAAATTATGTCCTACGCTAGTAAGATGTTTTTATGGCACCCATCGATATCTTGTGCTAGAAGTGAAGCAACGAAGGACAAAAACTCAAAGTATTTCTTGTCCGTCAAAATTGGTGAATTTCGTTTCGAGCATAGCTGAAAATTATATTATACATGAAAATAAAAATGAAACTACAAGTCGCTATATTTATACTGAATACGTTTTACTAATTTATTTGGTTTGCTACGTTGTTATGTGAACGTTAACCGTTAAATGTGTCTATTATGATATTATATATACATGTGTCATGTATGCTACGCGTTAGGTTGCGTTTTGTAATAAAATATCGTACACCCAGCAAAAGTCGTGTGCATTTTGTCTAATTTATGGAAGTTACAACAATGCTAATGTTAAAACACTCACGCGAATAAATGTATATATATTTTTATATATATATATATATATATATATATATATATATATAATATATATATATATATGCATTATACGAGTACGCAACAGATAAGAATCGTAGACATTTCGCTTGACTAGCCGTAGGAGGGGAGGGGAAGGATAAGAAATGAAGAAGAAAAAATCACAAATATAGGTGCGTATGGGAAAAATTTGATACGCCTATTATGAAACCATAATAATATAACATTATAATAACACCGCTATATTTACAGCGGTGCCAGCGCGCCGAGTTTACACACGTATACGCGTACGTAGTGTTTCCAATTATCGCGTAGAAAAAATAACTATACGAAATGAAAAAAACAACTCGTGTTATTTTCTGCTCGATGCGACGGGGGGAAAAAACGAAGAGTGACAGAGAGGTAGTGAGTGGAAGTGAGAGAGATTGAGAGAGAGAGAGAGAGAGAGAGAGGGAGGGAGAGAAAGAGAGAGAGAAAAGCACATTCGAAGAAACGAGCAGCGCACTGAACGATATAAATACTATATATACTATTATGTATATTAGTTTAATATAGTGCGTATTATAAAACTATCACATATACACACAAACATGTACACTGTACAGGCGAGTCTCGACATATATTTATGTACGTCGGTCACGTATACAGGATGGGGCAGAAAGTTCCAACACTTTTAACAGATATACGAATTAGGTTCGTTAACCCATCGGTGCGAGTAGACACTTATTCAAAATCGATTTTTGTAAATAAAATAATATGGATAATTGTCCAACACAACAATGTAATAATAACCAAACAGCCGAAACGTGTAATGAGATTTCAACCAGCAATTTAATACTGGCTTTACACGGGAAACCATTGTACGTAATTAAAAAGGGTCTTATGTAGTGCTAATGTAGTATTGCGGTCGTTGGTTCAAAATAAGATGTTAGTATGCAAAAACCACCACCCCTACAGGCACCGCCCACCGATAGCATCGATACACGGTTCAAGTACATCTCGTGTACTATGTTACATTATTCTTGTCATCGCAGTCACGCTCTATTGTTTCGCAGTTCGAAATAGTAAAAGCGGTGTTTGGTATGAAGGGTTACACTCGAAATACTGTTCAAGCAGTAAGGGAGTTTATGTAATACGCACGGAGTGACTTGATCGTTACGCGTGCTGCCCCATGCTGTATACCAAGGGTCGGCAATTAATTATTTCCATGGCCGGTCCAGATAATTTGAAAAAAAAATGTTCGGGGGGGCCATAAAAAATTTAATACAATAATAATAATTTCACAATTGTATTGTTAAAAGTTTAATGAGAAAAATGACAATTTTTGTCTTGAGCCTGTTTTTTTAAAATTTGCTACTCTTGGTGAAGAACTAATGTGTTTTCAAGGCGGACAGCAGTTAATGTTAAACGATATTTAAAAACGTCATTTTGGAGAATGATAAAATTGAAAAATATTTTCGGCGGTCCGGTTATTTCCGCTCCACGGGCCGGACTTGGCCCGCGGGCCGCCTATTGCCGACCCCTGCAGTGTATACTGCGCGCCGTTACGCCGCGCGTCGTATGTGTAATAATAATGTTATGATATTATTATTAATATAGCATGCGTGCGCGCGTGTGCGTGCGTTTGTGCGTGGGCGTGTGCGCGCGCCTCTGTGCGTGTGCGAGCGTGTGCGTGCTTGTGCGAGCGTGCGCGCGTGCGTCCCGTCTGGAATAAAAATCGGATCTCACGACACGAATCTAGGAAGTCTTACGCCGCGCGCAAGTGAACCGCGTATTCCACTAAAAATAAACCGGCGGGCGGCGCGTGCGTGCGTGCTTCTACGCACTCCGTTGACCCGGCGGCCGAGTGTAAGCCGTCGTCGACGTACACACGTTGCACAAACGCACGCGCGCACGCACGCACGCGAGCGTCTACGCGCGTGCGTGTACAGGGCGGTCCAGATGGTCGCCGTCCGCGGGAAACGGCGGCGCCGAGTCCCGGTACGGTGCATGGCGGTCCGGGGCTCGGGAGTTGGTCGAGGTGAAAATGCAAACAACGGCGTACGCGCGAAAAAATTGTGAAACGTTTATGAAAAGGAACGCGTCACGCAGGCACGTACACAGGGGGGGGGGGTGTTTTGGGTGTTCAAACACCCCCCCCCACCCGAAATGTTTGGTTGTTTTCTTGTTAAATTTTGATGTTAATTGTTTTATTATATTATACTATAATAGACAGGTATAATATTACATTGTGTTTGTGAAACACCGGCGAAAGCAAAATGAACATTTGACACCAACGAATTCTTACTTTAATATTATTGAAAAAAAAATAAAACAGAATTTAGAAATAAAATAATATTATACTTATTGTGTAATGACATGGGTACGAAATAATACTAAAATGTACATAGACTCGGGAAAGACCTAAACTATACTTGAAACAATTACTGCGGATAAGGGTATTATAAATATTATCGTCTTTCTTGTTTTTTGTTATCGACGTTATCGTAAATGTTTTTATTTTGTATCTGAACGAGGCCGCGATGAGTTGACAATATACTATTTTATGTCTCAACTCTCAAGTTGTTGTATTATTATAATAATATACTAAATTACTAATAGATAATACATTATCTCTAGGGCTCGGAAATTAATGTTCTTAAAAAGTACTTTAATAAACAATATTTACAGTACACTGGTTTTTGAAAAATCGAATTAATTTTTAATCAATATCAAAAAAAGTACTTTAACTAGTACAAAAATGCTTTAAAAATATGCACTTTTATTTTACTTTTTTACACAAAATGTTCATTCGGACAAATATGCAAAGAAATATGCTCTAAAATCTAAAAATCAAGAATTATTTAAAAATATGCATTATAAACTTATTATAGAAGTTAATTGTGAAGATAATTCTTAACATCTTAACATAATGGCTGAAACTTCACGAAAATTAGATTTAGTTCTGTGATTTTTTTAATACAATATATATTGATATTTAAAAAAAAAGTAATTTAAGTATATCATAAGATATTCATAATAAAATTTCATTTGTTTATTGAAAAATAGTCCTGATTTTCAAAAACTCCCCCCAAAACTTTTTTTCTGCGTACGTCCCTGGCGTCACGGGACGCGGGGCATTTAAATATGCTCGAAAACAAAACACGGACCGAACAAATATTTGATTTATCAAATGTCAACCGTTATATGTCAACTCGATTACGTTGTCGTCAAGTTAATTACACTGACCGCAACGATCACAGTACGTTCAAATAATAATGTTGAGTCTTATACGTTCAGTATTATTTAAATTGCATAGGTTAAGAATGAAAAAAAGGAATCGATTTTTTTAAGAGAATATTAACCATGCACACTACGCGTGTGAAAACCAAGAAATATGCACCTTTCCCCTAAAATTGACAAAATGTGCGAAAAATGCATTTCGATTTTTAAACTCACCACTGTGTACCTCGGATTTCTTTATCTACTATTAATCGAGAGCAAATAGAACAATATCCAACACATACAACTTCCGAGCCTTAAATTTATGATAACACGGCGGTCAGTGAGTAAATGTTGGACAGCGAATATTTTTAGAAATATTCGATACGTTTTTGAAAAATACAATCCGTAAGTTATTATATTTCATAGCGTTTCATCGGTTAGAATATATTGTATATTACAATTTTAATGAACAATGTCTGCGTTCGTCGCTGGCCTACGTTTATTTCAAATGTAGACTGTAGAGTGCAGTAGGAAAAGTCCAAAGTCTCGGGCTCTGGGAAGGACACTCCGGCGAAGGGCGCTCGTGATAGAAAAAGAAAAAAAAAATCGCGGAACGGAAGAACGCGCGGCGTAAATGTCTCGCAGCGCTTTCTTCTTCACCACTCGGCACACACGAGCGTCGTTGTGCGTGAACGTTATTTATCTATATTATTTTTAATACGGAATATCGGCTTCGGCGGCGCATCTCAGTCGATTCTATTTTTTTTTTTTTTTTTTATTCAAATTTCGTATCCAGTGTACCAGAAACCAGTATAATAGAGTATAATATTATATAGCATGCAGCCGCCGCGGTCGGACCTCTCGACGTATAATATACGTGTATAACGTATAATGTATTATAATAAATAAACGCGTGCGCGCATATTATTACTATTATAAACGGCAATATGCATATATATTATATATATCGTAATTGCGCCGTGTCGAAATAACAACACATTATTTAGAAGGAGGTATCTCGCATATTATACACGTATATACGTGTATAGGTGCGCCCGGCCCGGTATTATAATATTATTTAGTGTGCGTGTGCGTGTGCGCGCGTGTGTGTGTGTACGTAAGTGCAACGAGTACACATAATAACATACGGATACCAACGCTTAGCACCTTCTTCTCTCGCGCACTGTCGTACCTACTTACCTACCTACCTATATATAGTAGGTACTTCTCGTGCCGTCGTGACACCCAAACTATATACGCGCGCGCGCGCACGCGTTATAATACGCTAACACGCAGATTATAGCGCACCGGAGGTCACCGCGGACTTACGTAAGTCTCGAAAAACGATAATTCTATAACAACGGAGTCACTTTGTTTTTATTTTTTCCCCGTACGGTCGTATTTCGTAATCCACTCCCGGCACGCACGCGGCTGCATCGTATTTGTAATACGTCTACGCGGTCGATCGGTTAACGATAAAGTCGCTTCTCCCTACGAGCCGCACACCCGCGAAGAATTTGTGATAACGCCGCGGATACGGTGTGACCTGCGGCACGAGAAATGTAAAAGACATGACGTGTATGAATCATCTTACGCGTAGAACGTATTGTACCTGCGGAAAGTGCATTCGGACCGCGTGTGAAATGTGAATTATAACGCCGAAAACGAGTTAAATAGACTAGGGGGGGGGAAATACGTAAAACAGCGACTCTATGATAGAATAGTAACATTGTGTACGTTCAATTAGATAAACATTACGAGCTATACATGTAGTATACGTTTCTCCCGATCGTGTTGGGTTTCGCGGCAGAACGGATATAGTAGGTATAGTAGGTGCACTGTAGTTGTACTGTTATTCCGTTATTCAGCCGTATAAAGTGTATAATATAATATTATGTATAGTATGATGTATTGTAGGCACTATTAAAAGACATAAATCCACGCGAGTGCCATAAAGCGTAATGAAAAAGGGGAACATCGAAGGAGAAAGCCATAAATGTTAAATAAATGCAAAACGTAAAAGTTTCAAATTCGAAATCGATTTACGATTCCTATTTGTCGGGTCTGTATTTACGGTAAGAGATATTATATATCTTTCGCGGTAACGCTGCGACGAACGGGATGGGGGCGGAAGGGTGGTTGGGGCGAGGAATCCCGAGCTTTGCTACAAACGCACGTCCCCACGTATGGATACACCGTGTATAATATCAGTACTTCCGAACGCTGTAAATTATAATTTACAAAACGGCCGTAAACCACCGTGTGGCAGCAGAAGATTATTAGCTCGTCGTGTGCAGCGTGTGGGTGCGCCGAATGATACGTGATTTTAATACCGTCCATAGTCTCGCGCGAATACGTACGATATTATTCTCGCGGGAATCGACCTATTATTACATATTATGGTGCTCAACAGAAACCCGAAAAATCGTTGAAGAACCGTCCGACGTCTATCGCCCCTTGACGACTGCGAGTTGGTTCTTAAGAGCCCAACTTGTTCCCGGATCGGTCTATAGTAGATATTTATGGTAAATTGATGCGTGTACACAAAAATACGAGAGTGCTAGTTGAAATGTGATAAAGACAGTGTCTCGAGTTGATGTGATTTGATGTAGTGCTTATCCGAATGTGCGTTGTACGTATGGCGTTGACAAAATAATGTGAATAAGACGTGTGAACGTATAGAGGGCATTTTCATCGAAGTGGTTCTCCGTCAGCCGAGAGGTCAAAATATACACACCCGTACTGCATGCTACTACCCGGAGGATACGGATTGGACGTCCTGCGGTTAAAAACGATGCGTGTACAAAAGCGTAAGCGAAAGAAAATAAAATATCTGATCGCACCGGTTCGGACATTATCGGTGGGCTTTGTCAAGCACCAGCGCTATGAATTGAACTAACCGTACAACAATAACATTTGCACGCCACCATGCACTTATACCTCAAAAAACGTGCATTGAATTATGCCACGGTCATCCAAACACTTGTGCACAACGGCGGCAGGATCGAGCTGACATTGTAGTTCCCGCGTTCGGTAAGAATCCGCTGCATATGGACTATGGTATATGCTATATGCACCGCTGCATATGGTATATGCTATATGCACCGCTGCATTCGGGACCATGTACAATTTAAACTTGCACTGCAGTTGGTACATAAAACCTATATAGTGACCCGACTAGTTCGGCTCGGAATAGGAAACAGGTGGGTACGCGCGACGGCGGCCGCGGGCGGCGATAATTTTTTCGATTACCGTCGGTAATATAGGTATTAGGTAGGTACGAGGTACTTATACGTATATACATTATACGCCTATTACCTATTTACCCACCTACCAGCAGTTCGGTGGAAAACATTTACACCAGCACCAAACGCCGTGAAGAAAATAATAAAATTAAACGTGATATAATAATATTTTGTACCGCGTTTATTCCCGTTCCACCGCGGACCGATCGTTCCTCCGACGTATTTTATTGAAATCATTACATGTATTTAACAGTATAACCTCTTTCCCGTCGGGCACTTTGGGCACGTGCCCAGGACCCCTAGCTCCTGCCAGATCACCAACCGATAATCGATATTAACTATCGATTATAAATAAACTTTTTTCGAAAAAAATTAAAGGATAATATTGCTAGTAGTAATAATTTTAGTTAGAATTTGCAAAAACCTATTACGAATACGTGAATGAGGCGGAGTTGGAAATGGACGGTCTGCATTTAAAAGAATACTCGGAACATGTTTATAGTGAAAATGAAGAAACTGATAGTATGTTAGGTATATATCATCTTTTGATTGAAAACAACATTGAAGACACATTTCCAAATGTAGAAATGCATTAAGAATATTTTTAAGCATGATGGTAACTAACTGCAGCGGAGAACTCACTTTTTCCGAATTGAAAAGAATTACAAATGAATCAAGAAGTGCAATGTTACGAGGAAGATTGAACAGTTTGCCGTCGATGTGAATAGCGTGCGATATGCTCAAAGACATGAACCTCAAAGAAGCAATAAACGGTTATGCCCATCCTAAATCTAGAAGGGTATCTCGTCGACAAAGAAGTGGTCCAAGTCGTTGGGCACCCATTATACCACTGCCCAGGGCCTCAAAAAGGTTAAGGACGGCCCTGCGTGTATGATATGTACGCACACGCACACGCGGTGCACGTCGGATGCCTGTGAGTTATAACTTATGGCATTGCATAATATTACGCGTTGTATTCCGGTGTACCGTATGCACCGTGTGGGCAGGTTTCGCGCGATCGAGGACGAACCGCGTCGGTGTATTTACAGTATTGTATAATAATGGGACGCGCGACGACCTACATACATGTAACGCGAGATGCACGCGATAAAATCACAGACCCCTTCCCATCCCCTCTACCGGTTTACACGCTATTATCATTAAGCGTACACAAAAATATTCCCTTAAATACTTCGCGTACTACACGACCGTGCAACATATAGGTACTATACGTGTTACATTCAAGACGTGTACGTAATTCAATTGTTTATATAAATAAGAATATATAATATATATTACGCATAATGTACATATGTTACGTGGTCGTGCTTTGTACATCAGGCCCGTCGCAAGGGTACAAGCAACTCATGCGCTGCTTTAGGGGCGGCATAAAATGTTAAAGAAATTGAAAATTAATTGGTATCGTATGTCTCGTTACGACTGCAAATAATCACTATTCACAGTGTATATGAAAAATAAGAAAGATCCTGGTTGGTTTAAGCGAAAAAAAAATGTCACCGTGTAATGTATATTGTTTTTGCTGTAGAATGTTTAGTTCCAAACGTTTCGATTCAGGAGCGGTCTCTGAATTTGGTCACAACGATTGGAGAAATTTGTCAGGTCATTTTAAAATACTCGCAAAATCAACAACACATATTCTTCATTTTACAAGTTGGCTAGTAATGATTGTAAGATTTAAATTAAATCAAACGATTCTCATAATCAACGCATAATAGAATCTGCAATAAAATATTGAAGGTCTGATTTATTTAGGTTATGTGCTTTATACGTATTACGTTGCATAGCTGCACAAAATCTTTCAATTCGTGGGACATTATCTACAACACAGTCTCCACGTAATGGCATGTTTTTTAAAATTATTAATTTTTTTTCGTTATTTGATAATGTTTTAAAAGATCACGTAGAAAGGATTAAAAATGAACACCTTCATGAACATTACTTAGGGCCTCAAATTTAGAATGAATTAACTAATTTATTGAGTAAACGTTGTTTTTCTAAATTTGATTTGTATTAAAATAAGCTTTATGGCGTATAAAGTGTAACCCTATATTATTTTCTTTTTAAAGTTGTATACATGTTTATGGTTTTCTCAATTCTAGTTTATTAACAAAAATTTTGTAATTCCATGATCCTGTACCTGTTTAATTAAATATCTCTAGTGCGGCATTACAATTTTCGCTTTAGAGCGGAAAATATCTTACGACGGGCCTGTAATTGTACTCGTGTGTGCAGGCGGACGTAGTGGTTTTGTATTTAACGGAATCAATGCCTAACGCGTTTCATCGTCATTTGAACCTGTAATATTTAAATGCACACGATGCACACACACACACACTCACACACGCGCGTACGAATGAATATATTAAACGCTATAGTTGTTCGTGTAATATGTAATATACGTTTTGGATCAGAAATGTTATAGCGTTTAGAGATGAGTGTACCGTTATTTCGTATAAGTGATGCGGTGCACCTATACAAACACACACACACACACACACACACACACACATACTTTGATCGTTTAGAACGCGGCGGGCGGAGAGGAGAGGTCGGCTCGACGAATTAAAATAAAATAAAAAAAATCTACTGCTCCACCGACATCGTTATAATATTACACACCCGTGACATCCCGACTACCCGTTAAACGACCTACGCACGCACGAGCGTGATTGCGCGCACCGGTATTAATATTATAAATACGTATTTACTCGATCCCGCGTAGGTACCGGCCGAAACCGGAGCGATCACTCTTCGGGCTTGTTATTGTTGTACACGTATAAACGGTTCGTAGTGCCACTGCCGCGGCGCGTACGATTATTTACACGTAGATGTGGGAATATCGTTTTTTTCATTTCATTTTCTTAAAACACGCATTGTTTTTTATTCAGTTTTCTAAAAATGCTTCGGCGGCCGACGCTGTCCAGTTCCCACGGCCACGGAACACCATTATCCTCCAGCGGCAACCGGTACAGCGAACACGGTGTACAAGAAGTACAGCTTCGGGAACAAAAACCGTTTTCGATTTGCGAATGACAACGGTTTCGACTCATCCCCTGTTACGAGTAAACAAAGAATCACAAATTACCCATGCAGGTTCATCGAAAGCAAGTTTACGACAAACATCTGGTGTGTCGGTAAAGGTGATTGGATCGAAGATCGAAATTAGCTACTCATCACGTCGGCATTAACAACAATATACGTACGTGATATACGGCAATGGTATGCAATCTATGGAGGGCGGCGTATTAAAAAGATGCATAATATCGCGGTATACTATTGTAATATGTATGATGTATCGACAATCGATAAAATGCGTAAAAATAGAGCTAAACGAACGTACGTTATTACTCATATAGTATTGCGTTCCGTAAATAATTCAATAGAAATGAAATTAAACTTAAAAACAAATTGTCATACTTTACGGTTGAAATACCATAATTAAATGGCTAACATCGAACATTAATTATTAAGTACGTACTGCGGTTCAACAGAATTCGTTTAATAATTCGTAGAGGTCGGTAAACCATGTTAGCTCGAGCATTTCTATCGATCCCACCACGTACCTATAGGTCGTTGATTGATAAATATTTCAAAATGTTGCGCAAAGCGTAATTATTTTTCTCGTACCCACAATCGTAAATGATAGCGATAGCCGGTGTTTACTGGCGGCAAATAATCATAAGCGGTTGCACGAACACGGCGGACGCGAAGTGGATATGTAACATAGATTTACATTTTATTAGATTTTGAAGTCACAAGAACAAGCCATGGTCGTTTTTATCAAATCACAGAAAATACCCACGGAAAATGCTGCAAACTCCGCGCGTGGCCGAACAAGATTTTCTCTGGGAATATTTTTCAATTTACTTATCGTGGACCGAGTCGGTAGACTTATAGCAGTTATTGCGAAAAGAAAAATAGAAATATTGAAACAGGTACCTTTTCATTTCGTCCGTCACATATGTTACGTAGCTTCGTGTACAGTTGCACGACCGTTTAAATAATATGATCATCGGTAAACAAAAACAATTTTAGTTAAACCGCTTACGCTCTTACGTTTACAATACCTACTGCGTAATATGTTATGTGATGGAAGGGCCAAAAAATAACTTGAAAACATTGGAAAAATGCACTAAACACATAGCGAAAAATAAGCTGTACATTTTTATTTTATTAAATGTATTATTTCATTGGGTTACAGGGCTACCCAATTTATAATTTACAAAAAAAAAAAAACACAAACAATTTATTACAGCGAAAGAAAAAACTGAAATTGGGAAAAAATTGACTTCATGGTATTATTAAATTAGACATCAATAAGACAAATAAATATATAATCTTTATGCAACAATATAAATTATAATGTAAACTTTAATGTACGTTAATATTTCTAATACTCATAATACTCGTATTATAAAACTGTCGAGAACTCGTAAAAAATACGTAATTTACATTGAATACCGATAAATGATAAATGCCGTAATATTGCTGAAGTCCTCTCGCAAGTGGACGGCTCAGTGGAAAGTTTCAGCACGACTGAAAACGGAATTAAAAATGACCGCACGTGTTTAGACCAGTACGCGGGTGAGCGCTAAGCATTTTGTCGTTAAACAGCCAGAGGAACATTTCCATTTCGCCCGCGCAATATGTTTTATTGTTCTTCTGATACTCACCACCGCGACCGACGGACAACAATGGAATAGTTCTAGAATAGTTCTCGTCTCGACGATTGTTCTGTTTATTATTATTATTATTTTTTTTCCCTTCTGGTTACAGCACGCGAGGTTCTGCGTGTAATACGCCACGTCCGCGTACAATAATTTACCTCGCAGCGATCGGTTTGAACAGCATAATACAAAACTGACTAAATAATTCTCCCCTTTGCACATTCCATAATACTGAAAGTCCTTGCGACTTCACACACCTGGTTTTCGAGTGTCCCTCATTGGGGCTGGAGCGTGCCAGTCTCAAAAGGGAGATCGAGGCACGGGGCACTTCCTCGATACCCACTCCCTCCTAAATTCAAGGGTGGAGGGGGTGATTATTAAAACTATTAATTTTATCCTGGAGACTGGATTGTCTATATAATTGTATAATCAATCTCTAATTGTTTTTTTTTTTTTTTATTATTATTAATTAATCCTTAATTGTCTTCTTATATTTTTGTATATATTAATCACCAATAGTAATATCTGTATATATGTATCTTATTAATCTAATGGTCGAGCTAAATAGTATTACTAAAGGCTAAATAAAGAAAAAAAAAAAAAAATACAAAACTGAAATGGCGACTGGCGTCCGAGACGAAAAATATGCACGACGACGACATGTGTGTTGGGGTGGTTAGGCGCGGGGACTGTGTGTATATAATATAGTTATCGTATGTTATGAGCACTGTTGGACGCGACGCTGCGGGAATGTTATATTGCGATGTGAGCGTGCGTCGTCGGGAGAGCCGTTTTTAGGTATACGGCATGTGCAGCATGAAGATTAAATAGGGGAACACGAGGGATGTGGTGCACATACGTTATGTTTATGTAATTAGTATGGATGGCGTGCACGGAGAGGGTTTCCGAGCGGTAAGACTCCGAGTGAGTAATGTTCGGCTTATGAATTATACGTGGTTGTGAGATAAGGATAAACTACGTGTGTTTTTCCGGGATGGGCCTAAATCGTTACGACGGAGAAAATAATAGGTTTTCATTTTCGCGTTTCCGGAAAATCGACGATTGTCGTCTCGTTCGACTCTAATTCGAAAGTAGCCTTGAGATCGTTTTAATAAGAAAAAAATGTAAATCGTGTTCGAACTAACCACGGCGTTGCACAATATTATATGCATTACAACCCGGGAGATAACTGTAGCGTAAGCCGAGTTTTAGGGCCTACGTATTTCACATACGTTGTAGGGGTACCTATAGAAGTATATTGGTTCGATTTAAATTAGGGGACAACACTCTAGGATTAACACTGAACGGTATGACTACTCAAATGGTGGGAGGGGAAATTGGGATTGGTAAGCAGGAGGATGTACCACTTGTGCAGTTTCGGTATTAGTCAGTTCGTAATAAAAGTTCATAATACATAATAGTTATACATATTATGTGCAGTTCATGGACGAGTAGAGTGGACTCAGTCGAATGGTTAACCGTATGTAATATATAATTGTACCATGCGGTATTTCATTTTTCGGATATATCGACATCCGGAAAAGGACATACATAATATTATTATTATTATATCAACCCATGAAATTTTCGACCGAACCCTATAGTTGCATACGAATAAAAAAAAATCGATTACTTTTCGTGTATATTATACACAGGACCGGGTCTGGGGGGGGGGAGAGACGGGGATTTATCACCCGGATGGTTGGTACTCACGTTATTGTGCGAGTGCGCTTGATTTTTCGTAAAAAAAAAAATACTAATTCATCCCATCAAACCATCCATGGCCTTTTTCATTTCGGCGTAAAGTTGATTATTTGCTCATCACAGTTTCGATGACATCATATTAGCCAACAATCGTGATATTCATCGGTTCGATCCGATTCACGCGCGATTCGTAGCACGAGACGAAACTGACGAAACTGCAGCTTTATGCAGCTGCTCCACAAGTTCATCGAAAAGTCAAACGAAATGGTTCATAAATGTAATGATATCATTCAAATGCGAAACCGAGTAAATAGTTTTTAAGCCGTTTTCTTCATTTGGCATGAGCGTAAAAAAATCAAACGTAACGGTCATTTGTAAATAATGTTACCCATTCATTATTCATTACCTAGCTAATAGTATTATATTTTCAGTAATGTTTAGTGTTACTCACGTGGTTAAAAGCACCGCTGGCAGGAGGTTTTGCGGGGCCTTATCAATTTTAAATTTTTTTTTTTGGAAGACCTTAACATATAATATTTTCTATTTTACATCAATTACGTACAAACATTTTTTTCTAAGCATACAATGAAACATACGTTCTTCAAATATGTATTTATACTATATTATACTACATCATACTCGTAGATGTAATGAATTATTTTTTTTAAAAAAAACCGAACTAAAATGTTTATACTAAAAAAAAAAAACATTTTCATGTGACAGACAGCAGTTATACTTGAAAATAGAAAAATTTATACTTACAAATTTTAACAGTCTCGTGGAGGGCGTGGGGCTCCTAAAATTTCGGAGCCCTGGATAGATGCCCCTTATGCCCTACTGTTCCGCCGGCACTGGGTAAAAGTATATAAAGAAAATAAAACTGTACTGATGGAAACATAAATGTCACTTAAGCAGTGGAAGAATTTACGTACTAAATAATCGTGCATAGTATGTATAAAGTTTCACTCGCGGTAAAATTATATGGGGTGCCTCACAGGGATTAACACATATCTCCCAAGTCAATGGAGATGGTCAAATTCTGTTACTTTTATGAGCATCCTTGGGCAAAGGCAATTTTGTTGACAATAGCTTGGTAATTGGTATATACCTAATGATTGTATTATTAAAAAAGTAAAAAAATTTAAATTTATAACTGATAAGGTTTGCTGATCATGTTATTATTATTTAAAATTGTGTAAATAGTATTTTTTAATAAAATAAGTTCTGTAAAATGGCAAACTTCAAAATGTATAAAAGTTATAAAATGAAAAGTTAATTTTTTAACTTCTTTAACTATAGGTACAGTTATGTTTACCAAACTATCGTTAACAAAGTTGCCTTTGCCCGTGGGTGCTAATAAGAAAAACAGAATTTAGTTCCCTCTATTACCACGGGAGATACCGCTCTTTATAAATTCCAGTGGGACACCCTGTATATTTAGTGTTCGGCCGATTGTATTTGAACAATAATATGATACTGCGTACATTATTTACCTAATACACGAACACCAAATGTCTCAGTTTACATACGACGCAATACGCGTAATACTGTTGAAGATATTGGTGAATATTGTAGTTGTATGTGCGTAAAAATTTTGCGCGACCTATTTAGTAAGTGTTAGTAGTTTCAGCTAGGCGCCTAGGGAACATCAGAAACAGTCCGATTTTTAGCATATAAATTCGTGTCGTTAGATGAACACACTTTTTTAAGTTGAAAACACTAAGATTAAGGTGCGGCTAGTATCTCTGTAGCAAACATTTATTGAAGTTTAGTGATGGATATGAAACAATTACAATTGTTGTTTATATCAAAAGTTATTAGAAAAAATAGATTATAAATATTAGGCATAATACTATTATTACAGTTTTGTATAAATTTTAACCAATCATTATATAAATTTAAGTTTTACAAAACGTTCGAATTAGTAGGTTCAAGTAGATATGTATTAATTACAATAAATTATTTAGTTAGGAGTACAGAATATCATACATTTTATAAATACCTTATCATTTTGTTCTTTTTACAACAACATTTAAATTTTAAACTACATTATTATAATACACGTTTTTAGAAATGTCATGTCCAATCGATATTACAGAATATAATAAAAGTAAATCTTTCTTGACTAGTTCTCGGGTAGTTTGTTATAATTCTTTAATTTAGAAAACGACATTTCCGCTGTAGCTGTAGTTATACTGGTGAAGTCAAAGCCATTTGAAATACTGTTAGACAATCGGGATACCATTTTCGATAAGTTATCATAAAATGTAAATTTCAAAGCTTCCAGTATCGAACAATTTCGAGGTAATATACTACGGACAATCATCAACTATTCATGTAAATCAATACCATCGATATCACCTTTCTATTTTCGGTGTAAACCCTTACAGTTTTTGAGCAATCCTTCTCGGGTCACATCTTTTAATTTATTTAACGTGCGTATATAAACCCAAAGATACTTGCACGGTATTCATCAGAAGCAAATCTTTTTTTTTGTTTGAATAAAATAACTGCTGTATCGAACGCGTTTAAAAAATATTAATAAACGGCCGGTAATTTTTTTTTTTGCCGACAGCTCGCGGGGCTCTGCGCTACGGCACAGCTCGTACCGTCTTCGAGCCGGCCCTGTTGACGTATTCATACCTTATCTAAACTCCATAATCTTATCAAACGAAAATGTTTATTGTTTTTATGTTCGTGCGATTTCTCCGCGTCGGAGAACTCAAATTGTTTGCTTAACACACAACGGTGTATGCACGCGTATATATTTATTCACAATGTAAACGCGTATCCATATATAGGCGGTATACATACGTACGGTCTACGTCTGTGTCCACGCTTTAAACGAAACGAAATTGTAAATATTTACGCTCGAGTCGTGGCTGTGATTGCGCGCGACTTTCAACGGTTATATTATATTAGGTACGTGTATAGATCATGATGTGGCTGTATTACAGTAGCCCGTATTACCGTTGTCGACGAGCCGCATATTTCGTCCATCGTACGACGCTTCGATCCAGTGTTTCCCAACCATTTTTTTTTTCTACTCGACGCTCCTTTAGAATCTCAAAAATCCCCCCACCCCACCCTCTGTACGCGGTAAATGCGAGTTTACGACCGTCGGAAATGTCCGCAAGACAATGGGACCAAACGAACCTAATCGGCGTCGTCGATACGATTATATAAAAGCTATTATATGTTTACACTAACATTCCGCTGTTATTATCGTTGCGAGTATACAATATATTTACCTACTCAATTCTGTACATGATCATGCGTTTGGTATTTGACATTATTGTTCATTGTACGTGTTTTCATTGCAATTAGTTACGAACAACATAAATGTAAGTGATAGAGAACGATTCCCTCGCCCCTAACGATCAATTAAGTAAAACGCACCGCGGAAATGTAATAATGCCCACGGCTAGGATCCACTTAAAGTAAAAGTTAAAGTTAAAGTTGATCGTCCCGCGGCTTGCTTTAAGCAGCTCGTCGCCCATCGGCCGTGTAGCGTTAACTCGATTTTTGCTAAAATGCAATAATTAATTATGATCACGACAATAATATACGATCGCCCGCTTGAAAATCCCGTGCAACGGTGTATGACCGAGGAATTCGGAAAATGTGAACGACCGGCGGCGATTGAAAAAAAGAAAAAAAAATTGAAACGTCGGAGCCCGAGGAAAAACAAAAAACTTTTTCCCCGAACTTCCGACCACGTTCGGACGACCGCTACGAGACGCGAATTTCAAACGACGCACGACGTCGCGAAGGCACGCGTAACGCACGTATACCGAGGTTCATACTATTATTATATAATTATGCACACGAGGAACGTACAAGCCTTCACAAGAATATTTTTTACAACGTTCGTGTACACTGTTGGCCGACCCGGGAATATTTATAAATTTGTAATATTTTCGTTATGGTTAGTACGAGGACGGTGGGCATGAATGATGCGGCAAATCGAATCGGGTACATTAGAGTCAATAGAAATCGATTGATTATTATAATTACCCATATGCTGTTAAAACCATTGTTTCCGTGACTCATTTTACCTCTCTCGAGTTAACTACGACGACACGTCTGTGCGTATACGTTCAGTGTTTTCTAGTACAGTACTAGCTCGGTTGTCCGGGATCATCATTCGCCGAGTGATATTTGTTTTTGCTCGCCAAAGCCCATAGCTGTTTCGTCCGTTAAAAATGACAATTTTGAAAAATCCTTTCACACCGCGCGGTTATACGTAGTGATAATCGCAATATTTCGAGTTTAATCGGCGCGATAGTTTCGGTTGGATTACCCCGCGGCTTGGTTTTGTAAGATCTATTCGCGTTGCACACCTGTTGGAGTACAACCGCACTACGTCAAGTTTGAAGTTCGTACGTTTGGTCGTTTTATTAATACACCGATCGACGAGCGAGCGGTATTCTAATTTTGTATACATGTGTAGATCGTGTATAGCGCTGCGTCATACTGCAGCCGTATTACAGAACCGCGCGCGCGTGTGTGTGTATACCTACGCACCGAAGTATACAAGTCATATTATATAATTTAGTGCACATGCAGCGGTTTACCATACTATGGTGTACGAAAGAAACTTTCCGTCGAGTGGGCAAAACGCTGTCCGTTCTCATCCAATATTTTCAGCGACACGTTCGACCGCGTGTGAAAAATATATCCACGTCCTACGCGCCACAATAATAGCGCCGACCGAAACGATAATTTCCTCGAGCCACGCACCTAACCGTACCGTTATACTGCAGGGGTGTGTAATGCGGCCCTTACTTCAATTGCAAATTCATCGATTAATTGTATATGTTTTGAGGGGAAAAAAATGATTTTAAGAATATAAAAAGAAGGCGTATATAAAAGCAGTGTAAACTTTGAAATTTAAACCAATCGAACAGTGCATAGTACGAATGTGTTATTGTTACTGGATGCGTTATTCTTTTAAAAATTATTTTCTTATTTGAACCATAAACAAATTGTAAAAATATTTCCACTCACTATTCGCTATGGTAAAATTATAAGTAAAATGTATTTTCACGAAAATATATGTGGCCCACGACAATTTCTACTCGCATAATGTGGCCCAGTCCTTCCAAAACGTTGGGCGCTCCAAAGGTTAGTGTTATTGTCGTAATTAATTATTAATGATATACATATATAATTTTGAGGATTAAATTATGATAAATTTCAAAAATTATAGTTTGGTGTTTTTTTTTTTTTTTTGTATATTCTCTCATCGTTCACAGCGCTGCCTCTTTCACTCATTTACCACATCCTTACACACTTACAATGAGTTAGTTATATTTTTTCTACACTATAAATTCCCTATAAATAATTTATATGGCAAAACAGCGTTTGCCGGGTCAGCTAGTATAATATATATTCTTACTCTCGGTAGAATATTGTAGTGCGTAACGGCGTCTGTTTCGGTTTCACATTATTTACGGTCTGTACCCGTACTCCGCGATCGCAACAGTAACACAACGTGTACAATGCACACCACGTATGCTGCACGTCATAGCGTTATGACCGTGTACGAAGTCGTATTATTTCGTCACCTCCCCGCTTTTCACCACCGCCGCCGCTGCCGCCGCCCCCCCCCCCCCCCTCTCCTCCCGGTTCGTATGCACCGTGTCACTAATAATAAAATTTATATTTGTATAGACGTACATACCATTTAATGGTCCCCCCTGCGCGCGCCAATATACATACTCACGAATATGATACAGGGTGCGCGCACTGTACACGTCGTTTATTACACGGCGAACACGTTATAACCGCGATACGTTTCGGCCTTGAAACACCAATAACGTTTTCGCGCACGTTGTGCACAAAATAACGCGTAAGACGCGTGCAACCCACGCAGAGCCGTAGGAAGCTCTTCTGGAGCCTGAGGCAAGTTTCAGAATATGCGACCCTTCCATCAAACTATTATCTATTTGTTTTTCAAAGAAGCATGTGTATATTTATAATTTTACGAGTACTTTTACAAAAAAAAAATTATAGTATTATTAAAATAAATGAAAGAGCATTGTGCGAACAACAGCATACATTTCTATAATTTGGGTACTCAATGGTATTATGGCATTGGATTTCGATGACCGTATTGTGTGTGAATGTCCTTTTGATGAAACGTTTAATACAATCATCGGAATAGTCCAACGATTTGTGGAGCGAGAAAAAAACTTAAAAATGCTTTCAACGTTTTCAAAAAAAAAAAAAAAATGTTAATTTCTGCATTGGTCGAAGCGGAATGTACTCCTGCCAAATTCAAACTGTGGCTTGCACATGGTTTATACATTTCTTTTTTGTATTCATCCTTGAACACCGCGATAGTTTTCCGCCATACTGACATTTTCCGCGCATAGGTACTATTTAGACATTAGATGATTTTCATAGGCTGCCCGTTAATATTGCGGTCAAATATTTTAATTTAAAAAATTTGTCAAGGTTTAGCGCCCCCATCGCATTGGCGCCTGAGGCAAGTGCCTCAACCGCCTCACCCTTGCTACGGCTCTGAACCTGCGTGTATACAGGGTGTCCCGCAGACGTACTTGTACGATGACATGTAAATGGACCGTGAGGCCGTTCGCCGATTCGTCGCGTCCGGATGATGATAATGACGATGTTACTACACATGTTACCAATCCATTTTTGCCGTTTCCGCTCGGTCCGCCGAGCACGACGATCGTCTCGTCACTTCGGCGTTTTTCCCGTCGTAGCCGTAAGATGATTAACGCAATCAATTAATCACTCGATCACGATCAATAATAAATAACAGTGCACCGTATACGCGTGTGTAATTATACGCGCACACAGGGCCGTTTTTAGAAATTTACTACCTACCGCCCTGTGGCAACAACGAACAAGTACGCTTTACGTAAACATTAAATGTATTGTAATTAAAAAAAAACGGCTATACGAAAATGATTAATAGTAATGATTAATAGGCTGGCAAATTACTACGAGTAATTTACATTTTATCATTAAATGTATAAAATGAGTAAACGAATATGTGTTAGAATTAAAAAATTTTAAATTTAAAATACCCGCAGCAACCCGGTGAAACAGTTCCATGTTGCTCCCGCCCTTAATACTACAGTAGTTATGGCGGGAAACGGGGGTTCGATCGTCGGGGTGGGTAGGTTTTGGAATTTCGCAGCGATTACAATTGGCCACGTAGTCGAGACACGATACATAGATTTCCAACGGAGCTCAAGTGAGTTTACTATACAATATATAATGTGATGATGATTTTTATTTACACAAATAGTTGTAAGTGGAAGTGTTGACGTCATGTACTCGTAAAAACAGTCATTAGTAAAGATTCCACGATGTTTAAAACAAACTGAGTCCGTAAGCGTCCAGTCCTACTAATCAAATTTACGTAATTCAGCTTTAAGCAAATGCGCATAATATTATAGTTTACAACGATATCATCATCTCATCGTGTCTTTTAAAATGTTAACCAAAAGTGTACCCGTCAGTTTTTAAAAACCAATGCTGGAAGACTGTCGAGATCATTGATCGATCACCTATATAGGACGATATAGACAGAATACATTAATACAAATTAATGCCTCAACGCACTCCGAACCTTAGAAACTACGCTAGGAAATTTAAAACTACATATTGTCAAAAAATCAAAACAATTCTCCATAATACTCATTTCAGGCATTCATAAAACATTAAATGTATAAATACATTCGACTTGATAACTAAAGAAATGTGTTTAAATTTTCAAACTCTTAAAAAGTTAAAACACACAAATTCATCATTTATCCAAATAAATAATGTTTTATCTTGTAGCGATGTAGTCTTTGAAAAAAAATTAATATGAATGGAATAATAATATTAAATTGTCAAAACAAATAGTTTTCATCGCAGTTAAACTTTTATTTACGCTTTCAATAAATACTTTACGACGTAAACCGTTGGAAATTCATAACAATTTTAATAATTAATTTCGTCCGTAAAAATATTTCTATTTTGCTAAAATCTAAAATTAAAAAGTTAAAATGCTGTTATTAAATAAATGTTGCCTAACGCTTTTAGACGAAACTTTTCGATGGCCAGAACAGAATATAAATGAACTGGCAACACATTTCTCAGATCTTGAATATAAAATCGTAAATTTCACGACTAAACGAAACTCATAATGCTTCGAAGTTTGAACTAGAGAAGTTGATTATGTTTGCTTTGAAAACAATATACCTAGGTATACCAACGGACTTCGATAAGTTACTTAAGCTGACAAATAATTGACTTAAATGTCTACATTATTAAAATCGAGCGTTTAATTTGCTATATAAAAAAAACTTTCTTTGACTTATCTACTTAATAACTTAGTAATACTAAGTTATCTTCACTATTCTGACTCACTCGAATCCGGATCCAGTCGTCCAATAATAACCTTCAAGAAGTACCGACAAGGCGTTTTTTTTTTCCGATTGGCGAATAAATTTTCAAAAAAATTATGCAAACGTCTGCACGATTTGCTAATAATAAATTTATCGACATTTTCCTCGATAAAATCCGCACCTCAAATAGTATACGTATTTCTTACATAAACACGCACGTTTCCCATAATATATTATATAATTCATTACCTACCTATTTATTTTTTATTATAATCTACGGGGGCACAAGCACTTGAACACAAAACAATATGATAACGCGCAGAGATGATATGAAACAACGTGGATGAGAGTGAACTTTTCACTTTCATACATGAGCTTCACGGCGTATCGAAGTAATATTGTAATCGATTTCAATTAAGTTTTACATTTTATACCGACTACCGTGACTGATGATGAGTGCTCTGCGTTCCGGCGAGATCAAGTGAACTCGGGGCGTCACGATGAAAAGTCTGCGAACAAACGTAGTAGGTGTCCGTCCGTTCTCTTCAGGGCTTCTCAATTCTGCGTGTCACGCAACTGCAGATGTGCAATCGAGATTAGAGCAAACTAATCAGAGATTTTACGAGATCAAATAAAAGCCTCGTGGAAAACACGAGCTACAGTGCCACACCGCTCGCCATGAGTTACACAATTCGGAGTGAAAAAGAAACTTGTAATTCCGTGTACTCGCATGTGTTACAAAGAATCTAGAAACCGATAAATCATAAAACTTCGGACCAAAATGTTTAAAGACTGTTCGCCGAACACAAATATCAGCCAATTCACGCACATTACGTATGATTGTATGAAGTCTAGGACCAATTGGATAGAGATGGAAAATGGAAAACTTTATTTTTCAATGCATGTCAGAGAAGAACCGAGCACGTGCTTATTTTTAGATATACTTTAATACTATACATAGTAATAGCGATTCTCGTCGAAAACTTACCACACATCGGTAACCACAAACAGGTCATTTTTTCACAATAAGCTATTACACGGAAACGGCTAAAAATAACAGTTATAATAATAGTATCAAAAGTTGGTGCTCGAAAATGCTAAAAATCACCTTCTATATGTACAATATTATATGTCACGAATGTAGAGTCCGTGTACCGAACGAATTTATTTCGAGAGTTTTCCACGCGGTATGTTATACAAAGTTTTCGGCGTTTAATTATGATAATTTGCGACCCCTTTAGCTATTTTTATACCCGTACACCGTGCGATCACGCTTTAATCGATTTTTTTCCTATTCCGCTATTCGGTTATAGCTATACATAATTTGAACTGTCACGGGTTATTAAAAAAAAAAAAAACAAACTATGTAAGTTTTATGAAGTATCGATTAGATTCGGGAGTCAATAATTATTGTGAATAATACATCGTAGAACGCGGGCATGTCGGGCGTCTCGCGGCTTAGAAGAATTCGTGAGCGGTTCGTTCGAACCAGAATTTAATTGGTCATCATTAAACGATGCACGTTATACGCAGATAAATAAATAAACACGTACAGATACTACACATACATGCAACAACAATGTTGTAGAAGAAAATTTCGTTCTACCGATCGGCTTTTTCCCCTTCGGTGTTACATTAAATAATAAAACGATCGCTTGACAAAAATACGCGCGTAGGTACACCTACAATGATTGTTAGTCGTAACTCATAAACGTAGATATAATACGCCGTTGATCTGGATGCAAACCTAGGCGAATTATGGTATTATTTTTTTGTAATAAACATTTCACAGTCTAAAAGTTGTAATAAAAGAACGACAAAAGTATATTAATTAAAAAAAATGTTATCAATAATAATATTTTAGTCAAGTTACTAAATCGGGTATAATAGTCTTTAATAAAGTAAATATATATGAAGTAATAGTCACGTTTACCTGGAGATTTAGCAGATAAGCGAACGCGGACGTTGATCTACACGGCATAGACAATTTCCCGAAGTTATAGTATCGCAAGACATGAAATGCTCTCTATACACTAAAAAAAATGTCATAACGCAGGAAAATGCACTGCTCAAAGGTAAGTAAATGAAATTGTTCTCTTGACACCCGTAAACAATAATACAAATTTGATGCGAGGTTAGAATTTAAAAAGACCTATCGAAAAAAAATGCAAAAGTCGTTGACGAATTTTGTCGCTAGTCGCTAGTCTCGAAAGAATTAAACAACAGGTAGATACGAGTACGTACAATTCGTTTTATTCGAAATAGAAATAAATTGCTCCCGTTATTATCATTCGATGCGCGTTTCTCAGTTTGCGAGAAAAAAGATCATTTTCATTAATAATCGTTCTTTCGAAGTTTTGCTACGTCATATATGTACATTTGTTATAAACATTCGTCTCATCGTATAGGTTATGGCGTTTTCAAAACGTAAGACCTTTATTCTGTTGGCTGCAGATAAACGAGCGTCCACAAATAAAACAGAAAAAAAAAAACCGTTAATTTTATAGGGTATTCTATAAAACAGTCGCAAATTTACAATCACCGAACTGAGATGCCGGTGTGATTACAATAATTAACAATTTCTATAATAACTAATTATACAGTAATACTATCTGCGCTCGGTACACGAATGTATGAAACTATATTTTGTTTTTGCTTTCTAATATAGAACTTTCGCCGAATATTCGTTTTACTTACGTTTTGTAAGTATATTATTTATTTCAGAGGTTCATATAGGTATACCGATTTATTGGTAAACGAGTTTTTGTTTTTACATATAGTATAAAAGAAAAGAAAAAACAACATTTTTGAGTGGATATTTTTTGGTAATATTAAGATTCTACGGTTTCTTTTTATTTAAATGCATATTATATACATACATATAACTAAATTGAGTCTACCTAATTAGAAAATTCCATGACATGCCAGTGTTGTACACACTGTGTTCATAACGATGCGTTTGACTTCATAATAAATCTATAATGCACCATTTAATTAAAAAAAAATAATAATAATTTTTCGTTAGGTATTTTTATATTTATTTTAATTTTGTTTTTTTTTTTTTTTATATAAAACAAGTTTAAACCGAATAGAACTGAAAATAGATCATCCTTTTATTTTAGATTCGGATTTGTAATTGTGCCTAAAAAATAAAAAAAATACCGCGTGAGAAAATCTAAATTTGATTTGTTTTCCAAAATGCATTCTAATTAATAGAAACGTTTGGATATTCACATGAATATGTTGACCTGTTCAGTTGTGTAATACACGTTAATATACTGATTATTAGAATTCCGACTAAGTAATTCGACTCGAATAGAAAAACGACCCAAGTGTATTATGGTTTTACAGCTTAGTTTTATGCTTATTTTAAGAATAATTTTTGTCAATACACCGCACATTGCAGTAGGTTTTTTTTTTTTTTTTTGTTCGAGGGGAATAATATACAAAACGCGTAGAAAAAAATGAATAAATACTAAGTAATAATAATAATAACAATAATAATAATAGTCGCCTATGAATTCATATGTGTATACGTGTTTCGTTTGTCTGACGATAAAAGTCTTAGAAACCGACGGAAACCGGAGCGTTAGTCGAATCGTCTTGGAATACTGTATTAAACACAATACTTTGTCCGTTACGTGAATAGTATATTATGCGTTTTTACGCGGAACGTCGAACGCGAACGAATTACATATTACGTTTTAATTGGACAGTATTCGAAGACAGTACAGCGTACGTCTACTGCTGTTTTTACCGTCGACTCGATAACCTATTTGCATTATTTTTTTTTTTAGTTTTTCTTTTGGATTCCTCGTGTTGTCGTAAATAAATACGTGTTTATGCACCGCGGCATTGCGATCCAAGTATAGACCAAGCGTATTAGCGTGACGGAGTGGAATACAAACAGATATAAAAAAAAACTTTCCGAAGCCGCCAGTTGCAGTTATTGTGTTCCCGCGATTGGTTTGCATGGGAAAAGAAAAGATTAATTATACGATCGTGCGTCGTTAAAACATTTCACGTGCACCGTATGGTACTCGTAAATCTACATGCACCGCGTGAAATCTTTTTTGCTTTTTATTTTCTTTTTCACACTTATATTTAAACAATCTGACGACACACTACGCGTACGCTCGCGTGGTACCACTGCAGAGCGTAGTTACTCGCGCCAGTCGCACGCGAGTTGTGCGATGCGCTCGGTCCACGTGTTCTTCCGTTTGGACGGCGATCGTATTATTATTATCTTTAAGACGGTTTTTTCAATACAGTGGACGTACGTGCGCGAGGAGACGGGAGTTTCGAAAGAAAAAACAAAATAAAATGAAAAAAAAAAAAAAAAACAAGCCAATGTTCACCACATTCTCTATTTAATGGTAAATATATTATATTCGTTTATGGTATACACGTATATAATACAGCATAACGTCACATTGTACGACTTACACGCATCGTATTAGTTTTCATGTGATGTTGACCTTAGAATTCTCTTGGAGAACAACCGATCGGGCCTATATAAACCAGAACTAGACGAGTTTGGTCGTTGTCGTATTAACGCACACGCACGCACGTAGACCTTACAATATATACTTGCGATACATACACGTGTATAAATAAATACACGTGCGTGCGTGCGTGCGTGCGTGTGGTTATTTTTTTTTTTTTTTGTACGTTTCATTGTTCGGCTCTACGACTTGACCACCGGTGGTATACACGCGTGCACACGACACACGAACACACACACACACACACGCGCACACACACACATCCGTTTAACATAAAATTGTGCGTGCGTGCATATAAAACGTGAAATATACATATACATAAAGTGGTCCATCGAATCCTGCGCGTGTGTGCGTGCGCGTGCGAGTGTATGTGCGTGCAATCTGCACGCTATTGCCGCCTACCACGTGTGGGCAACCGATGGTTGCGCCGACTAGCTCTGCGTGCATGCGACAGAGACGGACAGCGAGTGTGTGTATGTACAGAGCAGGAAGAAAGACAAGTACACATGCACGGGCGCGCAGCGGGTAGGAGACGAACGAATAGATGGATAGATAGACGGACTTGTACGGTATATGTACACGTATAAATACTATACCGAAAGGAGAGGGGGGGGGGGAAGAAAGAGGGAGAGAGAGAGAGAGAGAGAGTAAATAAGCATAACAGCCAGTTTAATAATTAATTGCCAGGACCGGTTCGATGTTTGGTATCCAGCAACAGGAGAAAAAAAAAAAAACGGCCATTTACGATTAAATTGTTTGGATTTTATACTAAAACACTTTTATATACGTATACGTATTATAGGTACGTGTATATACAGTCCGTGTGCATACGTCGGCGACGCGGTGGTGGCGACGGACGACTGTACGAGAGTGGGCAGAGTGAACATAATTTCGTACGCACACGGTCACCTGTGTGTGCGTGTGTGTGCGCGTACATGCGTGTGTAAACGAAATACATTCCTATTAGGCGTACGGGGTCATTTCTCTCCGGTGCACTACCTCTGCGCGCCGTCGACGTCTTTCTCTCTTTTCTCCACATAATATACGTGCATATAATATATAATATTATTACGCGTACGCGTACAGGTACGACGACGACCAGTCGATGTGTGTGTGTGTGTGTGTGTGTGTGTGTGTACACGCGTGCGTGTACTATATACCTTTCTCGCGTTATACTGGTTTCTCTTACTAGGGGGGGGGGAATGAAAAAAAAATAAACCTATTCGTTTGATACGAACATTTAATTAATATTATACATTATGTACGCGGATTGCGCGCGTACACGATATACCATACGTCTGTCCAGCGTAGAATGCGGTAGTAAGTAGGTATAACCCGGTATACGTCTACGTAAACAACGCACCCGGGTACCGGGTAATGCGGTCAGGTGGTGTACACCCAGTGTCGAATTCAGACATTTTTTCCAGGGGGGGGGCACTATGAGATGTGGAATTAATATAATACAAATTAACACATTTTACTTTATTTACCTAATTGATATAATTGAACTTAAGCTTATAAAAACAATTGAAATTATTTAATATTTAAAAAATGTATAGTTAATATTATCATTTAAAGCGTATGCGGCGAGTTTTTTTTGCTGCATATAAATCTATCACCTCTTCGACATATTCAATTGACGGATCTTCATCACCTTCTATACTTATTTTCATACAGTATTGAAGAGTATCATGTCCCATTCGGTTGCGAAGGTTTGTCATAATTCCATTCATCGCACTGAATGATCTTTCTACGGTAGGCGTTCCTATTGGAATACATAAAATGGATTCTGATAATTTTTTCAGATGTTCATAACCAATATTTGCTTCAAGAAGGTCAGTTATTGGATATCCGTTTGTTTCAACTTTCTGTGAAGCAACAAACATAAAAGACTTATAATCTTATAATCACGGGCCGTGTAATATGCACCTAGACCATTCAAATTTTTTCATTAATAAATAAAGCATTTATTTACTGAAATTTAACCGGGGGGGGGCAAACAAAACTTCAGGGGGGGCAGTTGCCCTCCCTGATGTATACCTGGATTCAACACTGTGTACACCCGCGGTCCGAAATCGAAACCAGTGAGGCCGGCCGACGCGACAGTTTGGTCTCCTCTCGCATAGATTTTATTATTTCAAGACCACGTGTCTAGGTACACATCCCCGACGTGCCGTGTAATGCCGTATCGTATACTTATATATTTAAGTAACACGCGCACACGCACTCCGACGACGAGTTGTTAGCCTTCGGGCCGTTTTTATTCTTTCTTTTCGGATTTACATCGCGACGGCATACGTGTTTCGGAGGCGACGGGCTGGAGGGGACTCGGAGGAATTAAAGTAAAATAGATCTCATACGTTTTACTACACGGTATTGTATCGTATACACTATACATACGAGTAAATATGGCGGGTTTTTCGAACGTCCAATCGCCCGTTTAACGTTTCTCTTATTTAAATTGTTTTTGTACCATTGTTGGAATAAACAGAAAATTGTTGAAAAAATTAAAAACTAGTAAAGCCGTGATGAGTATTATGCGTTTTTAAGTTTTTCTACGTCCACATTGATTTTTAACAATCATTCCGAAAACAATTTATATAAATTCGGAAGTCCTTTTTGCGTAATAATAATGGGATATAGTGAACAATTTATAATTACTTTGGATGTTTATGAGCGAATAATTATGTGGTAGGGAACACACATGGTACGACTCGCAGTCCATCGATGTATAAACTTATAAATAAATAGTTGAATGACCAAATGTTCGTTATGTATCCAAGTTCAAATGTTGTGCTCTTTCACGTGTTGTAATATGAATTTAATGCGTACAGAATAGTGGATAGAATTTTCAGAAACATATAACTTTCAAAATAAAATTTATTTTCACCAGAAATTTGGTTATACTCTAAAAACTTCGCTACACGAAAGATCTTTGAACACGAACCAACGGAGGATTCGCATTTATTTACACCAGCGAATCCGCGTTCTATCATAAAATCCGACTGAATAGCAAATACACGCAGTTATTATTTCTTTCTCGTGCTATATTTTTGATTTCAAAACGCGTTTTAAGTCTTTGTAAAAACGTGATGTTTTTAGAATCATTATCGTAGAAAATCGAGTATAATAATATCTTTTACTCAGTCGGTAGGACGTTGACGGTGTATTGAATCGGATAACGCGAATCGAAATTTCCGAATTTCAAAAGAAAAAAATCAAACATTAAAAATTAGAAATAGCTGTAAATAGCCCAAAATTAAAATAAAACGTTTGAATTTTTTTTTTGTTGTCGTATAGTAAAAAAGATCAATTTTGTTGAAAAAACTTAATGTAATTTTCTTTCAGAACATTTTCCGTATGTTGTACTTTGGAGCACTATTCCTAGTCGAATCGTGTACACAGAATAATAAAAGACGACGTGTAGCCAAAAGCGTATGTTCTACATATGAGATGTATTAACACGTGATCTAGAGTAGCCATTCGTCCCGTATTATACGGTATTGTACTGATTATAAATGTTGTGCCCAGTTGTCCCGACGAAAGACGAAAGTTGTTCGTGATATATTTTTTGCCCCGTGTTAATTCCGTTTGTTCCCTTACTTTTTATGTAGTAGAACTAATTATTCAATATAAAATCTCAACTATACAATGGCATTTTTGGCTTATTGTCTTGACCATTTTAGCGGGTATATTACGTTATAATAGAATTGTTTTTGTGTATAAATGTTTTATTTGTATTTAAAAACTATTTTACATTTATTTTGTTGTTTGAGGAAACAAAAAAAAAAAAGGGTAATTAAAAAAGGTGCATCCTTAACACAATGAGAAACTGATTATGAACAGTGTAAATTATGCATATACGTATTGATCGGATCAGGGGCGTAATAACGGTGAGAGGGATATGATCCCTCCCTGACCAGTATATTTGTGTATTGTTTTTTATACAAATTTGTAAATTACTTCGAAAAAAAATGTTTAACACGTTTAATTGTTTTAGTATTTTGATAATTTATTATATTCGGTAAGTACAATATAAAAATTAAATAGCGTAGTCATCTTCTATCCAGTGCAATGGTTTTATTACACGTAGCTGCAAACGAGGTGTTTTCAACGTAATATTTGAACCTAATAACTAAAAGTTTTTAATTTTGTTTATAAAAAACGACTTAATAGTTTAGCAGTGTTGGCAACGATGTTATATTTCCAAGCGATAGAGGGACTTGCTAAAAAGCCTAGAAATTTAGATATTTTACTGTAAAATAGGAAACATATAATTGTCATAACCGTCTTTGGTTAGTTAATAATTATATATACAGTAGAACCTCGATTATCCGTGACTCGATTGTCCGTGTTTGCGATTAACCGTCCTCACTCTTCCGAAAATTAAAAAAAATAAGTATAGACTGTAGATATATATGTAGTTATAATCTAACATTTTATATTACATAATACCATTGATTAAATATACATATTAATATGTATGTATATTTAATCAATGATAATACACGATATCGACAATCGTATTAATGAAATTTTTGATGATAATAACATGAAGATAAGCAACAGGAAAATGTTGACATCCATGACGTTATTGGCTTAAGAAAAATTAGAAGTAAGGAAAATTATTTCAAACCAAAAAAAAACGAAGACTGATAACTACATATTTTAAGCCCTGATAACTTGTTGTACACAATATTATGGATGTATGTATAACATTTTTGTGTGTATATTATGTATATTTCTAATTATAATTAGATAAAAAATTGCATTATTATAAAAAGTCTCGATTAACCGTGACTTTCATTTATCCGTGTGACCCCCTCCCCACCATCACCCCGGATAATCGAGGTTCCACTGTACGTATATATAATACATGTAGTACAAAAGAACTATATCGGTATTTGATGAGTTTTAAAATGTTTTTTAGGGGTGTGGGGGGGGGTATGGCGAGTGAATCGAATTTGATATGAATCGTTAATTAGAAATTCCACCCCCCCCCCCCGTAAAACGTTTTCAATTACGCCCCTGGATGAGACAATGTCCCGCGCGGGGAAGTGTGGAAAACGTCCGCGAAGACGGAGTAATGCCCGTGACTGCTCGAATCATTCACTCTACGAACAACACTATTATTACTTTGTTGCCGCGTACAGAGGTATTGATTTTGTTATTAAAGATTGCGTAACGCTACGACGCACGTCGACTGCGCACATTTCCCGAGCGAGCGTACGAGTCCGCGTCGGAGCCGAGAGAAATAAAAAAAAAAAAAAATTGGTAAAATATCGTCGGCGGCACCCGTAAAACTTTAATGCTCACTCGACAGCGCATAATGACGTGCGTACGCGAGCGTATGCTCTTCCGGGAAATTTAACGCTCTTTTCGCGTATTGTTTACCGAACGAAATGTCAACTTTCGGTGAACACGTCATGTACGTATTGTATTGCCCGCCCCTAGCTTACGGAGAGTAAATACCACTAGTCAACTTTTATGTGGACAATGTTTCCGGAGCTCCAGCGAAACCACCGAACGTTCCGTAGCCGTACAAAAACCACATAAACTCGGACTTATTATACGTACATACTTATGGATTGACCGACACCACTTGTCGGTCAATACTTGTACCTACTGCCAGTGGCGCACAACACCTATGAAATATATGGTTAAAATAGTAAAATCAATAACCACCCACCTACCTGTCCATCGATCAAATATCGATAACATACATTTAACATTTTTAGCTCTACCAAAATCTGTCTTTCAAGTGTTTAAATCGAAACACACATTTTAGTAAATTATTCGTTAAACATTATTTACCCATTCATGGCAACTGCACGCGGATACGGGATAACCGTTCAACTGCATAATATTCTACATCATAATAATATATCTTCTTGACTTTTTAAATATTATTTACGATTGTACGGTTTATTCTTATAACCTATTCCCATCCCGTATTGGCTATTGCTATTACCTATATAACCCACCTAATCTACGTCTCTTCAATAGCACCACCATTAGAACGACTATAGATTGTGACCACATTGCGCCTATCGCCTGTGTTGTAGTCTACAACCACAACATCGTACTCGATGATATTCACTGCACATGCTAAAACATGTTGCGATTTTTTCTAACTCAAGGACACCCCACCCTTAATATACCTGGTTCAATTGAACTACCTTGACCCCCCCCCACCCTTGGGCGCCACTGCCTAATGCGACGAGCACTGTTATTCGCCTACGATTTTCTACGAACGCTCGACTCTTTGCGCTGGGAAAATAATATCGGCGCCATATGTATTTTTCCTCCGTGGTTACTGCAGGTCATGTGCGAACGTCGAAAGAACCAATGTAACGAGAGGAATCGTATCGCAGGTGTATCATTTTACATTATTTTCGATCGTTATCATCGGATCTGTCTACTGATTTTCGGCCGGCCGCGTCGCGCAGAAGGTCGGCTGTACCCAATCGAAACGGCGGGAAAACTCTGCGACCGACCGCCAGACGTTGAATACGCTGGAACTTACCGCGTCCCATGTCACGCGTGTGATAACACGGCCACGGGAAATCCGCCGACCCGACCGGGTTCAATTAATCTCGAGATAACCGTTTGGTGGTAACCTCATCTGCCGCGGTTGCATTTACAGTGTACACCCACGTCTGTGCGCGCATGCCGCGAGAGCTGCTCCGGTAGCGCGCGTGGACCAGACCGGTTTTACTCGGTTTCCGCCCTTGCGACTCTTATCCCGGTACAGGGGGCGCGGGCGTGGATGGTGCTCAAGCGGGCCGGCCTAGTTATTCCCGATGTGTTTTTTTTTTTTTTCACATAGTAGGTAACGTCTAAAGGGATCGGGCAACGTATGTCGTCAAGAATACACGTACGGCACCGAGTACGCATCGCACAAGAACCGTATTATTATTATCATTGCACGGGAAATAAGCCCCTAGCAAGTCGTCGGCGTCCTCGAGGCTCGAAGAGCACGATAAATTATGTTCGGGGAAATTTCAGCGACAGGTTGAGTTGTTCGCCGGGCGAGATTTTCCGTTGATAATAAACGAAAGCCAAAAGTATAAACATACCGGTCGGCGGGGCTAACACATTCCGAACGACACTGACGGCAGGGGTGGTGTGTTGTCGTCGGGTTCGTACCCGGCCTGTATAGCTTTGCAATCAAGGCAATGAACAACAATTTATGGAGTCGGGTCCGACGGGCTGCAGCATAACGAGCCAGCGTCACGTAAGTTCGACACTTGTATGTTGAACAACGACACAGTGTCACTATTGCCTTTGAAAGTTCGAAAACCGTCATTCCACACGTTTTTACATTTTAAACGAATAAAAAACTGAGGTCAACGTCCGCCTCCGTGTAGTAGGTGTACGAGTATATACCCCAGTGTTTCTTTTGGTATGATAACACAAAGCTTATAAGCTATACGACTTTAAATGCCATTTGGACGATTAACGCATTATTTTTATCACATACCAAACGGATCGTTTTCATTATAATGTATTGAACGACTAAAAGTTCAGAAATAATTTGGTATTGTTATTGGTTAACCTTTTAACATCCAACAAGCCGTTTGGGCGAATCAAAAATTGCTCGTCAAATGACGATATTGCCCTCGAGTTTGAAAAGTACTCGTCACTGTTTCAAAGCTAAAACGAACGGACGACATGTGATTCAAACCATTATAGAGCGGAAACCCACGTCCACGTTCGCCACCACGTCATGCATGTATTATAAAGTGTACAGTGGAAATGTGCTTGTGCACACATAGTTACACTTAAGCCTTATACTCGTTTCCCTCGTACATCCGTATCGATCCTCCGCGTGCCGTGGAATTCGAATCGATTCATCCATTATTCTGACCTAGGCTCGTGCAGAGTGACAATCGTATACGCTGTTCATAACACTGTTCACCGACGCAGCAAAATCAACTTCTCGGGTGGCAACACATAATTATGTATCGAAAACCATTATTATATTACGGAACCCTGGCGTCACCGGCGCGTTTTATACACCGTACACACCCCCTTTGTTTTCCTTTGCATTTTAACGCGTTCTCGAGAAGAGAGTAGATACTATTTTCTTATTGTGATAATGGCATTTCCGGTACGTAGTCAAACCTTCCGCGGCGGCGTGGGGAGATGATAATATCTTGTGAAAACGAAAATAAACGCCTTAGATATGCGCTGTTTTTGTACAGAGAAACAGCGCCGAAACGAAGTAAGTACCATATTGTACCGAAGTGTATCACGCGGCGTATGTCGGATTACTATTTGAACGCTATACCTACATTTGTAAAGTAATATTTTCAACATTTTTGGTCGTATACTATAAATGTTGGTTGTAGGTCTAAACATGTATTTTATTTTGATTTACGAAATGAAATAAGCACCATCACAAACGCGATAATACGATAAATAACTATCTATATAAAAACCGTAGGAAAATTTGAATTAAATATGTGCACGAGGACGAGGTATACGCTTATATTTAAACAGTTACTTAAACCTGTCAAACCTACAAGCTTACACGATTTGGGACCATTCAAAATACTATTAAAATATAAAATATATACAATAAAACTTGATATTACGCATTTACTCGACCAAATATTATGCACTTAAAAATAGTATATTATAAGTATGTAAAATAAAATGTTTTGTGAATATGCCCGCCGTCCAGCGCGTATTTTCTTCGTTGATTTTTATCAATATTGCATAACGGGTTGCACTTAAACAGAACGTCAAAACTAAATGCTTCACAGTATTAATATTTTTAGTACATTAACAATAATTCGTAGAATTACAGTAGGTACCTGTACAGTATTCATCGTTTGGTAGGATTAGACCTAAAAAACACGAAATCGTGAAATACGTTTATTATTACAGTCATTGTTGCAATTGCAAATATACTGAACGAAAAGTTCAATGAAAAATACGTGTTTTTGAAATTTTACATGGCACAATAATTAAATTTTTAATTTTGTTATGACGGCTGATCAATAAATTATTATTATTCAAAAAATCTTTGATCACGACAACGTAATTTTGAAATCGGCCGATTTACACCCAAGTCATAGATACATATTATAAACGGTAGAATCTTGCAATGTCTAATGAGATGAAAAATATATTGAGTTATCTAAAGATCTGGGTATGCAAAACATTTCTGAGAATATTTTTTCTTTGGTTTATACAAAATTTCGACCAATCGAGTTTCTGATTTCTTAAGTATGTATAATATGCGTAAATACATGTACGGTTCCGCTTTTTTTTTATTAGAAACTAGAAAGGTTAAAATACACGTTTTGTTTTTTTCTTAGTAATAAATATTAAGAATCGAGGTTTTCTATGCAAATATATATCCAAAGTGAAGTGGACATGCAAAAAAGTAATGTATTTGATGCATAATATTATGCAGTTTTACTATCATCATCAATCCAACATTATTAGAATAACATTTTAAATTAAAATCTAAGTGGATGTAAAATGTAAATACACGAATAGGTTTTTAATCCTCGACCGGTTTTCACGATGACGTGTGTTATCCGAATTTCGGTTCTAGACTTGACACATTGCAATTGAAAAACATGTGCGCTCACTAGAAGAAGCCAAAAAGGGTTGACCATTGTAATATTAGATAACTCATTGCATTTGGATAAGTCTTCCGTTGTCCACGCATACTGCTCGGCTGAAAAACCGAAAGTTAACCGAATCGGTCTATAAATCAATACTAAACGCCATTCGAATGTTTTTCGGGACGTGTACACGGCTATTCCAATCGATCGTCGGTGGGGGGGGGGGAGGAAACGTAAACACGTCGCGGGTCGTGGTTCGAAGAGACCTGGTCAACACCGAGTACCGTGTCAACACTCACCATTTCTCAGTATCTCGCTGACACATTTACGGAACGTTCTCGAGTTCATGTACTCGTGAGACCCCACACCTTACACGTTGCCCGCCCGGGTACCGTTGAAAGACGCCGCCGCTCTCTAGAGCCGTACGTTATTGTCGCGTCCAGCTCGTCGAAAACGCACACGATGCACGGGCGTCGACCGGACTGGAAACGGACCTTGGTACACGGTAATTCCGGGTCTCGGAGGGGATGCTGCCGTAGCGGTCGGAGGGCACTTCAATGGGATCCAGTGATTCGGGCGTGTTGAAATATTGATTGAAAATAAAATGCGTCTCTACCGCGCCTGTTGCAGTTATAATGTTATACAGTACGATAGTGCTGGACGAGCTGCAACGAAATAAAGCGCATCAGGGCTGTCCGGGGGGGGGGGGCGTCCCCTCATCGGATACGTAGGATTTAGCCGTTGACGTTTTTCCGTTTTCCTTTTGGGTCTTACCTGTGGAAGTCTCCCGTGCGTGATAATGACGCGGCCTCAAGGGACGGTACCCGACGGCGCAAATGGTCTTATGTGCACGCTGACGAACCGAATCGTCGTAACAGGTATTGCAGCGGTAGGCGCGCGCGCGCTAATCAGTGGCTGCGGTTGCGCCATCACCCTTTAAGGACCGAGGCGGTAAGTAGGCGCCGTCCGTCCCGCCGCACGATTTATCATAAAACAATCGTTAAAGGGGTAGCGTACGCGTACCTGTACCACGCTACGATAATGATAGAAAATATGTGAACCGCGCATTACGACGACGATATATTATCATCGTCGTAATGTTATTGTGCCCGCGAAGACGGCGCCGAATCCGTAGCCATAAACGATCGCGGAGATAATCGATTTGTACACGCCGTACAGTACAATATAATATATTAATGAGAAAAAAAAAAAAAAATGTTATAATAACGTTGTCTAACGGTTGCGGTCTAGACCCATCGCAATGTCTCGCGCGCGATCTGTGTTTGTTACTATCATACGACTGTTGCGTACGTTGGTCCTTATCTCGTCCGATCTCTGTCCGCACGCAAAACGACGTGACAGACGAGTCGATTAATATATGTTTTATGTTCTACACGTATACATAAGTGCCTGTCGTCAATATAGAGGATACTATATGGTCGGACGAGTTCGGGCGCGTATAAATGAGTGCGTACGCATTTTTAGAGTTTTTATTTTATTCTTTCCGCCGATAAGAAACGGCAGGAATTCGAATCGGCCCGGCGGCCGTTTAACGCGGACCGCTGCTGCAGTATCGCCGGTGAAGAGACATTTTAGGCAAAACAAAAGAACGTGGTGCTCGTTGATGGTACGCGTGTGTCGCGGTCTTTTGCACTCGCGTTTCCGAGAACCGGCTGCAGCACCACGGCGGCGGGTATCCTGTGCGGGAGTTACGGCGTCGTTTCCGGTTCGCGAATCATATATATATGCACGAGCCGTTAGCTCTCGGCTGATATTGATCTCGCGCTAAGCACGTCGTACAGTGTATACAAATTGCAGGGGTCGCTGAGACACGCGCGGGGTTGAGCAAAGCGTGATGTGAAAAGAACTCTCGTTTCGGTGACAGTTTTTGTATAGGGGCTGTTCCGAGATGGTTCGTTTGTACTGAAGCTGCTAGTGACTACCAGTATGACTTGGCTAACGTACCCATTAAGTCGGTACTGATTGCTTGGTGCACGTGCATCAGACGTCGTATGACCGAACGTACACAACCCCACGTCGTTTTTACGCTCAAGTCCATCCTGCAAGATATAGTGATCCGAGTGGCACTTTTGAGTTCATTTCCGACTTTATCTGTGGAGGATATATCACGTCTATAGCTGGGGTCTTCGGAGTTCGGTCTGCTAGAGGCTCAGTGGTGGTGCAATTAGGGACCTCGTTTGACATGCGCAGTCCGATTTGATTTTGGCGAAAACATTATCGACATTATCGGTTATGGCGCATTAGAATAGTGTTGGTGGGTGGTAAGTTGTAACTCCTACCTGCAGTCACCGATCGATGAGCCTATTCTCAACTACAGTGGGTGGTGAGATGAAGCAGTGTTCTTCGATAACAATATTACAGACCCTGCTTGTCTAAGAATTCTTTTTTACGAATTTGTGACCTTTTTCACGTAAAGTCAATTAGTTATTAAATTTTTTTTCTCACTTTTATTCGATCGAACATTAAAAGTTCATCCGATGAAATGGAGTTTTATAAACTGGCATGCGTTATTAATTTATTTTTATTTTTTGGTTTTTTCTACATACTTGTCCACGTTCGACTTAAAATCATAAACAGATCAGTAAGTGTAATTCAAAATTTCTCAAGAATATACGTTTATGTCAAATAAAAACGACAGTGTGCTGACTAAAAATAAAGTAATAAGCTATTTCTTCAGAACCACTCAACGGCAATGTGCTTATGGATTCACGCGAAAACATATTTAGTCACCTCACTAAATAAATTTAAAATAAATACTTTTTTTTTACTTATGTACCTTTTTTTTTACATAATTGTATTTATGAATAAGATAATTGACAATCAGTAAAAATGGTATGAATAACATGATGAGGAAATCACTAATCGGTAACACACCATTTTCGCTTTAATCTACGAGGTGAGTTTTTTGGGAGTGTGCTAGTAGACATGTGAGAAATACGTGGATTGTAATGTACGTTTAAGTTTTGGTGGAAACGTGAAACGCCTAAAGAATATTTGTGTTAGTTCGGTTGTCCTTTAGTGAGATAATGTTTGATAAACACCAAAGAGCGTGCGATAGTAGTATCTTGGAAATAAATATACTTTTGAGATATCGTCGAAATAATATTATGTTTTCAAATTTTCTAATAAAAAACACTCATATTATGTAAACGTATGTTTCGGAAGGATTAAAATTATTGATTTGTGTTGTTTTCACATTGACCGATTCGAGTAGCGTGATATAATAAAATTACTAATAATACATGCACGAGTTGAACGCACTACGGACGAAAAATGTGTACGGACGCGAATCGTATTAAAATCTAACGAATAAACGATCTGAAAGGAATCTCATTTCATTTAAATCTGTTTTCTCGCCAGTGTAAACGCGCGCGCCTTAGGTATTACGGTTTAACGACAGCAGTTAAATCGTTAATAAAAAAAAAAACACCGCGTTGTCACTGCACGTTTGTGTGTATTCTATTCGAGGGTACGTCATCGGAACGAATCGTGCACATTTATCGTCTGCGGATGTTCGAGAGCGTGATGCTAGTAGTAAGTAAGTAAGTAAGTAAGTATAAGTCTGGTACGGTAAGTTTGTTGTTCGTGGCCGCCACGACCGCGACCCGGACGTAGGTGCGTACGAACACCGAGGAAATGATTGAACCCGCAGTTAAATAGAACGTGCAACAAAAACGCGCGACGCGCGGCGGTTGTATTGTGCGGACCGACGCGCGATAACGTAATGCACATCTCGCATTTGCGCACATACGAATCGAAAACGGTGGTGTACGGGTGCAATTTTTTTTCTTAAAATTTTATTTTTCACACAGACGTTCGTTCGTTATGAATGAACATTTGCCAAGCGGTCGGAGCGGTAGGTAAATGACGCCGTTTTTAATGACATAATATAAGTTTAATTTAGATTTATCAATAATATCTTATCTAATATATGGTACACACTACACGTATACCCAGGGCCGAATCTAGGGGGGGGGGGAAGTCGGGGATTTATCTCCGGGCATATAATTTTCGTGGGCGTATTGTAAAGGTCTTAAATTTAAAATGGACTTTGAAACAATCAAATAAAAGTCAGTGGACTGCGGTGCACTCCAGGAATTTCCTGAAAAGGGCGTATATTTTTTATTTTCCCCGGGTGTTAAAAAGTTAAGATTCGGCCCTGTATAAATCTCATAATGTACTCATATATCACGTTTTATAAGTACCGACGATAATTACTCAATTTAATACCATATTTAACAGAGAACTTATCTTAATTGTATTTCAACTGTTCACAATACGATGTTTTATCAACATTATATAGTTATGCTATATATTGCATTTTATGTACTTAAATTAGTGTTTGGTCAAAGAAAAAAACATTTTTAAATACGATAGGATGTGTACAAACATTTTTATTTTTTTTAAAATTAAAGTTTTCTAATATTTAAAATAATGATTTTTGGCTACCCATTTTAGTTTTTCGACCACTGTGCGTCGCGGGAGACGGTGTTTTTTTCTTTCTGCGAGCGTATACTTTATCCGCTTGTGTTATTTTAATTATTCCATTAAGAGGTACACGTTCACGCACCGTCTACGAGTAAAATTGATCACACGCGTTTCGATCGCGTTCCTGTCGGTCCGTTCTTCGACTTCGGACGAAAACCGTGTACCTACCTGTATGTAGCTTCGGACGATCGCGACGTGTTCGTTCGCGAATATTTTATTTCATTTTATTCGGGAGTTTTTTTTTTTTTCTTTCCACGGAATGCAATCAATTAGAACTCGCTCGACACTTTTCACCGTGTGTCCACTGCAGTGTACTGCAGTGTACGCTCACGAGTTGTAATGCACGTGTATTCATCACATCACTTATTGTTATGATGCAGCGAATTCGACTATGTTTGCGCAGTCAACGTACTTCAATTGTTCGCACTTCGTCGACAAGTATGCACATGCGTTATGCATATAATTGTGTCGATTTTATGATATTTAATATCTTATCCGGCGTATACCATGTAGCAACGCGTGATTCGAACGCTGCGATATTCGGAACACTGCGGTCTTCTCGATATTTTTTAAGTACGATCCACGCGTGATCTTTAAGCACCCATATGCAATTTTCTTCGCGTCAATATTTTTATTTCCCGGCGGTTTTCCGAACACTTGAGAAGACGTATTTCAGAGTTATTCAAATGCGTTCACAAAATAGTATTCGCAATAGCAAATAATGTAGTTTTTCCGGTATAGAGTTAATAATATAAATTCCGCACGATGTATGGGTACTGATATTAGGAAACATTTGCAAGACGATTCAATGTGTAGTGCATTTTCTATCTCAAAGGTATCATAAAGTCAACACACTACTAGAGCAATATGTATACGCATGTAGTGGGCGACACAATTACGAAAATACATAACACAATAAATATACAGTGATATAATATAGCGTACTAGCTGTGTACATGTGTACATGTGTACTCAGTGGCGGATTCATGGGACTGCGATCACATGGTGCGTCAAATTTTTATCGAATAATTATTTTTTTATGATAAGTTTTAATTCCATTTTTCAGATTATTATATTATTTCTATAACAGTATATTATGTTGTCAATCTATCGTCAATGCGTAAAACAGTAGAAACAATTAAAGGCTTGGAATTTTGAATTGTAGACATGTTGACTGTGGTCGTCCATATCACTCGTTGATCTCTGGACAGTGAGTAAAATGTGATGGGTATATTTAAATGATTTAAAAAAAATTGTGATGTTTGTAATCGGAACATTTTCATCATCAAGAGATCTCTCGAAACAATCGTTTATTCGATTGATAAGAATAATCGAATATTTTTTACTCGTCCTTAAAAATCGTAACATTTGAATGCATTCAATTACTATAGTCAAAATAATACTTATGAAGGTGCTTAGTTAAAAAAGAAATTTTTTTATTTTTCTTTTAGATAGTTTAATATTTTTTATCTAAATCTGAACAAATTATAATAGTTACCTAGCTGACAAAAATTACTCAGGTATTATATACGTTGGTCGTGATGGTAAGTGTACTATACTGGTGATATTGATGAATAAAACGATTTCAAAACAAATTTAAACTACTATATTTAGAAACATAATGAAATCCAAATTTTTTCGGGATAGTCTGTTTTTATACGACCATTAGTGGTGATCAGTTCGGTTTCTGAAAATATGCGTGCCGAAGGAGCTGATGTCCATAATTACTTCAGTTGCATTTTACACAAATACTCGTCCTTTTTTTTCGGTTCTTGAGGGGGAGGGGGGGGGCTGTCGTCGTCCGGTATCTCTGCACTTCCATACATTCTTGACACGTCACACGCGCGTATTGTAATCGCCATTTCCGACGAAAAAGAGAAACAATCGCGCTACCGTTTCCAATCGGGTTTTCGTCGCGTACGGTCAAGATCTGCGCAGTCGGTAGCCCAAAACGTACGCGCGTTTTTCAGCTGCGGGCGTCCGTAACCACCGCAACGTCATTAAACCGTTTCAAAATGAATAACTCGCGTAAGCGACCGCTATTATGCTACGCATAGGATTTACACCCGTGTTCGCCACACGCGACGGCGTTACGCAACGGGCGAGACGAACGATTATAAAACATTGTGGCGCCTACACGTGCGATCCGGCTGGGCTAGGCCGTACGATTACGATGCTATATTACACGCACCGTTGCACCGATGCACCGTTGCACCGTTGCACCGTCCGACGTTCCGGCACGGACGTACGCCGATATGGTCGCACGCGTCTAATTATTACTAATAACACACTCTGCCCCCGGGCTGAACGCGTGCAACTAACCTAACCTGCAGTCGCGTGCACTATGCACCTACAGTCGAGTGCAATAACGGGCATCGTCGGCTGTGACGGATACTGACCGCGAAATAAAAAGTAGGTGCCCGTAGCGCGAGTAACGCGCTCGGGTCTCGCCCGACTGCGGATTTTTCGGACGTAGCGCATCCGTGCGTGTGCTCATCGATTTTTTTTTTAGGTTCCGATACACAAGCAATAACACTTTAAACAGAGAAACTACGGTTGCAAAATACTTCGACCGGGATCGAGAACCAGACCCCCCTCCCCCCACCGTCTAGTATGTTTCGTCACTATTGTTGGTGTTTTATACGTTTTAACGACACAACGTTTGTCATAAGATTATTTCTTTGATATGTTTATCGGTAAGCCGCAAACAACTTTTATTGGAGTTGGAAAATTTAATTTTGAAGAGATTAGGCAGGTGCTTCAACGAATTTTGGTTACATGATTTTTGTTATTTGGTCGCTATTTTATAAATATCAATCGTAGCGATTCGAATCGAAACATTTATTGAGTACGTATAATACCATTTAATAGATATTTCATAATTGTCGAAACATCCTACTCTATTAAGGAATTTGGTTTCTCTACTAAACGACCATCTTTACATTTGAACTGATCTTCGTTCACTCAGAATCGTGTTTTTGAGAACAATGGTAGATCCCAAGTTTAAAAGACCCATTCCCGTGTATCTCACCGGACAGTGGAGTCTCGCCCGGCCTAAGAGCTTGTCCGCTTTATTTATTCAAAATATAAATTATTTGCGATCGTTAATTTATTTCATACAATAAGTTGAAATATAAATAATACAAAACAAACATGGAAATACACGTGAAATAGGCCCAACAGTGACCAGTGCGGGAACCCTTCGACCTTTGACTAATGATTTATGCATTTACGAAATCGTTAACATCGAACGGTTCGCGACCCAGAAAATTAATTTAATTTAATTCATTAATTATCGCCATCGTTTTATATAATATGTACTCGCTTACCTGCAATAAGCGCATATATGCGTGTTTACGGTCGCAATCTAGGGTGCCGATGTTAGTGTGCTGCCACTGCAGTTTTCGAGGGGCGCCGCGCCGGTCCACCGGGTTCTAAGGCTACCGGACGGATCATGACCCGGGCTGTGAATGCACTAAAATACTGTGAGATATGCGTGCAACAATTATTTTGTACTGACTGCTGACGAAACGTACTCGGATACGGGAATCGATTTTTTTTTTTTTTCAGTTACAAGTTATAACTTTTAATTTTGAAAAAGAAAAATCGACCCGTCAATGTAGCCGCGGCCATTCAGCTAAGTGGCCGCTGCGGGTCAAGTCTATTCACGCCTATACGAGTACACAGCATATCGTCTATTGTTTCAATGCGAGTGTCCACGCACGATTTCATTAGTTCGAATAGAACTCACGAGTTCATGAAACGAAAAGAAAACCGTTCGCGTTGAACCCTAATGGAAGTACGTACAGCATTCGCGGTCATTTCGGCCGGACGGTCATCGCTATCTGTCGTCCGAATTGATAACGTTGCACAACGATTTCACGCACGTGATGACCGCGAAACATTTTCCGGCCATATAGCTTCGTACCATCTGACGGTGAATAAATGGCGAACACACTCTGTACATGTGACAGAGACGATCGGAAACCGAACTTGGAAAATATTTGAATTTTTTCAAGAATAGTCAGTACCCACGTGATTTCACCGAAATCAATTATTAGTTTCGTTCAGTTTCGATTCTTTTTTTCATCTTACTATTACAGCCGTTTGGAGATCGGCAAGAAAAGAAATCATCGCCTATGCGCGAAAAGTGTACCTCGTATTTCATACTCTACTCTACACATTGGTGTCGCTGATTCCGGAATGAAATTCGTCGATCGATAAAGCAATAATTATGTCGCGTTCAGTTGAAATCTATACACGAGATGTTTATCGGTGGCAATTATTGTGATGCGTACCGCGAGGGGTGCGAAAGCAAAAAAAAAAAAAAAATGTTACCTATTGTAAGATATAGTGTCAGCACGTGCGTAAAACCGTTCTCAGCTTTTCGCGCAGGGTCAATGAAAAAATTGACATCAATATCCATCACGTGCCGATCACTGATGTTCAAACGAATCGGATCGTAGGTGTAAATTGGTGTGATTAAGTCGCGTATAATATAGCGCTCGAATTTCGGCAAATTAAAAATAGGTGGGTGCTTTCATTTACGAGAAAAGCGTTACCGCACGGATAATTGTTGTCAATCATCGTTTAAGCAACCCCTCGTCCCCATTCCTCCCGTTTTCCCTCTCGATTCGTGTGGCTTATACGACTATTATCAACCCTGATCATTTTCTTTCGCCGCGTTCGACCGAGTATATTTTTTCCACGACGTTCTGTTCGTTTTTATATCAATAATGAATATATTATGTTCGTTTTTTACTTGTGTATTTGCAATGCTTCTGTCTCGAAACCATGATGTACTAAACAATTATTTACATTAAGCTCCCACAGGAGTGCTATAAGAAAAAAAGGGGGGGGGGGGAGGAGTAGCAACGGAACAGTAACCAAAAATAAAAATAAAAAAAAATACCTATATGTTAAGCATTTCTGAAAAACAGTTTAGTCACTCAGTCTCCGTGCGGTTTTATATAGGTGTTGTATGCATTAAAATATTGATACTATATCGTATAGTACATAATATGCGGTATATAGGTGTAGGTCCATGTATTTAGTATTTACTTAATCATAGAGCATGAATTGAGCGTGCAATGAGCCAAAAGTGAATTAGCGTTTTATGAAACCGTATATACATATATATATATATATATATATTATATATATATTGTAATATAAATGTAATTGAAAAAAAAAAATAAGTCGTACGCAAAATATATAAACTATGAAAAAAAGAAAAATTTGAATTTAGAATTGTTTTATTGTCACGCGTACAGTCATTGATTGATCCAAATATTTAGCCCCTGTATCCAACCGAAGAGGTGGCATTAAGCGTGGTATTACTTTGCTTCTCAAATTCGAGTGCACTGGCTAAAAGGTCCCTTTTTACGAGTAGTTTATACACACGACATTCATTGGTCCGCTGCGAGAGAACGCTGGCCGCCGTATATAATGTGAATAATAATTATTGTCTTGAAATGGTCCTCCGCGCCGAAGACCGCAGTTATAACACCATATCATGCTCGTTAAAGGGCCGAGAAGGGAAACACGATTAATGCGCGTGGAAAAAAAAACTATAATTATTATAAACCCGTCGTAGTAAACGGATGTTGGGACGCGGCCTACACGACCTACGACGATTCCGGTGTAATTAACAGTTCACTAAAATATCGTCGTAATTCTCATGCTATTGTTTATTTATTTTTACGCGTTAACCGCGGGTAGTAGGGTGGAAGAACTTGTCGAAAAATACCCCCATTATACACTCGCGTTCAAACGCATTATACCGGCTTCCGGACGGTAAATGAAAACTTTTTTTAAATTTATTTAGTAAAAGTGTATGGTAAAACGCACATTTTCATACGGAACCATATCGTATTCGAAAACATGGCTCAGGTACAAGCACGTATTCAAGATCAATTTTCGGGGGGGGGGGTTAAATATTTTTAATACATGAACTAAAAATGAATGATTATATTATTATTTTAATGTTAATATTATACAGTACAAAATATAATACTATAATGTATACACACTATATAGTATAAATACGAGTAGTTAACGAAAAATTATAAAACAAAGTCAACCTTGCGAGGCATTCAAATCATTTCGATAAAATAATAGGTACGTAGTTTGTCATTTTTAGATAATTTTAAAATTAAAGATAACGAGACTAATGACGAGTGGGAAATTGGGAAATGTATAAATACAAATTGTAAATAAAGTTTGTAGTTAGTCTTAGTTATATTATAAATACATACCTACTTTATAAATTTCGGGGGGGTTTTGAACCCCTAAAACCCCCCCCCTGGATACGGGCTTGCGCAGGTATAGTTTTTAGTCGGCTACCGCGGTAGTAATCACACCAGACATATACAGTAGTGGCCAGCGAATTTCTCCGTTCGATCACCAAATTTCTATTCGAACTGTTAGAACGTTGGCGAGCGACATATTTTGGAGAACGTACGATTTAATATAACGAAAACGTTAAAATAAATTCGTGCCAAAATTGATAGGCAACGTGATTCGTTGAAAACACTGAAACGCATCGATCAAAGGAATCGGGAACAATACCAACTGTACTTGAAGCGAAAATATTATTGCCGTTGTGGGTTATTGTTTGATCCGATTTAGTGATCAATTATCGGCGGGGCACAACACCAATTACCCGGTCTTGCGATTGAAATGCAAACACAATTTTTCTCGCTGAAATGTATGCTAATAGGTGCACTATTACGTCGGCTGTTATAATGTTATAGTATTATGTTATTGTGCAGTTAAACTCCGCTACAGTCTGCAGCACAACATTTACATACGTTACAGCACTACGCTACACACGATCTTCGATATTCTACGCGCACGGACGATTAACAGTAATATTAATTCACCGCAATTGATCTCTATCAACAGAACCGTAGTAATTGAATTTACAGTTTGTACCCGATAACAGCGTGCTTTTGGGCGTAGAATTTGTTTTCCGATGATAGACTTGGATTTTCCGAAAGCCCGAACCCGAAGTTACCGCCTACGTGGTAAGCTAATATAACCAGCAGTACTGAAACCTTTACGAACACGCTTTGTAATAAAGCGATATTAAATTATTAATCGTTAACACCAAGTTAACGTGCGTCAATATAAGCCATTGTGATTACATTTTTTGCTGTTTACCTATAGCACTCATTATGTTTGTTTACCGTTTACGCTTCGTTCTATATGATGAAATAATATTTTCTAGAATGTTAACTGTAATCTTTAATTTTAATTTATTTCGAATTATTTCATATAGGTATAGTACGTTGTATATTACCGTTCGTTTTATGGTCATTATATTATGTTTGTTATTATTATTTAGTAGTAATCGCAACTCCCTATCTCCAACACAAGTTGCATGAGCTCACAGGAAGTAGTTTAATACAATTTGTAAATAAGTGTAATTTATAATTGGCAATATATGTTTGATTATCTGAAATAAAATAAAAAACAAGCAGCACGAGCCTTGATTTTTTTTATAACATAATTGATTACAAGGATAATAAACTCTTATAACTGTCTATGAGTAACTGCAGCGAGTGGCCAATTCCTGATGTATTATAATATGTCAAAGCGATAGTTTAAGCATATTAGGCACTTTACAAATTAAATAAAAACCACCAATGATTATTGATCGTGTTGGTTGTATTATTTATATTAATTCAAAACTATAATGATCATATACATAAGGAAAACAGTTCAAAGTGAATCAAAGTGAATTTCAAGGCTTATGTTATAAAATTAAAACTGAAATGTAGCAAGTGAAAAAAATACATATTATATGCTCGTACACAAATAACTAGTCTTGATGCTCAACATTAGGTACTTATTAGTTATTCGTTGTTACTTATAACTTATTAGACACTAGTATACATCACTCACCATTTTAGAATTTATTTATCATTACATGTAAAAGGTACTAGAAAAATATCTAAAAAAAAGTCAGTTCAAGGTTTAAGTGTATCTTCCGAGTTCCGACGTATAATATCCAAGCTGATTAAATATTGTACGAGACTCGTGTTGCCTTGCTACAATTTCAATGATGGGTCTTGGGTGAAAAAACCATCGCCGTGAAAAATGTTATCGCGATTATTTAAAAAAAAATGAAAATCTTAACTAGACTATTTATTTTTTTAACGCAAAGTCCGATTTGCACGAATCCCCCTTGTCTTAAAGCCAGGCGTCTCCTACGTCATTCTCCTTAGACCTGCGTCCGCGGTACTTCATTATAATATTCTGTAGACTAATACCTATATTATAAAGCGTTTAATTAGAACCACTCATCGTTGTAGCCAACAATGTACTTAACACCGTACAGTGTTTGCTATTGCTTCAAATGGAATTCGATGGAAACAGTTATGGTAACAAAAAAAAAAAAAGAATTTTTTAAACAACTATTCAAAATTTGTATGCATACTACACGTATGCAATATGACGCGATAACGCACGTCTTACTTTATTTTTAATTCCGTCAAATGGTCAACTCCACTATACTATATCTATATAAATTATAGACTCGACCAACGACGGACTTTTAATGATAAACCAAACAAACACGAAATCGTACGGTTGTCGAGAGTGCACGAAAACTCAGCTTTGTTCGTATACCCGCACGCGTTTCATGAACAATGACAGTACATCGGTATACGACTGTTTTGTACTTTCGTGTACCACATAGACCGTTCGAACAGACATAGTGCTCGTTTGACCGCATACGATTGACCAATGGCGATTTTTAATCACGATGTTTAATTTTAATTTTAAAGATGGAAAAAAAACGATTACCGTTTTTAACGATTGCGGTACGAAAATACTTTAATAAATCAATATGATCCGTTGTGCTGCGAAAGACGTGGTAAACGCTATCGACATCACACATTCGCACATTCACACTCGCTTACACATAATTATGAGCAGTAGCTCAAATACGGATAGGGGGAGAGCTAGTGAGGGGCTTAGTACCCCAAAATCTCCAGAAGCCCCCTCAATACAAGAAGAATGGGACACGGTAAGTACGGCGACCTGGGAAAGGTATGTACCAAGATGAGTTCAGCAATTTGAGCATGTGAAGTATTGAAAGTGACATTATTATTACTAACAAAGACATTCTAAATATATTTGAATCAATAAAGACGTGTTCAATTACACTAAGTACCTACCAAAATAAATTAATATTTTATTTTTTGTCATAGAGTCATGCTAAATTTATCAAGAAATTGTTTTTTTTTTACATTCCTAATAAAATAAATGCGTTAATTTATTAATAAAATATTTGTACGTATGATACACATGTTCTTTATGAGGAATAATCGTATACTTTATATCGTGTACAATACTTGGGACAGAAATACTGCTAAATTGATGTACATTTAATTGTTTTTCTAAACCTCTGGGGTTTAGATATAATATAAGAGCTACGATGTTGAAGAAAGCATGAAATAATAAATATTAAAATTGGTAATATTGCGTGATATCTGAAACAATCGAACGAATCGAATCCGTAGAACGCGCGTCATCGCGATTACTGTAGTGCCAAAAATATTTACAGCGGCCGGTATAATATCGTTTTAGATTAGAAACGTGTAGTTATTAAAATTGTGTTTTTTCCCCCGGATTTCCGTAACCACTTTTTAATGCGGTAAATCCGTCGCGAACGTCTCCGAGTATTATATGGCATGTCATGAAATCATCTGGAATTAGACCATAGAATGAAACGTGAGCCGTTCTGACTGTATGATTTTTTTCATTTTTAATCTTCTAGTGTGCGGCAAAATAGTTTTAAATAAAACAGGAGGTTTATCTTGCGGGTGGTTTATTCTGTGTGGTTAATTTGGATCGAAAATCAGCCGTGTTAGATATTATCCAATACTCCACGTCGACTGTGGCCCGGAATCGTTTTTGAAATGTGACGGATTATCGTCACATACTTTTAAGCGTTCACAATCAATGCGACTTACGCAATGTACGAGTAGGGACAATAACACCGGAACCCTATTCCGTCCATCTCTACTTTTTATACGGGACACGAGCAAAAATAGTGTCACGGAACACCCGAACGGTTTCACAGCAGTGATTGAAGACCGGATCTACATTAATTTATTCGCAGTACCGTGTATTATCCCGGAAGTGAGTACTTAGTGATTGACATTACTTAATTCGGCTGTATTCGGTTGTCACGATCAATCAGATATCATTATAGTGTCTCACACATTAATACACACACACACATATATATATATATATATATATATATATGTGTAGCCATGACGTATTAATACACAACAGTGATGTTGTAGATAATTTTGATCCGTTCACTAATTAATGTTGAACAACTTTGTTTTAACCATATTATGGTAAACAGAACCACATAATGACACACGTACGACGTCCTTAATCCCTTAAAAGGATTTCGACGCTTTATAAATGCTAGAAAAAAAATCCGACCGTCATTTGAACGCAGTACGCGGTTTCAAGATTTGTAGAGACCCCAAGAGTGATGCGAAAGAAGCAACAATATCTATTTTTCTTATGAAATGTACAAACATTTCATTTGCGTTGGCTACGTTCGTATTAGGTAAATACCCGCGATATTAACACAAAACAGTATTACGCATACGCGTATTGTGTGTATACTCGCAACGCGTTTTTCTCGGCTTAACTGTTTTGACCTTATTCAAGTCAGCAACGTATTAGTCATCCAGCTTTATGGGTTTTTTTTTTTTTTTTTGCCCCACACAATATCAACCGTGTATGTTTTCCAGTCCGTCGAACGACGTTGCAATCAATAATAATACGCGAGTAAACGTGTCGTTGATGATACGTCGTCGGCGAATCGGTATTTGCGTTCGCGACCAAAGTCGGTCTTTGAACTGTTCCAAGCTCGATGCGAATACAATACAGGCACTGTATAACACGGCCGTCGCTGATTGATTCGGTACAGCGTCAATATGGCAGCCCGACGGCGACTAAGTATCGCGGCTAGCTAGTAGCAATGCAACTATGTACTTCGCGACTACCGAGAACGAACGTTATTATTCGCAAACGAAATATTATTAAAGGTTCGTCCAAACCGAAGCGGTAGCGGTGGCGGTAGCGGCAGCGGTAACATCAGCGGATCTAACCTTACCGGGGCGAAATATTTCGCCAAAAATTACTAGTCGACATTGTGAGCTGTGACACCCATGCGCGTACATGTATTTTGTTGTTATTATATTTTTTTTATTAATATTAATATTTAAAAGTATATAAAACAACAAATTTCTATATTTTTTTTTAAATTGTTATTCCAAATTATATTTGGAATTTTTTTTTTGATTTTTTTTATTTTTAAATATCCATTTATTCCAAATAAATGGATATTTATTATGAAAACTCAAGTTCAGATAAAGCTGTAATGGATGATGAAGAACAAAAAAGGTACCATAGGCTTACAATATTAGGCTTAGGGACTTAAAGCTCTGAAAAATTATAATATATTATAATATATTAGCTACAACTGTTTTTAAATACGGTTTGTGCTGTTACAATAACAAATAATAAAAAAATCATGTAACATTTAATTTTTAGACGTAAAAGACGAAAATGGGTTCATGAAATCAATGGCCACAGAAAAAGTTAGATTCAACTGCGAGGTGTAAACTTCAAGGTGTACGATTACGATGAATAGATATGTGTTTGATAAAAATATTAATAATATTAGTTGGGAATTTACAACTGATTATCGCAGCGGTAAGCGAAAAATATAGTGTCTGCAGCGAAAAATAAAAATATCGCGCTCAATCTTGCGGTAACATTTTCGTCGTGGTATTAATTTCACGCTAGTGAGTGCACTCGTATTAAGACGTATGTACATTAAATTTCGCTACCGCCACCGCTACCGCTTCGGTTTGAGCGAACCTTAAATATACCAACGCGATGTTTGCGTTTGCAGTATGATAGAACACGTGTACGCACTACGAGGCCTCTAGACCGTTCTCGTTCCATCGGCGGGCCACATAAGTAAAATATTGCCTTCGTGTGTAAGTAATCTACATAGATCACTATACAGGATGTCACACCGAGATTTACGCAGAGCGATATCTCCCGCGTTGATGGAGATGATCGAATTGTGGTTTTTTTTTTAAGAGCATCCCCGGACAAAGGCAATTTTACTGACAACACTTTGGTAAACGCAAGTGTATTACTATAGAAGTTAAACAATTTTATATAGCTTATTTCTCTGAAAATGTTGACGGCTCAACTTACGCTTTTCATTATTCTCTTGATTTTTTGTACTGTTTACACAATTTTTAATAACAATAAAATAATCAGAAAACCCTGAGGGGAAAAGGACGAGGTGATAATATTTTACATTGTAAACCAAATAAATTATTAGTAATCTTGAATCCTACGAAAACTGAAAGTTGAACCGTCGAAGTTTGCTGAAAAAGAAGCCCTAAAAATGGCGAACTTCGAATCTCACAAAAATGATAACATAAAAAGTTAATTTTTAACTTCTTCAATAATACACTTATATTCACCAAACTATTGTCAATAAAATTGCCTTTGCTCAGGGATGATCATCAAAAAACAAGAGTTTGATTATCTCTATTGATACGGGACATATCGTTCTGTGTAAATACCGGTGGGACACCCTGTATATTGTACCTACTTATCGTATGCCCATACTACGGTGTACGTTATATTATAAAGTATACATTTTACAGTACAATATCTCGTTTTTATTTTATTTGGTACTATGATAATCTATTGAAAATGCTGTGTGGAACATAGGTACATTTTTTCGCGAGAACCTAAAAAAATCAAATAATAGATCGCTATTAAGTGATGATCATCAGCGAACACACTTTTGTGAATAAGTACGACGAAAATCAAACCAGACTTCGTAAAACGAAATTCAACCAAAAATATTTCCATCGAACTGTTACAACATTGTTAGGTTGTTATATGATTTAATTTCTGTTTTAGATATGAAAATATTTTTGTAACATGACCATGAATTCAAAAGTATATTACATAAATAAAAAATTAAAATTTCGGAAGTAATTGAATTTTTTTAATACAAAAACAAGCCGCGAGCCACTTCGGACGCACGCGTAGCATGCATAATATCATATTATCGTATCGCATGTGCTCCATCCCGTCGTCGGCCGTTTGATACGTGGTGGTTATAAGTAAAGACCGGATTTATATGCATTTTAAATTGTAAAATATGCATGCAAACATGCACTAAAAAAAGTCAAAAAATGCAAAACATGCAAAATAAAATTTCAATTTTATATTTGATTTTAATTTTGCAGTGATAGTTATTTATTAATTTTATTACATTTTTCATAAACAAAAAGTTACATGTATAATATAGTACAAAAATTTTATTTTTTGTTAAATTGTAATTTAATTTTTAAACATTGATATATTGTAAAAAATATTTTATTAAAATTAAATAGTAGATACATTGGTGATATACTGATATAAATAGGAAAAAAGTACGAACAATTTTATTGAAGGTAGTAAATTATTAATTTGAAAAACAATAAGTTATCAAAGTATGTTCCATGTTTATTTCCGTGAAATTATGACGGCGATCTGTAAGAATGTACTTGTATGATGAAAAACTGCGTTCGACATCAACACTGGTGATTGGAGCATATTTAAAATTTGCTAGTATATCCGGCGAATAATTTGGAACAGATAAATCGTCGAAATTAGCACTGTCACCTTGAAGTATTTTCGAAATTTCTTTTAAAACCATTAATCCTTTATTTTTATTCAAAACGTTTTTACATTTTGTTTTAATTATTGTACTATTTGCACTAGTAGGAAGTTCATTAACAGAGTTTTCCACTTGTTCTAAAATTTTTAACGAGTCTACAAGGGACAAATTAGAGGTTTCAAGCTTTTTGATACTTTCAACGATACATAAAAAATTTGCTTTAATGTAAGCAAGATCATATTTTACATTCAATTTATTAAAAATTGATTTACAATTATGAATGCATTTTGCATTATCTTCTAAGTTTTCAATCACATTTTTGAACTCTTCAAAATTATCTGCGTAAAAAAAGGCTGACTCTAGCCAAGTACCCCAACGGGTAATTATTGGCTGCGGTGGTAAATGTGTATTCGGCAACATTTCTTTATATAATTGAATTCTATACGGAGCCTTTGAGAAAACCTTTTTTCCATTATTAATTAAATCATTAATGTCACCAAAAGTATCTATAATTTTTTCAGCAATTCGGTGAATACCATGTGCGACACAAGTTACATGTACAAGATTCGAATAAAATGGTTTTAAATTTTGTGCAGCTTTTGTCATATAAGGAGCAGCATCAGATAACATCAACAAAACTTTATCATCATTGTTACCTTCAGGCCACAATAGTTTAAGAGAATTGTTTACAAATTGTGCTATAGTTGAATTATTGGTTTTTTCGAGAACTTTCGATGTTAAAAGATACGATTTAGATGGCGAATCGGCATTTAATTTACCAACAATAAAATTTGCTACATATTTTACACGAGGATCAGTAGTTTCATCAACAGAAAAAAATATGTATGAGCTGCCTATGATTTCTCGAATATTTTGTAAAACGTCTGTGTAACATTGATTTAAATAGTTTTTTCTTAATGTACTTTCATCTGGTATATGTTTTTTAGTGTACTTTTCCAAAAAAGATTTAAAGTTTTGATTTTGTAATTTATATAAAGGTATGTTTAAAGAAATTAATGTATTACAAAGTAATAACTAACCTAACCTAACATGAGCACACACCGGTAACACGCCTACGATTACAGTAACGTGTAAATAACCTACACGGTGCACGAGCTACTGTGTGCACGTACGTATAAACGTGTATAATAGGCACGTCGCGCAATAATCGATCGACATCCCCATAGTCGCAGTACAGTTGTGCGCAAAACGTCTGGTCGTTGAGTCGTAATAAGTTTGAACGCAAAATATATAAATGCGACATAGAAACGCGTGTTACGGGTAATGCACGACTCGGACGGATTATGAACCGCGTTGTTGTACGTGCCAACGAGGCCAACATTTAACTATTATAAAAATGGTCAAATAGACAAAGTTTATCAGTAAGATAGGCCAGTGAAGCGAATGAGCTGTGGTAGCGTATTGTAAATTAATATTTAAGACAGCCGGGGCAGAGTGTGTGTGTTTCGGTTGAAGCACGTATGTGTAGAGACTACGACGCCACGCTTTATTTTGTGTCTTATTAAAATAGGCTTTTGGGTGTGAATTATTGTTTTATTTCGAAAACCCACCAACTCTTAATAATTTAACTGATATCTATTAGTTTTGATTACTAAAGAGAGGATAGAGTGCGATACCCACCGAAGTGCGGTGTACGACGGTTAAATTTCGGCCTTGTTGGCACATACAACAGCATCAACTGAGCACTGTGAACACCGCCTGAGGCAAAAGTATATTAATATTTGTAAAACGTTTACTTGGTAAACTTATGAATTATGCATTACCTGCTGCGGCCGAACTGGATGAAGTGGTCTGATCAGATTTACGATGGAAGTGTAAAGATTGAAGATGCAGTAGTTACCTTCGATGCGACCGACGTGCACGAATATACAATGTCTAATAAGTAATAACACGGAAAAACTTTGGTCCGCTCAAGTTTCGTACACCTGTTCTGGAATCATTATTTTGCCGCGGTCGGCAGTTCGGTCTCAAATAAATGCGAACACCGGGTTACTCCCGTAACGTCAACTCAAACTGTTCGGACAAAATATTATAGTCGCGTGATCAGATTAATTGATTGAACAATAAAGTGTTCCAATCAAACAATTCATATCGTTACGCTTTCTCCACAGATATGTACGTATATAGTATGTATATATTTTATGTATGCATTTTCTGGACGAGGTTACATGTAGGTTTACCTACTTAACATTGGATATTATTGTGTTGACCAGTGATGGGCAAAGTATGGACCGCGAAAGTATTTAATCCGGCCCGCCGAGGGTCCATTGACATGGATAGTATATGGCCTGTATAGTATAAAAAAATTCCCGTAATATTCTGAAAATGATCGAAGAAAATAGTTTTAAATATATAAATGGATTGGCGGGGATTGTGCGCGGTCGTACCCTCACAGCGTGGTTTAGGTAGATAGTAGATACTATGTTAATAGGTGTATAACTTATATTTTTGTTCATATTAATATATTTCCCGGATCTCGGTTTGGTGCATACTTATCGTGGTTTTCGTATAATAATATGTACGACGTGCCTATGTGTATAAGTTTAACTATAGTTTTTAAATTGATTATTATTTAAGGTAAAAGGTAATTTGTAACATTTGTGTGTAATGCTTTAATGTTTTTATAATATTATGATTCAAAGCTTTAACACAAAATGCATTTTTTCTGTAATTCTGGCCCTCCTCTAGAATTTCTTAAACTTTGTGCCCCCCCCCCCCCCCAATTAAAAAAGTTTGCCCACCGCTGGTGTAGACCTACACCGCGCTGTTTACACGTATAAGGTTTACATTGCCCGAGCGGGTGTACTATGTAGGCACATAATATGTACACTACCCGTTTTCGGACCTTAACCGGTAACGTGCGGACATAATATCGTCGTTATCTTTGCACACGTAGCCCGTCCTGTGCAGACTCGACGCGCACAACCGTTCACTCCGCTATAATTGTACACCGCGCTCGGTGGTGCACTTGTGGGTACGGCGCACGTGTGTGTTCACCGTATAATTATATTATTACGTAAAGCGTGCGTACGGAGAGTTCATAAATATTGTAATAATACGTACGCGCGAACAATTTATTACACATCATAATAGTATACTATAACTACCTGCCCGCGTATCACGAGTGTACCTATGTAATACGTGTACGTAGAAAAATCCAATTATAATTTATGATGTATTCCCCCACCCGACCGCGCCCCTCACCGCCGCGACGGTTTTAATGATAGCCAAGCGAATCGCACTATACGCCTATTGTACGCGTGTACCATTATAATGTCTCCCGTGAACACACTGTTAACGATGATACTATCGTGCGCGGCTGAAAACTAAAAAGCGATGTAGAAACGGTCGGTGTAGGTACCTTAGGTACCTACATACATCAGGATAGTTGCGCCAGAAATCGCGCGTAAGAAAAACGAATCAGGTTATACGTCAATTGGGCCGGACGATAATTCGAGGTGCGCGAAATGTTACGGTTTAATTGAGTGTAAAAGTTGAAAAAATGAACTATATGTAGACACGCGCTAGCACGTATAGATACACCGTTTGTGCATGTACAAGTTGTCCCATCTACGTGCGATAAAATTGCGGTAAGTCACCATTACATTGAAAAGGAAATTGCAGTTACACTTCTCACCATTTACTCAAAAACATGTGTGTATTCGATTTGACAAGTTCATTTACGGTTTTAGAAATTACAATTTATTTTATATGTATAGTTATTATTATTATAGATGCTTGATCGTATTCAAGTCTTAATAGTAATACCGATTCTCAACAATAGTTATAAGACTTTTTTCGACGGTGACGTACAGCGTTAACGAACACGTTAAATTTAATTAAAATAAAGTATCTAAAAACATTGTAGTGAACTTTTTCATTTTAATGTTTTCCTGATGCAACCGACGTGCACCTATACAACTTGTGATAAATCCGCCGGCGCAAAAGATTAATGGATCTCACCGATTTCAGGTACCTAGTCTAGAAAAATCAGCGCAATTGACGAACACCGGAAACGGTCCGGGCCCCGAAGTATTATTATTGACGCACGCCGTGTGCACGTTGAAATAATAATATATTATAACATGTAGAGCGGATGAAGTGTGTACCCGCGTGACGTCGTTTTTATATTTCATTATAATATACACTCGGCTATGATAATATTGACCAAAGCGAAACCCTATAAGACGCGCACCGCCCACGAGGGAACAATTTTCTATAGCCTTTCAACACTTGCCCACCGCGTCCATCACCGTGCAAATAGTCCCGATAAAACTGACGCGTTTTGACCGCAAACTGAACACTCTCGAACCCGCGACGAACAAAAATGTAATCACGTGTGTTAAAAGTGCTCGTGAAGTATTATGTTATGTTATTATCGTTAAAATGGCGATTGGTTTTATTTCATCCCCCCCCTCCCCCCGAATACATTTGTTGTTTAAGTATATATCAGGGATTCAGGGATGGGCAACTCAATGCTACTAGAGGGCCAATTTTTTGAAAGTGAAATTCAAGCGGACCAGAGAACTTAGAAAGCAAAAAAAAAGATCAGAACAATTTTTAAAATTGACATTTATTTTTTATATTTAATATTCGATAAGAATTCATGTCTACGTTATACGATAAACGTTGTATCGATATAATAATTATTAAATAATAAAATACAGAAAAATCCTAACATGTTATATTGAATATAAAAAAAATTTTAAAAAGCAATTTGAAAATGTAGCACAGGCCAGATAAAAAAGGTTCGCGGGCCGCCAGTTGACCATCCCTGGTATATATTATACCCATACGTAAAACGTCGTTTCAGATCAAATCAAATTGCTGTTGACTGTCCCACAGCGGAGAGGGACGAATATATTTTGAAAAACAAAATACCGCATAAATTAGTATAATACACGCGTATAGTAGGCGTGTATAATTATTATTGTGTTGTTTACTTGCATATTACGACTCTACGGCTGCCCGGGCTAACTACACAAAATCTAGGGTAATTGTTTTCACTAATTTGTTTTTAATTTTTTTACTTTCCTTTTTCCCTCTTAGATTAAGGGTAGTGCTCGAATACCGCTGCAGTTGCTACGCATTTCGTATATACTACTATCTAGGACCCATCTCTGCGCGCATAAAATACGAATTATATTATACCCTGCGTGTGCACACAACAGTTTTAAATTAAAAGCAAGCCGACTGACTGGGATTACGAACGGTTGATAAAATGTTTTTTTTTTTTCAGAAGCTACGCGTTTCTTTTTCGTACTTACAAAAAAAACCGTGTACACTGTACCTACACGCCCTACTACGCGCGTCAGGTCCTCGTCTCGTCGTTTCGCTCACCGTTCCGCCTGACACGCCGTGGTGTTGTTACTGTAATTGGCTCGACTAGATTTACGTACAAGAATACTTGGGCGTACAAAAAAAAAAAATAATAAAAAAACATTAATTAATTAAAACACTAGCTGCAAAAATGTTTGGCGTTCGTATAAGAATTAACGTAGGTATTATGTGGTTAAATAATTCTTATGGTTCTACGACACGCGATCACATCACGTCTTAATGTTCCGAATCGCGGGCCCCGAGATAGACGGTTAATTGACTCCTCGATGCGATATGATCTCTAAAAATCATAAGAGTACTTATTTCAAGAATTCTATGACACTGCAGCCGCGCTTGGATTTAAAACAACAATACTTTATAAATACTGCGAGATACGCCAAAGGACGAACTGCTAAAGTCCACAATTATTTTGATCGGCGTTACTCTTGACCACTTATCGCTCGAAAATATTTTTCGGGTTTTTATTCGCTGCAGGTTGTATTATACCGAACAAACGAAAAATTGATACTTTTTATACCAAAAACCGTACAAACTATACTACAATGGGGTCCTACAGTAGGTCATCATGGGTGCCCATTCGTGGCTGGAGAGTAAGAGGGAGACATGCCTCCCTGGAAAATATAAAACCCGTTAAAAATTGTTTTTCATAAGTCTTGACGTACAATATTTTAAATAACTTAAAATAATTTGATAACCAATGAGTAATAATGACAAGAGAAAACATTAAACCACTGTGTAAATTCTGCTTTACATTAAATAACTAAAATGTATTATTTTATTAACACATTAACTCTCAAAAAAAGCGAAATTTACAATTTTTATTTTCAAATCATTAATATACAATTATTTAAATAAATTTACAATGTGAATGTTAATAGTGGATACTTAATGATTCACCCTTATGGGCGCCCAGGAGCAGGTACCCTAGACTCTAGAGCCTTTTTCGTAGGTATATGTGAAATATATTATTGTTTTGATGAATACATTTTAGAGCAATGGTTACGCATGATCATTGTTAAGATCGCCGTTAAAAACGTATGTTTCTCTACGAATTGCAGCATATAATACTTGTATAAAGCGATGTAACAATATACGAGTAATATGCGTTATATAAATCTCCATTAAATTTTCAATTTTTTTACCCTATATCCGTATAACAATTGAACTTTGCGTGTATTTTAAAATCCAAACCGTATTTTAAACGTTTCAACTAATCATTTTTATAATTTACACTCATTTCACGGAAGTGAATGTACTCGATATAAATTTAATATTATAATTATATTTTATAAATATATTATATGAATATAATCATATTCGTTTTATGATGGAATAAACTATATTTTTATGATTAAAATGCACACAAGTACACCAGCAATCGGTGGCATACGACTGTCAACAAAGGTGTACAATTCATAAAGTTGTAGTTTATAATCTGTAAATTGTAATTTTTATTGAAAACAGTATCCGACAACGGTCGGTTGCATAAGGCAATTTTTTGTTTGTCCGACAATCAAAGTACAACTTGTCGTTGGACGTGTTTTGCAATTGTTTGCACTTGAATTGTGATTTTTTTTTTACAACAAAACGGTGATTTTAAATGCCATGTAATGTCAATGTAATATGATAAAAAAAAAAAATCAATGGAAAATGTGTGTAACAAAACGTTTAGGTTTTTTTCGGAACCAACTGCACTCGAACACTGCCATTGTTACGCGCCTAATCATAATATTATAACTTGTACCAAAAATGGACGCATTTTGAATCAATCGTGTGCTATATGACATATTATTATACATGGGTTACAGAAACGTACGAGCAACATCATCATAAATATTCACAGCACCGCGGAACGTTTAGCCCGAAAACTTAATTAAGTGCATTATTAGCATTAAGGGTACCCATATGTTTATACGTATATTATCACGATGTAAATATTAGTTCTCAATATTAAACGTCTATCCGATTTAATTTCCGCCGAGGAAACTTTCGTCCGACTACAGCTGCTGTTGGTTACCAGTATAAATGTGATTTGTTTACGAGATGGCGTTTTTAATTCGTACGGTGTTCACGTATTATAATTATCTCGCGCGCTTGTAAGAACATGCAATTAGTTACAAATAAAATGTTGAGATTTGTTTTCGATACTTTTTACCCTGTCCACGTTCGGGCGCGTGTTAGTGTCTTGATTCATTCCCGTCCGATTTAATCGATGAGCTGATAAGCTATTGGAAGAAAAGAAAAAACCCCCCTTATTTTCAGGACAAATCAACCGAGAATATACATTTCATTAGACCAACTGCACGTAACGTCGGTGGTTTTTCGACCTCTTCGTCTATTTTTACGTCCAACACTGCGAACACCGTACGATTTACATAAAATGTGCTCTCCGAACGCGGTTCGTGCTGCGTACACGTCGTGTTTTCGTACGAACGCCCCCGCCATCGGAGAGCCACTCGGCCGCGTGTACGCAGAACGTAAATCTATCGGATTTCACCGCAAATGCGCACTTGCGAAACACTCGGGCCGGATACAGTATCGACATGATGACATTACAGCGCACTACGGTTCGTGGTATTCGACGTACCTGCGTCGGACCGACGAACGTCACCGGCCGCGGTGCAGTTTTCGAACCGAAAATTAACCGCGACGCAAAATACCGTTTGTCGGACTAAATTACCATGGGACCTAGCGGTGCGTTATAAACACTCCGGCGGCTATATCCGTATACGCGGCCAACCAATTGGGAACGGAGTAAATGAAAATAAACGATCGGAATGATGCATTTTTTTCTTTTTTTTTTTTTCGTTCTTCGTACAACAACGCTGCGCACTTGTCGTATCGACAATAAATTAGAAATCATAGCTCGTACACATATTGCGCATTGTAGTGTTTCGCTTGTTCGCAGTAGCACGTCCGATTTGAACGCATTGATTATAATATTATCGGCTGCCCGCCGCGTCGCCGCCGCCGCCGGTCTTCTACGTGGAAACGAAAACGTCGCAATACGATTTATTGAAAACGATAATAATTTGTTAGTCGACGTAGCGAACCCGTCGTTGGAATTGAATTATTTCGGTCGCGATGCAGCAGCGTTCGGAAGAAAGTTTGCGCAGCGCTGGAAATCAATAATATTGTTAATTGGTTCGCTCTGCACGTTACGACGTCGGACGTACCCTTGTGCGTGTGCTTATTTGCATATCACTGTAGGGCTAGGGACTTCATGCTCTAAAAAACCTCGAAATATGCATGCATTTATGCCCTTAAAAATTATATTATATGCTCTAAAAATATGCAAAAATGCTGAAATGTGCTCTTAACATTTTTTTTATTTTTCATTAAAAATAACAAATTTATTAATCATTATAATAATTTATTATTTTTATTTCTTCTTCTTTAAGCTTGCCTTTAAACAAAACAAAAACAAAAAAAATTTCAATTAATTGTGTTTATGAATTAATAACTTTAAAACGTATTTTAAAAGGTAGATTATTTAATAATTTATAATTATTAATTTTAATCTTTTTTTTTATTTCCAATTTCTAGAAAATGTATATTAAATATTGTATTATATGGGTAAGATATGTTAAAATATGCACTTAGTGCTAAATAGCAAAATATGAAAAATAAAAATGATCGCCTTAAACTCCTACTACTACGAAACAAATTTCTATTCGACTTAGCTATGTTTTGAATGATTATTGAAAAACACGCAAACTCCTATAAGTCCCTAGCCCTACATATCAGGTATACCTAGATCAGTGGTGGGCAAACTTTTTTAATGTTGGGGCCACAAAGTTTAAGAAATTCTAGAGGAGGGCCAGAATTACAGAAAAAATGCATTTTGTGTTAAAGCTTTGAATCATAATATTATAAAAACATTACAGCATTACACACAAATGATACAAATTACCTTTTACCTTAAATAATAATTAAACTAATACACATAGTACATCATACATATTATTATACAAAAACTACGATAAGGACGCACCAAACCGAGATCCGGGAAATATATTAATATGAACAAAAATATAGATTATATACCTATTATCTTAGTATCTTAGCATACTTGGGGTACGACCGCGCACAATCCGCGCCGATCCATTTATATATTTAAAACTATTTTCTTCGATAATTTTCAGAATATTTTGGGAATTTTTTTATAAAATACAGGCCATATACTCTCCATGTCGATGGACCCTCGGCGGGCCGGATTAAATACTTTTGCGGGCCGGAGTTGGCCGGCCGGCCGTACTTTACCCATCACTGACCTAGATGCGTGTATACACCGTTCCAGATTTGAACAAATATACCAGCGTGTGTATATCGTACAGGTAAAACTTAACCGTGCAGTGAACACTTATTACTTATTTTTCACCATCTTAGTACAGTGTCGTACAAGTGAGATATAATTATACAGTATAGTTACGAATAAACGGCGTTGTAGCTAGTTACTCGTGTAGTCGACGATTCAAAAGTTCTAGAATTCGCAGACGTACCACGTGTTTAATCGGACGGCGTACAGGTACGTAACGAAATCCTTGTAGATACGTATTGTATGCACGCACGCACATTTTCTATTCTAAAACCGTTTGCATTTTTTTTTTTCCAGTTTCAACCGACGACGCAGCGGGATCTGTTTTCGCATTGCTTCCAGGGCGCCGCCATCGTTTATTGACAATATCAACATTTATACATACTTGGGGGGAAAACAAGAAACAGCTGCCCGACTTATCCCCGTTCATGCATTTTTAAAAAAAAATCTATACATTTTGCATAATCAGTATTCCTGGACCTCTTCCTGACCTCTTCTCAGGCCGACCGGAGTCCGTCGCCCTTGAAATCGCGTGCCTGTCGTCCGGTTGGCGAGCCGACCGGAGTTTGCCGCTCTGGATGCCTCATACTCCATCAGGGTACTCACAACCGCGAGTACAAGTCCTCATCTTCGCGTTCATCCTTTTCTCTGGTCGACAGAATCGTCTCGACCATGCAGATGAACTCCAGGCGATTAATTTCGAACTGTTTGATGATTCTCTTGGTTCGCACCTACATGCTGTTATAATTATTGTATGTGCTACACACGTCGAAGTAATACCGCGGTGGAAATGGTATTATAATAAATAATAATGTTACGTAGAGTAAAAAATTGTTTTCCGTTTCTCGTCTGCTGCAGCGCGGAACGTAATGCGGCCCGTGGAAAACGTAAAATAAACAAATATGTTTTCGATTAAACGCGTTACGAAAACGCACGACAAGAACGGACACTCACATCGTTCACTTGCGCGGTAAACTAGTAGCTTATGGGGCTACAGCTCGACTTGTTATATGCAAATGTAATACATTTCGTATTATACACGGTACACACGTGGAGAGCGCCTCGGGAAAACAATTATCGGGATGGTCTATTAAACGCGACCTACCGCACATGCGATCGAATTATTCGTTCCGTACCCTCTAATTATAAATTATTACAAACGGCTTGAACGTTTTTTACGCAACAATAACACTGATAGGAATGATTTTTATACCATGACGCCTAATTTATTTCCATTGAGCACGTACACGTAAACGTAGGCCGTGTACATAATAGTCACGTGTTATTTATACGCGTGGTGTGTATAGCTAACTCACCATTATTATTATAATTACTATCGTATCAAATTATCGGTTTACGCGGCGGACAAGGAAAATTGGGTTAATAACATTCGAAATAAATATTGCGTAATTAATTAAATCAAATAACTATTTTTAAGTAGCTTACGTTATGTGACATTTTTTTTTTTTTTTTAAACCCGTCCGTAGATAATGTATACAAGACAGATCAGTTTTAAGAGGCCAAAAAGATACTGGTTTTCATTCTGAGTACTTAGTTGTGTTTAGTCGCGTATTTATTCGTGAAGACTTGAAAGCAATGATAAATCATTGCACATTTAAACAGCGGTCTGGACGAAAGTCAGTGCAATATATTATTACGTATAGTAATTATATAGGCGATGTCTTCCAATATAATCTAATTTAATTTGAATAAAAAGATTGCACACTTCGTGTGAAATTCACCAGTCTCAAAAATCAAGATTCAGCAACTAACGAAGTAAAGAGGCATTCGAGAAGAGTCGTACTTGATGGTTGAAATACAAAACAAACAATACTGTTAATATTCAATAAAATATTCAGGAGTAGTTTTTTAAATTTTTAACGGTAGAAAAAATCGGTGCAAATCTCTTGAACTGTCGGAATTATCATCCAAATGATTTACAATTACGTATCTGAAATTCATCAGTGAATTGTACGATTTCAAACATGAAATTACAACTAACCTAGGTGGGACCTACCCAACCCCTTCAACTGCTCTAAAAGCCCTTAAGAGAAATTTTACCACTGCTCTAATATGTATAAATCACATAGAAAATCATACAAATCTCAAAAAATTAAGATACCGTGCAATGGATGGCTAAAACGAAATTGATATTTATATAACACATTTTCATTCAATTAATTGTATCACGTAACGTATAATACCTATGCTCTGTTATTCAATTTGGTGACTGCAAATAAAATTTTACAACTAAATTTGTAATACTAAACTAAGTTTTTTTTATTTAAAATAAAGTCAACTAGACTAAGTTCTTTAGTGACTAAACGATGAAAAGGCACGTGCATCAGAAAAAAAGTTCTAAATAACGGAATAAAACCCACCGGTATGATTTATGATTATTTCAACGTAACCTTGCGTACAATTTTTAAGTCACAAGAAACACAACAAAGCTATTCATTTTGACAGAAACGCGAAAATCACGCATAAACAAATCGTAAAGGTTCGGTATTACACATCCTGAATGAAAAAGGTACCGCATATACCTATCATCTAAGTATGTATTTAAAACTATCCGGGGTGCGATCAAAATTGATATTCAAGCTTATAAGTTCTTATCCGGAACTTGAGAATTGATTTTTGATAATAGTTCTGCACCTACATTTTGCGTTTAAAAAACCGTAGCTTGTTCTTTTTTATACTTTTTTTCCAATTTTTTTTACCAGGCACGTAACAAACGACAAAAAGTTTCAGACGCGACATCTTTCGTTGTGGGTACGTGGTAAGTCGGCATCACAACGATCGACATACGAATATAGTCTAAAATCCAATGTTCGCTGATCGTCACGGTATTGTTCACGCGCATCGATAACGGGTATGATGGGCAAATGTGTGTGGCAATATCGCTGTTATAATCGAAGCGAGATGAAACAATGCGTTAGGCCGACTGGTGGGCCGCGGAAGGCTGACAATTGGATCGTGGTCATTGTCTCATTGAATGGTTTAATTTTTAAATTCTCAATACAAACATAAACGATATATTTTTCTCTATTTGATTTATCAGACGCAGATCATAGTCGTCTCATAATATTAATATCGTCATTGTTTTAAAAATATTTTATAGTGACAACTGTATAAAAAATGATGTGATAAAAAAACATTTTTTTTTCTCTAAACCTCGTTTATTTATTATTTCAATCTTCCGCACTCCACTAGAAATATACTGCTTGCCGACGTCGCCGCCACGAGATTGCAATCGGCGTAATATTACATACAATATTATTTTACTATATTATAATGACTAGGGTTTGGATTTATAAAAACGGCTAAAATGATATTCTCTATGAAACAGCAAATATTCTCCTATTATTCTCTTTAGAAATTAGAAAAATATACAAAAATATATATGAGAATATGCAAGTCTTTTTACTACAAAATAGTGACAGATAAAATAGAGTCTGTTGAACGGCTATAACCATTGAATTAAAAGGTGTTCAAAATAAGATGAGTTTTTTGTTTTGTCCATTTTATAAACTTAAGACATTTAGTATCAAAACAAAATATTTGGTTTCCGAACATTTGAATATTTGATAAGCAAATACGTTTATCTTATATCACTACGAAAGAACAATAGCCAGCAGTACAGGTTAGTCAACATGTTGAGAGATCGTTTTTTTTCTTTCATCTAAATGATCCATAAAAAATTGTTTTTCAGGTACCTTATTTTATCGAAATTAAAATAAATCAGCATTTTTCTCCATCAAAACTGACGAAATACTCCAAAAACATGCTAAAAAACGGTTAAATATTCCATAACCGACGAAATAGTCTTAAACACGAAAAAAAAATAAAAAATACTTTTTCCCATGAACTCCCTGCAGCGTGCAACGAACGGTCCACAAATCCTACTCTCGTCAACGTATCATACTTTTATTCTCGACAACGATATATGAATTACGTACGAGTTCGGACCGTAATCATGACATAATTTGAACCACGGTCCGAGACCCTCGGAGACGCAGATATGCGAACTACGGCTGGAAAGCACTCGCGGTGACGGTTTTCTTTTCGTAACTTAACGCAGTGGTTTGCGTATCCGCGTTCGTGTTAACTTCGCCGTGGACCGTTGACCCGCATCAACGTCACTGCAAGGGCGTATCCGGCTCATCTTCCAGAGGAGGGGGGGGGGACGAGATTTGAATTCGAATCATACTTATAAAAGTATATGTGTATAAACGAAAGCTTATTTCCTCCTCGTCGAAGCCATTAATTCATGTGATCAAGTAGTGAAAACCGTAAGCTCCTGCAATACCGTCCGTTCTATCACAGAATACTGCTAAAACTACCGTACAAGCTAATACATATTTTTTGTTGTAATATTTGTAATTCTTATCATAACACCATTATCATGTGTGGTATCAACTATCATTCCCGATTCCCCCGAAATCCACTGTGCCGAAAACCGAATATGTTAATTATACGGTTGCAGAGTGCACAGTGCAAAATGAGTCTAATATAATAATATCTGACAAGTGACAATATAATTATTATATCCGCTATATCTCTAGTCTCTTATCTATAACCAACTATATCCATATTAACTAATATTGTTCTATGCTATTGGTTAATATAATTGGTAACAACAGCCCGTCTCTCTTTTTTTTTTTTAATATCGATGTTTTATTGATTGAAAGCAGTGCGTTATAACCATTACATTATTATTAAAAATAATAATATAAGTTAGTTATGAGTAGAGCCCGGATTTATATGCATTTGCATGTTTGTACTAAGCGTATGCACGTCTATGGAGGTTTAAAATGTCTACGGTTCATATCACACCGAATTTAAACCCCAAATTTTATATTGCATATTTTGCATATTTCAATAGTTATTGCATATCTATTAATAAATTTATATAACATGCATATTTTATTGGTTTTTAATAAATTAAATATTTTAATTTACAATAAATTTTGTAATGGCCTCACTATATGAGAATAGATATGATAAGTATTAATTACAAAACATCACATACACTTGCGTCCCGGCATGTTATGTCGTAAACATTTTATAAATAATCACATCGTGTATTCGTTATATTTCAAAATTTGATTTATTTTATAGTATTCACTAGCTGACCCGGCAATGCTTCGTTGTAGCAAGATTTCTCAGATATTAAATTGCTATTTATTTTCTGGATGTTAAATAATTATTTTTATTTTAGACAACTTTTAGTCACGTCTTCGTGGTAATGTAGCCATATAAATTTAGCGTCGCCACCGCGGATTCTTCATAATGTTTAAAAAAAAATATTTTGTATGTAGTGATAAATGTATATATTGTATGTAAATTGTGTATGTTTTAACATTTTTTTTGTTTTTGATAAAGTATTTAGAATTTTCCTTGGTGTAAAAGTGTGGTTTTTAAAAAATAAACACATTTTATAAAGTGTAACATAATGCATATAATTGCATATTTAACCATTTTTTCTTTGTATATTTGCATCATATTTGACATTTTTTAAATGCATATAAATCCGGGCTCTAGTTATAAGTATACATGAAACAAATATTCAGGGGGGGGGGCGATCGCCCCTATCGCTCCCCCCCCCTTGTATGTGCCATTGCGTCACTGTTACTATACTGCCGCGGACGACCCCGTGCATTATATACTACATGTATAATATATATTATGAATAATTCACGAGACCAATACGTACTTCGATGATTATTAATTTATCAGCGTACTACCACCACGCGACGCAACGAGGTAAATGGGAATGGCAAATAATGAGGCGCGAACAGACGGACGACCACAGAAATGTCCGAACCGAATGAATATATAATGCGTACCTAGTGGCGCCACGACGACTGTGTGTAGGACGGGACAACGCGATCGCGGAAAACCGTACATTGCACACGGCACGCGCAAAACATTATGAACAGGGTACCTACACTACAGCGGCGTACGCAGGATTTTTCAATGGGGGGGGGGGTCTTGGAAATAGATATTTACTCAGTTGTGATATTTGGTTTGAAAAAATTAAGTAGATACTTTCTTACTGGTATGATGGTACTAAACCGTTTCAAATATATGTGAAAAAAAAGAAACTATTACATTCAATCATAAAAATAACAGGCAATAGACAATAAATACAAATTTTATTTCGTCCAATATATTAATATTGCGTTCGAGTGGGTGAGATATTTGAAAATATTTGTATTACTTCAAATGCCGAAAATTCTTGTATTTTATTAATGTTGTCAATTTGATACATACAAAAAAACAATAATACGGGCCATGGGGGGCTTCTGCCCTCTTAGCTCCCCCCCCCTTTGTACACCCATGGGTACCTACAACTTTCTTACTGTCATTCACGTTACTTTTTTTCATTCGGCGACTACCGACTACGGTGTAAAAAATGGTACAGTATAATTACAACGCATAGGTACCTTCAAAAACATAGTGCTACGATGAAAAAAAAAAACGTAAACATTCTTTCTTTGAATTTGCTTTTGAGTGTATAGTGAACAAACCTTTGATCGAGTGTTTGATAGCATAAGAGGTAAAAGCTTTAAAGGTTTACTGTTGAAACCAGAACGATATCTCAAGGCAGTGCCCATTTTTCTTTTTTTCGTATTATTTTTCTACGTGCTCGGGTCATTTTTTAATTAAAATCAGCATCCAATATCGCGCGCATTCACACGGACTAAAGACTGAGTTTTTTTTTAACTACAATACCATACACGCCATCATATTATACATATATCCCATCAGCTATATTTCTGTTTTGCTCACAATATAGGTACCGCTCATCTGTGCGAAACTGCGAGAGTTGATCTAGTTGATTTCTGAACTCACGAAAATCCTACAATCACGTGAATGGTACGATTTGTGTGTGGAACACGAAACATAAATAAACATTCTAGTTGGCTCAGTATTTATTAAGCAAAAAAAAAAAAAACCCCCGATGAGTTGAAACCAGAAGGTGCAAACAAAATTTGCATGTCTGTCCTGAAACCTGTCCACCAATATCAATCTGCTGTTTAAATCAATACGTTATCTTGGAATAAACATATAATATCTCTCGCTCTCTCTCTCGTTCCCCAAACAATTGATATAAGCTAGTCCTCTGCCTCTTCTGTCGCCATAAACGTAACGTTAAATATAATTATGCACAAAACACCGCTCGCGCGCCGATTCGTTTGTAAATTATAAATTCCGAACATGGTGCAGCGTGTAAGGAAAACTATTCACGGAAAAAAATATCGAAATAAACCGTCCACTCGGCACGCTGCAGTTATTCGTCTCGTACACGTATTATTTCCAAAGCACACCGATACACATGAAATGTCACATTTCATTCGGATCTCCACGTACGATATAGACGTATTTGATGAAGCCGAAACCAGTTATCGAAGATTATATTCTAGTTAACTGCACGGCCACTATAGGTCCTGTCTGGTTTCTACCGCAGCTGAACGTCTCGACCCGCGATGCAACCGGAACAGCGAGGTGTTCGACGCGAATCGCCACGCCTTGTGGGGAAAAAATATATATATTATTTTTACTATTCGTACGTTAAACAAACACAAATAAACGACGCCAATCGCTAGAGGCTATACCTCGTCGACGTGCGGTCGCGGTCTCGGATCTTCTACGGATCGTTGAAAATAACAGTGTCATAAAAATATGTATCATACAGTCCCTGATGCACGTAATAATATTCGTATTGCTCTCCGCGTATAAGAAGTTTATACTTCCGTGGCGGCTCAGTCGTCAGTGTTTGTCAAGTGTGTATATATATATACAAATATGAAATATATGGAATAAACAACGCAATTATTTAGGGATTTAGAAGAATAAAACCGACTCCATATACCTACTGCACGCCATAACACGCAACGCGCACCGTACCCCGGCCGTATGCCTACACGTTCTTGACCGTCACACGTGTTTAGCGAACAATAAAACATGTAATATTTCATTTGGCAACGTTGCACCCGGTTTTTCGTAGAATCGTGTTCTATTTCGTTTAAAAACCGTATTCCCTTTGACACGCCGCCAGTACGAAGAATCACGTTGCCTAAAGGGACAAACTAGCAGAATCAGGTTCTACTGTGAAACTAGTTCCATCTCGTGAGTTTAGTGATAACGAAAATCCTTCTTTTTTTTCATTATTATTATTATTACGGGTACATAAATCTATTATTACGGATTGGTTTAATAATTATGATTATATGCATTATAAATACATAATATTATAATATTATACTTGTACGCCGCGGCGTGCCTGCAATAAATATTAATAATAATATAATGACAGGATCAAACCGAATAAATCGTTTTGTAACAAATATTATTCCGATTATACACGTGACGGGTGTTTTTTTTTTTTTAAATTATACCAACGCCGGTGTTTATTCAAGTATCGAGATCGGCAATTGGTTGGAGTTAGTTTCGTACGAGAAATCGGTTTACGAGCGATTTGTTCACGTTGTTATAGGGTTCGTTATGCATTGTTTGGAAGGGAAAAAACTTTAAGAACCAATAGGTACACGCTAATAATACGTGCTGCAGGTCTAGTCAGATTATATTTTTTAGAATATTTTCGCTCCGCAGTGAAACGCTGTGTGTGGTTTTCCGTGTAAATAAACGCGTGCGGATAAATAATAAAAAAACAAAACGCGCACAACACACAATATAGGTAAGAGTACACCTATCTGCACTCGGAGTAAAGCACGTCGAGCACATTTTAAGTGTTGCTTTTTTTTTTTCTTTTCCAGATTTCGCAGCACGTGTACGGGAAACACCTATATTGGTGTACGCGTGTGTGCGCGTTGCGTAAGACACAATGTTTTTACGGGCCAGAGGACTTCAGATATTGTGCACGTACGACGTGTACTTCTCTTGTCTTCACTGTGAGAGAATTAATGCAGCAAGTGCAGTAGATGCATTGGACCAGAGACGAACATTGACTAGTTACAGAGTTACATCAAATTCGTGGAGAATTAATTTCACGTCGATCGTATTAGATTACTTTTTTTTCTCATTTACGGGATACCCGATACACTGAAATGAGAAATTCGAAATAAAAAAAAATTAAACATTCAGGAATTACTGAATATTAAAATGATTTTATTCAAACTACGTTACCACTTTATAATTTATGTTAATAAATAACAAATATATTTTAAATAACGTATTATTATATACGTGTATATAGTACCTACCTATATCAAACGCACGAAAACATAATGATATAGAATTATAGAAACTGGTTAACTGCAGTAACATCATTTCTTTATTTTTCTCCAAAACAAATATGATAATTTGATAAATTATACCATTTACAGACATTTTTAACATTATTTAACTAAAATCAATAGACGGTAATATCGAATAACTCTATGTCTCAACTTATTTGATATAGTTTAATAACTATCCCAGCTTTGTGTTATATGGATGAAAACTATACGACAGTCGATAATAATCAGTGATCCATAAGACTTCCGTTGATATTTTGAAAAAATTAACTTCAAAATCATTCTAATCATTGTGAGGGTTATCTGTCAAAAGTCACTAAATCACACTTTCTAAAATTGTTCAGGATATAACAAAAACACAATGGAACGTTGTCCACTTTCTTTATAATGTGGTTTCGATCATTTCGTAATTAATCGGTGTTAAGTTATAATATACATATTGTATTATTTCAAAGAGAAAACATTGGATACAAGTTTTGTATAATATATATTTTAATATGCATTTTCAAGAGTATCTATAACATTACCAATGAAATATATGAGATTTCTAATTGGTCGAAAAACGTATGTGCTACTTTGTATTAACTTTTTTATCAAAAAAAAAAAAAAAAATTAAAATACATTTAAATACTGTGATTGAACACGCGCCGCTGTGCATTGAGCAATATATGGATTTCTCAAAATCTGAAACATTCAGCAAACACAGTTCTAGGTAGATAAACAAAATTTAATATCTCTACGCAGGTTATCAGTGTCCATCGATTGTAATTAACGGGCAGGTGCGCTTATCTGATTACATAACGGATTGAACAAATAAATAACAGAAACCTAATTAGAAACATTTCAAAATAAAACCAACGTACACGTTTTCAATCGATTCATACCACTTGTTTTACATAACATACAATATATACGTGGCGTGAACCTAACTGATTCTACAGCTATGGACAGTACAAATATATAATATATTATATACCATATATATTACGGTCCAAGGGGGAAAATTGGTCATTGTAAACACTGCTCGGACAATATTTGTGCATTATATAAATTATAATACAATTCCTGATCATTGTATACAATTTGTCTATAATTTATGATTTATGACACATACCGACTGACCTTATAGGTGAACTGTATATAAAAGTGTATTGCAGTATCTTATTATGATGAGACTATTTATTTTTTTTTTTTTGTTATCGATTGTAACGTATTAATTTATCACTCAAATAAATAGCTAGGCCGTTTTCCAACCAACCGGAGACCAATGGTGGACAGCTGCATTTTTAGTAAAGAAGCTGAAAATGTATGCGACTCCAAATTACCAACACTTGTTAAAAAAAATTAATCAGTATTTAAATATATAATTTTTCATCATTCACCTCGATTTGTATATGATTTAATTTTCAATTTTGTTCGATGGAGCAAATGCCATATTGTAATGGTGACACACGTAAAAATGTATAAATATTGCGCTGAAACGGAATATTTTTATGATAGTTCAGTTACACGCTCATCATACATTTTTTCGTCTTGGCACGGTCAGTATACGGCTCGAAGAACTCGGGCATCGCAGGCATATGTGTACAAAACCCGGTCAGTGTTTACAATGACCATTTCTCCACTTGGACCGTATCCATTATGCGTCCATGAGAATAATAATAATAATCCATTAAACCTGTGTCGCAACTCGAAGTGGTCGTCGGGCATCAGCTGTATGGTATACACTTACATTATATTCTATTATATTATTACATGTATATAGACTATGGGTGCTCGAACAATTATTGTTTTCTTAGCTTCACACTGTGTGTAATAATTATAATTATAATACGTGTCTGCCGACCGGCGACTGTATATCGTATAAAACCGAGTTGAGAATAAAAAAAAAAGGAGAAAACAGTATTCATAGGTAAGATATACCCGATGTATAATTATGTACAATAGTATTATAATGTTAAACGTATACAAGAACGGTACATATATGATACACACGAACTATTCTTATCTATTGTGTCCGACTATCATATTATAGTTCCTGTACACGCGCGTTTCTCCAAATCGTCTATGTATATATTACAGCGATGCGTGTGTGCGTGTGGTTTTTTTTTTTTTTGTGTTTTTTCGTGAAAAGCTGTGAGGAGAAGAGTAAAAAGAAAACGCGAGAAATGCCCTCGGTGTAACGTATAATTTAAGTCGTTCCAAACGTTTTCGTTGATATTTTTTTCACGTCTACCGTTGAAATTTTAAACTGTAATAATTGGTACGTGCGCGCGCGTGTAGGTAAGTTGGGTGTGTGTGTGTGTGTGTGTGTGTGTGTGTGTGTGTGTGTGTGCGTATTGCGGTATGTGGTTAACGCGGGTTAACGCGAGAGAGGAAAATCGGCCGAGCGAAAACCGTTGACGGCCCGCGGAGTCCAGGGGACAGGACAGGGCCTACGTCGGTGATAATAATATACAATCATCACATCTATCCTCGCCGTTCCGACGTAACAGTATTATTGCTATCTCTTTGCCCGGTAAAAGCGATCAATATTATACTTCCACGAGATGCCCGCGACACGGGCACATCAGCGTTTCTCAACCATCGCGTCGTGACATAAGTGCTGCACGTGAGGCGTGGTGAAGTTTGATGAGACAACGTGTAAAAAAATTGACATTTTATGTTATGAAAATACACAAGTTGTTATGTCGCTTATGGTATTTGTGTGCTTAAGAATATACCTGATAATATGATTTCTAATTAAAATCTTAACGCATGCACGTATATCGATTGTATAAGGTTTTTGTTCGGCCTTTATTTTTTTCACGGTATATCGCCAAGTGTGGAATTATATAACAACGTGAAACCGAAATACAAAGGTCGAGAAACACTACAATATGGTACACTATATCCTTTCTACAGCAAAAAAGGTTATGCAAAATAAAAAAAGTGGTACGTATCATAAACGTTTTTAACTCACAACTCGTTTGCTCCTCGTACGTGATCGTAATTCCTTTTTCCGTCACGCCGTTTGCAAGGGGTTTTATATAGGCAATTTTAACGAAATTTTTTTTATAATACTTTACATCGTACACATGCAAGTTTAAAGAAAACTGATTAAACTGGTATACAGTCTGAACTCGATTTTTATTTTTTAGGAAATAACAACCGTTTTCAAACATTGGTATTCATTTTATAAACGTACTAGGTTTCGGCTTTTGAAATTAAAAAACAAATCCTCGTTAACGTTTACATTTTTAATTAATACAATGATTCTAAATTCTAAATTATTTAAATTGTCGTTTCGCCGTGACCGCTACAACATATAATAAGAGCGGCATACTTTTGAAAATGCTCGAACACGTTTTTCATTAGAATTTCGCTTACGCGCGACAAAGTCCTATGTCAAGTCTCAGTAATTATATACTCTGCAGCGCACTAAACGCTCGAATTAAACTCGTATCGAAGTATCCCTGTCGTCTACAGTCACAAAAGAGTCTCGTTTCCGAATCAAAGGATACTGTTCCGTCCCTCCGGTGGCGGCGTATAATTAACTCAACATACCGATGGAGATCATCGTGTACGTTCAAAATTCCATTCGTTTCGTTCTACGCGTCATCATGAGATCCCTCCCTTTGCGTATAAAATATAATACTCGTCCGTATATTTATTACTATCGTTCTATACTTACTCGCGTTACCGCCGTGCCGATAATTTAAGTACTCGCGCGACGTACCGAATGCCCATTTGAATTTCAAATAATATTGTAAAAGCGCAGAGTTCACGATATAAATAATAATAATAACTCCTGGTAACGGTTTCGACTGATTTTTATTTTTCGTTCGGCTACGGGGTAAGACCGCAACGTTCGGCGAATAGAAAAAAGTATTATTCAAAGTGATATTGATCATTTAAATATTATTTTGGCTTTTTATTTTTGGCGCTTCTTTCAGTTTTTTATCTTTTATTATAATTCTTTCAGGTTTTCTATAGACATTATGTTCGCAACTTCTGCGCGTGCTAATATTTATTCATCGGCGAATTCTTATCATCGTCGTCATCATTGTTGACAATCACGTTCGCGACAATAATAATGCCGAGTACTGTACATTTAATTAAACACAGAGCAACATAAATAATGCATTTCGCGTTGGTGAAAGCCAAAAGTACATCGACGAGGTATACGCGCAGTCTTGTATTATCGTTTAAACGTATAAATCGCGTTTCCATTCGCAAAGGAGACATTGGAGACCAAAAATGTTTTCCACGGTCTTGGTTTACTGCGAGTGTCCATCGTTATTCGCACAGGTTAGTAACCTTGACGGCTTGAGGTTTTCTCGGGACCTATCGCACACGGCCGGGAATCGTTGGATCGGCGACGGCAAAGTGTAATATATAACTACGAGAAGCGCCGCGGTACCGACACGGTGTTCGACACGAACGCGTATCGTGCCGGTAATCGCGTGACTCGAGACGCGCGGGACGCCCGCAGAGATTCGCGCGGCCGTCGTCGGGTCGCTCCGGAGAGCAGCGCCCGGTAGGACCGAGAGAACCGAAACCGCGGGTTTTCCATTATACTACTATTATTACGACGACGACGGCGATAATAACAAGAACGACGACGACCGTGCGTGCGCGGCGACGAAAATTATACACGCGCGCTCGCCTGCGCATCGTACGCGCGTAATAAATTAGTAGCCGCATAAACGGGCTCGCTCACGCCGTCGGTCGCCGCCATATAATACGTTTGAATTACCCGTACATCGCGTACGCCGTGTGTCGTGTGTATAACAGCGGATGTACCCGAACGGTTGGTGAAGAAGAACAAGAAGAAGAACAAGAAGAAGAAGAAGAAGAAGAAGAGGTGGTAGTGGAAAAATAAAAAAATATAATAAAAAGCTGCACGTGCGTGCGTGGTACCTATTATCGTGTAAGCCAAACATATACCTACCACGTGTATGTGCGTACATATTATCGCCGCACTCGTGTACCTATAACTATATACGACGTGTATACGGTCTTCTCACGCGGCAGCGTTTACGAGCGCGGGGGGAATAAATGTCGAAATCACTTCTGTAATGCATAATTTAAAGCCATTCAGGGTTAAACGCCATTGTTAGTTCTTTGCACTCTCTCTCTCTCTCTCTCTCTCTCTCTCTCTCTCTCTCTCGGTCTATCTATTTTTCTGTGCGTCCGTTCCGGTGGTCTTATATGCGGCTCGTGTGTACGCAGTAAAAACGACGTATGAAACGGCGGTGGTGGTGGTGGAGGGTACTATATAGAATACCACGTGTACCTACGTATGCATGTGATATTACGTATTGCGTGCGTGTATGTAAAATACCAATAGAGTAGGAAGGTACAGGGGCGGGGAAATGTGAGTCTGCATATTAAAACATACAGGTATAATGTATACGCGCGAATATATGTATACACGTGTGTGTGTGTGTGTGTGTGCACTATGCACTGCAGGCCCGTAGAGTGTGCTGACCGGGTGTATAGGTGGGTAGGAGGTAGTAGGTATAGGAAATAACGAGAGGAATATAGAAAAATTGAACGGTGGAAGGAGAAAGGAAGAGGGACGAGGAGAGAGAGAGAGAGAGAGAACTGGAAATGAGGTCCTGGACTGCAGCGCGCATAGACCCGGAGCATAATGTTTATAGCTAATAATGTGAACCCGATGTTGGCTAATAATAATTCAGCAGTTTAAACGCAAGTAATCGGCCGTCGAGTAATGCTATTTGACATGTCGGGCACCTAACAACCGGTGCGCGTGTGTACATGTGTAACTATACGATAGCTGTGTCTCGTGCAGAGTGGTATGGAATATTTTATACATACGCCATTCGAACACACGGACAGAGGTAGTGGTCGTATAATAGTGGTCCGTCCGCGTGTTTGGGTCATGCACGTGTGTATTACCGCTGCTGTGACCGTCGTCGTCACCGTCCTTCTTCGTTTTATTCTTCTTCTTATTATCATTATTATTATTACTACTGCGCTACAGGACCGGACACCGTGGTACCGCGTCGCGGCACTATGCTATATTATACGCTAGCTATTTTGAATGTTTTAAATAATTTATTTTATAATAATATGTATACGGGTAATATTATTCCACACCGATACCGCCGCCATCGAAAAAGTCGTTTTATCTTATACGTACACATACATATATATATATATATACACACATACATATACACGCGCGCGTACGCATAGGTAATATTATAATTATTCTGATATATTTTTTTTCTCGTTCGACCATTGCACGGAATATACATAATATAGTATACTACATGTATATGTGTGCGTAGGTACACGTCGCTTGTGTTTACGTAACTGTGCAGGTTAACGATATCGTATGCAGCTTGTACGCGTGTACGAGTACGTAGGTACATTAAAAAAAATAATAATAATAAACTGTTCACATATTATAATAATTTAACGAACTAATCGTAAAAGGAATTTCGTCTTTTTTTTTATATCATTTTAATTTATTTAAAAAAAAAAAAAAAACATGCGCGCAGGACGATATCGTCGCAATAAACACACACACGGATGCCTATGCGTGAAATAAAACCGCGAAATATCGCTGTATATTACATTACATTATACGCGCAGATACTATATTACAGGCAAATGAAACAAAGGCTGACAAAAAGAAAAACCATGGGTGGGCAAGTGATTTCTTACCGGAGTCCGGTAGATTAAAACAATAAATAAACCAGGTTCAGAGAATGAAAAAAATGTATTTTATCATATTTATTACTATATAGTTATTATTATTGGTGAAATATTTAAAAAAAAATGCAAAATTAAAAAGAATTTACCAAGCTACATTTAAAGCGGTGAATCGAATACAATTTTACATTTTTTTCATCGATACTATTATTGATAACGGACGGAACTCTTTGGTTGTGTGAGCTGTAGCGATGGGTTTTTTAAACTGAAAACTAGTGTACCATTGCTCTCGAAAAAACGATTCTGAGTAAAAGAAGTCGGGGCATCAGTTTATATATTCTGAAGATGGTCAATATAATGGTAGAACCACATTTTTAATAAGGTTAATAGTACTTTTAATGTTCTAAATTTAGGCGAGAAAAAAAAATGTTTCGGAAATTATTATGTATATTTTGTGTGTAATTATATATGATTTTTATTACGAGATTATTCATATAATTGCTACCAAAAACGAAAATCTTAAGAAAAATCTTGTACCCATCAAAAATAAACAAGTGTGTGATGAAAATACTAGACGTTGCAGGGTCCTCTTACTAGGTTGAAGTTTTTTGCAATATTTTCTCTGTTTTTCCCAATTATTCGGAAAACTGGTTGATAAATTCAAAATATGGCATCCTTAAGTAATTACTAGACGGCAAACTTCCTTACAGAAAAGAAGCCGGTTGTATACATCGGAATCATTGTATGCATTTGGTCGAAATCATGTACTTGCACTCACACAAAAAAAAAAAAACCCACATCACGATAAAGTCAATACATTCCTTGTTTCACTCAGAATCTAAAAAAAAAACTAAATAAAAATATATAATTTTGTAATTATAAAAAAATAACCCGTTGTGGTGAATAAACCATTCGTATTACACTTAATATCTATTGATTGTTGACTAAAGAGATGTTTGATTATTTTTTTTCCTCAAAGACTCGAGATACTTCAGAACTTGGAAACGTTTCTTCCACGCGGTATACTTGAGGGGCGATTTTCGCCGGGCCATTATGTCGGTAGGAACCTTAACTCGCGGCACGCCGACAACCGCGACCGTTGTAATGCCTTGTTTACACGTGACGAGTACTCGGCCGAGAGAGTCAATTCGGCTGAGCACTGTCCCGTGTGAACTCAAGGAACCAGTACTCGGCCTAGTAATCGGACTTGTAAAATAAGCGGGCGAGTGAATAGAAACCGTTTCTATTCGCTGGGCCGAGTGACTACCCCCACCACCAAGATGTATGGTACTCGGCGTGTCTAAACCGCCAGCCGAGTGTCGTGTAACGAGTATATAGTTCAGTAGTTGAATTTTTTTCATCAAAAATATTTATTTAAGTATGAATCGTCATCGTAAAATAAAACGATTTTTCAAGGATTTGCTAAATGCGTTAAGAATAAGTAATAAACAGTAAAATCTTGGTAGCGGGGTAGTCACTCGGCCAAGCAAATACAATGCGTGTAGACGCTGACCCGGTCAATTCCGGTACTAGACCGAGCAACATAACGAGTGACACGGCCGAGTACTCGTCACGTGCAAACAAGGCATAAGTGTTTCGGTCACTACACCGTAGCTTATTCTCCCGTACGTTGCCATCTCGTGTCATCGCGACAAAGCCAATGCGTTCCTCGTCTCGGCCAAGACTTCGAAAATTGAAACGTTTAGCGAACGATACCGTGTTGACGGTCCCCTGTAACAATCGTTACCACTATATATATATATTACTTTTAGTATTACTATTATAGAAACATAATATAAGCTGACTATACATTGAGTTCCCCCCACTCACAGTTTATATTGTAAGACCTATGGTCGACAATCGGTATGTAAGAGAACGCCGGTTCCCCGCGATTACCATCACGCTAACTTGAACTCCGTGTAACCACCAAACAGCCCTATGATTGTTAAGTATGTCAGTAAGTCTTAATAAACCTTTATAAATTAATAATTATCTGTACCAATACGCATTTATTTGTAATATTAAGGTCAGCGCTGACGTCGGTCGAGCGTAGATATATTAATGAATGCATATGAACAACTACGGTGCAGCGCTGAAAAGTTCATACGCGCGTACAGCTACGTCGAGGACCGTCGGTCGAGCTCGCCCGTCACGTGTACGTCGGTCGACCGACGGGCCATATCGGTAAATGGTGGCATTTTCAAAAATTGATTATTAACGAAATAACATACACGATATGACCGATATAGTTGCCGATCAGTTATGCACTAAACGCTTGGTCACGACCGATGATCAGCGCGTACCAGGCACGTACACAGGGGGGTGTTTTGGGTGTTCAAACACCCCCCGAAATGTTTGGTTATTTTCTTATTAAATTTTGATGTTAATTGTTTTATTATATTATACTATAATAGATAGGTATAATATTACATTGTGTTTGTGAAACACCGGCGAAAGCAAAATGAAAATGTAATACCAACAAATTCTTATTTTAATATTATTGAAAAAAAAAATAAAACAGAATTTAGAAATAAAATAATATTATACTTATTGTGTAATGACATGGATACGAAATAATACTAAAATGTACATAGACTCGGGAAATACCTAAACTAGACTTGAAACAATTACTGCGGATAAGGGTATTATAAATATTACCGTCTTTCTTGTTTTTTGTTATCGACGTTATCGTAAATGTTTTTATTTTATATCTGAACGAGGCCACGATGAGTTGACAATATACTATTTTATGTCTCAACTCTCAAGTTGTTGTATTATTATAATAATATACTAAATTACTAATAGATAATACATTATCTCTAGGGCTCGGAAATTAATGTTCTTAAAAAGTACTAAATATGCATGCACTTATGCGCTTAAAAAAGTACAAAAATGCTTTAAAAATATGCACTTTTATTTTACTTTTTTACACAAAATGTTCATTCGGACAAATATGCAAAGAAATATACTCTAAAATGTAAAAATCAAGAATTATTCACAAATATACATTATAAACTTATTATAGAAGTTAATTGTGAAGATATTCTTAACATAATGGCTGAAACTTCACGAAAATTAGATTTAGTTCTGTGATTTTTTTTTTTAATACAATATATTATATTGATATTTTAAAAAAAAAGTAATGTAAGTATATCATAAGATTTTCATAATAAAATTTAATTTGTTTATTGAAAAAAAGTGCTGATTTTCAAAAACACCCCCCAAAACTTTTTTCTGCGTACGTCCCTGGCGCGTACCGTCAGTGCCGACGGTACGCGCTGACCGTCGGTCGAGCACTAATTCCAGCCTATAAAGATCCTATAAACCAGCGGTTCTCAAACTGTGATCCTCGGAGCCCTAGGGCTCCGCGAGGGTAGTATAGGAGGTCCGTGGCTCCCTGGGCACATCTGTACTAATTAAATTCAAATTGTTACTATATTTCATAGTTACATTTTTTAATTTTTATATTTTCATTCAATATTAGTTGGACCATACTCCCATACCAATGTATTATCTTAAACGTTTAAAACCTTAAACTATTTATAAATCCACATAATATTTTGTGTCATAGTCAAAATGAGATTAGATAAAATTCTGGTTTTTCGTTCTTTTTACAAGTACAATAATTTTGTTTACTCATATACAATCTTCGAAGTTCTAATAATATAATAATTTCTTCAGTCATAATGCACTCTTGTTTCAAATAGGCATTTCTGAATTTTGGGGCTCCGTAATTTTTTTTAGGAACATATGGGCTCCGCGAACAAAAAATCTTGTGAACCGCCGCTATAAACCATTTATGCTCCAGAGCTACGGTTGATGATATTCAAAAGAGCCTAACTTCTTCCCTGAATATCTTTCACGTTACACCACCGCGGTCGTCCGCGTCCCGTAGCGGGTCGACACAACCGTTGTCCGTCGTGCGAACACTATCCCGGGCTCGTTCCGCAGCATCGACACGTTTTCGGGACGGTTGGCGCACGCGCAGCGCGGCACTGTGCGCGCTTTCCGGAAAAACAAGTTATTATTACTCTCGCGCGTAATTGCTTCGCGTCGGGCCGGTCGATATTTTCGACTTTTGAACTTTCGCACGTATTTACGCCGCCGGTCTCCACGCGAAACCGATTTATCGTCGGACGGTACCACTCCACCGCACGCATCCCCCGCGGCGGCAAATATTATCGTTTCCGCGAAAACGCTTCATTACCAGCTGCAGCGGCGCGGCGGCGTGGCCGAAAATATTTTCACATTAGACCAATTCAACGGTCACATCCCCTACAGTCGGTCATTTCTCCGAAAGTTTAACTCCATTTATTTGCGCGCGCGCGCACGTCGTATTACGTCTTCGATATTTCTACACGCATATATCACATCACGGTCCCTATACGTTGTTATCGATATTACTTTCTTTTTTTTTCGTAACATTACAATATATATATATATATGTACAGGGTGTCCTGCCGAGGATTTACCCGTTGCGATACGTCCTGATAAAATTAAATATAATGCGGTCGGTTCAAACGTCAACTGTTTGTAGTCATTTTCCACACGAGTCTTATGGGGAGGGACAGAACACCTTCGTCATCTCATCGCAATGGGTAAATCCACGGTGGGATAACCCCTGTAAATATGGCTGTTTGTCGACGTATTATTATTGTAATAACATTGTAATATAGTTGTTCCTGAAAATCGATACCAGGAAGTATTATTATCATTTCTACAACGTTCAGATAAACAATAACAACATATTTAACGATTCGAGTTTCGCGTAGGGAGTGGCGCACTTTAAATAACAAAACTCCCGTACCAACGCGTAGGTACCCTTACATTACTGGGTCACCGCAATACCTCTCGCAATTATGATTAAAATACCAACATTCTGTACCGAAGACGTAGACGGGTGAGACATGACGAAAAAAAAGTAGTGACAAAAGTTACTTTTGTTATGCGCGGCGAATGCGAGAAAACATACGCGTGCAGGACGAATAGAGTATAAAAGTATCAATTTATACCACGATGGTGGTGACTATAATAGAGTGAACAATTGTATCGGTTAGGTCATACTTTTTGATACAACAACAATTTTTATTATTCAACAGGTACTTTAACGGACCATAACATGGGTTAAAAGGAAAAATACGGCCCAGAAAGAACTTTATCACACAAGGACTTGCGAGTAGTTGGCCCCCGAACATGTATATAGAAACTGAAAGATAAAAATTTCTGTTACAGAAAATCAATACACCAGGTGAAACACTGAAAACCCAAAGACTGACAATAGTAAATGTAACTGCAGTAGTTAAAACTACGTCATTGCTTCATTGCGTCATTGTTCATCGCTTATTTCCTATACTAGTCCTGAAAATTGTCGGAAGCTAATAAAATTAATGATATTAAAAAAGTCGAATTTCAAAAAAAAAATAACGATCTTTTAAAAACCCTTTATTTTATGTAATTTGGGATAGGTGGTATAGCAAAGATCAGTTTTCGTTTTCCATTGAGAAAATTATTGTATAAACGGCGTTTTGCTGTTTCGCGGCTATACGTTCTATGGACTAGTGTACAATTTCTCGAAGGAATAAAATAACACATTTATTCGAAACAACATGTATAATGTACAATCACACATAATATTATTTTGTTCCGTTTAGGTACGTATGATATTACTAGGGCTGTGAAGTTGATGACCTAAAAAACATTAAAAAATGACCAAAAATATATGAAAATATGACGTAAAAATGACAAAAAATGTCATAAAAATATGACCTAAAAAATTACAAATATTTGTTTTAAATTAACAAAAATACAATTTTTTTGAATATTTTACTATAAAATTCTATATTAATTTATCAAAGCTTACCAATATATCAAAATATGACATAGAAATGACAAAAAATGAAATTAAATAAATAATTAAATAAAAAAATTACAAATATAATAAATTAATATTATAATTTCCAAGTTTTAAGTTATCGGCATGATGCTCAACAAAAAACGATAAGAAGTGAACTAGTGTGAAATCAGTAAAAATGACTTAAAACGTGGGAAAATGACCTAAAAATGTCAAAAAATTACTAATAAATTTAAAAACGCCAAAAAATGCAAAAAAAATGCAAAATAAAAATTAGTTATTAAATTCCACATGCTAATGAAACACATTTGTGGCCAGAAGAGCATCGTCTAAAACGTTGCAAAAAAAAAATGCAAAACTTCCGAGCCATAGATATTACATTTGTTTTGTTGATTTAGCTGTTGAGATGTAACCCACCCATCACGAGTACAACCGCACAGCCCGTGATACAATGTTACACGTATAGCGTTATTCCGAACCACGCGGCATCGCGTATTGTTTTCGGTTTCATGCTGTAAAATTGTTATTAATAAATTCGACACAGTACACCGAGATTAACCGATAGCGAATCGAATATAATAATTTACATGCGATAGTATGTTTTTATGCGCGTATACGAAGATCATTAAAAAAAATTAAATAAATATCCATGCACGTCTATATCTATGATAACCATCGGGAGTACAGAAAAAGGTGTGTTTCTATTTACATTTGAATTTTGAACCCGTGTACGCGTACGGGAAAAGTTCACGGGTATGTTAATCTGGCGGTCGGTTATTATATACGTTGAAATAAAAAAAAAAAAAACCGTTTGATTTCTTAACAGATTGTTGATTATCAAAGTAGAACGGGTTATCATGATTATTAACATTATTATTAGGTATCGATGTAAAAATAGTTCGGTAATAAAGTTGGTTAAAAAAAAATCGGACGTTCTTCGCCCTTTGGGTAGGCTACTGTATCGAACGTATAGAATATAAATAAATTATATATTATGCCTATACCTGCAGCGTATGTCCATACACGTGTACCTATGTATAATGTACGGGACACTTGCTCATGCTCGCGCGTACACTTAGTATCTGTTAATTAGTAGATCTGCATAGTAGGTACGACACATTACAGTCTTGTACGGCTGTTATTTGTTGTGATAATTCAAAATCAATAATAAATCGTGACCTTCAAAAAAACCCTACTTTGGCCGCAGCACCGCGGTCTATTCGCTCTTCGGTTTGATTATAGGTGAGCCGTTTTAGATTCGCAGCTATAAGCGATAGGCATACATGTATTTACCTCTATTTTTTTTTTTTTAAGAGATCGCCGAATTTTCGTAGATCGTAAAAAGTACTCCAAAACGTACAACCCCCTACTTATCCATCGATATGGGAAATGCCATCATTGGTAAACCCTGAAGATCCGTTTTTGAACTCGTCGCCGTGTTACAATTTTTGGTAATGAAACGTTTTCAAAGAACTAACAATGTACATGAAGTAATGATTCGGTTCTCGGTCGAAACACATTAATCGACATTTGGGTCTCGTGGATCTCGTAAACATTGAATACACAAGCTCCTTCTCATAATATTCCAACAATACAATTTAAAACTGTTGCGAGGTTTTATTGTTATAATAGTGTTTTGAGTTTGAATCGGTTAAAAACATTATTGTTCATAAAACACTACATTATTAACATTATTTAATATAATAATTGAATAACATTACATTATTCCACGTGTTATGTAATGTGTATTATTATACATTAAAGTACGATATACAACTAAAAAACACAACCTTATTGAATCCCAAAAAGTATGACCGACAGCAATAAACGCGCGATTAATGGTTCAAATAACGAACTAATTAAACGTCAAACATATCCGAGATAAAAATGTTGTGTGTAGTTGAACGAATACTAAATTGTTCGTCCTTTAAATATATTACGTTGAAACTATGCCAAAACGCTATTGAACAAAATTTAAGTTTTTCAATCAAATGTTCTGCGTGTCATATCAAATTCCACGAAGACGATTCGAAACGCAGCGACTTCAAAGTTCAAGTTCACAGACAGTTCAAAAATCTATCCATCAACCTCCCGTAAGGTTATTAAAAAGCCGCGCGTCGGCACAAGTTAAGTGACCGGGCAACCGTGAACGCGGATTCAAACCAGGATGACCTCATGATCTCTTTCATCAGGTGTTCTACATGCAAATTACTTTTTAATTATTACCTAATCTATTTATTAACTTGGCACCGGTGGGTTATGACACCACATCGGACCGTTAAAATATTATCTCTCCGCATGCACACTTACAAGCATGCTACCAAAATCGTATTATAATATCATGACGACTACATTTTTACGACATAACATGATAACTACATTTTTACAACATTACATGATTTACAACATTGTTGTTACTTTTACAATATTTATTTAATAACGACTGTTCCCAATTAGCCATTTATGGAATGTAATAAAACCGTATTTTCGTGCACATAAATTCTCAATATTTGATATATTCTTGCACATTTTGGGATATATGAGCATACAGAACGCTCCGAGTCGATCGTCCACGGAAATGTGCGAGGTAAGGAAATAAAAATAAAATACGAAAAACGATTGCACACAGTCATGTAATAGAGAATATAAATACGTCGATATTTAATTTAACAGCTTTGTTTACGGATTTAAAGAGTGGAGTTCACACCAGAGAATAGATTGCGGATAACGGGTTTCAAGGTGGCAGAATCATAATTCATAATGCAAGACCTGATAGGTCGTTTAAAATATTATTCGAACTCATAGACCCACTCGCCAACTGCATGCATAAGTGTTACATACCCGGCATCTGTTGTAAGTGAGGCTGATACATTATAGTGTATAACTGTAACAATAATGAACACGTGTTCCAATAAGAAGAATATTAAAACATATTCCGAGGCTGAATTAACAGCATTAGACGTAATGTTAAATAAAACGGTTTGATATGTCAATCTATTTCAATGTTTCTTCGGCGTAAGACCCGGAGTCGAGTTAATTAATCGAAAACATTTTTTTTTCTTGACGCAATACATAGAACATTTAACTATTATAATATACTCTCACTCGCACACGCTGCATTGCAATAACCCCGTCATAGCCCGTAGGTCACTATTATTACGGAGATCCGCCATACAAGTGCGTGTACTGCTCGCCGATTCATAGATAGAGCAGTACAGGAGGTGCTTTATTCGTATTGCACGCGTTTTTTTAGAACATCAGCTATTCTAAATATTATTTGTGTGTGTGTGTGTGTGTGTGTGTGTACCTACCGAATTATGTAATAATACATAGTATTTACGGTGCATAATACCTACACGACTGGATTAAAAATTAATAAAACTTGTAATTATACGGTACTCGAATTCACGGACGAGAGGGGGGGGGAAATAATATTTCGTATTATAATATTGTTCACTAACGTTCGGTGTAGGGCGGTAAACCGGGCGCCGACGCGTGTGGACACGAAGACAGTGAAAAAAGAAAATTATACCATATGCTTATTTGCTAATGATAAACAAGACGAACACGAACGGACCGTTGTACTATTACTTATACATGTAATCAATGACGAATAATATTCCATCGAAAAAAAAGGAACCCGACTCCCTCACCGGAAGCGTCTCGATTTTCGTTCTCGTCGGCAGTACGCCATTACGATGTAAGTACTGCACTACAAATGCCTAGGCGCGTGGTAAAAATGCATAGAAGTCAAATGACGCGGTAGCTAGCCCGTCCGCGAACTACATAATATTTTTCCAAACGGCCGGCTGTTTCTCGGACTTATTGCAAACACAGAGTAACTGCAGTTAGGCCGTTTAGGAGCTACTAATGTTTTACTTATTGTTACATATGGTCTTTTCGTGGCATTTTGAGCTACACAGTACATTATTTTCCCGACAAGTACGTATTTTATTATTGTTATACGTACTGCGATTGCCATAAAATACGTCTTATCATAAATCTGCGGAAATATACCCGTAGGCCATAGTATACGACGAAGTACAACATCTAATAACCGTGTTATAGATTGTACGTATTTTATTGATTTTATTACGATTGCCATGTAGGAGACTTGTTTGTCTCGTTAGTTTTGCGTTCACGTTTAAATGTTTGAATACAAACTACATACTTTTGTATTTATCGAGTAGGTACGTAATGTATTTACTTATTTTTTTATTTTTTCATTTTTTTTTTAAATAAATCTTATTATGAATTAATACTTAAATAATGATAAATATTTGTAAAATGTCTAACTACAGTTGGTCTGTTCGCAATAAGTCTGAAAACAGCCTAACCTAACCGGCCGTATGGAAAATTTCAAGTAGTTTGCAAACGGGCTACCCCTTCGCAAAGAGTCTAGTTTTTTTTTTTTTTACAATACCGATTTTCCGTACAGACCATGTACAAAAAATGCAAACTTGCAAACATCTAGAACAAGGGTGGCAAACCTTTTGAACACTACGTGCCAAAAATTACGTTTTATTTTTGCTCGAGCGTGCCATGAAAAATATTTTGTTATATTCATTATTGTAAAAAAAAAATTATAGTTATTTGATTGTATAATAATTTATTAGTATAAAAAAGGTTGGTTTAGGTACACACAATTATAATACTTTGTTAATTATTTTTTTTTTATGTGATTTTTGTTGTAGAATAGTTTATGCTAATTCGTTGATATTTGGCTTATAATTAGTAACTTTTAATAAAGTACATGCTGCACTGCATTCATCAGTTAGTCGGTTTCAGATTTTATAAAATTCATTTCTGAAAATAGTGACTCCCATAAATATGTTGAAGAAAAAATAGACAAAACAGCTAATACTACTATTTTTAAAGTGGAAAAATCTTTTGGAACTTCATTCCATGTATTCAAAATCTTGTTCCCTATGTTTACGATCGATTTGCCTATCGCCCTATCACGCTGAATTTCTTCTAATTCATTTCTCAGAATAACGAATTTTTTTCCCAAAAATATTTTAATTTTTCGCGTGCCACCTCGGGCATGTATTTGCCATCCCTGATCTAGAACTAATCACGTAATATGCCCACCATGATCATTGTCGATTGAATCAACTATTGTTCATTATTAACAACGGCAGTCAATTGATAATCACTTAACGTTTTGTTTTCGATCGATGGAGATAAAATTAGAACAACGGTATTATACGCTTGTGTCCGCGGTGTGTATACGGCAAAAGAAAAAAGAACAAAAAAAAAAAGGGAAAAAAACTATCGGCGAATGTATTATTGTATATTTTGGCCGGGTGGCATTATGCGTACTCAAAGTATAATACTTGTATATACCAGAGTAATATTTGTTCTACACCGCGAGCACAACAACATCCAATCGATTGTGTTACTGCACCGGCCGTGTACGCAAATTGTGAAATGCGTGTTGTTGCATTACATATTGTGTCCCGCTAAATACATTTACGTGTTACCAAGTTATGGAAATATTGTTTCGCGGCAGCGTTTGTTTCGCGATTCCGCGAACACCGGGCAACAATATTAATGTAGAACTGTCGGTACTCGTGATATTATAGTATGTGCGACTGATTTACACGGGCACCGCGGACCGCCCTACTCGTGAGCAGAGCCGGATCAAGGATTATAGTCGTCCTGCACCGATGAATACTTGGTAATTCTGATCGAGTACATTATATTCCATGTATTTTCGTCTAATGCAGTATGAGTAATGCAGTGAAAATTTTATAAAAATAGAGTACCATTTAAGCTAACATTTTATGAACTTTTCAGTTTTAAATAAGGACTGAGCAACGGTCCCAGTTGAAATGAGCAACAGCGTGACTTTTTAAAAAAAACCGTCACATTTTTGGCATTCTTCAATTATATATTTATCTTTTTTATTTGTTTCCATTGCCATTTTACAGTTTTCATTGCAGCTTATTTAAATTATTTAATCGCCCTTTAATACGATAAGGACGATACATCGGCGGCGCTGCAGCAAATCGATTAGACAAATCTACAAAAATCGTTTATTTGACACGTTAATGACGTTCTCACGTTTCCATGTTCTCTTGCCATATTTATAGCACTGTTTTACATAATTCTACTGATACTGTGATTAGTGTGATTAATACCATTACAACCATGACGATATAATATGCACTATATAGTCCGTATAAGTGCGTAGTATATTTTATTCAGTGCTATAAAGTTATGATATATTTTAAAAATAAGAATCACATATTACATTATTAACTCTAACTAGTGACTAGGTATTATTTCCTTAAAATGAAAGTATGGCATATTTATTAACTAAACCTTTTACTACTCGACTTAATATTGAGAAAAAAATGTAGTAAATATTAATCATTTGAACATCACAACTTATATGCCGCTCCTATAAATTTACCACCCTGGAGAAAAAGCCCCTTTTGCACCTATACGTTAATCAGGCCCGGCTCGTGAGAAGCTTACCGGTGAGAAGTCAGTCCGCGGAAATCCCACAGTCTCGGTAGTACCTACGTATATAATACACCCTTATGGGATTTGCGCGCGATTCCAAATTTGGGCTGCGAACATGGTTCACATCGGTTTCGACCAAACGAAAATAAAATTACATCGATTTCTGCTGCAGTGCGGAGGACACCGTCATTTAAATCGCTCTCCACGTTCTTCACCGTGCGGTAACAGCTGTATAATCGATATGTATAAAATTCAAATACCGCACTCGCTCACTCGCTCACTGCTGGCTACACACTAAAAATGTCAAAACGAATTTACTTAAAATTTGATGGATGCTCCTCTAATACTCTAGATGTGCAATGAGATGAGATTTAAAAAAAATTTAGCTCTGGCCAAGACTGTTCCGTGCGAAGCCGGGTAATTCGACGTACAGCTAAAACTATCATACGGATACACAAGAAAACTTCGGTTCTTTCAGATACAGATATGAATAACCACTTATAAATAATAAATAAAACACATTTACAAGATTTTTTCATCATTTACACACACACACGCATTATAAAATATGCGTATAGCCATTACTTACATCACTTACGGGATTGAGAAGGTCGGGGTTATAACTCCCTTAGGACTTAATAAAAAAAAACGGATTTCATACCATAGGTTGTAGAGTAAATAATGAATGATAGTATTTTTATTTTAATTTTTTCAACTGGAACAAATGTATTTTTTTCTCCGCAGAATCATATGTTATTGTGCAATCATAGGTTTAACATATTTTGTGTATTTTCACCCCTTCCCTCCGAATACGAATTGAAAGTAGGTAGCCGTGTGCTTATACAGTTTTTGGAAAATGATAACGAATACCGGTAGAAATGCACTTACTCGTAATTTGGAACTTGAATGTGATAATATATGTTCATTTACCATCTGTAATTATACTTAGGTACAGAAATTAAGCTCTTAATCACTACCTTTTTAGCCTTTCCTTAAAATATTACCATGGCGATAATATTCATCGCATTCACACAACGATCCTGGCCTATGCACGAGGTGTACATCCAAAAGTGGTCAGTACGTATAGGTATAGTTGAAGACTTCATTTATTTTCGCTGGTATTTACTTATTTCTCCAGCACTACATTTAACCTTTTTTTTTTACTGCAATGCAGTACCCATTGTGATTTGCGAGGACGTTAAGTTTTTAATGCCTTCCGAATTGTGTTATTATTTTTTTTTTACGCCAGCCCAAAACAATGATAAAAAAAAAGTTATTCTAATTTGAATTTCCCCAGGACACTGTCTGCCATTTTTAATGATCGGAATATTAGAAACGGTAACTGTTCCTGTTGAAACAATTAAACGGAATATATTTAGGATTTTTTATCCTATGGTTATGCAAAACATTTAAATACTACTAAAAAGTTGTTCGAGCACTACCAGTGTGAATAGACAATAGAAACTACAAAGAATATCGGTTTCAAACTTGAAAATTGTGTAAGCCTATTCAAGAAGTACAAGCAACACAAAGAAAGTGTTAAAAACCGTTTTGTCCTTTGAACAGTTTGTAGTTGAAAAATACTTAGATGACGACCGTTAAAATGCTTGCCGGCGGTCATACCGATTTAACGTAGTACGCCGTCTGTGTAGAATGTAGATGGACGGAATGTAATTACTAATTACTATTGACGTGTTGTTGATACCATAATCTGGAGAGTAAGAAACTGCTTTGTGATTTGTTGCAATAAGATTATAAAAACAATTTTGTTTTGACCATTGGTTGGTTTCAAATTGTACTCCTTTGGTACCTATGATTGCAAAATCTTTTTTCGACGAACAATATGTGTTTAATTCTCGTTCGTTGGAAATAAAATTTGACCTCAAAACTGTACGAAACTTTTGAAATATGTACTTACCCTAAAGTCAAAGAAATATATTTCTATTTTATTTTATTTCGTGGTAATATGTCAGTAGATTTTAAAGTGATAAGCAAAGTGCATATACACTATTAAGTTGTTTAGTGTCCTATTATATTATTATAGTTTTCCATTACATAGTTAAATATTTACGTTTATATATAACTTTTATTCTAGTAATTAAGTAAAATTATACACAATTATTGTTAAAATTCCAAGGGTTTTTACCCGTTTATTATTATAAATAAATATTAATAACTTATGGTACACATGCTTTAAAAAAATATCCCTTATAATTTATCATCATTTCAACATTAAAGAAAGTTATTGGAAAACTTATGAAGCGTAGTTCTTCTTTTATTTTGTTCATTTTTTTTTTAAACAATGATTTTTCTCGGAAACATTAGAGCGGAACTTCGTAAGCGAGGTGAAGAAATTTTATGTAAATGCATCTCTCAACCCACGCGTGATTATGATTATCGTAAAGTTACGCATTGAACTTTAAGTTTGAATAACTACTGAAAATGTCTTCAAAGGAGTAAATAAATTTTTTTTTTTTTTTGGTCTTATAACCTTGTAACCGTAAACTGGAACTTTTATGTATAATTTTGTAACGCAGCATTTTTGATGTCGAATGTCGAAAATTACAGACATTGTCGGACGACGGTATTCAACAATATTAGCGTCTCCTCAGGACGCTATTGCATTCCCCCGGCGAAAATATACGGGTGGTAGGTTGGTACACAAACACGCGCGTACACGCTCGTACACGCACATACCTATATACACACACACACACACACGTATACTTCTAGTCTTATAGAAATAAGTAGGTATATACTTATATCACCGGGTATTTTAATAATTTCGGGTTTTTAGTAGCCGAAAAAAGGGGACCATCGAAACGAAAGTTTGATATATAATTTGGTTGCATGCTTGCATGCTTAGAAAGAACACTGTGTGCTATATAATTCACGAAAATGATAATACATCGTGATACCATATTTCTGGTTATTTTCGGTAGAACTCTTAAAATATTTAACTACACCTGTATTATACCCGTAATAATAATAATAATCATAATATAAAACGAATTCCTTAAATTAAAACGATTTTCATGACAATAGGTACACGCGTAATATATATATATATATATATATATATGTGTGTATGTGCGTGCGTGTGCGTGCGTGTGTGTGTGTTTGCGTGCGCGTGTGCGTATAATCTTCATTCACGCGAGTGCTATAAAACGTTGCGAGCAATAATATTTTTTCTCTCGTAAATATCTCATCAATTCAGTTTTCTAACCACAATATTATTTTTACGTACTCCGGTACTAATCTGGCCGGGGAAAATGTTCAAGGGCTCTTTGGTGAAGTCGAGCTACACGGTTTAATTAATGCTATTCGTTTTTCGGCATCCGTTTATTTTCATTTCTATGAAAAAAAAAAAAAAAAAAACAACGTAATTTATGACGAAAACTACTGCGACAGCCGTGTGGTATAATATATACCATACACTAGGCAGGTACTATAGTTTTACACCGTGCCATAAATATTATCCTCGGGACCCGCGTATATCCTGCATGAAGTCCGATGTTTCGAGATCGGCACGAGTGTATAGCCTAGTACGCTGTACTGCGCACGCGCACGCTAAAGACACGATCCGTTTAAAACGTTGCCCGGGTTACACATTCGAATGCAGTCGTACAATGCAGTCGTTTCTCTCTCGCTAGCAGGCCTATTGTCCGTTTTATAACATGTGGTTTATGTCGACGCTTTTGTACCCCCCGCCCGGCGCTGTCGTCTCTATTAAATATGCACGTGTGCGCATGTCTTAAGTACCCTGTACATATATATATATTATATATACATACGTACATGCGTGATATTATTGTAACACATAACCGTTTCGCTTGGAATTTTTCAACGTTTTAAATATCAAATATTTAAACGCAGTCTTACTAGTCTACGTTTAACGCGTTTGGCCTCGCACGAAATGGAACATTTTTTTTTTATAATTTGAAAAATACGTCTGTAACTATTATGTATACCCATCGGCGTCGTATTACTGTCAAAGTTATCTGAAATAGAAAATCTGTACATTCAACACGTGTTCACCGTGTAGGCTCATTGGCTCAAATTGTAATTTATTTTTAAGTTTTTCTAAAGATACTTGTATAAATAATTTTGATACTTAACGTGTTGTTGTTGAAGTCTTTTGTACGCCTACGACATGCGTCGAGACGTTCATCTCGTGTACACTATATATATATTATATATATATAACTATAATATAACCGTCATCGTTGTAGAGCGCGTGATAGGAAACAATTTTTCGCGCACACAACATCACCTCGAGAAAATACGGTCTATGAAATCGTTTAAACGATATACTTACGCAGTTACGTACGTCCATCCACACGTGTTGTGATATATATAGAGTGATTTTTCAACCATGATCATCCCCTTTTGTGGCCGTAAAATTGCTTAAATTTGGATTTCTTTTTTATTTTCAACTAACCATATAACTTATGTTTTCTTTAACTTTTTTTTCGTGCTGACTTAAGGTCGTCCGATAGCTATACCAACTTTGTTTTTTCAAACATCATATTTATTCGCAAAATATTATACAGTTCTTTTTTTTTTTGAATTTTTGATGTGACGTAGTCAATATTCGGACCAATACCTTCGGAATTATTCAAACTTAAGATTGCGCATGAAAAGTATAAAATTCACATTATCTCAAATTAGTAGTAATTAGCGATTTCATGTAATCACAAATTAAATCTTAATATTAGGTATTATAATACTATTTTCCATAATACTTTAATTATGATAATTAAAAAACTACTCGATCGAACTTTGATATCAATAAACCTAAATTCACAGAAAAATGGCCTCAATGAAATAACCGCGGTGAAACGAAAGGGTGTTTCGATTTGATTAAATAGTTTGTATCGCCAAGGGACACCCTTCAGGTAGCACGAAAAAAAAATTATAACAAACACAACATTTATGGTAACGTGAATATTAAAAAAAAAAATTCAAATCCAAATTCAAGCAATTTAACGGCGCCCAAAAAGGGGGTGATCATGGGTAAGAAATCACCCTGTACATCGCCATCTCTGTTGATATACGTATTACAGTTGTACCGGTGAACATTACACGCGCAGGCCGTTTCGAGATTTTTCGCGATATTTTGCCCACAACAACAGTACGGCGCGTTATTACGCCGCCGCCTAATAACATGCGCTTGTGGGTCGCGTAAAACGTATAAACGTGCCGTATGTGTATACGTATACGTTATGAATTTCATATATTTTATTCACGACGACGTTTCACGGGCGTATAATTTGTGTGTGCGTGTGTACGCACTGCAATACGTATTACATGCACACACACACACACCGATGCAGTAATGCAGTGGTAATGCCGCGCGGGACGAGAGAAAGAAGAAAATATACGAGGCACGTGAAAGGGGAAGAGAAAAAAATTAAAATCACCGTTGCGTGATTTATACTCCTTCGCATAATAATATATACGAGTCCGACGTACACGTGTATGTTGTACGTATATATATTTACCCGTACATGTGATACCGGTAACCGCGTACTCGCCACTTAACCTATACCTACGCCGCGCATACATTATAATATTGAACGGGCCTGGATCATTATTCGGCCTCGATTTTTATTTACATTTGATCATGCATTTCTCGTGCAGTTACACGTTCGGTTACACGGTCGTGCGCCCCGACGAAGAATCACCACCTAGTATTGGGCTTTTTCTTCGACCTGTTCCTCCCGTTGTTATTGTCACTATTCGTTGACTAAGCTTGCGGTTGTCCTTATTGTAGTGGAACACATTGTCGAAAAAAAATATATATATATATCAGTTACGCCGCGTTTTCAGACGGTTAAAATGACGGTGGCCGCGACTGTGCGACGAACAACGTAACAATAATTAATGCGGACGACTTCAGTTCCAGTGTCCGTCGGAAACTCGGAACAGTCGGGCGGCCCGACTCGGGCCAATGTAAGTTTCTCTGCGAGAAATGTACCAAAAAAAAAAAAAAATGTTGCATCTGTAAGTTCCTATACACACACGAAAGCGAAACGGTACATAAAAGGTACAGGATAATAATTGTATGGAATGTAATAAAAATAGTTCTGCCTACACGTGACGATAAAACCGAAATACTATTATTTCCCTATCATAAACCGGGAACGGACACGAATAGAAAGTAATGCAAACACTCCTCGAAGAAATTCCCCTGACCCATCCTCCCTCCCACCATCACCAATTTATTCCGCGGATTCAAGGCTGAACCACTACGGTGCACTTCCGTGTAGACCACTCGGCGGGGTTAATTTTTTTTTTTTTTCAATAACCGAACATTCGAGTAAGGGACACGACGGAGAGCACCGGATTTCGAGCGAATTGAACAGAATACGCGCGCTGTGTATTACGAAAACATACGCATAAATCCGTAACACTATTAATCCGCGCGCAGGGCAGTTGAAATAATGGTCTGGAATATCTGCAGGTGTATTTTAGTTTATTTACGACCGTGCAGATTATAATATTATCATTATCATTATTATTATTATCATTATTATCACGGTCGTCCGCGTCGCACTTGTTCGCAGTGCAGTGTACAGGAATCGCCGTACCTGCATGATTTGCTTACGATATTTTACTCGTGTAGGAATACCGCGTATACAATATGTTATGTACCATTTTTATACCTGTCTCGTGCGCGGCGCGGGAACTTACCGTTCCCCCGGACGATGTATACATACCGACGACGTAATATTAATATTATATTATTATCGTTATTACTATTATTATTATTAGTATACAGGTACACATCGCGTGCGCGTATCATCCAGTGTGCTTCGGCAGCAGGTATGTATACCTCTGCGTAGCGAATATTATTATATATTGTACTGCGCACTGCTATAATATACCTATACCTTGGAGAGAATTAAATTCATACCGAACAATGGATTATTACTATTATTATTATTATTATAGACGAGAAGGACATAACGTGAATATTAAATTTAACACGCGTACGCCGCGCGGCCGAGGTCCTCCGCGTTAGTACTGTAAGGACATAACAATAGCACGAAAACGCGCGCTTACCATATCGTCGGAGTTGGCGAAAACCAATGTCGACTCGACTCTCGTCCGCCGGTGGGCATCGTGCGCTTTGAACGCGATATTATCGCATCGTCTACAATTACTCGTCTGGAATACCACACAGTAATATGTTATTAACGAAATAGTATATTGTTTAAACAGTCCGTCACGTATTGATACATCGTGATAATAGTGTCGTATTCAAATATATTTTATACTTAATACATTTTTTAATAAACATTATCATTTAACAATATTTCAATATTGCTTAAAACTACTAAATAATTATTTAAACAGAAGAAGTACATCGGTATACAAGTGCAAACGTACGAGTACACGCGAAATGTCCCCTTAGTTTTTCGTTTGGATTATTGACGAACAAATTGATTTGAAACACGTCTACGTCAAACAAACGTTTTTTGATTGTTCGTCAGGTGTGGACGCAGCTTGAGACTATATATGTGTGCAGTGCACGCGTGTAGTTTTGCGACGAATCGTTGCGGTCGTTACCGAACTTCTAGGCGTTTCGATTCGACCCCGGTACACGAGCTGCAGCTTGAGTAAGTGCATTGGAGCCCTATTGTTGGTTCTGATATTATGTGACGCTCATAGACTCATAGACGCGCGGGGACAATGGCCCCACACTTCCGAATATCGTTCCTCACAGTTTATATATCTACACAATATAAACATTGTTTATTTATTTTACCAATGCATTTGTACCCTAAATATACGTCGTATATTTTATAAAAATATACACGAAAATTCTTAAATACGCTCTGAAAGATATTTCATTTTTCTCACTAAGCCCAAACGTTTAATTTTTACGTATTTATTATTCTTTCTTAATCTTTCTTCTTTTGTAAGCTTGCCTTTCAACAAAACAAAACAATTTCAATTATAAACGCATATTATTGTGTTTATGATTTAACAATTATTTATCAGCTTTTTTACTATTAATTTTAATCGATAAACAAATGTCTGTAGCCTGGGACGCGTATACTCTCAGAGTCGGCCTGGCCATGTCCATGCAGGGCCCCGCAATCGTGACGGAGTCCTTCCCCCTTTTTTTTTACAAAAATATTTTCACGTCGCAAACAATCACACTATCTAACTTTTTACCACTTGTGAAATTACGTTTCAGAGAACAGAGTCTCTAGTCAGAACAATTTTATGGCGCCCCTTCACGTACACGTTTATAAAAAAAATTGGACCATGCGTAATTTTGAGGACCCAACTTTTCTTTACGTAAGCCTTGTTGTTGGTCAAAGCTCTGCTCGCTTGGGTTATCGGACTTTTTCTTGCAAAACAGTTTGGGGGCCTTTATATTTAATAATGAAGCACCTTAAACGTATTTAATCGTATAAATTATACACATCTTACTGTGTTTAGCATGTAAACCGATTCTGTAATATTTGTTTATCACGTAAATATAAGTAACTGTACTTGTGCGATTCCAACGAATGAGATTTTTTTACATAATGTCAAATGTCGTAGAACACTGGTCACCAAATATTGGACACACGGTTAATCGACTCCTCACGTATATAATACTTAGTATGCCGAAACACAGGTAAAAAAAATGTTTCGAAGACTAACTACACCGGTTATTATGGTATCATTTGATAATTAGATAAATAACAATTGGATGGATTTCTTTCAAACATTAATTAGTTAGGTATCACAACATTAACAAAACTATAAGAAATTATAATTTTTCTATAATTCAACCATCACATTACTTTATTGTTATACGTACACATCATCTACACTGCACATTATATGCACAGAATATGCATATCTTTATATTAATAAGCTCAAATGCCAATAGATATATTAAATTTAGTCAAGGATATAAGTATTTTCGTCGTGGGTCTTTATCGACACACTATTAATTAGTTCAATTATTTAATTATTCTGATGGACTCAAGTCTCAAACGGTCTAGTCCCCAAGCGGCGACCACTGTACGTACAAAGCGTGTCGTAGTAAATGGACACAATTGTAGAGTGTGGATTTTCCATCGCCAAGGATTTCCCAGGACGCACCATAACCGACGACTCGTTAACACTGCACTTATGGGCGACGAGTCCTCGAGCATATACAGCTGCAACATAAACCGCGGTACACATTGTGCCATTTATCTCGTCGTGCAATATTATCGTTTTAAAGGAACAATTTAAAAAACCGACGCGTATTTTGCACGACGCGACGACTGGTTGTATTATAACTACCTGTATGCGTGTTACGCAGCCGTCGAGTGGCCTATATACTACACATAATTATAACAATACCATCGGCAAGACCTATTGAAACACAATAATAGTACAGCAGGTATAATGGACAGTTTGACGCGACCCGATGAGACGATGAAGGGGCCAGTTCGATCGGCCCGTTCGCTTTTACTCTTGGCGCCGCCACTGGACGTAATACATGGAAATAATGCTATGCTGCAAACGTAACCGCCGTACCTATATATACAGCCGCGGCCTTATAAACGGCGGCCGTGTCTACGTAATTTACAGTTCGCATTATACTATCGGATAGTTGTGTTGAAGGGAAATCTGCTCGACGGTTGTATTCACTGGACTGTTTATTAGAAATATTGTTCGGCCGCCATTGTTCCGACCCACGTAGATGACACGCGTATAATGTACAATATTACGCCGCGTCCACGAACGGGTGTTCGCTAATCTCGTACCGTCCGGTCGGTCTAAAATATTACGTGCGCAAAAAAAAAAATGAACGAAAAATAAACTCGGAATTTCTCGAGCCGTATAAGCACGCGGCCGTGAAACGGACGACGACGGGAGGCACATAAAGAAAAGGCGTAAGAACCGGACATGCGCACTCGGACCGTACAAACTAATGTGGACGGACGGTTTGATAAAAACACAACGTAATGTCATAATAACACCGTTCCGCGATCGTATGGTATAAATACGGTGTTTTCAGTTTTCCACGTGGTACTGTGTAGCGGCTACGAACGCGTTGAACGTTTATTGCGGTACCGAACCAATTACGTGCAGCAGGTAAACCAGCCATATTATGTTTGTAATAATGTAATAACACACGTTTGGGAGGGTTTTCAAATTAAGGCAATGCATTTCATTTTCGAATGATTGGCTTCGGTAACCGACCGTTTGTTTTTCGTCCCTATAATTTACATTACACCTTCTGGCTCTGGTATATCTACACGTGTACCCGCTACACCTATGTCTCGTGGTACTCGGTATAAAAAACATCCACTGTGTTTCCAATCTTCAAAACACTACTCGGATGATAATAACTGTTGCTCGTAACGAATGCACAAGTGCAGTAGCGACTGAATGCCCATGGTTCAAGCTCTAAACACTTTTTAACGAGCCGAAAATCGCAATTGACGAATATTGTCGTTGATATTTTGATACACGGTTAATTATTCGAATCGACGTACTATTAATATCGATGCACGGCTGTATAGATTTTTCAACATTTTGCGCATACCGAAAATTTGATTATTCCAGCACCCGATTTCGTTTGTACAATTTTTAATCATATACCGTAATACATCATATCCATCTGCTTGTTTCGGTCGAAACGTTCGTTGTTACGACGGAAAAATGTTCACTCGATCATAAACTATTATGGGTCAATGCCTTGCACTATAGAAATAATACACCTTATATGCTGGCCGACGGCCGTGTACACGCGCAGTGTGCGTACACGTATATATTATATATATATATATATATATATTGTCTACATCAATTCCGGTTAAAAGAGTTTAATTTTAGTTGGTATAAATAATCTCGTGACAGGGGCCCCTGCTCGTAAACGTCTGACTTCGTTACATTTCTGCAGATGCAAAACCGATTAGTTACGGCGCACTTCACTGCATCCCGTAAAGCCGCTCACGGTTCACTTCACTCTGCTCACGGAAAACTAATTTTCGTAAAACCAATCAACGAAATAAACTTTTTCCATTCTGTTTTCACCGATGACCGCGGCACCGCACGTTCACGATGATATTAATTTACCAGTGGTCTTTCACACGTTCGGTGGCGTTATCGTTCAACTACTAATAAGTCCTACCATTTTTATCTCACGATTGTGACACGATAATTAATAATTATTGTGTTTTTAATTTTTTCCGTTAAATTTTTCTCTTTCCCAAACTCGCGGTGTACGTTTTTTTTTTTTTTTTTAATGTCACCAAAATCGAAACAGTATAAATTAATTGATAAAACTCAGTTGGTAGCTATAATCCGATGCTACGAGATTATGTAACCGATTCGTCGTCTGTAAGCATCATTATAAGTTATGGCGGTATTTTACTTTGTAAAATTTGTGAGACCAAAGTTGACGGTGATAAATACAGAGAAGACGTTTTTTTAAATAAAGGAATTTGTGTTAGATGTATTTTTAAAGTAGTCACCCGTGTTCATCCTTTTGAACATTAAGCACTTTATGCGTGCTTTTTGGCATATTTTCGGATCTTTTTTGTACATATTTGCATGCATATTTTGCCAATTTACCTCTTATAAATTCTCATTCCAAGTTATAACGCGTATAATATTTGAAATAAAATATATTATAACATTTCAATAGTAAAGTAATAGTTTTGAAATTTGACTGTTGTCCCCACGAAACCAGGTAACCTCCACCGATCGGAAAGTGGACCGCTACACCCAAAATAAATGTGAATTTAAATGGAAAACGCGTTGTCGGGGTCAAGCTAGACCGATTTGCGGAACCGATTAAAAAACCGTCGGGTGGCGACCGCAGCAATTTGTGGTCGAACCGTCCCGATGAGTTTCGGGGTGTAATGCACAACACATACAAATTAAATTTGTCCGATCACTCTTGTGCGGTTTGTCGGTGACCAAAATTAAAAATTTCGTGCATAACTATTAATCATTTTCAAATTTAAATAAATAAAAATGTATTCATAGTATATTTGTATTATAAATTTATATATTATTATATTTTATTTATATTATAGACGAATAGTATCTGCAGTTACACGTTTTAAAAACAAACTGTTCTACTGAACTCGATAATTTTGTTATTTTATCTAAATATTGTTTTTAAATAATCAGTAAATTATGTTTGATACTGAAAAACTAGTTTTGGAAGTGTATCAGATTGCTCCGTCTATATAGCACTATTAGACAATTAGAGAAATTATTTTATTTTTTTTATAAAATAAGTCGGGTACTTGTTACCAAGTCTCTTTTGTATGTTGCGACATTTCAGCTTCTATAGTAGCACTGACCGTAACATTTTACATATTTCTTTTACTATTCTATTAATTATGCTTTTTCCAATGGATAAATAGATGTGTAACGCCGCAAACATAGTCCCCGTGGGGCGTGGACAAATATCTGTTTCAATTAAATGAACACCTTTAGACATTCTAATGTATTATTATATTTTACTTTAGTGTATAACTAGATGATAAATAATTTTTATTTTCTATTGTTTTCAAACATTTATAAGAACTAAACAGATAATATATAAAACTACATATATAAAAAACTACATTTTATTTATTTTATATCAATGTCATAAATAGTATATAGTAAAAAAGTATCAAAGCGATTTTTCTTATTTTTTCAATTATTTTTCTACGTAAAACCCGCAGACGTAACGACAAATTTTAGACATTATTTATTTTTATTTTTTATCTTTTTTTTTAAAAAAAAATCGCAACGATTTCCGTCACTCTGCAACGTCGGCGTACGACTATAATAAATATTGGGTTCGATGTTTCAAGTTTTTGGGATAATATAATTTACTCGAATCGGTTGAAATATACATGGAAATCAGCTTTGTACAAAATCAAAGTAGAGTTTGATTTTTCGCAGTTCACTGAAAAATATAAAAACTTCGAACTTGGAAAGACGCATATTATTTTTTCTGTACCTATTGCGCATTTTAAGTCAAACGATACGGCTGAATGCAACTTTCGGATCGATTATTGAAAAGCGGTACCAGGTGCGGGGTGCGAAAGGATGGAGGGATGGACCGTACAAACGTCGGAGAGCATTTTCAATTGTTATCGTACGCATAACACAATAATATCATACAGCATAATATCATATTTGCAACTGCTATTTTAATATCTTCCATATCTCTTCCGTAACGTACGATCCAACCCCCTCCCCCGGACGAACGACAATACGTAAAATATTTGATTTGAAGCAACACATTTTATTGCCTTTTGTTTGTTTTCTGCAGTGATTGTATATCATATACTAATGTATATTCGTGTGCGTACGCGTACACTCGTAGTGCCGCGACATGTGCGAAAAACAATAACCAATTCGTGCGCGCCCTACACTTCGGTATACAGCAGGTAGGTACATATTGTCGGAGAAAGACAAAAAACTAAAACACGTGAATAATATATAAAAATACACTCGACCATCGTAGAAAACTTCAATGGAACTGTACGCACTACATTCCAGGACTTCGATCAAATGTGCACTGATAATACGCGTACAGTACAGGTCCACTCGACAAAACTATTTTAAGCGTCTTCCCGAAGCCACCATCTTCACAGCGGAGACCTCAGGCCGTCAAAGAAGCACTGCTCATTGCCAGGACAATGGCGGACAATAAAATCCTCATCATCAGTCTCATCATCTAACGAGATAACCCGACGAATCCACAACATCATTGCTTCGATTCGCAGTAAAACTATCGAATGACCCGTCTCACACAAGCATTACAGGCTTTGGAAAAGTCGACATATTAGCTAATGAATAAATCACTTCTCCCACCTCCATAGCCATAACCAAACTTCCACACCAAGACGTTAACCCACCTGTGGTGGATATAGGGGTGGATTGGTTAGGAAGTCAGTTGACCCACAGTATTTATTTATAGATAAAATTGGCCCCTTGATAACTTTGCCTCTTTCCAGACTTTTCGGGCCTAGAATTTACTTTCAAAATGAATGACAAGTAGGTATACTTCTAATAAATGCATACATTTAAATTTTTAATTTATATAAAACATTCCATTGTTATTTGTTTTAATAGATAATTGAATAAATCATATTATTTTATTGTGTTCGACGTAACCATACGTTCACAGCGCTAATAAAAAATATTATAATTGTTATTATATATATGTTATAATTATTATTATAATTGTCTGCTGTGTGTACCGGTCGCGACGTTTGTTCGCAGAATTGATGAAACTGTGTATATACTTATAGCCCGACGTAAATCCGTAGTCGGGTAATAAAAGGCCATTGAGGCTAATAATAAATAAAGTACAATCCCACATGGGTCACTTAAGGTACATTTTGCCTGCAGCGTCCAAATGCAGCGTCAGGCGCATTGTCACTAGATTGTACATTTTATACGTGACAGTTTTCCTACTCGCGTCAACGAAGCGCGTCGGTAAATTAACGCAGTGCGTCCAGACATATAGACGTCCAACGTCTACACATTAAAAATGTCCAAAAAATTGTTCTTTTCATAACTTCAGCTGAAGATGAAATATTAATTGAATTAGTTGAACAAAATAAGTTCATCGGTAGGCAATTTTCACTCTTTCAAATACTTTTTAAATTAAGTATTCTAAATATTGTTTTGTCGTTTTGTATTTATACTTCTATCATTATATATGACATTACAATATTTTAAATTAGTAGTTACGAAATTATATAAATATTTTGCCAAACCCCTATGACTATGATTATTTTACCAATTTCTAATTGTTACTGCCAATTTTTCGTCGGGGGATATTGGTTTAGGTACTCGCATAGTTGGCTCCTTGGTAAGACCTTCTTTGACCAGTGGATAAAATAAATTTTAATTTAACCCGTTATCCGATGATAACTTTGAACAATTTTAAAAATGTTATGTTTATACAAATGCATGATCATATTTTTTTTGCAGATTTATCAGTTTGAGCGGCCTAATGAGTGGTCTCTCGAAATGGCATGACCCAAGGGCCACAGTTCCCAATCTGTGGATCCGCCCCTGAAATCAACAATATGAAAGAAATAAAAATTAATATTTATAAATGACATACTCAGATACAATGATTTGGTCATACCAACCTTACACATATATACCTAATAAAACGCGAAGAACAACCGCGACATACTGTACTCAATGTAATCAAATTCTCGCAATGAAACGCATTGTCCTCCATTGTCCAATATTCGCCACAGCAAAAAGTATCCTCAACCATCCTACAACAACAATGATGGAAGCATTCGGGGAACCCAACATACCACTGATCTACCGTTTCTTCAAAGTCATCAGTATGGATAAGAAAATGTAACGACAAATAATAAAAATAGTTAATATAAAATCAATGTAAATTAATAATACAAAAAAAAAAGTAAATGCGGCCTAATGACCTAGATGTTGAGGCCTTTGTTCACAGTAAAAAATAAATAAAAACATAAGGTGCATCATGAAAATGCATATATTGCACACACAAACATATTATTAAATACAAATTATTTTTTTCCCATTCTTTCGTTTTTTATATATATTTTTTCTCTCTTCGAAATCGCGGTGCTCGCATAATAACGTGCCCTATGTATAAATAAAATATAAAAATGTAATTTTAACCTTTATCGTATACGTTTTGATAATATCCGCAATCCGCATTGTTTCGCGTACCTACATACGCTAGTATATGCTCGTCTATATGTACATAATATAAATATATAATTTAAATACAAAGTGATTTTTCAACCATGCCCACAGGCCACCTGCTTTTTCGGCCGTAAAATTGCTTAGATTTGAATTATTCTTTTTATGTTCCAGTTACCATAAAATCCATGTTTCCGTAACTTTGTTTTTCATGACACCTTAGAGGTGTCCTGTGGTGATGCAACCTTTTGTTTTCAAAATAGTTACATCCTTTTATCACTGCGGTATTTCATATGTTGTTTTTCTGTGAGTTTTGACGTACCGCAATCAAAATTCGAACGATTGGTGATTGAATCACTCTAATTTAATTAATAAGATAAAAAGTAACATTATGATTTAAGAAAAATGTATGAACCAATACTGATTCGAGATAACGCGAATCTTATACTTATTTTTCCGGCAAAAATCAACTGAATACAATTTTGCGTCCCGATTTGAAAAAACAAAGTACGTACAGCCACGTGACAGCCTTGAGACGTCACGAGAAAAATAGTAATGGAAAAAAAAAGGTATTATGGCGACTAGAACATAAAAAAAAAAAAAAAACAAGTCTCGCCATTTTTACGGTCGGCAAAGGGATTGAGCACGGTCAGGAAATCACCCTGTACGTACACACGTGCGCGAGAATAAATCGATACAGCAAGACAATGATATTACGCACATACGTGATACAGGTACCGTTCGCGGAGTGCCTGTACCTAGAAACAAATGGTTTCGTACTATACGTCAATACGCGCCGTAGCCGTGCTTACGCGATCACGTGTACGTACGTATGAACAATCGCACGTGGGTGTGTGTGTGTGTTTGGGGGGGGGGGGGGTGTAATGTACAATAATGTACGGGCGCGCGCGCTCGCGTGTGCGTATTGTTTTGTTCGAGTATATATTGTGGCGAGTGCGAAGGGGTGGAATAACCGTGACCGGATGCGGCATTATTCGTTTCCCGGGTCCCAGCGGCAGGGGGCGAAAGGAAAAAATTTAACAATAATTGCTCCCCGTGAACGCGTGTGTGCAAAATACGTATATGCGTGCATTGCACACGCCATGTACTCGCTACTGAAACGTTACACGACATAATGCACACATATATATATATATATAAGCGCATAATACGAACGTAAGGCCGAGCGCCCACCAAAGTAACGTGACATAAAAGTGATGTAGCAAACACGTAACAGCAAAATGACGAATGGTGTGACACAACGCCTACCTGTGTATCTAGAAACTAGTAACACCAGTCGTCAATATGTCTTCTTCCTCATCGGATGACGAAAGATTTTTGGCTTTAGTAAATGTAATCAACGTTAACAACGCATAATAATAAAAAAACACAGTATTGGGTTCATCCATACTGGAAAAAGAATCAAAAAATTAAACGTAGTTTTAATTTTTTCCCAAGTATTGTCGATTGCGTTTTTACTACTGTAGTCCGAAATACTACGATCATCAATACACGGATGGTCTTCAATTACACCGACAAAGTGTGTGTTAAAATCTGGATCGTCTTTCATTTTTAACTTTCGAAAATTAATAAAATAATTAAAATAACAATGTTTTCCGAAACACTTGTCACACTAGTCGGTAACACGTGGCAAAAAATGGAACACGCTGCATTTGAATGACGCCAAAGTAACATGTAGTTTGTCATATCACTGTCGTATCACTTTAGTCGGCGTCAAATCTATTAATTACATTGTTTTGATACAAAAATAGCGTGCTAGATGCATGCTACTTGCTACGTCACTTGCCGCGCTACACGTCACGTTACTTTGGTGGGCGCTTGGCCTAACGCCGTGTCCAAAGTAAATCCGTTGCGTCCGGCGCGTCCGATGCGACCGAAATTAAAAACAAACCTACAAACATAGGCGTGTCTACGGGTCTTGCCTGTCATGCACAGGCATGACCTGCGAAATTTGATCTAACTTACATTATAAATTGCGGTACATAATAATATAAATGTTTTTTCTTAGATTCTGATATTATATTAAATTAAAAAAAGTAAAACTGATTTAATCATTATTAGATAATAATGATAAAGCTCATTAAAAAATTTGGAGGTCATATCCTTAAACCGAAACCTAATTTTTTTAGGGGTTGATGGGGGGTGCAGAAACCTACCCCTCCTGAATATGCCACTGCTGTGCATGACCTGCAAATAAGGTCTGGACACGCCTATGCCTTAGGGTGACAATACGTCCTGTTTTATACAGGATTGTCCTTTATTTCGGCTTCGTGTCCTGTTGTCCTGACAAACGTCACTCAGGACGCTTTTTATCCCGTAATTTCAAGTCTGGTCCCTTATTAATCCTTTTTTTGTCCTACTTACTGTTAATTCTTAACATTTTGAAATTGATTTTATTGTGAATATTTTTGTATGACATTATTGAATAGAATAATATAATAATCTATACTTATCAGTTGTATTTTTGTTTTTACCATAATTATTGTTACCTACATCACATTGTTGTTGGTGGCGTATACTATAATAGTATATTTATAATTGTATAGTTATATTTACCGACAGAAATTTTCATTAAATATTTTATGATAATTTTAGAGTATTCAATGGCTATTCCCGAAACTAATGTGTCGGTAGAAAGAGTTTTTTCAATTACAAACGTCTTATGGACAGATGAGAAAAATCGATTTCTTGTAAACACCATTAGGTCAATTATAATTGTAAAACAACATTTTAAAGATATGTCGTGTATTGAATTTCATGCATTTCTTTTAGAACATCCCGAATTGTTAAATTTAATTAGTTCATCAGAAAAATACGAAACATCAAATAGTGAAGATATATCAGAACAATCGTCATCAAAATGAATTGACAAGTTTTTTTTTAAGTAAAGTAACATGAATAAAGGATTTGATGAAATTATAAAAAGAGTTAATTTAATTTATATTTATGTTATATTATTTTTTTCAAAATAAAGTTTTTTGCATTTAATTTTAATCTTTAATAGTTAAATATTGTATTTTTTACGATAAAAATCAAAAAAAAAATGTACGAGTAATAAATACTTATTAATTTAAAAATATTATGGATATTATTTTTGTCCTGTATTTTATTTTTTTAGAAATGGTCACCCTACTATGCCTACAAACATGATACGACCTGTCCAATCTGGATGGGGTTTGCGTCCGATCCGTCCGACATCGCATCGGTCGTACTCGCCGCACGATTTGAAAAACAAATCAATTTGTTTTTTGACGCATCGGACGCAAAATCAGACGAACGTATTCATCTATTTAATATGATGAATGAATTTATAATATAATATAATCATAATAAAAAAATTAAAATTAAATAACTTAAAATGAAGTTATTGATTTCGGAAGTCCAAAAACGACCAGTGTTGTGAACATTCTATTCAGTATTGTAGACATTGTCGTGTATGCGTAAAACAAATTTTCACTGTCACGTAATTCACTATACAAATGATGAAATTCACCAAACATTTTGCGATTTTTCAAAATAGAATTTATTTTATTTTTTTTTTTATGTATTTTTTGTACAAATAATATTTTACACATATACTCTCTGCAAGTATAATATTTTTTTGCATATTATGTTTAGACATTATGAACAAAACACAAGTGCACTCTGTTCAACAACTCGCTCCAGGAGCGTAGCTATACATTTTTTTTTGGATAGGCCCACATAAATCTTCCACTGTTAGACGGAAGTGGGGACTTATCCCAATTTTGGTATTGGCCTCCTATAACTTCAAAGTTATCAATGATTATTTTTATTAATCATTAATAACTTAGGGCAAAGTTTGCAATTTTTATTTATCTGAATACAAGAGTGTCTTACAAGATAACTTTTTTATAATTATTAATTACTATACTCGTAATTTACAACATATACGTATTGTCCATTTATAACATATTTGCAAAGTCAAAATTCTATCTTCTTTCCTTTATGATGGCAAACTCATCAACAACAGCCGATGGATTATCGATAAATTGCTCACTTGTTTCCCTTTCTATGGAAAAATCGTTCAGCCAAGGAATTTTATAGTTGACCTGAGGTACGTTTTCATTCTTCTCATTGTTGACATACTTCTTTTTCTTTTTAGAGAAAATCTGGGCCTACCTACTGGCTACGCCCCTGACTCGCTCGAGGTGAAAAATCTCAAAACGCGGCGCAACAACGCGTATGACGGTGTATCCGGTATCGCAAACGAGGTACGTACACAAATAATACGGCGGCGGAACGTTCGAGCAGCATCGGTGCTTTTGATACGACCACAGCCATCATGTAAATTGCTTGTTTCGCTTATACTTTTTTTTTTTTCTAAAATCTTCATCAACATCGTACGGTTAGAAATTATTGTAACGCGCGTGTATTGCGTTTCACGTGTCTTTTGTGCGCTCGTGTGCGTAGTAACCTTACCGGCCAAAATGTAAAATAATATAATACAACCGTGTTGGTCGGCGGGGCAGGTTATGGAGGGGAGAGAACCATTTTTACTCACAACATCATAATAATAATAATAATAATAATAATAATAATAATAATAATAATAAGATCTTGGCTGGTCGACGACGGCGAGAAAGCTGTTTTACATTTTTATCGATACGATAGTTAAACACATAATATTACCACCTATACACTGCAGGTGCGTATGCATAACCTATACTAGTTATCGGGCGTGCGGCTGCGTTCAAATTTATCGCCGACGTTGCAAATGAATTATTTATACAAGTATTTCGTAGATACGTGTACGCAATGTTACCAATCGAACCAGTAATAATTATTCTATCTAATGAAGAAACTGTTAGCTGCGCGCGCACGCAATGTCGAATTTTCAGTGCACCCAAATATATTATATTTATAATTACAATGACACAACATATTTTATTGTAATATATAACACTAGACGTGATACGGTACGAACGAAAAAAGTGTTCCGTCGCGCACGGCCAGAGTGTTGCAATATAATACCGAACATAATTATTATATTGTGCAAAAATGTAATCTTTTTAAAATAAACAAAGTAAACGTTCGCGTTAGGCAATCCTACGAAATCATACGATATTTGAACGGACGCGTGGATTCCTATTCGACTCGCCGCCTTGCACAGTGTCTTACTTGCTTATGATAGTAAAGTCTTTTACGAGTTACGATCGAGAGATACATGATATAATTCATATTATATCGTTTTTAGTGTGGTATTGAATCGGTAGACACGACCCGTACGTATCTCGTATATTCCAGTGGTAAAAATATTAAACAAATATTATAATAATAATTTAAGAATGCACGTTACGTTTTTCCTAATACTTAAACGATTTTGAAACAATCGGCTCTAAACTGTGATAGGTACACATCGGTCATAAATATAATATGGAAATAACACAAGTATTCTCTGATATTTATTATTTTATAATTCTTAAAACTAAAATATATTTCTATAATAACCCTCCTTTGACACTATGTAAATACGACTTGAATTATTATGCATTCGCCCTTTTTTTTTATTTATTTTTGTTTCGTATCTTTGGAAACAATTTAGGTAGGTACGTGGAATTTGATTTAATGTCAAGATCGCTTCGAGTTCTCTGCTTACAGCCCCGACTTCAGACCGGTGATTTACATATTTCACAGTAACATATCGATATTGATGAGAACTCTGCTAGATAAACAATGGTGAAATGTATTTGTTATTATTTTACATATCTGATTAATAAATACAGATTTTACATTGTCAACTAATAAAAAAGATAAAATAATAACAAAATCGGGTTAACTTATTTATAAATTACCGAATTTATTATCATAAACTTAAATTTCTTGAGTTTAAAATAATGTAACTTTTATCCGGTTTTTGGTTATCACAGTAACATCATTATTAGAATTCGATAAAATAAAGATTTTATTTTGAACTTAATATTTATCAGTGTAACATTATGATTAAAAATATCGAACAACTTTTGTAAATATTAATTTTATTTGAAAAAAATTGTTTAATTATGATTATTTTACAATGTATTAAATGTGTTAATTAATCAGTAAGTTAAATAATAATAAATACATTTCATCGTCGTTTATCTAGCAGAGTTCTCATACAAATGGATATTTCACACCACATTTTTTGATTCTGACGACTTGGGATTGAAAAACGCGCGACAAGTCATTGATCGATGTCACATATTGATTCACGTGAGAAATTTGTAAGAAATATCTGACAAGTATTCATTTTTGGATTTAACGTAGTGCTCTAAAGATGATTAGATAAAACCCAGGTTTTGAAGATGGAAAAAGAAATCTCAAAAGAATCTTCATTTATACGCTACAGAGATTTATACGCGTATACTAGTTTCCTCATCCATTTCAGGCCTGCAAGTATTTAGTCTCCGAATTGCGGAATAATCGGAGATTCGACGGAAACCGTTGGAAACGATAACACCGTAAGTTGCATATAACTTGTTGTGTACATACCTAACGTGCTATACTCGCAGAATTTCGATGCGAGGTTTGATATTTGCGCATTAAGACATTTCGGGCATCAGCGACTTGGGTGAAGCGATGGGCTTAAAAATATGATTAAAGAAGTATGCGTGAAACGTACAAGGCAGGGATGAGTGATGACGGATCCAATGGCGGCCCGCTCCCTCCGGGCACTTATCCTTCTTGTTTACGTTTATAATAAATTATACACATACAGATATACAATGTTTCCCTTGTGTTCTATATACTCTGCAGTCTGTATACTCTGTACAATACTTATACAGTTTTATACAACTTGTACTTCGCAGTACGAAAACAACAATTTGCAGTATAACAATGAAACTGTACACACAAAAAAAGTTCTCATAAATGTAATGCTGACGATCAGAGATATGATCAGGATAATAATAACACGATGTATTGTCATTGACGAGTATTATACCTACGATTTTCTAAAAAATGAAAAACAAAACGACGTGTGTATGATATTTTGCAGTTTAAAAATGTATTTTATAATCTAATTTATTAAAAAAAATATTTAAATTCGTAATAAAATGTATGATTTCACAAAACGTGTAGTAGACTAATACTTAGAGCTTTGCATTTTTACAACTGATTATAAAACGTAGATTTCTTATCTACAATTTTAGTCGTAGAACCACACATTAAACTCTATAACTTTTATTTTGCATTGAACTCACAGCCCTACTTATAATATTTCGATCGTACGAGCACCTATACGTGCTACATGAAATATAATATTGTTGATTTCTTATGTTAAACTGTATCCTCCTCACCACCCGATGTTCAGTCTGAATCCGTGACTGGTATAAAGTAATTTACAGAAAGGTATTTTGTATGTGATATATCAAAAATAATTCCCAAATAATATAATTAATTTCTCAACGTACACTTCAATATTCGATTAATTTTCCGCGAGGCGGAGTTATCATAATGCATATTGATTAGGTATTAAATTAATAACAATTATAATAGTAATAATAAAAAGAAATAATGAATAATGTATAAACAGTGAAACTTTGATTATTCCAACGTGAATTATGCGTATGCTCGGGTACCTGCGAAAAATTTGATATTCTTCGAACAAAATATATTATACCGTATAGTTAGGTAACTACCTCGATTTATTATTCGTTTTTTTTTCTGTATGATTTTGATTTTGATTTTAATTATTTTTATTTTTTCAGAAGCCGTCATAATAATATCATACGCCTATATTTTTTATTGACTCATATTTAATCACACAGACCATACATCCCGTACTCGGCAGATAGGCTTTTTGAGCTTTCAAACTTCCACGAAATCTGGTCAACGTCAAAACCAGTGTATGCTTTCGAATGTTTTAATAATTAACTCATACATTATTTTGAAAGTATTATTATTCATACCAGATAATAAAGAATATTTACAAAATTTAAAAAAAAACATAATATTTCTTTAACAAAAATCTTTTAGTTTATCATTTTTTACTCGAAAACTATAAATATATTATAATTATTTGTATAAATAAATATATTTAAGCAAATGTTTGTTTGCTAGTTATTACTAATCCAAAAAGTTTTATTTTTATTTCAAAGGAACTTCCTGCCCCAATATTTTGCTCAGCCACAGGCTTACAGTCTTTAACACACATACAATTAGTAATTATCGTGTTACGATTCTTACATCATAATCCTATCGATACTCAGGAAGGTTTTTAAAATATGAATACATTAATATATATTTAATCGTATAATTTTTTATGATGTGATTTTCAATAATTTTCGGTTATTTTGTACTATGTACGTACAAGAATTTCGGTTTAACATTATTGTTTTCGAACCGTGGAAATTCGTTGAAACCCGAATAATATTTGTTTACCGAATTGCCCGCAAACTTGTCCAATTAGTTCGATTAACAATTTAGGACCTCCCAATTATAAAACGTCTGGACCTAATCAGATACGCCTATACATGAAATTGTATTCAAGCTGATATCAATCGAAAAAAAAAAAAACAAATACCAAACTCGGTTTGAGTAGATAGAAATTATTTTCGCTAGACGTTTTCAACGTCAATTGAAATCTAAATACCGACCTGATTTATCTATTATTTCGTAAACCTGTTTCGATAAAATAAAACAAAAACGTAATGCGGACACAATAATAATATAATACAAGTGCTCGTTTAATTTCCTTCTATCGTAGTGCACGGACAGAGTTTCAAAAAAAAAAAAAAACCCAAACGTTTTAAATGAATACCGATTTAATTCTATACATGCGTGCGTGCGTGTACGCCCGAACGAAATAATAGTTTCATGGGTAATAATGAAATTTTGTAACAATATAAGAATTTGAACTATTTTTTTTTTTTCAGGACTACTTATTGTTATTCCAATAATTGAATATCGTACAAACCGTGTTTGTTTTTTTTTTTGTTTTCCACTTCTAATCCGCTGAATAAATTTTAAGCGACCGGTCGTCGTTCGGCTTTTAATCGATATCGTGATTTTCTTTTTCCCATTCGTTTAGTTTTTTGTATTTTTTTCGTTTATTTTCATTTGTTTATTTTTTTCAACTATTTTTATAGTACGTATGCCGAAACGAACAATACAAATGTTTTTCGTCCGCGTACTAATGAACGTCGAGGTATTTATTTCTTCGGCCGTCGTTCCTGCGCGTACGCAGCGCTGTCGAATCGGTCCGTCGACTATGCGACACGAACATTATTTCGTGAACAACAGTATTGCACAAGTACGCGCCGTGCCTATTATGCAGGCGCAGAATCACATATTCAATCGCGGGCTTGGCGTGCCAATGCAGCCTTGCCGTTTGCGTACGTACGCGCCGTTGTACGGTTTCAAGTGCACGTGCGCCACTGCAGTTGTACTGTCGCAGTGCCTACGCGACGTTAATGTTAAACGTGGAATTACCATTCGCTCGTCCCCCGGTCCGAAAACAATGGTCACGCACCGTGTGCTCGTGTAAGACCAAACAAACGGATTTCCGCGTCGAACAACGTCTTTTCGTTATTACCATTTATTATTCACTTTTCCCCACACGTTATGGTATACTTACGCCCGGGAAATCGCAAGCTTTTCCCGTTCCCAACCTAGGGGCATTTAACCCCCCCCCACCGACGGGTAAGACACGATTTTTTTAGGGGTAAGCACTTGAGTAATTTTTTTTTTTATTTGATGTACTTTATACCCATCATTGTCGACTCTATATCAGTCGTGTATACTACGATTGTAATAGTAACTGTAATAATATAATTGTTACACACCAAGTGCTTCAGCTTAGAGGAGAAAATGCTTTGTTTCTGGAAAAGACAAAATCGGGCAAGGTTAAAGGAAAAAGAGTTAATATTAAAATAACGGATAATGTGTTTATTTCTAAACTGGCATTTCTTGTGGATTACTTCGGACAAACAAATACACTTAATCTCAGTTTGTAAGGGAGTATGACGAATATTTCAACTGCTCAAGATATGGTTGCCAGTTTTCTTTGTAAATTGCAACTTCACCAACGCCGAGCTGAATTTGAGGACATTTTAATGTTCCTAGAACTAACAACAGTGCTCGACGTCAGAAATGAAAAATGCTCATTCATAGACAAAATAACTTCTCCACTTATTACCAGTAATAGATTCAATTGGTAAATATTTTCCTGGTTTGAAAAATCGTCAAGAAAATGCTTGGGCGTTAAGACCCTTTTCAGTGGATGCTAGTGTATCACCAGATATTGAAATTGAAGCTTAAGTACAATTTTTAGGACTTTGTGAAGACAACGCACAGAAAAAAAATTTGAAAACACACAACTAGTAACATTTTGGCGAAAAATTGGTGGCGAGTATCCATTTTTATCAGAAAAAGCCTTGAAAATACTGATTCCTTTCTCCACCGTACAGGTCGAATAACAATGAAAACAAAAGCAAGAAACCGATTGAACTTGGAACAGACATAAGATGTGCATTTGCCGAAACTGAACTGAATATTAAAAAAATTGTCAGAAATGAGCAAAAACAACCGTCTCATTGACTAACATTACGATTTCTCATTGGTTATAAATTATAATAAAAACTATTTTGTTTTCTTCGTTTCTGTTTTTGTTTTTTTTTTTAACTCAACTTTTTTTTTAGTTGAGGGGGGGGGGTATTTGTTAATATCGAACTTGATAATGGGTAATAGTCTCAAAAAGGTTGGGAACCGCTGGTCTACACTCTACGGTATATTCGTGTCCGATTGCCTATAGCCGAAAAGTCACAAATCCCAATTCGTTGTAATATCCTAAAGCATCGCTAAACATTTTCAAACGATGAGATTAATATTATTACTTCAGCCACACTCCCCCACCCCCACCCGCCAACCCCACGGCTATAGTGTAATACTATCAAATTTATCGGGAGAATATCAAAATTCCGAAAAAGGTTTGGTACATAAATATTAGTACGTTTGAAAATAGATTGAATGGGCTAGCCAACCTTAATGATCATCGACAAGTGCCAGTTATAGTAGGATAATAGTGATGTAATTGTATTAAACGAAGAAAAACGGCGATTGGATTTATCACGATAAGATTTAATTGACTTTCGTTCAAAAACAATTTTCATAAGTATATTTTCAGCGAGTTGAAATACAACTTTCACAAAACAAAATATTTAGTTTCAAAAAAAGTTGGGTAAAAAAAATGTATTTATTAATCCATAAAAGTTATGCATGTCGAAAGTCATTGTGAAGTTACAGGAAAACAGTAAATACATATTACACCCTAGAATTGAGCTGCCATAAAATTTATTTCCTATACATTTTTTTTTTAAAAAATTTTTGAATAAATCCCGGTTGCGCCACTGATTTGTATGCACTATTTTATTAATATAGGTCGCGACCCCTGCACGTGCTTATAAATAATACAAAATATTATACTAAATCATCTATAATAAGCGTTTATTATTGGTACATCATAATTCTATACTCTGTCACGTTGCGGTAAATATTTTGAAAATTATTGTTTTAAACCTATTTTCGATTCAAAATCACACACATATATATATATATATATATATATACGTATATTGCGTAGTAAAAGCGTTACATTTCCATGTGAGCAATCGAAGTTCACAAATCATAACTCGGTGAATAAATTAATGCGGATATGAAACAATAGTGTTTCGTGTGTTAAACGTTCTCGGCATTTAATTGAACACACCATTATTGTTTGTAACGATTCGGCCGGCAATAAATATATAATTTTACGATTGTAATTTGTTCAAATTACCCAAATAATTAAAAATCTATAAGTTACTGATTGATCAATGTTTCGAACCCGTCCGATTTCGTTCGAAAATACTTTCGACGCCAAACCGATGTATGTAATATATTATATTGTTAAGTCTAAACAATTTGATAATTACGTCATATATAATAGTGCCAATACTTCTCAAATATTTATATTAGTAGCACGATGGCGTATGACCTATACTAAATCAATGATATCACCGATTGTCTAATAATCGGAACAATTTTACCGTAGGTACCTAACCTACCCCTATGCCCGTACATATTATATTTAATATTTATATGTGATATGAGACACAATAGATGGCCATAGTGAATTTATTCGATACAGTATGATATTTAAAATTTTTTTTTTATTTACTAAAAGAATATTTACAACCCATGCTTCGAGGCGTAATGAACAAATTTGATACATTATATAATTTTAAATTGAATGAAAAAAAAACAAGCAATTTTTAATTTTGTAATGTGTGTATTTTTCTTTTAGTCCAGTAAATGCTAATTATTATACGATGTAAGGTATTGAGTCTTAAAATTTCAGAACATTTATTCAATCTCAAATCCGTAATTGTAAAAATATATAAAAGAAATTGTTGTGATGTATTTAAAGTAATACTGCTATTTGAACATTTTTAAAACGAGTTCGCGATAAAACTTTTCCAAAGTTTGATATATAATTAAATATGTGTTATACCTATATATTATTTTCGTAGAATATATCTATGTATTCCACCAATTAACCAAGCTGTATAATTATATTTCTTTCATTAATTAAAAAATCCCGTTATTAAAAAATCAATATAGCTCGGATTTTTCCAATGCATATTGTATAATATCATATTCTAATGACCTAATTTTCATAATGATAAATTATTAGTGTTTTTTTCTGCAAACTTTTTAGTACCATACAAATAATTATACTATTAACAGAAACCAACACTCGATTATATTGATCTCCAATTCATTAAAATTTGTATTTTATGCATTTTTACCGTACACATATTAAATAAATAAATGATTCGTTATAAACACATACAACCTATATGAGACATTTATAGCATAAGAGTAAGAGTATTAAATTTAAAATTTTTGCATTCTATATTTTCCGGGAAGTTTGATTAATTTACTATTTATTTAATTTAATTTATAATCTCTTTATAAATAGTGTGTATTCAGTATAGTGACGTTTTGATGTTACCATAAGCTTTTAGTGTTTTTTGTTTTATCGTTAAATAATTTATTTGATGAGCTCGGATCTAAAATTGTTACTGATGGTTAAAATGAAATAGCTTTTAATTTGTTCGTCCATATAGGTCGACCATAAATGTAAGTACATTTAAAATTTACATTTGTATCGTTGTTTTTAATCATTAATTATTAATATATTTATAATGTTTCGTAGAAGTGTATTATGAAATATCGAAATATACATAACTCGTATCATAAAGTAATTGGTACATTTTGAATATTCGGTAAGAAATTATTTTAAAAGATAACTGTTCATTTTGTTGCTACTTGCATCACGCTTTTCCGCATGTATATTCCAGCGTCTTTTGACACTTGAATAATACGAGTTTTTGCGTTGTAATTACCTTCAAATATAATAATAATAATTTCATTCGAAAAAATTAAATCAATATAACCACAATGAACAGGTGAAGAATTCTGTTGTTGCAGAAATTCCTTAAGGGGGTCAGTAGCGTAGAGCAGTCTACATTTTTAACGCATTTAGACCATTAAGCTGGAATACACGTAGCATAAGTCGTCCGATTTTAATTTTAACATTTATTTTTTCAATTCCTAAGCTTCTTATTACTATGTTTTGTATGAATTACAGTTTTAATTTATTTTTGTCAGTTATAAATTATTTTTTTTTAATTCAAACGTTTCGAAGGGATCTTATAAAAAAAAGCTTCGACCAAAATCGAAAGTCCGGTTCTTCCAAAAGAGAAGTTAAGAAACTATTAGAAGAAATTAGAATATGTACAGTGAGAAAATGAAAACAGGTCGACCACGACTATTTGAATTGTATTCCGGCTCTTAGCTGTTATCGAATATTCGAAAAGAGAATAAAATTATTTCACGCGTTCGATGTCAACTTGGGCATGCGCCTGCTACGCGAGTGCTCCGGCATTATATTTCGACGGAAATTTCTTTCGGTTCCGAATTAATCGTTCGCCCGTAGAAGGCGTTATAACATGCTCGTGGCTCGTATTGAAGCCGTAGACCTTGGACGCGTTATTATTTTCATTATAAATACTGCCAGTGTTGTTCTTTCACCTGGCTATTTGTTTGTTTAAATGTTACGCATCACGATCGAGTGCAACGCACTGCGTGGGTCTATAATAATAATAAGTCGGGTAGCTGATTCGGCTTTCGTTTACAGGCAGTAATTATAAAAGTCGAACTACAATGGCTAATAGTGAGAATAATGACGTTTATTTGTTGCCGCATTATTCTTCCGTTTATTTCTTTCTGTGTGACGTGTCTCATTGTGCGTGCCATCCGTCCCCGCGCTATCGTACGTTGTCAATGTCCCCTCGGGCGAGTATCGTTTCTTTCAGTTATCCTACCGGTGCGCCTGATCTCCTGTTCTCATGCGGAAGAACTCTAAACTTCATAAAGGCTGTACGGTCGCTTTTCTTTTCTTTTCTGGTGGTACCTATATACACCATGCGGTACTTAAATTACGGTCGACATCGTACAATTGTTCGGGGGGTTCTTCTATTTAACGACTCTTTCCTTCTCCTTGGTCATCACCTCTTGGTATCATTGCTAAACTGTTAGCTTTTCCGAGAAAACCATTTCAAGAGTAGATCTTCCGCGATACCGATAGTGCGCATACGCCCGGGTATATGCACACACCGTACCCCATTAATCTACCCATCTGAGAATTACGTCCCGACAATATTTAACCATTATACATGAGCTGCGTCCCAGCAATATTTTCCTCCCCGTTTTATACAGATCTAGGACTGTAGATCTGTGAGCAGCGAGTAGATTTAAAATATATTTTTTTCCCGTCGTTACTAAGATCGTAATTAATTATAGGTATTGCGTTGTTAAAAAATAAAAATATTGTTTAATATTTAAATTATACTCTTTTATCGACCATAAAATACAATATAATAATATATATTCGACCGCATTATCACATATTGACCAAATTATCATCTTTTCCGTCTACTTTTAATTGTATATACAAAAAAATTGAATACTCCATGCTGTTTAGTGTACGATTTTAATGTAACGATGACAATTGAAAACATATAAGTAATAATTTCACAACATTAATAATTACAATTTACATATATGGTTTACAAATAGAGCAGTTAAAAAAACCAATTGAGTGTTTGCGACAACTAAAATGTACCAATGACGCGCATGGTTTTAACTATATTAAGTTCGAATGCGCACTATCGAAGGAAGTTATTATTTTTTTTTCTTTGCGGAAAACGTAATCGTAAAAACATCTTGTCGTATTCTAAATAATGTTGATACCAAATATATAATTATAGTACATAACGGTACTGCAGATTGCAGCTCGTATTTAATACATGGACCTAAAATGTGGGTACGTTGTATATATGTACAAAGATAATATCAAAAAACGTACCGTGAACATTAATTGTAAATATTTAATTGAATGTTATGAGACGAATTACGATCCATCTGCGCAATTATATACCTATGCGGCTATATATTTTAATATAACACGTTATCAAGAGTCTAGAGGTCGGGAAAATGACGGAAACAGTAAGCAAATACTATGTGTGATCTAAATGCGTATATAGTTTTCAGATTTTGTGAAAGTTTGCATTAAATGTTTGTTTAATACGTGTTTATTGTTCTGACCTTTAATGAGCTGAAAACGAAAATTGGACCGAAAGAATGACACATTGTATTATAATAACGTTGTATATTTGATTCTTTGCTGTTCGAGATCATATAAAACGGCCCATAAAAGAACTGGAGATTTATTTATAGTGCCCACGGCGTTTAATAAAAACTGACGATTATAATAGCGATAAGGATATTTTTATGGAGGCTGATATTGAAAGAAGATATCACAATGAAAATGAGATGAAAAGGGAAAAATAATTGAAACATTTTGGAGAATAATATAAGGTTCAAAAAAAAAAAACACCGGTAAGACGGATACTGCGGAGACCGAGTATTTTCTCTTTGACGATTCATGATGTAATAATATCAGTGTCGTTCCAGAATTTACTTAACACAAGAAACAAAACTAACTCGGGTGTTATTGTTTTGATTTTAGCTACTGTCGAAAGTTATCTCTACGTATTTGTGGAGCAATTACGATAAATTTATCATCTTGCATTCAGTACCAGTGAATTAAGACATAAAAATGATTAAATATCTGTTAAACTAATGACGATCATCTTTCTCGATCGGTTAATGTGTTTTCAAAAAATTGTTTACACATCAATTGAAATTTGTAATACACGACATAATGTGGTGAACTGAATTATCAATATTTTTTATCGCAATGCTTTTTTAAGATATTTATTTTAATGTCAACATGTATTATTAATTTCAGTCCGAAATAAAGTAACTAAAAATTAACTGACACATAAATGAACCGTTAAATTAATAGCCTTGGATATAAACAAAAATGCAATTGTTTAAAAATAACTGTACGTATGGTTGTTTGAGTTTATTAATTATATTACAAGTATCACATACAATACATACCTACTTTAAAGTTGTTTTTTTTATTACATTCTTTGGTCATAAAAATAAAGGTTAGCAGTGAGTCTAAAAAAGTTTCAGTTTCAAAAAATAATCTCCTTAGTCTACCAAAACAATTTGTTTTAACCTAATCCTGCATACCTACAAGATAGAACATTATTAAAATAAGAACCTGAGATGGTCAAATGTTTTCAATTTTCATTGCTAATATTAATGTGGTATTGTACCCTTCTACCTTTTCAATAGCCACGTCAAACAAATACAAATTTAAGAATATTGATTATTATCTAAATAGATATTGCAGTATAAATACTAAAATAGTAGTACTTACTTATTTGCTAAAACTAAGAGAAAATGAATTTTTTGATATTCAGTGTTTGGTGAGTGTTTATAAGTTGTAGAAGTAAATACAATTTGGTAATTGATTTATAATAATACTATTCTGTATCTCTTGTTACTTTTTGCTATAGAGCTGTACAAAAAACTTCTAGGTCAGGTGAGACTCCACTGTCGGGTGAGGTAATGGGACAGGTGAAGGATATTGCTGCATTGGTCTAATGAAAATATTGTATCAATTAATATTCAGGTCTAAATTATTAAGATATAAAGGTTCATGAATATTTAATTACAAAAATGTTGCAGATTTCCGTGATTTTTGTCGTTTTGTTAAAACGTAATATCAAAACGCTCATAACATTCTTTTTGAAACTTACATTTTTTTTTCAATTACCAGTTATAGAGTTTTTGTCGAACCAAGATTATTGATTTACCGAGACATTTTACCGAAAAAACCTCAGGAAATATGATATTTTCAAATGTCTATAAACGGCTAAGAAATATTCGAAATCTTTTGAACGGACGTTGGTTCTCATATGCGTTCAATTGGAAACCGAGTGCGCAGCATATGGAAGATCGTTGAAGTGTCAATATTGCTTCATTGAGTACAGCCTGCAAATGCTTCAGCCCCCCCCCCCACCCCCTCCGACAAACATCAAACGCTATTCGCGCCTGTGGGTAAGTTCCACAGAGTGACAGGGTTTTCGTTGCGCGTGAACGTTTATCACGGAAACAGTGCGTTATGACGTGTATAATAACGGGAAAAAAAATGTACACACGACGACTTCACTACGAACAGCAACAATGGTTATAAGTAAAGTTGTTGATTGGTTACAACAATATTCGCAGAACGCTTTGTACACAATATATCCCCCCCACACGGCACGTTGCGTTTGAACTCGCGCCGGCAACATAACAATCGCCGGTGCACTGCGCCGTGCACCAATAATGCTGCAGCGGAGACGGGGGCATTTGTACGAAACGTTTGTTGTACGTCATGTAAACGGTTTTTTTTTTAATATTGTACGTGTAGAGACGGTCGCCGTGTACACGTATCGTTATGGATATCGTTTGTTTCGATGTGCGGTTCAGTGTCGCGTGTCGTGTACAAACACCATAAACGCGACAGTACATACTACGTACGGCTTTATTGATATTTATGTTTCCGCTTGAAACGATTTCCGATCGTTTCCGATAATAACATAGAGCAGGGGTGTCCAACCCGTGGCCCGCGGTAGATCTTAATGCGGCCCTTACTTCGATTACAAAACCATCGTTTAATTATACATGTTTTGAGAAAAAAAATATTTTAAGAATATTGACAACATGTTGAATACAATATAAACTTTGAAATTTGAACTTATTGAACAGTACATAGTATGAATGTGTTATTACCAGGGCTCGGAACTTTATGCACTAAAAAACAATGAAATATGTGCATACGTATGCATTAAAAAAACTCAAATATGCAGTATAATATGCATTTATTATTTTGTAAAAAAGCTATATTTTAAAGTACAATTATTATAAAAAAAAATTATTTTTGAATCATAAATATTTTATTTATATATTTTTCTTTTGATGATTTGAAGCTGTTATACTGAATCGTACATGACAAATATTAAAATCACAATTTTACGTGGAACATAAGCGGTAATTGACCACGACCCATTTTACTGACATACACCTCAACAATACGATATCATTAGTATATGTGTATTTTGTTTAATTTCATCTAACGAGCTAACTTTAATATAAATATAAAAACCTAGCCGGTCATTACGATTACGAGTTACGGCCTATTCTTATTTTCTTAGTATAAACTATAAAGTATAAACTTTATAAACGGTACGGGCGAGCATCGCCGATAACAAAAATGACAGCTCTTGGAAAAGGCCCGGTGTGCAGAGACTATTTATTTGTAAATCATTTAATTTGAAATATAAAATTATTGAAAACTTGCTTATTGTTGATTTATAATACGTTTTTAACATAAAATGCATTTATATAATCAAAATATTTAAATATGCAAAATCATATAAATTTAGTAAAATATGCAAAAATATGCAACATAAATTTTTGTATTTCAACTGTATGGTCAATGAAACAAATTTGTATCAAATCAGATTTGAAATATGCAGCTTCCTGAGAAAGATGCAAATGCATAAAGTTCCGAGCCCTGGTTATTACTATTGGGATGCATTGTTATTTTAAAATTATTTTCTACTTTGAGCTATGAATAAATGTAATAGGGATGAGAAGTTATAGGAAGTAAAATTGGCAAAATATGCACTAAAAAAACGAAAATATGCCACAAAATATGCACAAAAAAACGAAAATATAACAAAATATGCAGACAATTTTTTTATATTATTAATTATTAATTATTATACTATTAAATATTTACTATTTTTACATAACTTCTATTATTAAATAATTTTACAACCAAAAATATTAATGCATCTATTAAATTAAAAAATATATGTAACAGCACAGTTATCTATAAATTAAAGTTGTTGCACTGCACCACCAAAGCTTTTTTTAAATTATCAACATCTAACCGACGACGATTGTCTGATAGAATATTTTTGTATCGGGAAAAACTCCTTTCTACGTCTGTTGATGTTATACAGGCGTACTTAAAATAAACCAAGTCATCACCGATCAAATCTTCAGGTAATCCCTCCATAGATGTGATTTCTCCAGTTATCATATTTGGATTATCGAATTATAGATAAGATAAAAACACCAGTCTATTTTATATTTTATATCTTATATTTCAATTTAAGTACATACTATAGCCAAATAATACGATACGTTAGTAAATAATAATAAACATTATACGTTTTAAATTTTAGTTTTGAACGCTGTATTATTGAAACAACAGGTTTTGTGTACGATTACTGTTTTATTGGATAAATTGTATTGAAAATAAATATAAATTTACTAAAAATGCATTTATATTCTCGAAAAATCATAAATATGCTATTTTTGGAAAAAAAACCTAAATATGCAAAAATATGCAAAACATAAACTACAAATATGACCTCACTAGGTTATAGAACATATTTATAACTCACCTAGCTATAAATAGACGACATGGAAAGAAATATGCAATTTCTATAACTTCTCATCCCTACTAATATATATAATATGTAACCGAACAATCAGTGTAACACATAATCACAGAGTGCCTCCAATACACAGACGTACTCAATAACCTCAACTTTCCCAACACCCTGGACGCAGCACTTGGACCAAACGCAGACATAATCAACAAAATCTTAAAATTCTTAAAAATATCCAACCTCTACAGCTTTATATAAAAATGTAACCCCGAGAACAATAGAAACCTGTACACAATCCTAACTGTAATGTAACTAATGGCCATAGTTGCCGATGTTGAACGGATCAATAAAATGTAATATTGAAAAAAAAAAAATTTCATCTCACTGTTCACTATGGTAAAATTATAAGTAAAATGTATTTTTATGAAAATATGTGTGGCCCACGACAACTTATACTCGCATAATGTGGCCCAGTCCTTCCAAAACGTTGGACACCCCTGTCATAGGATATTGGTCATGATAAAAGGGTGAGCCGAAAAAGCACATTATCTTTTATCGAATATTATTTTTACCTCGACATATTTTATCGTAACGCATCACAGGGATAGATATGGGGGGGCTCTATTTAGTACGCGGTGAGTCCCCCCTTGCAAAAAAAAAATGTCACTGTCATATACTATGTAAGTTGCGACTCGGGTGTTTTTGAAATGTACGTAAATTGCGTCCCGGGGTATTCTGTTCATTTCCGCTCAAATACAGGGTGTACCACCAAGGATTTACCAATCGCGATATCACCTGAGACAATGGAAGTTTCGAAATTCTGTTTCTCATACAAGACTTATAGAGATAAGGACTACAAATATATTTAAATTTTAAATGAAATTAATGTTTTGGTAAAAGTTGGAAAAAAAAGTTTTTTATTTTATTATTTTCGAAAAATTTGAAGATATTATAGAGTTAAAATTTCTAAAAATTGTGACTTTTTAACATTTTATTTTCATCAACCTCAATATTTTTAATATTTTTTTTAGTTTCCAGAAAATGTTTGTAGTAACTATAATACCATAGAAATAAAAATTATTTTCTTACTTTTTTAAACATAACTTAACCTAGGGATTAGGACTACAGATATTTAATATTTTAATTTAATGTTTTCGTAAAAATTATAAAAAATAATTTATAACTAATTTATGGTATTATATAATAACCTTTTTTTTTTTGAAACTAAAAATAGTATAAAAATCATTAGTTTAATGATAATACAATGTTGAAATTCAAAATATTTGTAGCCCTTCTCCCTATGAGTCTTATACAAAAAATAGAATTTGAATATCCTTATTATCTCAGGAGATATCGCAATGGGTAGTAAATATTCGGTAGGACACTCTATATAAGTGATAATCCACGTAATATATTGCAATAAAAAATAAATTACTCGGTTAGAGTTTACCAGTAATTCAATTACAAATTTTGATTGTTACATTTTTTACAAGTTTATTTTAACAATATATTTTTAGGCCATACAATTTTGTATCAGATATAATATAGCCAAATATGTGTATATATAAGATTATACAGTTCCACATTTAATAAAAATGATAATTTCCGCGAGTGTAAAAAATTTTAAATTTCCATTCCAACCAATAATGAAATAACCAAGTAGTAACACGTTGATCATATAATAGCCCTACGACTTACCGGTGCTAGTTTTAAATATTTTCATTTATAAACTATAGTTATTTCGTGGCCATGCGTACATTTAAAAATCATTATTCATAATATACGCAGCGATGTAATGAATATACATTATATGTTAGTCACGAGCGCGTTTCCCGTCTTTTCGAAAAATCAATTGAATGCGATTGAAACAATAAAGCACGTACTCGGTAAATTAAAAAATTTACATTCATGATTTCGTAAAAAAGATAAAAGAATCTTCAGATCATACACACTCACACACACGTGCATAATGTATTTATTTATATATTTATATTATATATTGGTAGTATTTGGTAAAATATTACAAACACCAAATTTTCAAGTTCATATTCTTATACAGTTATACATAATATTAATAAATATTCAGAACTTCTACTTCAACAAACAGTGGCGGACGCAGGGGGGGTTTTGGGGGTTTAACCCCCCCCCCACGAAATGAATAGATGATTAATTTAAAACGTAATAGTTATTTTATCTTATCTACCTAAAAACAATTAAATATTCAAAAGGCGTTAAAATATGCTAGAAAAAAATGTTTTGGTAAGAAAAGTGAATCTGTAATAATTTGTAATTTCTCAATCTACGTCATCTACGTTATATCAGTCTATACATCGATTTTTGCAAATTGGAGCAACACTTCCCGTTTCAGTTGCTTCGAGTGAAAGATCATTCTCTTGTCTCCGTAGATTAAAAACCTATTTACGAAACAAGACGGCGGAGGACCGATTGAATGGATTAGTATTATTGAACTTATACAGAGACGTAGAGGTATCTTATGAAGATATCTTGAATATTATGGCAAAAACACCGAGGTGGATAAATTTGATTTTATAATTAATTGTTATGACTTCTAAAAATACAATAAATAATTATTTCAAAACAATGGTAATTATTCTTATTTTTTCAAAACCCCCCCCCAACATTTTTTCCTGCGTCCGCCCCTGTCAACAAACATTTTGATTTCAAATATTTTTGATTTAGTGTAAATTCTCCCAAAAGCAATAACAATAAGTAGTGACTACACTGCAATTTACATTGGTAAATTATAAAAAAAAAACTGTACACCATGTGCTCGGATGCCTATTTTGTTATAACATTTAACAATCAATATTCAATGTAATTAGTAAATTATAGACTTGCATTTTTTTGGGCAGTCATACGTAGGGACCTACGTATTCTAGTCCTGCCAGTTCAATTAGTTCAAACACTCCTAATTTCGCACTTCCACTGATCGCAATAGTAATAATGTACAGCACATATAGGTACACGTTTCTTCGAGCTCATCCGATTTTTATGCGCTGAACGAAACGATCTGGAATGTATTCATTTTAAAATTGTGTTTTGAAAATGTTTACGTGTTTTTACATCCTCGGTGCTTAAACATTTGGCGCCTAAATCTCATATAGAGTATCTGGGTGGAACTAGAAACGTTTTAAAGTGTTTCTAGATGTAGTAGGAGCGTACAAATTGATTTAAACTACAATAATTATACTTGTCCATGAAATTAATAACATTCAATATTTCAATGTACACAATATAGTACATGGACACTACAAAGACCGCACCGTTGCTCAATAAGTTAGAACTGAGAAGTAGGAAACGCGTGTTGTTGCCAAAATTCAAATTTTCTGAATTAGTGAAAATCTGTTTTGATTTTTGGCACACTGTGGTCTAGCTCATCATAATTAATACTAAAAACAAAAAACAAAAAATGTTATAGCGATTATTATTTTGAGTTTTTTAAAATTTTAAATAGAACTTGGTAAAAGAAATAGTATATTGCCTACTGGAAAACCCACGATTCGCACGTCACATAAAATAGTAGTATTTGCAGTTGCCCCAGAAATATAAACGTATTATTATTACTGAACAATAATTGAAATTTTTGACGGACCCGTCATTCAGTTCACGATCGGTCATAATATAGTAGTTACTAGTTATGTATAGTACGAGCTTTGCAAAGTATCTACTGTCAGTGTAAAGCGTTTATGGTTGATGATCACACTGAGATGTATGTGAGTTGACCATTTTCAAAATGTCATATAACTAGTACAGAAAATTTCCAATTCGGTCATACACAATACAGTGTCTAGTATTAAACAACACATGCAACTATAATAATATTATACTTTGAAGCAACCAGTACAAGTTCGATTAAAAATTTAAAAAAATGTTTATAGGTACCTACTTAAATATTTGGAATCTTATTGATTCTTGTAAACTGTTAAGTATAACGTTTTTTATTATAATTGAATGTCAGAACGTAATCGTAATATTTACGCTTACTGCGACTTATGGTCAATGTTGTGATGCTTTTACAAGCATTTATCCACGAAATCTATTATTTTAATATATTATACGATATAACATTTCACAGAAGGCCTACCCTTAACTCTTGCCCTTACCTCTTGAGTTCTATCCAATTAAAAAACATTTCGACTCAACTTTACCGACCAATGACTTTAAAGGCCAACAAGGGAATTACACAAATTTAATAACAATTAAAACCGACATTCATGACTTCTAAGGAATCAGATATAAACTAATCAACTATTAAAATTAAGACACATAATAGACAACATTTCAAATTATTATATTTAAAATAAATGGCTTGATAACATTGTGTACCTACCTAGTAATTAAGTTGAAAAACTATTTTAATTCATAACGATTTCATAAAGGAACATTCGCCTATAATAATTTTTTTAATGTATTCTTAAAGATTTGAAATTATATCACTAATGTGAGCTTGTGCTATTTTGTAATAGTCTCAAAATGAAAAATATAAATTTAATGCTTATTAATTTGAAAAAAAAATAGAGTAACATTAGGGTAGGAAAGTCCGGTTCTATTATCGGCTTATAGAATATTATGTATTTGGAAGAAATAATATTTTATACATAATAAATTATATGAAAATCACCAGTATTTTTGATAATAAAAGTTATCTTTTGTTTTTTTTTTCAAACTTTAAACGTTAATAAAAATAAAACAAAAAAGTTTATCTATCCGGCTTAATGTAATTTAATGTAATTATTTATGAGCTCTATTCAACATTGTAACGCAAATGTATCCCAGCCAAATGAGCTGATACCTAATGGATTTTTATGATTTTGAATTCAAATCGCAAATCTTAAAGTAGAATTACATTAATGCTAAAATAAATCAAATAAAAGCACATAGCCTACTTCACATTTAATATGGATTATAATTTTCAATATTGTGTGTTAATCGTATAGTATTTTGTTATTTTTTAATAAAATAATAAATAATAATACAATATTACGTTGCCAAAAAATACAAATCCTCATTCAGCTTAAAGAAATGTTTGTTCGAAAAACTGATATCCAACATTTTTTTTTTCAGTTTTTCCTTCGTATCAAAGAAGCTTCTGAGAAAATCAGAAAATGCAATGTAAAGAACCTTTTAAGTCCGATTTCCAATTCCAATTAATTATCTTTTGTAAAAATACTTATATTGCAATTTTGTTATTCAAAAAAGTGTTTAATGGAGATATATAAAAAAATAATAACATCATTCCATAAAACTAATAATGCATATTCTTCTTTTGACCTTTGACTCAGAAGCTGAAATAATTGTAATTGTTATTGAGTACAATTGAACTTTCCATACTACTTCAAACTTTGAGCAACCGTGGATTAACTTTAGAATCCAAGTCTTTCTTGTTTTTGTACTTGATATTAGAATAACCTTTTCTATTGATATTGAGTTGGATTTAAATTGCGTTCTCAAGTTTTTTTTATATATATAAAACATAAGAATGAATAAATTAAAAAAAAAAAAAAATTATATAAAAACCAATATTCGTTCCCTACCATTTGCTCGTTGTGTGTTCGTATTATAATAATTAATGGTTTTGGATTAAAAAAATTCTTTAAAATCTAAAAAAATGATAATATCAACATCTTTCTTTTCCGATACTAATTGATTTCGAATTAATGTGTAGTGGGGGCACTGGTCTGTTGCTAAAATGTTTTTTTTTTTTTTTTTTTATTAACAACACGTAGTTTTTTTTTAACAATTTCACACGCGAAACATATTATAACGTTATGTTAACCTTTAAATACTAGTTTTTCACGTCCTGCAACTGGTAGTACAGCTTACAATGAACTCGTATAACGGAGAACCTACTGCGGTCAAAAGTGACCTATCTGATTTGTGTTGATAGCTTTCTGCTCTCATAAGCTATACATATATATATATATATATATATATGTATAAACTATATGTTCACTGACGTTTTTCTGCATTTCAACAAGGGGCGATGTCTAATGCATGTGTGCAATGCGTGCTAATGTTACGGGTTTTTTGCTAGCCCTCCTATACTATGATGATCGCCCTCGTCCGCATGCTTGCCCGACGTATTAAATAAAATGCAACAATTATCATAGATTAAGTGAATTTAACAAAAAAAAAATTAAAAATATTGTTCACCTCACGTAGAGGTTGGCGACATGGGCGCTTGCCAAGGGCGCAGTAAAATAAGGGGCGCGTTTGAGTTCAATTAAAATTGGTTTTTTTTATATCAATTTTTTTTTTCATAAACCATTTAAAGTTTTATTAATATTCAGCGTAAATGTGTAATGCCCAAAAATTACATACTGGTTTGCGCCTTGATGTTTATTTATCATAGTGTTTACTACTTTTACATTTATATTATACACCGACATATATTATTTTACTTTTGAGTGTATGAAATGTATAGACATATTATGGGCACGAACGACGAACAGCGAAAATAATGAGTATCACTACAATGAGTATTGTGCCTTTTTGATTTATTTGTTTGGTTTTTTTTTTAAATAAGACTTAAATATTATTATATATTAACAAACTATTAAAACTTATTAACAATAAAGAATCAATTATTTTAAAATATAGCGTTATCTTGATACGTAAGAATGTTATATTATTACATTTCTATAAAAATTATACCTATGAAATAAAACAAAAATAAGCGCCAAAATAAAATTAGCCAAGGGCGCCACGGAGGGTAGTTACGGCACTGCTAGTAACTTACCGGGTTTTCGTGGAATTTTGCAGAAAATAAGAGACGGAAAATAAGTCGTTATTACATATTTCATTTGTATACAATTCGGTTAATTTACTGAGTTTGAACCTCGGTTACAATTGATATAATTATATATTAAGTACGTTCTTTTGTTTTGATACAGTGACGACTTGTGAGTGATTTTAATGTTTTACAGTAGAAATACAAACACTTTTTAGTCTAATATCGTTTAATAGTTTGGTATGCATATGAAATTTCAACGAGGAACAGATAGTCGATACCCTCCGATACGTGTAAGAGTTCAACTCGGTAAGTACCTTCTTAGTTTCCTGTCTAGGTACATATTGCGCTATGGCCATTATTAACCTAAATGCACATTGTCACGGTAAACGTCCAAAAAGTAGGTAAGCGCATCTTCTACCCGGACAATGTAATATAAACGTTATCCGTACGGACGATATAATTGTACATGTTATGGTCGTATGATCGCAGCCACCAGTGTACGTCAACATACATCCAACAGTCGTAGTCAATCGTTGCCAGAATAGCCTTTATTATGCGGTCATACACCGGTGATCGTTGACGTTCACAAAACAGTGTTTGGTAAATGTTGACCAATTACCTATTACTAACGTTATCGCACGAGATATGCAAAGAAATCGCGATTAATCGATTTTTTTTACGACGGCTGTTTCCAAAAGTGCTGACCATGGTTTTTTAAGATGCCGTTGCAGAAAAAAAAAAAATGCCACGCAGAAAAATGTAGTGGTAGGGACGGGGTAATACTCTGCAATAGTAAATGTCACTATAGTTTACCGCACTGCGGTAAATCAAATATAATTGTATCATGATAAATTTGTTACAATGAACCAGTGGTTCCCAATTAGAGTGAAGTCACGGACCCCTAGCTATAACTTAAATTGGTCCGCGGACCCATTTTTTGTAAATACATGTACTTTTCAATTTTATTTAATTATGAAAATGAAAAATAATTGTGTACAATTTATTTTAAATATGATTTAATTTTTAATTTTATAAACATTTTCGTAATATAATAGAAACAAAAATAAAATACAATGTATAAAAAAGTACACACTGCACTAATCGCTGACCAGAAATGACTGAGACTACTAACTAATGTTGATCATTTACTTTAAATGATATATCCGAAATATATTTTATTGGTTAATGGAAAGAAAATAATCAGTATGGTTTCAGGTTCTGAATTATAGTAATAATAGTTTTATAGTGAAGATAATAATGATATTTATTCATATGAATTTGACTATCAATTTTTTCGCCATAATCGAGTTTCAACAGTCCAAAAATACTCAGAATTTCATATAACTACAAAGTTTATAATTTCACTAAAATAAAATAAAAATATCACTCCAGTACAACACAACCGCGGACCCCCTAAAATCAACCCCTGGGGGTCCGCGGACCACCAATTGGGAACCGATGCTGAATAAACCATACTCATTTATTAATTACATTTTGTATTATAAATAAATGTCATTCAATCTAAGTCTATTTAGTATTCAATTGTCTACTTTTATTTCTAATTAATTATTAATTGCGAAATAATTGTAATCTTATGATTTTTATAAAAATGTACATTATGTGTACATTTTTACCACGATTTTACTGGTTCCTGATTTTAATTTGCACTGATTAATGATTAAAATATGACAAAGGTGTTTTTTCCTAGGAATTCAAAAGTGTCCGCTGCTGAGGATTTGTTCACTTTTAAGAGATGAAATGAAGGTTTTACTGTATACATTTATACAACAATGATGTAATATTATGTTTAGATAACGTTCCGGTGTGTTCATTCAGGAGTAAATATTATACAAGAGGGACGTATAGTTATCATTATGAAGTCCATAGATTGTAAAAACTTGTATAAATAACGATGAACATTGTTGAAAGGTTATTTTGGCATAAATATTTCGTAATTTACATAATGTCAATCTTATGATTTTTATTCGCATATCAGCATTCCCCATTTCAGTAAACAACCTAATGTGCATGTCAACACTCATCGCTAAGCACATTAACAAATACATGATTATTTAATATTGTAGTCCAAATTTCAGTCGACGACTACTGGGTCGGTCATTCTAGAGTAACAAATACCGAATCATTTAAATACAAAAAAAAAAATAATAATAATATTTATCAGGTATAAATAGTTAATTTTTTGAACAATTTTACTATTTAACTAAAGTTGATCTACAAATGAAATACTACTATTCATTAGAACAGTTTGAGTTCGGGTGGCATTTGTAGAACTACAAAGTATTCCTCCAGATCGGCATTTACATTTATTCGATAAGCATTTACTTTTACATTTGCATTTTTTGTATCCCTCGACCATCGGAAAATATTGTACATTGGCAATTGCACGCAAAGATTTTTTTACGGCCGACACGTCTAAAATATCTGTTAGCAATTCAGAAATCACTAATCGGAACGTAAATAGGCCCTTTTTATTATTGTACAAAAAGGTCTATCTTCGGGATAAACCACCACTGAGCACAACACAGACCATAAGCACCCACTGCAATAATAAGCATAACTGTGTATTGGTGTTATTTTGGGTGCCAGTCGAGTTCGCCAAAATGTAATCGCAAAAGTCAAAATCACGAAAAATAAATCGGAAAATGTTTCAACAGTAAAAATAATAATCCCAAAATGTAAGAAACTACACTTAATATTACACCTATACTAAATTATACCTATATACTTGTACAGTTTTGATCTCAAGCCTACAAGTGTTGTCATTATTTTTCCGACAATTTACATTTTTAAATTTATCTAAAACCTTTTATTAACCAAGAACATTGATCAGAATGTTTAATATATAATCCGACGTAACATATTGTCTATATCGATCTAAATTACATTTTATTTCTTGATAACAATCAACAGTCTACGTTTCCAATATAAAGGGATTAGTATCGGTGTATATTAATCCAGTATTATTCCCGTATTGTTTCTCCAGAGTGTTGTAATTAAAATCATACATCAACGTCTTGAACAAATCTAACACACATTACTTTATAGATAGGTCGATTGAAATAGATTTAATACTATCTTTTCATACACGAGTACCTTTACTATTAAAACAACATGTATCAATAATATTTTATATTTTAAAATATTCGTTTTTAACAATAGTGTTTGTCTTAAATTGAAATTTTTTATATAACCTAAAATTAAAAACAGACGAATCCATGAGTTTAAAATAATGCGCTATTATTATGTTTTCACTGTTAAAGCATTTCACGATTTTCACACGGACTTGGGTAAAATAATTTTTTAAAGTATTTGGAATAAATACTCGAAAACTTATGAAAAATAGTATTCCAATTATGTATTCAAATACTTTATACGAATTGTGTTGTACTATACAAGTATATCGAATACTTTTAGTTTTAGATACATACAAAAATTGTAGATTCCATAGGGAACATTTGAAACTGTAGCCTAAATATATATTATTGTATTGTATATTTGTATTTGTATATTATATAACTGTGATAATTTATGATTTACAAAATCACAATAAATATCTGATATTATTATCCTCTACAAAATATGAATAATATTAATTGAATATACATCTTGAATAATAAATTTGCACTCGAAGATTCTTGATTTATGGTCAGGTTTGATAGCAATTCGTCAGCACGAGCACAATTCAAAACACTAAAATAACTATAAAATATTATCTTACCTAGTTTTATTTGAGTACAAAATACAAACGCAATTTTTGCGACGGAAAGATAGTGGACTGATTTAGAAGAGGTGATTAAACGTCAAAAAGTATTCTGAATACTGTATTTGGCATACCTACTACACAGGTCTGCGGACTCGTCATTTTCAACATTGTGTGCTTGCACACCCGAATGGCAGGATCACTACACTCAAGCGGTTTCCTAGGATTTCAAAATACCAAATGTGCGAATATTACATGTTTATGTTATCAGATGGGGCGTGAGAGTACAGCTAAGTGTCGGTTAGATTTTATCACAGCTATGGGTACCTACGTCTGGTGTACAACACGCAGAGCTGAAACGGTTTTGTACGACGTCGAAAGGACTGGTAAATGTATGCGACCTTTTACCCGTTTTACTAGACGATATTGTGTATAATCATTTCAGTATTTTACACACGCGCGAGGCGACGTACACTTTTGCGAGGACCACAAATATACATGCTCTGACCTAGTGTTGACCTATGTCACTATAAACGATTGCCGCTACTTAAAATGTGAGTATGTTTCATCTGTTTCTGATCACAGACACCCCGCAGGGTAGAGCTAGTTTTACTTCAAGGATACAATGTACTTTTGATATTATTACAAATACTCAACACGTAATGAAGTCTAATGATCGTATTGACGTTATTACAAACATCGAAGTTTTTATTTTTGTTGCAGGAATTCAACATGCGGTTCATAGTCATAGCTGCAGGTCTATTTAATATACATACATCCAAGTATTTTAGGTTTACTGGAGTAGTGGAGTCTGGGAGGTAACAAAGTACAGCGCTTTCCACTTAATAAATAGATTACGATACATGTCGTAGACGCATATAGTCGAATACTGGTGTTTTACACAATACCAAGGCGAATACCCTGCCAAACAGTTAGATTTTATGAAGTTTTACTATCCACCTAAAGTCCTAGATGTTTAGTTAAATGCCTGTTATGAGCTACGCAAGTAATAAAAATGGAATATTTATAAAAGATTCGAAACTATTTTTTCTCATTAATTATACTATTAATTTAATTATTTAATGCTACTCTGATTTGAATTTAATTACTCGTCTCGCACAATGAAACGCTGAAAATCCAACGGTATACAAGTACAGCATCTGCATAGGTTTCCATATTTGAAAAGTAAGGGTATACGTTTTGTTGCACGAGGCCAATATCTTAATTAAACACTGAACAAATGACAATATAATTTATGTAGAATAACCCGAATACCAATAAATAATTAATCGTATAAAATTAATAAGAAAATGCAGTTCCATATATAGGTATTATAAAAATATTTCATTATTTGTCATCTACCTATCACGTAATAGGCATTCAGTTATAAATGCCTTAGTGGCTTAGTGAAATCGCATAAAACTGATTATCATGCATTAACCTGGGCATTCAAAAAATGTTTCTGATTCGAAATACGCTTAGAAGTGGATACAACACGAACCTATATGTTTCGACTACGTGCACGTAATATAATATACATAGTATGCTCTTCATAGAAACCCCTAAGAAGTGGACTGTTAAATAGCGTTCACAGTCATTGAGAGGGGTCTGTGATAACCCTATGATAACTCCGGAGATATTTGAATGCACATAAGGATGAGCACTGGGGAAAAGTAACATATCTATTAAGCACATTATAATATTTATTTATTTATTTAATATAAACGGACGAGAGTCCTAAAACATAATATTATTGATATATGCAATAAGTCCCTGTTCGATTGAAAGTAGTACATAAGTACATCATTTAAATGTGCATTGGGAAACTGCCACTTGATAACGAGGACGGATCAGAATGTCGTCCATCGTCATACCGTATTGTATATTTTGACATGGCATTTTATAAAAATAATAAAAAATAACGAAAAATACTAAGTACGTATTACTATTACTGACAAAATATTATGTTTATCATCATAATAAATATCTGTTGTTACACAATGCCCATTATAATGTGTACATTTTTACCACAATTTTACTGGTTCCTGATTTTAATTTGCACTGATTAATGATTAATATATGACAAAGGTGTTTTTTCCTAGGAATTCAAAAGTGTCCGCTGCTGAGGATTTGTTCACTTTTAAGAGATGAAATGAAGGTTTTACTGTATACATTTATACAACAATGATGTAATATTATGTTTAGATAACGTTCCGGTGTGTTCATTCAGAAGTAAATATTATACAAGAGGGACGTATAGTTATCATTATGAAGTCCATAGATTGTAAAAACTTGTATAAATAACGATGAACATTTTTTAAAGGTTATGTTGGCATAAATATTTCGTAATTTACATAATGTCAATCTTATGATTTTTATTCGCATATCAGCATTCCCCATTTCAGTAAACAACCTAATGTGCATGTCAACACTCATCCCTAAGCACATTAACAAATACATAATTATTTAATATTGTAGTCCAAATTTCAGTCGACGACTACTGGGTCGGTCATTCTAGAGTAACAAATACCGAATCATTTAAATACAAAAAAAAAATAATAATAATATTTATCAGGTATAAATAGTTAATTTTTTGAACAATTTTACTATAATTAATTATAAATATACATATTAATTAATTAAATACAATTATACATATTATGCTATTCATAGAAACCCCTAAATAGTGGACTGTTAAATAGCGTTCACAGTCATTGAGAGGGGTCTGTGATAACCCTATGATAACTCCGGAGATATTTGAATGCACATAAGGATGAGCACTGGGGAAAAGTAACATATCTATTAAGCACATTATAATATGCAATGAGTCCCTGTTCGATTGAAAGTAGTACATAAGTACATCATTGAAATGCGCATTGGGAAACTGCCACTTGATAACGATGACGGATCAGAATGTCGTCCATCGTCATACCGTACTGTATATTTTGACATGGCATTTTATAAAAATAATAAGAAATAACGAAAAGTACGAAGTACGTATTACTACTAGTGACAAAATATTATGTTTATCATCATAATAAATATCTGTTGTTACACAATGCCCATTATAATTTCGTAATTTACATAATGTCAATAAATTCAATATTGTTTAAAATACAACTATACCATTTTTTTTAGTCATTTGCAACAATAAAAAATCTTCTCGCCTATTTGTTTTTATTTCATTCAATCAATCACCTAAAGAGTCGTGTAATTCGAAAATACTATTTGGAAGTGTTTGATGAACAGATGTACCGAAAGTAACGAACATTTTTTTTTAATTAATGCTTCATCGCTATAGTTGTTATTGTTTTTAAAAATATTTAATTTAATTTAATTTAATTTTAATTTTTAATATTTTTCGCATGTAAAAGTTTAGATGGTTTTGACGAAATATCTTCTATATCTTTTATTTTTAGAGCATTACCTATTTTCTATTTATATAGGTGATTTTGCTCTTAGAATATCTTATTCAGTGGCGTATTTAAGATTTTGACTTGGGCGGGGGATATGAATGACCTATTCGAACGGGTCTCCGCCCCCTCACCCCCTAAAAGTTGCCTCAAACTATAATAGACATTCACTATCATAAGACGTTATAAAAATTATAATATAGTTTAGCATGTAATTTGAAATAAAGTTATTTGCTAAAACAAAATGTAATTCCTATTTCAAATATATGTGGAATTGAAATTGAAATTTCATTGCTTTAGATTCCGAGTGAAACGAATGTTAATGTATTGGTTTTATTACGAAATGTGGTTTTTTTGTGTGTTTGCGTGTACACGATTTCGACCAGAAGGAGATCATCACGTTCATGGAAGGTTATTGATAGGAAATTGTGTGTAGCCGGTGATCTTTTTCTCAGCAGTTTCCCGAATAATTTTGGAAACGGAGAACATTTTGCAAAAAAACTTCAACCGACATCGATAAAGCATACCGTCTAGTACATTTCGTCGCGCGTTTTCCGCTAGTTTGTGTTCCATGGATACAAGATTTTTCATCAGATTTTATTTGTAGACACTACAATTTTTTTTACGGAAAGTCGCAGACAAATTTTATAGAGTTTAAAAACGAAATTTTGACGGGTATTTCAACGAATTTTGATTATACGATATTTGTTATTTTATATATAAATATTGATCATTGTGATTAGAAACATTTACTGAGTACGTGTATTAGAATTTAATAGACATTTGATAATTTTCGAAAAACTTTTTTGCAATAGGTAGTTGGAACGTTAAAAGTTTAACCGACGTTATTAAGAAATATGGTTATACTATGTTATTTGAACTATATTTAGAAATATAATCTGATCCACCCGACCTATTTCACTCAGAATCATTATTTTAGAGAGCATTGGCTCGAGGTTTCAAATTTAAAACACTCATTCGGCTAGTTCATTCACCCATATCTACATCTTACCTGACCGTGGAGTCTCTTCTTTTTATTTTATTATTAATATACGGTAATAAATATTTACAAAATTACATCTCAACACAAAATCCACTTTTCTTTTTTCGAGTATAAGCTCATCAAACAATATCAATGACTTCACCTGGTGTTATTATGACTTATGACTTATGAGTGATCATGAGTGCCAACTGGCCATGTAGTGGACTACACAGCGTGTTTTTCCGTATTATGATAGAGATCCGAAATATTTGTTTTTATAAGGCTACGTTTTCTTGAAACGCAAAATAGTTGGAAAGAAAGGTCATGGAGGGATCCCCCTCCCCGTAAATACGCCACTACGGGTTCTATTACATATTCGAGTTATTTTCACATTTAAAATAACGCTTGAACGATTTCAAACAACAGCTCCAACGCCGTGCATCGCCTTTTAAAAGCTCATTATGGAATCGCAACTTGAAACCGTAAATGATCATGGTATTTTTTCCCTCACTTACTGACACGTCGATACAACAAAAGAAATCACGTATATGTATTAATATTATTAATCACTTCACGTAGATATGCGCTTTACGGCGACAGAGAATGCCTATTGTAGTGACGACAACATTTTGACGATATCACGTCTAGGTCACATGATGATCGAACAACACTGCAGCTAAATGAATATCTTTTTTTATCGCCTGAACACTCCGGATAAGTTATTTTTACTATTAATATCTCGCTCAATCATACCGCACAAGCTCGTGGATACGTATAGTACCCGATCATAAACAGGGTGTAATAAACTAAAACGTGCTAATACCAGTACAGACGCCAATATGATCCGGCAATGATCAGGTATTGATTATTAATTATTCTGTCATAGCATGGGTAGGTACCAGGGACGTACGCAGAAAAAAGTTTCGGGGGGTGTTTTTGAAAATCAGTTGCTGAAAAGTAGAACTTTTTTTTTAATAAACATAAGAAATTTTTTTAAGTAAATTATCTTTACTTAGTACTTACAATACTTTTTTATAATATAAACAAAAAAATTACAATACTAAATCTAATTTTTGTGAAGTTTTAGCCATTATGTTAAGAATATCTTCACAATTTACTTATATGTCTCTACTCGTATGTACATTTAACAATGTTAAACATTCAATTTCTATTTCTGCTGGTGCCTAAATAGCGCAACAATCAACATTAGAAAACAAGTTAAAATATTAATAAACAAAAAAATAAAAACTAATACGCACCTCATTATTCTCAGTCCGAGATTTTTTATTTGTTGAGAAATAAGAAAGTAGAGTGTTTCTTTTTTTTTACGATTCCATACTTTATATTAGTAAAATATTATACACCAACTTGAGAGTTAAGAAATAAAACAGTATAATATTGTCACTTTTCGTGCCTCGTTTAAGATACAAAACAAAAACATGAACGATAATGTCGATAACAAAATATAACAGAAACGTCATTATTCATTAATTTTAACACTCCAATTCGCAGTAATTGTCCCGTCTGTATAGTTTAGGTATTTCCCATGTCCGTGTACATTTTAGAATTCTTTTATACCCACATCAATACACAGTAGGTATAATTTTATTTTATTTATAAATTTGTTAGTATGTATTATATTTTATTTTGCTTTAGTCGGTTTTTCACTAACACAACGTAATATTATATCTGTCTATTAAAGTATAATATAAAAATTAATATTAAAATTGAATAAATAAATAACCATACAGAATGCCCCTCGTGCGGAACGACCCTCACTGTTAAACACTTGCTGACCGAGTGCAGATCCAACGAGGAAGAACGTAAAAAGCATAACATAACATCCAACTTGTACGAAATTATCGGTCCCGACTGCCTACCAGAAACCATTATATCTTTTCTCAAGGCATTAAATTTAGAAAAAAGCATATAATAATTAATAGTAATAAGTAACTAATATTGTATAAACTGTTTTTTTTTCCTACTCTATGTAAATATTTATAAGTATATAATTGTATAAAACTCAAAGCTAATGGCCTATGCTGCCGAAGCTGTAACGCTCAATAAAAAAAAAAAAAAAATAACCATACAAAAAACCAAATATTTCGAGGGGTGTTTGAACACCCAAAACACCCCCCTGTGTACGTCCCTGGTAGGTATAATTAACGTGACCATATTTTTTTTTCTTCAAAGCGGGACACCTGTATATTTTAATAAGGAAACCACATCATTTAGAGAAAATAACAATTTTTTTATTGGAAAAAAAACATAAACTATTTGTATAAAAAATGGCAACAGAAAAACGGACCTAATATATTAATAAGTATAATAATAATAATAATATGTGATCAATAAATACTTACCACAAGTCGACTTTTCTTAAAGCGGGACATTTTTAGGTTCTTTGGGGACAGCGGGACACTTAGCTCGAAAGCGGGACTGTCCCGCCCAAAGCGGGACGTATGGTCACGTTAGGTATAATATATTATTATTGAATAACTAGTAAAATTTCATGATTATTATCAATAAATAATGTGAATTGTGAGCTGAGCCGAAAAGAAAATTACTAAAACTGCGACGGCACATTTAATTCACAAAACCCCATAAAAAAAAAATAACAATAATAACAATGCCTTTATAAAAGCGTTTAAAATGCGCAGTACTAATGTCGAGAGAAAGGATTGCTCACGCCATCTGTGGACCGCCGGTTGAATACGATCCGAGCAACACACTAGTTTACCGCGGAACCGCCAGGTTGAACTGGTGTTCACGTCACTACTACTTTTTTTTACATTTTATTTTCATCGAAACGAGTAGCTTTCATTTGGTTTACCGTCTTCACAGTAGTTTCTACTTCTAACATAGTTCATAGTTTCAAACGTTATTCGTTTTTAAAGTGGCACAACCTAATTTGGTGAATGGTCATATGTAGGGCTAGGGACTTCAAGCCCTTAAAAACCTTAAAATATGCATGCAGTTATGTCCCGAAAAATCACTTAATATGCTACTAAAATATGCATTTAAAAAAAAAAGTTTGGGTTTTGGTCTAGACATTTTAGTGGATTCACACGTTACGAAAATAAAAATGTACAGCGCTGAGCACGAAAAAACGATACGAATAACGCACAACGATACAACCGCAAAACACCAACTGTCAACTGACAACTATAATATATATACTATAATATATATATATGAACTAATTGAAAACAAAAATATTCGAGACAGATATACAGCCATACCATTGATTATATATACATAGATAGTACACGCCATGTAATTTATTGGAAATGCTTTTTGCATGGATTTGGATTTGATATATTTTAGTTCTGGATTTCTGACAACAGATGGCGATTTAATTTGTTTTTATCAATACAATGCAACTATCTTTACTCGATCAAGGGTTCCTCAAATAATAATAATAATAATATTTTTTGATCACTTACAAAGATAAAATTCAAAAGTTGATAAGTTATAGATTATAGAATATTTCCTTTGAAAATACAGACTGCAGTATTTGTATGTATCATGTATGTTATTTGTATGAATACTGACTTTATTATAATATAACAATAACATCATGGCTGGGAATAAATGTGTATATCTTATGTGTGGAAAGAATTCTAGGCATCATCGTATCAGTCTATTTGGATTTCCAAAGGACCTGGAAAGATCCAGAAAATGGATTATACACTCTGGTTTGATTTTTATTGATATAAAATTCAAATATATGTAACTATGAATTATTATAGATCCATCTCAAATATCTTGTAATATTAATATATTGACCTTATTTAAATTATTCATTGAAATAAAATCAGTACCTACTACCTACATAGTTCATGATAATTTATAGTTATATATGTTCTGTTAAAGTATTATTGATATGAAAAGGCTTTTAAACAGTTTTTTTTTTAAATTTATTTATTATTTATTAAATATAGTTTTACTGACGTAAGGTTATCTTAACTTATTGTTGATAAAATACATTTTTTTTTTGAACAGTTAAAACAATATAAAAACTATTTCTAAATATTTTTTCGTGTAGGAAACACTGATCTTATTCACTTGGAAATTGAAGATTTGAGAAAAAAAAAAATTTGTTCAGATCATTTTGTAACAGATGATTATTTAAATTTATCCAAAAGAATTTTAAAGCGAACTGCTGTACCTATATGTTATGAACCTGTGATACAATTTCATGTCCGATCACCTAAAAAAAAATACAACAGTAAATTTGGCAAATGTAATAATTTAGATTTATCTTCAACCTCAAATGATTTATCAACTCTATTAACACCTTCAAAGTCCTCCAATTATAATCCACGTTGCCTTAATTTTGAATCGCCAAAATCTATTCACCTATCTACACCAATAAAAACATATACATCAATAGAATCAAATGATAACACACCAATAATAACTCCAAAAACTCAATTATGGTTAGATGATACACTTCAAATGCCAGAATCTTCATCCGTATTTAAAGAACAAGTTCAGTCACTAAATGACATTATAAAAACACAAGAAAAAGACATTAAAAAATTGAAAAAAAAGCTTGAACTGAACCAAAAGTTATTATCAAATAAACGTTCAACTACCTCAAAACTTAAGAAAAATCTACAAAATGCAAGACACTTATTTAAAAACAAAAATATTTTTAATTCTATTAATTTTCCATCTACAGATTCTCAAATACTTGTGAAAATGCAAATTCGTCAAAGTATTAGTAGAAAGCCATGGACAAAACTTGAACAAGATTTATCTCTTAGACTATATTACACATCCCCTTCAGCATATAAATTTTTAAGAAGAACCAAAATTAATTTACCTGGCTTAGCAACAATTAAACGTTGGATAGGTGTTTCTAAATTCAAGCCAGGACAAACTGGACCCGGTACAAGTAAAAAAGCAAAATGTTCTTTTTGTCCAAAAAAAGAAAACCGATATACAGTGGTAATATACTCATAAAATTATTTTATATTTGTACCTAATTATATATATATATACTATTTAATAGGTAAGTTGCGCTACATGTTCAAGTCCCATTTGCAAAAAACATACTACAACTATTTGCGATACTTGTATTTGTAAAACTCAAATTCAAGAAGAAAATATTTAATTTCATTATGTTTTTGTAACAAAAAAAAAATGTTGATGCTCAATTATTCAAATTGTAATGTGTAATGTATTTTGTGTAAAAATAAATATAAACATAGTTAATAAGTGCTCATAGTAGAATTATTAATATAAATTACAAAATAAATCTATTTTGGTAGTTTAAAACACATTTTATGACATATTTTTAAAAAGTGAGAGAATCTCTCACCACGCGACCAAAGGAGTACAAAAAAATAACGCGACCAATGACGGGTTAAAAAAGTTATTTTATTAGGTTGAGCCGAATTGGTTCCCGTTTGTGTACAGGTAATTTTTAATTTGGTAAAATTAAATAAATAAAAAAATATAAATTAGACAGTATAAAATATAAATGCACCTACACGGCTACACTCTATAATCTATAGTATAATATACAATAAGATGGTAATATATTTATATATTGGAAGTTTAGCAAATTATCGGTGATATCCCGATCAATTAAGATAGGTAACGATTGAGATATATGTACTTTTATAGCTGTATAGTATATTGTCTATATTATCCTATGTACGAATGACAATAATGTTGGTGAGCAGTGAGCACTGTACAGTCTTGAATAACACATCGTGTAAATTTGTAACTTGTATACTCCGACACATGCCAAACTTGTGATAATTTAGTAAATTTAATATCCACAGAAAATTACGTAAATATAAAAAAAAAAAATGGAAACCGAAAAATTATTACACCTATCTAAAGCTGATGTATTTTACAGTGATCTGAGGCAAAGAACTGATGAGGCAAAGGTAGAAAGTTGTTTATTTTCTATTGTATTACAACAAAGTTGTTGATTTTTATTTTATAATAAAAAAGTTGTTTATATTTTGTTTTATTTTATATAATTAATAATTATGTTATATTAATGACAAAAAATAGTGAAATATGTATTGTAAAAAATACATAAAGTTAAAAATAATTTGTCAATTTCTAAAATATATTAAATATTAAAAATAAATAAAATTTCAATTGTGTTGAATATTTATAAATATAACCATATGTTTCGAAAAAAAAATATTATATCCTTTGAAAATAAGTGATTTTTAACAATGATGTAGGTAAGTATACATTTTTTTCATATTAATAACATTATTCTTACTCATACTTATATGTATATAAATTCTTAGTGCAACAACAAGACATCTCCAAGTTTTGTTTTTTATTTTTTAGAACAAAAAAACTTGAATTTGACAACTTATCACTGGCTACTACTTAAACGTCCTGACGTTGTATCTAAATATATTTTTTGTTAATTTTTAAAACAGTTTAAATTGATTCCTGAAAAATTGTATAAATTGGAGAAGTCTTGTTGTTGCCCTCAGGTCTTCAATTTTTTCCACACATTTGTTTCGACCTGGCAATGAACTGTTACTGTTTGATTTCTTCCAAACAGTGTATTAGTAAATTTCTATGGCTGTTGACGGTTGTTATACTTCTTACTTACTAGTTAATACATACTTTAATAATCGACCGACATCTGTTTTTATCGGTACAACAAGTATAGGAAGTTATATTATTGCTTATAGATTTTCCTCAAACATTCGATAAACTTTCTTTCATAATAATGCGGTTTCGTTAAATTACTTTTCGATATTTTTAATTCGCTATTATTCTTTTTGATGTTTTTTTTTCCTTATTTCGGTCGGGTACAAATACAAGGTAAATGGCGAATGTATGGTTCCCACACAGCATTCATACATTCACACAAATACTCACTACCAACGCGTCAATAAATAGTAGCACAATATGTACAAATTAATTTTCGAACTGAATTGTATTTAATTTTAAACATAAATCAGTGAAAATAATGATATAAATTATAAATAATAAGCAGTTAAGTCTTGAAAAAAAAAACGTTATTTGTAATGGATCTATATATTTTAACTATCAGGCTTTTTCAAGGAGCTTCATGAAATCAGTCTTAACGCATTTTATGAAAAATATAGTACTTTTATAGTACAACGTACGTATGTGGTTATGTGTTAATAATAATAATAAAATAAATTGTATTGATTTATTGAAATATAGTGTATATTAATATTGAACCAACAGCCATATTAATAGTTATTGGGTTGATAATTAAGTTATTGAGTTGAATACAACTATACATACGCGTGAAACCGTATACCTATATATTTTGTAAATAGTAAATAACGGATGATGGTTCTAAGAACATAAACAATGTATAGGTAATCTACATTTTGCTGTAAAAATGCATTCTAGTTTTCTCATCAATCCACTTGTCTATAATTCTATTCAATATCGTCACTCTTTTTTGAACATCAGTTGTTATTACATAATATTATAAGTACAGATTACTTATTGTTATCCTATTGAATTGTCTACAAAATTATTTTTATCATATTTATTCACTATACAACACTCATATACAAGGTGGAAAAGAAAAAGCATGGTAATCCATATGATTAATCCTAATCAGAGCAATGCTCTGAGAGCATTATATAAGAACATAACTGTTTTTTTTTCTTTTACTTTTTTTTTCAATGCTGTTGGTGTTAAATGATTACTAGAAAAAATAAAGTTTTCATAAGAGTCAAAAAATGTTATCACCACTCAATTGTGTGCAGAATTCTCATACATTTTCATCATTTTGGCATCACCGTGGTGTTCAGTGGTGCTAAAAAAGAAAAAAAATAGTGTGGTAAATCTTTTAAGGGTAGAATCTTGCAAGAAATATTATTTTAAAATTGAAACATGGATTTGAAGTATAATAAATTTTTTATTTAATTATTATCATTATTTTTAACTACAGAACATTTATCTATTTATCAATCTTTATTGAATTATATTTAAAAATAAATACATTTTCATTACATGATTTACGACCAACAATTTATTTTATTTTATTATTTCGCATTGAAAATAGGTATTTAAAGTTAATAATGATACCTACATAATAAATAATAATAGTACATACATACATACATACATTGTGTAATTGATATTTTAATTTTAGAAAATTATTCCTTTTATTGAAATGATGTTCAGATAATAAAACCCACATTATCTTTCTGAATCTTCAATTAAGATATTTGTGCATACAAATCTAATAACTTGTGTGAAAAATAAACATACATTATACCTATTTAACCATTAATGAATAATGTCTTGATATAACGTATAATTTTTATCATTAGTAAATTGTATAGGTACAACAAGCAAACTGAACCACTGAATATTATTAGAAACAATTTTTTAAATTTTGTTACCAAGCAGCACGGTGGTGATAAATGGTGAAAATGATATTGTTTTTCATGTTGTATGAAAATTCTGCACTTAATTAGTGTTGACAATATTTTTTGAAATCTATAAATCATCATGAAAACTACTTTATTTATGTTTTTTAAAAATAATTTGCACCAGCAGTATTGTAAAAAAAATGAAAAAAGGTATGTTTTTAATTAATGCACTGGTTAGTAAATTCTCATGTATTGCCATGCTTTTTTTCCCTATTCTGTAAATAAATAAAAATGTCAAGCCTTAATGTTTAATTTGCGGACTAATTAAAATTAAAAAATAATATTATAATATGTGACTAGAGTTTAAATAATATTATAATATAAATGGAACTAAATTAAAATAAAAGAAGGTTGAATAGAAGTGATCTAGATTTTGATAGCTTTTGATAGATTTTGATAGATTCAAATAGACTGAAATTAAGTTCTAGTTTTATTTAGTAAAATATAAATATTATATCCAAACATTGGAAAACTATTTTTGTAATTTAAATAATAGCAATGGATCCTTGAACTATATAAATTTACATTATATTTCAGGAATACCAGAATAAATAAACTGCTAACGGGATACAACATGTTTATTTTAAAATGTTATGATAATATTTTTTATATTTAGGCATTTTAGGCATTAGCATTGAATATTTTAAATAGATAAGGCGGGTTAATGATGATCTAGAATATGTCAATAACTACATCTTGAGAGGCTATAGTTGATTTTCAATGTTTTATAAATGTGTTATGTAACATAAATGTAAGAAAAAAAAATCGAAAACCATTTCTATTATTAGTTCAAAAAAAGTTTCCATTTACAAATGCTGTAATATAAAAACGGTTTCTTTCCAATAAAAATTAACCATTGTACACTTCACTTTTAAAATAAATATACATTTTTTTGATGATTTCAATTAGCTTTTATTCATTATTACTTATTACAAATACAACTAAGAACTTAATATCTTTGGTAAATAACATGAATACTTATGACTAATGTTTAAAAAATAATTCAGTGCAAACAACGTAGTATTGTTCAGAATATTTTTATAGAAAAAAGTGACATTTTTTTTTTTATCTATGTAAATTACAGTTTCTTTGTACCACTCATAAAGATAAAAAAAGATTACATTAAATATACTATTTACCAGTTAGAAATACAAAATTAAACCGTTAAAAGCAACACTATTGAACAATACATAACCAATAAAATATTGATGATGAACTAACATTTGTAGCAATTTGTAACATATATAATTGAATGTGAAAACTAATAACTTATTTTTATTACGGTTCATAATTCACAAAGAAAAACAATATCCAAGACCAAATGTAATCCTTAAAATAATTAATGTATAACATCATATTCAAAACCACATATCCAAATAAATTAGTCTTATGCAATACATAAGTATCTCCAAAATATGATATTGAGCGGCTTATATTAATAATCTAAATTAAAAAAATTATATTATCTAAAGTTAAGATTCTTAACATTTATTGGTTATGTATTTTAATGTTGAAAATATTATTAAAAATTCACCATCCAACATTTCATCAACACTGTTCGAAAAAAAAATATAAAATATCTTCTTAACAAGCTAAAATAAAAATATCAAATAAAATGCTACACTTTAAAAAGTAAATAAAGCTTAAAGTTTAAACAATTAAAGCCAGAGAATATTATTTCTTTTTAATTTTCTTGATATTGTATAATTAATAGTAGATTTATTTTTGATGTGAACAAATATTTATTTATAATAGCATACGGTTATGTTCTTCACACAATTGTTATCATCTGATATTGCTATAGCAATATAGCAGCTAGAGTATTACAAAAGTTGAATAAAATGAAGGAAAACTTTTTCTATCATTATTGAGAATGATTGTGTTTCACAATTATTACAAAAATACTTTCTGACATTAATCGTTTAACCGAAAATAACATAAGACTACATATTTTATTCTGTCGGTATACCTAAACCATAAAATTATACAAACGTGATATCAAAGTGCACCAAATATTTTTATTAAATACTACCCATCATGTAAGTATCAGGTAAGTGACTATCTCTTCATATGACAAATTCAAGAGACTGCTTTCATACATAAATGAGTTTTTTACGAATGACACGTTTAGATATAAACAAAACAAAATAATTTAGGACTAGTAACCATAACAAAACAAAAAATAAAAATAGTATGACTTTCTTCTTTTAAAACAATTTTTAGGTGTGTAAAATATAATTTTCTTTAAACCACTAAATACCAGCCAATTGAATCAACTCACATTTTACTGTAATTTGATCAATTTGTTTAAATAGAAAAAACACACAATTTACAATTTTTAATTTATAAATCATAAGACAAATTACATCAATTAAATAATAACTTTTAAGTTAAAGACAGTACAAAATAATAGAAAAAAGCCAGGAATATAACAATCATTAAAATAAACTATTCCTACCTAATACAATACTAAGTAGATGGATATTAATAAACAAATAAAAGTGAACTTCAAATATCTGTCGAGTAAAATTAAAAGATTCAAATATTCACTAAAACGATAGTTAAAAACAGAATGAAAATCTAGTTACAAACTATCATTATTAATAATTGTATTTAATAAATCCATTCATCGATAATATGCATCATTCTATGTAGTATGTATTATAAGTAATTTTAATCGTATATTGTTTTTTTTTTTTTTTACATTTTTGTACTCTTAACGAAATGAGACCGGCTTAGAAAATAACTTCTACACTTCTAGGACTTTACTCCACTGATTGTTTTGTTTTATACAAAAATAAAAGAAATCGATTCATATACATAAATATTTATACACCAACGCTTACTACACCTTACAAGCTTCAAGAACCCTGATAAAATACTCAAATGACTTTTTTAACAAGATAGCCATAATTTTTGATTTTGTACCACTTACAATATTTTTACACTTATATGTACACATGTTATATTATACAGCGTAACGAGACTATATATAAATAAAATTTTCATAATCGTTCATCAGACGTTCTTCTTTTTGGTGATCGGTCCAAATGGTCTGAACCTAGAAACATAATAAAACATACATTAAAATGTTTTAGAGTACAACATGTGTGTTTAATTTCTGGGTGTAAACATTATTATTTTCCACAGTCCCATTGGACACATGCATTTTGAAAAATGTTGGTCACTTAACATTTGAATAAAAATATTAACGTTTTAACTTACTTGTTTTGACTTGTAATTTGGATTCCTTTTAAGCAGGAAAATGAAATCACTGTCCTGAGGCCAACAGTATTGCACGTTCAATGGCATGTCATCGTGATGCAGCTTGCGTTGATATTCTTCGGATTTTGATACCTAAACAAAAAATTCAAAATAGTAATTAAATATTTGTAGCAACAAAATTGTCCACCGGAAAAATTAGTACTTACCTCGTACACAGAAAACTGTTCAACTTCTTCTTTGCTATTGTAGCAGTTAAGTAATATTCTGATCAACTCGTCAACTGTGGTACGTTCAGAGATCAATAAACTTTTATACTTGGACTAAAAATAATAATAATAATAATTAGTATCTGTTAAATTTAAAATAATTTTCTAATAAAAGTCCATCACTTACCCCTGGCATCAATTCACTGTCGTATATTTTCACAAGGCCACCTTTTTTCGATTGCAAGCAAAATCTAAATTGATAACACATTTTTAATTAAAATCGATAGTAATTAGTAATTACGAACGAATAATTAATTGTAATTATAAAACAAATATTCATATAAGTTCAATTCATAGTGATTCATTAGTCATGAATTATGATCAAGTAATCATTTCAGATTGATATAATTTCATTTCATTTTTTTAAACATTTTAAATTCTTTATTATTGTACAATATATTAGATTGTACTTTAGCAAAAAAAAAAATACTTAATAATTAGATACAAACCTCGATTCTCCTTTGGGTTGACATGACTGTAACACTGCGGGACATGACTCGTTATCCAAGACGAATACAGTTCTGAGTCCTGGACAAAATAAATAGTCTTAATATTAATATTTTATAGTCACGATAATGGTATAGGATTGTAGTGATGTGTTACAGTTAAATAGCGGTATGGCAGCAAATAAGTAGCTTACCGATTTTTCTTAAGTTTATCTCCATGGTCATGTAAAACAGATTTGGGTCTCTGTGGCGCATTCGATATTTGCTGAGTAGAATGGAAACAACTTCACTGCAAGTTGTTGTATAGGACAGCCCAAGTGTTTTATACTCGAGGTCGGAACGCAAGCATTGGGTATAGACTTTGATTGTTTCCTAAAAACAAAATTATAATTTATAATATTGTAAGTCGCGTTTCGACGATTTGAAAAAGTATAAACATAAAGTAATTAATTATATCATCTGGAGGTACAAACAATTCATTATGTACTATTATTTTCATTTCGAAATGAAGTATAAGTGTAAAAACAATAAACAATATTATAGTGTTATAATGTTATAAGACTAAAAAATCATGTGAAAAATAATTTCTACGATGGAAACTTTTACCATTAATTACTATTTTTACAACGTGAATGATGTATGGGAGTGGTTTACACTACGTGTATACTTTATATACTTCTAGTACTTGTTATATAATGAAGCTCAATAAATGTAAATGTTAATTATTTTCTGAGTTTGAATAATTGTAATTCATCATCACTCATCAGATATCGATGTAACACTTTAAACTAAATAAAAAAATATTTTATAGTTCGTTTTATATACATTTTACAGGCAAATTAAGAGTATAATTTTTAATAATAACACTAAGGCTTATTATAAATTATATTGTTTATCACAAAAATGATTCATAAAATGTTTATCATAATATAATATGTTAATCATAAGATGTTTGTATTTAAAGACTCACCACTGGATTTGTGATGTTCAACGAAGATATGCTCGAACATCTACTAGACATTGACTCCTGGTTGAAAGAACTCGCCGTGGACACAATGCTAAGTGTGTCGGCACATTTTGCTCGGTGCGCGTGTTTCAACATAGTTGATTTTTTTGGATCCTTTTATCTCTTCTTACCGTTCAACGTAAACCACCTCGGAAGGCAGCTCGATTGTAAAACCTGAAAAAAACAACACAAAGTTCAATTTATGACCGAAAATCTACAAATTTAGATTTGTTCAATAGGAGTTATTTTTCGCGATGGAAAAACAACAATGAATGACTACTAAACGTCTAAACTTCTAATAGAACAATGGGGAATATTTCAGAGTAACCATTTATTTTTTTTACCTAAATACAACTGGATACCCAAGAACAAAACATTTATTTTTACAACATTTTAATGTCTGCAGAATAAATTTTTTTAAATATAATAACGTGAATTTTTTAATTTTTATATTCCTATTGGATTTCGGACACATTTATGATTTTGAATAACTATTGTTGTATTGCAAGAGTTATTGTAAATACATTTTTAACTCTATAACTTCATCATGAGTCTTGACGATATTACTAGATTAAGGGGTTTGACGAATACAATTACAATATAAGTTGTGTACATGAAATTGCATACTCTCGGTGAAAATATAATATTAAATCAAGGCTACAATGGCTTTTAAGTGAGCAATCAGATTTACTGGTGTCCGATAAAAATTAAAATGATACAACACTCCACCATCAACTTATAATAACTTATTAATAACTCAATAATTTACATTGTATTTCATATTTTTTCCTAACATTTTGATAAACGATCTGGATAATAACAGCCGATAATATTATTGCCGGCAAAACGATGCGAGAAAAATAATACACGAAAACAAACTGAAAAAATTGAATATACTTCGTGAGAATCAGAAATTAATGCGGGGCGCACCATTATTCTTCTCTCTCGTATTACACGGCTCACGTATAAATTGTGCGTTGAAAATGTTAACCGAAGACGAATCAAATTACACTAATTTATTTACGCATTAAGAAATGATTTCTGCGGCGCAGGACGCACGGCCACCGACTTGAAGCGATATGGTAAATTTTTTTTGAAAAAATTCGTGCCGATAATTTGGTTTCGGAATGAAAAAAACCGGCGTTCTCTCTCAGGGCCAATATTATTATTGTTTCATCTCGCTGTGATTTAACATGACGTTCGCATTTACGTTTGACAAACGTAGTATACCGCGACAACCTTCCGCAGGAAATGACTAATAATTTAATCCATCGGAATTACGCGTTTCCACGAAGAGCACGACGATGTTGTTGACGGATACCGCGGTGATGTGGTAGGTACCTAACCGTCCGGGGACCGAAGAGTGCGACTACATAATATGTACATTTTATAATATGTACATTTCGAGTCCGCAGCGATGATGGTGCACACAATGAACAGCTCGCGCGTGGTATCGCACCGCTGCAGCTGCCCTTGTGCACTGCACATGTGTGGGACCGATGCCGATAATAAACAATACTGTAATACCGCGTTGACGATGCGGCCGAAGGAGAGCAAGACAAAAACGTGGCGTAGGATCTTAAGGACCCGGCCGAGGGACCCTAACAACACAGGTGTTCCAGGCGTCTGTAAGCCGTCCAAGTCTATATATACCCCGTTTACGTACGCTGCACTGTTTACGCGGTGCACATATTACACACTTGTAAATCTCACTAATACGACGTATTTATAAACACGTCCCGCAGGAGTATAAATATTATATAATATTCCCAACGCCGGCGACGGGACGGAACACTGCACATCGATTGATAATAATAAACACATAACAATGCGGTGTAGATAAATCTCGGTAAATTACGGGGGGAAAAAAAAAAAAATTGTTAGCTGGATACACCCCGGCCGCACGAACGTGGGTACACAACAAGTTATGCGAAAAAAAAATGGTTCGCAACGAAATTGAATGGAGAATTTTTTTCCGACCGGAACGTGCGCGGAGTGCTGTGCACGTCCTACCGGAGTAAATAATTGTACTGTAATACGCGCCGGCGACGGGACGGAACACGTCGATTAATATATTATGATATGGTGGATACACGAAGGTGTGTATAATGTACTGAAGCTGGCAGCCGGAGAAAATGATGAGAGAAAAAAAAAACTGTTAACTAATTAGTTGATATAGGTGTATAATAAACACACACGCGTGTAATGCGGTCGGACACAATCGCGAGTACAACAAATTGCAATCAAATTTTTCCAAACAAAATTGAATAAAGAAATTTTAGTTATTTTTCCTCGAAGATACACACAACCCTGCATTATGATATTCATTTATATACATAATGCAATAATGCATTTCCGGTGCTTAAATCAAACGGTTAAATAATTATTACGTGTATACATTATTATTACGTGTACACAATACGTTTGCGTGTGACGTCGGATGATAATAATAATGATAATAATATAATATAGTAATGAGAATAAAACCGAAATGGCAAATAAATTTAAATTTATATTACAAATCCCGCCGTATTCTTTATCCGAAAAACGTTCGCGTCCTAATCACGTTATATATCATTAAACGCATTACGTAATACGTATACGGACATTTTTTTTTTTTTTTTCATTCTGTAATTATAATAATGATTAGGGTTCTTCGGCGGGGGCAAATGAAATCCAACGCTCGCCGCGCCGCCACTAATGTTCCTCCGATTCGGTCGTGATGAAGTAAACACGAAGTAACCATCACACAATAGCCGACGACGGACAAGGATTGTGCAAGGTCGACCGTACGGGGGTAAACGGACGGACAGACGCGTACGACGACTGTGTACAACACGCACGCGGGTGTGTGATTTACCGGTCTCGGAAGGCAAACGGTGGTTTCATTAGCTCTGTTACGTGCACGCGACGACGAGGTGTGTTTAATAAATCTTAGCGCGACGCACGGTTTATCATCTTATAATTTATATAATGCGTACAAGGGTTGTTCGATACCAGTCCGAAACGTAGGTACACGAGATACAGGTACGTGCGCGGTGGCGGTGTTTGAGAGGATTCGGGCACATGGTACCACGTGCATATAAATAATGGTGTGATTTACAAAAGAATCGTTATATTATACACAGTGTCTACGTCCCTACGTTATAATATTACACACCACAGATCGTCCGGAACATCAACGACAACAACCGTAAACGACGTCACTCGGCGGCGGCAAACGAAACCGGAGTATTCTGGTCGTTTCTGGTGTTTTTTGTTTTTTTCCATACCGAAAACCGTTTAGGACGTTCTGCTTGTCGTACACGTTTATAATGCGTACACATGTTTATATAATATATTGTTGATATATTGCCGATGAAATGCGACCGGGTCATGGGGACGTATATTTTTTTACAATAACACCATTGTTCTGTCCTATAACGCGTCTACGCCGAGATTTCAGTGCTCATTAAAAAATACGAACTTATCGGTCCGAGTGAGGTTAATGCTACCCGATTACGAGTTGACGTTTTGAATCCACTAGTTCGAACAGTGCAGACGAAACGGTCTAACGAGCAAAAACGAATACGTTTTACTTCTATGATGCGTGGCTATGTTTGTTTTTGTTTTCATTTAAACAAGTTGCCTATTTTTTATGATATTGTTATTGCTTTTTTATAACAATTCATGCATAATAGATCGGATTGATTGCACAGTCATTTCGGCTATTTCATAAAACATGAAAAAAAAAACAAAGAATTCTGACCGACTAAAGACAATTATTGAACATAAATTTGCTGTCATCATTTTTTGTATAATAAAGATACAATGGTACTTCATACATATTATTATGTATACAATGAAATACATTTACACAATATCGTAAAGCATATTATTATTATATTTACGTATAATTTTTTATTGGACCTGGGGCTTATAGTAATCGAGCATAATACGCACGATAATCCTTATAATATTTTAATATACTGATATTTATTTAGTCTCTTGAAATTTTTTTTTTGTCATTTGACTGAGTCACATTCCGACATTCGTATAATGATAATAATTGTATTATAAGGGGTTCATGGTAAAATACGATAAGTTGTATAGTGTATACCATTGCCTCGGTAAATATTTTCAAAAAATGAATCACTATTATTGTTTGTACAATGCCTACATTTTGTAGTTAATTTTTATGAAAATAACTATACAATACAAAACAAAAGAAAATATCAATAAGCTTTATTAAAAAAAAATCAGTCAATAAGTTCGTAAAATAATGGTTTTAAGCTAATCGTAGGTTGGTTTTTTTTATCAACAGTTCGTTTTCCGGTTGTTATACTCGGTACGTGCAATGCATAATACTTCTTCAGCACTTAGTATAGAATAAATTATTATGTTTGCAATATAATATCAATGCATGAACTCTCGACGATATTTTTCCACGCGATTTATTCAGTCTCAAAGTATAGTTGACAATATTAATTATTTCGAATGTAACGGAATTATACCAAATTTCTTATAGTATTGCTGAAAGAGGCTGTTGCCTACCTAACAGGATGTCCCACGAGAATTTAATGGATTTGAGGTGACTGAGTCGTGAGGTGGGCACTACTGCGATCCAACTGCAGTCCTCCAATCGCTTCGAAACAAAATCTTTTTATAAATATTCGTCCGACACCCTGTACGCGTTTGACAACCAACAGACACTAAAATACATTTGATGAGCAACAGCTATTCATAATACACATCAATACACCACACGTACCATATTGATCATTTTACGTGTTGTATCGATTTTAATTTTTATAATTTTTATTTTTTACATTATGACTGTTCATATTCCGCCGGAGACGTAAAAAAGAATAGAAGTTTCGTTTTTCTTTTTCTATCGAGCTATACGAACGGACACGTCATCATTAAAGTGGATCAGTACTATAATACTCGTCCATCGAAGCAGAATAATACTATAAGTATACTTATGGAAACCATTTTAAGCAACGAATTGGAAACACAAGTGCAACAATTCAAAGCACAGCGAACGCTCAAACGGTCGTATGTACGTCATCGACAAACCGAGAACGGAAACTAGTGTACTATAACATACGTCTAAGTGTACAAATTGAAGCGCAATAAAGCGAACGTTAATCTGTGTTTGCTTTCGACATTCAAATTAAATTACAAAACCTGGTATGCGACGTATCGATGGATGTTTGCGTTACAATTTAACAATAGATTATAATATTTTACGCTGTTGTAACACGCGCATTTCAACGGTTTCAATCTTATTTTAATTTTTTTTTATGTCACTCGAGAAAATATGATACTACTCCGTGACAGGTACAAGGTGTTTACATGTTTACAGAAGTTTACGGAGATAAATAGAAAAGCCGGAGCGTCAAGGATAAACGAGAGATAGCGTGGAGGGGGGGGAGACAGGAATTTAAATGAAATTGTCATGTCGGGGAACATTACCGTCGGAAAACCAGCCGGCCGTAAGTCTTACACAAGTCCTAAGTACATCATCCTCGCGATACGCACGCAGGATCCGTACCTATAGTAATGCATGGTCGTAAATATACTTTTATCTTGCGGTCGTCCGTCGTACGTTTCTGACCTTTACACTATACGTACAAGATTCCTACCCCGGCCGAAGCTACGGTATCGTACTATCATGATTTCGTTATTATAATATTATTGTTATTTTCATAATTCTACAAAATAGTTACACCTATATAATATAATATAAAATGTTATATACCTATACACGTACGCCCAGACCTTGAGGTACTTTACACATCTCGTCGTCGCAACACGGGCCCGGGTACACTGTTTTACACATATACTACATAATACCATAGCCGCTGCGGTTTGGGGCGCGCACTGCAATACTCGTACGCCGACGCCACCCAACGTACATGTGTATACGATTTTTATACTACTATTATCACACACTCGGCGCATAGCAACTCGTACAACTTCAACGTCCGACCACAAAAATGCGCTATGCCTATCGTGGTGTGTGTGTGTGTGTGTAGGAACAGTGTGTAACGTAGTAACCGTGCGTATAATAATACACCGCATCGATGAATGGAATGATACTGCACGTCGTATTTCGAAAAAAAAAAACAAAAAAGAAAACGATAACGATAAAGAGGAACTTTGAAAGCCGATGCTCCTGAGATTTTTCGTCACGCTCATTGGGTTTTTTTTCATCTACGTCCTTCCGTTTTTCTATAGCCTCGGACCTAGGTATATTATAATATTTATGTTATATCGATTGGCCGGGAAAAGTCAACGCGACGTTTTATTTTTTTTTCCCACAGGTGCGTTTTATCATTACTATTGTTTTCGTGGAAAAAAAAAATCACTCCGCGTACCTGCACAGTGCATATAATAATTTAACGTTGAGGATTTAAACTTGGTCGGCAAACGACGCGTCCTTCACGCGATAGTGAAACTCGCGTGCATACTTGTAATTAATTTCGTTTTTTAACAGGTTTCGCCCGTCGACGTTTAACACACATAATGTATTGTACATTAATATGCGTATTACACATTACACCGCGCTCTGCAGGCAGCACACACGGTTGTGTTGAGTCTAAAACAAAATGGGCGAATTTGTACATCATCACTGCACCGCACCGCTGACAAATTATTGCTTTTCCGTGCGATCATTATTATTATTTCTTCGACGGAATACCTCTAGACGACATTACGCACCGTCACCGTGTTTATGCGCTAATTGTCACTTAATCACCGTGTTATTGTTGAAATGAACGCGTTATTACGCCTAACAATTAATTAACTTCACCCGGGGTTAAAAAAAATTTATTAACGCGCACGCGTGTGAGCCGAACGTTTCTTATGAGAACTGGTTCGCGCAACAAGACGGATTACAATATTATTGTTATTTTCACCGCCGAGTCGGGTTCAAAACGATCCCACGCGGATATCCGCGTGATATACACAGAAATAACTCGAATTAGGTAAACGCGTGAAAAATGATGAATTTTTAAAGGCATGAAAACAATTGTTCAACATTTTATACATCAAATCCGACCGGAGCTCGACGAAAAGTGTACCGATAAATTCGTAAAAATATTGTGTTATGACTTTTTCTAATATAAGTTTCGTGTGAACAGCCCACTAATTTCATTGTTTAAAATGTTTTGAATTAGATCATATACTGCACCTATACTACCTGTGTATATTTTTGGACACCCGGATATACTCATTAGTTTACATACATGGGTTCTTTAATGATCTAATGTCAAGTCAGCAAACATATTATATATCATTTCTTAGCGTTGAAAATATAAACGCGAAATAGACATTATTCCATGTTTTCGCAATGTTCACACCTTAAATGCAAATTTAAATAAACTTGTGTGCAGTTTTAAAAGATTTTTTTTACGTAAACTCTCTCGAGAGAGATCCAATAACTGCTGAAAATCAATATAGTCATATGTGGTGATGACTATGTACATTGTGTTATTATTATTATTTTTTTAAATTACTTTTGTAAAATAAAAAAATATGAAAATTAAATAAATGAACACAAAGCGTTGTTAAAATGACATCTTTCTTTTGTGTTATCGACATCTAATTCAAATAATGGAATTAATCGCGCAATTATTTGAAAGTATTAATATTATCGAGTTCAAGATGGTTCTTATTTTGTGAGTTTTAAAATATTATGACATGATTGTTTTTTTTTTTTTTTTTATTTCAATGTCTGTTCTAACGAAATAAATGATAACCATATGTAAACGAAATTAACTATAATGAAAAATTAGATGCCTACCAATATCAGAAAGCAAATATCATAAATACGATTTGCCAACACGATGACGTATAATCTTTTTTTTCATTAAACAGCCTAAAAGTAGCACTTTGAACCAAATAGTTTTGGCATACGCGGCATAAATATTTTACGTTTAAAAACCGAACTGCCTATAGGTATTTTAAAATTATTCCTATATTGCCAATCCTATAAAATTTATCAAATCTATCGTATAACTATAGAAGCTAACTATCTATAACTAAATTAGTTTGACAGCAAATCAGATAATATAAGACAAGAAATTAATTCCCATGCAAAAGCGAATATTAAATTATTTAAATTAATGAATTAATTACCAATCCTATGTAAGTTTTCGATACACATTTATCATGTCTGCAATGAGGCAGACAACACTTACGGAATGTATATTTAAATAACTGTTCTAAATCAATATAAAGTACTTAATTACAATTTATAAAATCATAATTTCAATGTTGAATGTATGTACACATTATGGATATACTTACGGATAGTCTATTAGAATGAATAGAACACTTAATCAAAATTGAATTTAAAAAAAATAATAATATTATGAAATTCCTTTACCGAAAACAACGATTTTAACAAAATATACTATTGTTAAAAATGATGGAATGACATTTATGTTTATCAAAAAATATTAGTAGGAAGTTGGTGTTCCATAGGTCATAATATAAAAGGTTTTGAAAATAATAATTATATTGCTTATAGAAGACAAAATACTATGTATAACGCATAGTCTCCAGGACAATGAACTTAATTGCCACTGCAGCAATTTAGTAATTTCAATTAGTTGTAGTCCTTTTCATATCGTAATTTGTATTTTCTAAAGGGCTGATCGGTAATAAGCGTATATACTGACTGTTGCCGCCTGATAACGGCAACAAGAGCTTTGTCGTCGCGATCACAGTGCACTGTTTCTCGGTCACCGGCTATTCCGGTGCACCACAGGCCGACCAATTAATGCACACACACACAAACAAACACGTAGATTAGGTTAATATTAAGATTTAAATTATTCCATATATGTTATCGTGAATTATTATTTAACCAAAAAAACCAGTGTGTGTGTATTATTGTAATTATTCGTGTGTATTGTTTGTGTATGATTTATAATTTTTCTTTGTCGTGCGTCCATCTCCAATGTGAGTAGAACGTCGTCCACAAAGTTTTGTTTTACTGTGCGCCAATCGCCCGTGTAATATATTTCATTATTTTTATTGTTTAAAATTATTTTTTGCCCGCAAATCACCATTATTGTTATATCGTTCTAATTAAATCAGGTTTAGTGATTTTTTTTATATTGTTCTTACGGGCTCTTAATCGCCATAAATAGTAAAGTTGTGCGCTAATCGCCGACTGTTATTACGTTGTAATTATTATTCCGCGTGCGCAAATCGCCGCAAATTGTATTTATTATATTTTTTATTTTTATTTATTATTGCAATTATTATTTTTGTATTTATTATAGTTTGTGTGCGCAAATCGCCGCAACAGTATTTTATTATTTCTATTATTTACGTGCGTTAATCGCCGTAAAAACAGTTTTTTTTATTATTATTATTATATTGTGTGTGCGCTAATCGCCACAGTGAATTTTATTTGTGTAAGAATTTAGGTACAGGTAGCGGCTGGCCAGTCTACGCTCCACCAATTTGTGAGTTTTTTTTCTGTTTAATTATTTATATTGTTAATTTATTATTCTGTTGGGCCAGAAGGGCCATTTATTATTACATCATTTATATCACATTTTTACCATTATTTTTTTTACATTACCTATTAGTTCCTATTTTATATCATAGTTTTTAAGCACACACAAAACACAAAACATATATACACACACCACACACTCACACCACCACATAGCTCACTAGTAATTGCGCGGCAACCCCAACCATTGCTAGATGAGCTATATACAACACGACACAACACAATTACACATAATTGGTAGGTCGGTGGAACCGACCGCACGCATAAGTCGGTGCCCGAGAACAGTGCAATAATATTTTGCACACTCGGCCCAACCATTTGGTGACCTCGACGTGATCTTTCCGTGTATGTTGTATTTACAGAGTGAGTTTTAGTTATTTTTTCGTTTGAGTTTTTATTTTTGTTGGTCTATATCGTTGGTAAATTTTTGTGTCTTAGAAAATTTTGGTTTGCCTCTTGAATCTCATCTCTGTGTGAATCTAATTATTTATTAGTGCGTCTATTCATTATCTGTATATTTAGCGATTTATTTTTCTTTTGGGATACCTTTATATTTGTATCGATCTTTTCTTTGGAGTACTCGATTTTTCTTTTGTCATAATGGGATTAGAAGACGTTTCCGAAGAGCAAATCAAGGAGCTTAGGAAAAAGCGAGGAATCATTAAGGCAGCCTTAACACGTATGAAAAATTTTGTTGAGAGATTTGATACAACAACAGACGCTATATCACTATTAGAATTTCGCCAAGAAGAGCTGCCGCGTCTTAATCAAAAATTCGATGATATACAGACCCAGATGGAGTTAATGGTAGGCGATGATATGGAAAAGGAAGAAGAGGAGCGAAATAAATTCGAATCCGAGTATTTTAATATTCGCTCTCAAATTCAAGAAATAGTGAACGCTAAGAAAGTATCTACTAGCAGCAATTATCAAAATTCAAGTTTCAATATGTCAGCGAGCCAAAGTCGTGCTCAACTACCAGTTATCACATTACCATTGTTTGACGGTGATATAAAAGATTGGGAATCTTTTTATGACTGCTTCCGTGCAATGATACACGATGATTGTGGATTCACACCCGCTCAAAAGTTTTATTACCTCAGGTCAAGTGTTAGTGGTCCAGCATTAGACATAATTAAGTCCACTTCTGGAGCGTTAGTAGCTACTCCGGTACCAACGCTAGTTGCCACAGAAGGTGCACATGTATTTCTCGCGACAGCTTTAGTCACAGTGCAAGATAAAAATGGTGGACGTCGCCAGTGCAGGGCCATCTTAGATAGTGGCTCCCAGGTCAACTTTGTTTCGAGGAAATACGCAAACTTACTACAGCTAGCATGCAAGAAGTCTTCATTGCCAATAAGTGGTATTGGAGACAATCGTTTAAGAGCAAGGTCGTGTAGTGAGTTGAAAATTGAATCAAGAACGAGTGAGTTCAGTATTACGATTTCTTGCTATGTATTGCCTAATATCGTAGGGGAATTAGCGTCTTGTCCAGAGCCGGCAAATGGATGGGGTATACCAGAATTTGTGTCTCCATGTTTAGCTGATCCGGACTTCCACCACCCTCAAGGTATCGATCTGCTTATTGGAGGTGGATCATTCTTTGATGTTTTGGGAACAAAAAAAATACCACTTAACATAGGTTCAGTGACCCTACACGAGAGCAACTTCGGATGGCTTGTAACGGGAGAACTTTCTAACCATTATTCACCAACACTTATTTCAATGGGTCAAACAATTGAGGATGATTGGAAGGTTCTCAGTAGCATTGAGGATGCAAGCTACGGCAGGACATCAAAGGCAAACAAGAGAAGTCAAGAAGAGCAGGAAACAGTCCAACATTTTAAGCAATACACAACTCGTGATGAAGAGGGACGTTTCATCGTCCGACTCCCCATCAAGCAGGCAATCAGTGAAATAGGCGCAACATTGCCTATGGCGACCGCTCGGTTCTTAAATGTAGAGAAAAGATTGCAGAATAATAAGCAACTAAAGGATGAATACATACGTTTTATGAGTGAATATATTAAATTGGGACATATGGTTGAAGTGTTGAAAGACTCGACTCAGATTCAGAACCACTTTTATCTACCGCACCATGCGGTAACAAAGGCGTCAAGTATGACAACAAAGGTCCGAGTAGTTTTCGATGCCTCGGCCAAGAGTGCATCTGGTGTATCACTGAATGATGTATTGAAATGTGGTCCAACTGTCCAGCAAGATTTATTTTCAATACTCGTTCGTTTCCGCAAGCACCAATTTGTCTTAACTTCCGATATAGAAAAAATGTTTCGGCAAATAAAGGTGGGAAGAGAAGACTGGGACCTGCAAAGAATTGTCTGGAGATCCAGCCCGGAAGAATTGCTCCGCTCATATCAGCTTACTACAGTCACGTACGGAACGACCCCTGCCTCATTTTTGTCCACCTATTGTCTTATAGCACTCGCAAAAAGTGTCCAGAAGGAATACCCGAAGGCTTCAAAAGTGATCACTGAAGATTTTTACATGGACGATCTAATGACGGGGGCCGATACGGAGGATGAGTGCTGTCAATTACAAGGAGATGTTAGCAAAGTTCTAGACTCAGCAAAGTTGCCGTTAAGGAAATGGTGTTCCAATTCCGAGTTTGTTCTACGAAACATACCCAAGCGTGTGGACGATCCCTTGTTTGTTTTAAATATAGGAGACGATGACACAGTCAAGTCACTAGGGCTACAGTGGAAACCAGTCGCAGACCATTTTCAATATGACATCACATCAAGATCCACGGAAGGTGCATTGTCGAAAAGACGTATACTCTCTGACTTGAACAGAATATTCGACCCACTCGGGTTCCTGTCCCCGGTTTTAGTGAAGGGAAAAATATTCCTTCAACAGTTGTGGTCTATGAAGATAGACTGGGACGCACGGCTTCCAGTATACATTCAGCAAAGATGGAGCCAATTTTATGAGGAGCTTGAGCGACTACGTGAAATATCCATTCCCAGAAAGGCTATGCCTGGACGTACTGACATCATAGATGTACATGGGTTTTGTGACGCCTCCGAGGAAGCGTATGGGGCCTGTATCTATATTCGTTCCCAGAGCGGTGATGGACGGTGGCATTCCAGGCTCCTATGTGCAAAAACACGAGTGGCCCCGTTAAAAGGAAGCACAATCCCACGGCTTGAGTTGAACGGTGCATTATTATTAGCTGAGCTGGCTCAACGAGTGGCTGAGTCGTGGCAAATCAACACTCATCAGTTTAAACTATGGACTGATTCAACTATAGTACTAGGGTGGTTGAACAGCCAAAGCAGCCGACTAAAAACATATGTTGTCAATCGAGTAGCGCAAATCCTAGATGTCACAGAGGTCAATCAGTGGAATCATATAGGGACGCAGGAAAACCCAGCGGATATCCCTTCAAGAGGTTTAAGGCCACGGGAGCTAGTAGTGACAAGGCTGTGGTGGAATGGACCTGCCTGGTTGGAAAAGGATGAGAAGGATTGGATCCAAAATCCGATAAACCATGTAGACGAAGAGCTACCTGAAGTGCGTGAAGTGAAACTAGTACTTGCAGTGACTAAACCAGTAAACGGTATATTAAACCACTACTCAGGATGGAACCGTATGCTACGAGGAGTAGCTTGGCTATCGATATATTCGAGATACCTGCGTAAGATGATCAATGGCCCTCAATCTCTAAGAATATCAGATTTGAAGGAAGCGAGGAGAAGGATTCTAAGAATGGTTCAAGCCGAGTGCTTTAGCAAGGAGATCTTGTCACTAAAAAAGGGGCAAGAAGTACCAAGGAATAGCAAGCTTAGGAGCTTGAATCCGTTCTTACGTGATGGTTTAATACTTGTAGGTGGAAGGCTCGAGAATTCAGACATAGCTGATGAACACAAACACCCTGTGGTATTGCCTGCTACTCATAAGGTAACCAGGATGATATTTGAAAAATACCATCTGGAGCTTCTTCATGGAGGACCTCAGCTCTTGCTGTCAGAAGTGAGGCGTCTATACTGGCCACTGCTAGGCCGAGTAACCGCGAGGTCAGTGGTATGGCGTTGTGTTCAATGTACTAAAGCACATCCACGTTTCAACCAGCCAATCATGGGAGCGCTACCAAGAGATAGAGTGCAGTGTACTAGACCTTTCACTGTAACAGGCGTAGACTTTGCCGGACCTATATATATTCGCAGTGGCTTGAGGCGTGTGGCTGCTAAAAAGGCTTGGATTGCAATATTTGTTTGCTTTTCCACAAAGGCTATACATTTGGAGTTAGCTGACGACCTTTCAAGTATGTCGTTTATGGCGACATTACGTTGTTTTATGTCCAGAAGAGGAAAATGTGCCAAGCTATATAGTGACAATGGCACAAACTTTGTGGGAGCTCAAAAGGAGTTAGTCTCAATGATGAAGAAAGCCAGTGATGATTTAGAAAAGGAAGGCATTGAGTGGCACTTTAACCCACCCTCTGCTCCACATTTTGGTGGTATATGGGAGAGTGCCGTGAAGAGTATGAAATACCACCTGAAAAGAGTGATATCTGATCACAAACTCACGAACACAGAAATGCGAACTCTGCTGTGCCAAATCGAGGCTTGCCTCAATTCGAGACCGATGACTCCGTTAAATAGTGACCCTTCCGACTTAGCTGTGTTAACTCCGTCTCACTTCTTGATTGGAGGGGCTATGTTGTTACCGGATGAACCGGACATATCTAAGGAAGAGCCCAAAGGTCTTCGAAGATGGCAACTTGTACAAAATTTGATGCAGACCTTTTGGAAGCGTTGGTCAAAGGAGTATTTACCACAAATTCAAATTCGTGGTAAGTGGACGAGTAAGAGCGCGCCACTAGCAAAGGGCGATGTTGCAATTATAAAAGATGATTGTATGCCTCCAGCCAGATGGAAGTTGGGTTTAGTCATAGAATTACATCCTGGTTCTGATGGTGTAGCGCGCGTAGCCACACTAAGGACAGCAAACGGGACGCATATGCGTCGTCCTGTCGTCAAACTATGTAGACTACCGACTGATCAGGAAATCTTACCGGTTGAAAGCCAAGACTTTCAACGGGGGGAGAATGTTGCCGCCTGATAACGGCAACAAGAGCTTTGTCGTCGCGATCACAGTGCACTGTTTCTCGGTCACCGGCTATTCCGGTGCACCACAGGCCGACCAATTAATGCACACACACACAAACAAACACGTAGATTAGGTTAATATTAAGATTTAAATTATTCCATATATGTTATCGTGAATTATTATTTAACCAAAAAAACCAGTGTGTGTGTATTATTGTAATTATTCGTGTGTATTGTTTGTGTATGATTTATAATTTTTCTTTGTCGTGCGTCCATCTCCAATGTGAGTAGAACGTCGTCCACAAAGTTTTGTTTTACTGTGCGCCAATCGCCCGTGTAATATATTTCATTATTTTTATTGTTTAAAATTATTTTTTGCCCGCAAATCACCATTATTGTTATATCGTTCTAATTAAATCAGGTTTAGTGATTTTTTTTATATTGTTCTTACGGGCTCTTAATCGCCATAAATAGTAAAGTTGTGCGCTAATCGCCGACTGTTATTACGTTGTAATTATTATTCCGCGTGCGCAAATCGCCGCAAATTGTATTTATTATATTTTTTATTTTTATTTATTATTGCAATTATTATTTTTGTATTTATTATAGTTTGTGTGCGCAAATCGCCGCAACAGTATTTTATTATTTCTATTATTTACGTGCGTTAATCGCCGTAAAAACAGTTTTTTTTATTATTATTATTATATTGTGTGTGCGCTAATCGCCACAGTGAATTTTATTTGTGTAAGAATTTAGGTACAGGTAGCGGCTGGCCAGTCTACGCTCCACCAATTTGTGAGTTTTTTTTCTGTTTAATTATTTATATTGTTAATTTATTATTCTGTTGGGCCAGAAGGGCCATTTATTATTACATCATTTATATCACATTTTTACCATTATTTTTTTTACATTACCTATTAGTTCCTATTTTATATCATAGTTTTTAAGCACACACAAAACACAAAACATATATACACACACCACACACTCACACCACCACATAGCTCACTAGTAATTGCGCGGCAACCCCAACCATTGCTAGATGAGCTATATACAACACGACACAACACAATTACACATAATTGGTAGGTCGGTGGAACCGACCGCACGCATAAGTCGGTGCCCGAGAACAGTGCAATAATATTTTGCACACTCGGCCCAACCACTGACCATTACGTAGAAACTATCGTATGCAAACATTCCATACTCCAAGGTCATGTTATACAAGAGGTGAATACTACATTAAAATATTTTTAATATGTACTTGGAATATTTGAATGATTCAGAGGAAATTTTAATATTTTAAATTTTCCATGTTAACATGCGTAACGTAATATATTTTGAGGTCAATGATGAGACGCGAATAGATATAAAGCAGTTTAGTTGAACATACGATTTTTTTCGTAAAAATTGTCGAGGTGAAAATATACATTAAAATTAGTCGCACAAATTCCCACGATGAAATTAAATAGTAGTTCGAGTAACAGTAATTAAATATGATAATAAACTCCAGTTAGTATAGCTGATAGCCGTCAAAATATAAAACATTACTTAATAAGTAGCGGGGAAAAAATGATAATAAATATCACATTAAAAACCTTGTTGTAAACAATATAATAATATATATTGAATACATGGTATCATATAGGTTTTGCAACACTACAAATAATAATATAAAAAATTGTTTTGCATAAAATAAAATGAAAAACACACATACATCAACAAAATATTGTGTTACAATGGACGCATTTATAAAAATTATAGTAAAAATAATAGTTTACAACGAGCAACTTTGATGCAAAAAAAATTTTGAATGACGTCAAATAATTTCGTAACAAATTAATTTGCCTCCATACGCATTATCAAATTGCGCACAATTCATAATAAAAGTTAAATATTTTACGTAGTAAGATACCTTTATTTATTTTGTTGCGCTTGAGTGCGACGAACCGGGCAGCGGCTGTGAATCTTAAAATTGTATACAACTCAATTTGGATACTTGCATTATTATTATAATTTACTATAGATAAACGACATTGCTTAAATGGTCGTGTAAATGGGATGAATAATTATAGCGTTGATAATGGAGTATTAAACAGTAGCCGTTTTCATCCTCGTTGTTTATGTAAGCATTTTATACAGAAATATTATTAACATTATTATAATTCGATAACCCGTATAATCGTATTGAATCGTAAAATAAAATAATATATTTGTTTTACTTCGAACACGCATTACGACGGTACAAACGTATGTATAATAAACCAATTGTTAAAGCGTTTATTATCGCTAGCACGATAACTTTGCGGACACCTATAATAACCCATATTTATGTATAATAGCCGGTATATTTAAATAATCCAAGACAATTTATGGTAATAAAATGAATTTGAATAAAAACCATATAGTACACTGTTTATACGTCCATGGTTCATACATATGATTCATATAATAAATTGTATCGGTTTGCAAATTGCCACTCGTTTATTTTTCCTAATCGACGACGATGTAGCGTACATCAAGATTGCACGACTTTAACCACAAAACACTTACCAGCCACTTATGTATTCGTCTGGTACGGTTCAACGTTCCAAATTCATGGGCCGTGATTTTACAGCACAAACGGAAAGAATATTGCACGCACCAGTGCATTAACTGTGACACTACGAATAACACGGAACACAATTAATGTATTAGTCAACAAATTTCCGCAAAATATTGTTTCGCTCGTAGTTAGAATATTTTATGTAGATTTTACTATTGAAAAAAACCGTGCAACTTTCATTTTTTTTTCTTTTTTTAGCAATAGTGATTTTTGCGAAAATTATTTTTTGGCAAGGAGTGTCGTTTGTGTTTGAATATTGATGGATGAACGTGTTTTTTTTTTTTTTTCGCCGAAGTTTGTTCGTCGGTAATTTTTTAAAAATTATCCAGACATGAATTTGGGACACGACAAGCCTTCAAACAGTTTCCTCGGACTTTATTTATTACCGGTATTGTGTGCAAATATTAAAAAAATCGATATTTTATATTGTTCTTTGTTGAATACTAATACGCACTGGTGCACATACCTAGTTGTTATCGGAAACTATAAAATCGCATTGCAGGCGATGTGATGATATCACAAAATGGGCACTTACAACAATTTTGTTACAAGTGTGAATAATAATAAATACTGTACGACGGTGCACTGCAAATCATGGACCATGCAACGCCGTACCTTTTGAATGCACCCATGTATCGAACAGGCTATGTTATCCGGCAGGTGGTACGTGTTGAAAAACCATTCCTGCGCACGAGGTGAAATAAAACGCGAGTTCATCAAACACACGAACTTTAAACAAGCAGTATTACGATTTGCTATTTGACTTTCTATAAAACGTATCTACCGATACTGGTGTACGATGTGATTAAAAAGAATGTCGCGAGGAAAGAAAAACGAAACACGGTGAAACGGTAATTATAAAATTCTTTTCGACTGTCGTCCCGCATTATAATTAAAAGAGCGGATACAAAATTAGCGTGTCCGTCGCCTGTTTCATAAGCTCATGACATTCAACGATTTGATCATTATTTCATCTGTGCGTTAAAAATGAATTATTATTATAAAAATACCACCAGTAGCTAAGTACGGTATACATATAGCCCTCAGGCACTGTTATATATATATATATATATATATTATATATATATACCACCCGCGATATACCCAAGGACAGCATCTGAACTGAACCGGATCACGCAATCATTTTTACGCATTGCTCCTATACTTTTGTTTGTTTATAAATAAATGATAAGAAAAAAAACCAAGGGATATAGGTAGGTATGCAGCGCAGCATACGCCCATTACAATATCCGGTATTTTACTGTTTTAGTTTCGAGTTGCGTATACATTTTTTACTCACTAATGGGTGCACTTCCCCTTTGCTGACACGCACCACCGGTTAAACCGAATCGGAAGTAATGCTGGGGTTTCAAACACACAAACGCTCTTAATTGGTCATATTATCCCCGTGTTAAATGACGTACGGACATTAGATACGGACAACTATTTATTATGGGCAGCTATAGAAAATCCAATCGCTGCAGGTGCTGTTACGGTCGTGTGTAAAATATTGAATCCTATCCTGCATCGAATATCGAAATCGACGTTTTGTAAAACAAGAACACTATAATACGTAAATATATTGTGATTTATAATGTGTAAAATACTTTAAACAAAACCATACTCACTGTATTACGTAAAATAGTTATTGATTGCGTGCAAAATTGTAATATTAAGTTATATTTCAAATTCATTGTTTTGGAATTGTTTTTAACTGCAGCATTTTATAATATAGAACCCGTTATAATGGCTTTAATAATCATTAAGTTCACGCATAGTAAATTGAATAGCAATTAAATAGCGACATTATTGAAGAAGACTTATTAATGATCACTTGATTATTTTGCATACCTAACTTAAATGTAGGTATTATACATGGAATCCAGTACTTTTTTTTGTTATGCAATAACAACTGTAATTTTAACAAATGTAGGAGACGAATAGTATTGAATTATATAATTATAATATGCCTCAAACTGTATTCAAGTTTCTTATAGTAAAATTCACTGTTAACTCGAACCTTGTACAAGTACTTGCATGCGTGTCTACATATTTTTATGAGTGGGTAGATTTCGTAGAAGTCATTTACACTGGTCGATAATACATAATATTATATGCGTCATAATTGTTTTGCATAAAATAATATGTATATAATTATTGATAATAGAAATGTACAACATTTTTTTTTATATAAAACTCTGGATATAATAAAGAACGCTTATTGTCAAAATGAGTAGTAAAATCACAAGTTCCTCGCATGGTATTTTCTAAATATTTGTGATAGTCATTATTCGGGGGTAAATAAGAAAAAAATATTTACGTACATTTATAATATATATATATATGTATCAGACACACACAAAAATGTTTAAGGCATCGCCAACAAAAACATATTATTGTAATATCGTCTGATATCAAATATAATAATAAATATTTTTTTTGATTTATAAAAGATCAAAGAGAAGTCCATTAGAACTACGATAACTACAGACTAAACAAATATATAGTGATATCGCATTGACAACATTGTCGAAATATCTCCAAATAAAATGTCGTCGAGTACCCTTCACAGCGTTTATATTTACAAAATACAAAATTATAGACCACTCAGAAAAATAATTTCTACGTGAAATATATAGTTTCTATAAATTTCTATATATAGTATGATAATTAATAGTAGACGTTAACCGTCGACATAATGCACTTTTTTTCCAATAAAGGCGTTGTGTAATTAGCATAATTTATTGTTTTTAATAATTTTAAAATTAATATACATAGTTTTGTATGTAACCGGAGGAATTTTAAAAGTTTTAAAGTAATACACGAGTGAATTTAAAAAAAATAAAATACCCAATGTTTTAGCAACACTTGAGATGTTTGACAATATTGATTTACTGAAAACGTCAAACATAATCGTAAAGAGTAAAAGTATTCTCCTGGAACGCTAATAACAATAAAAAAAAGTAATTTCTAAATAAACAATCGCGCACCAAGCTTAAACAAATGACAACCGGCAAAGAGTAATAAGGATTATCCGGTTGCACAGACCAGCAGCCGGAACACAACGCCCTTGTGTTTCGGCTTCAATGAAGATCTCGGGACCAAAACACCAGCTGGTGGCTTTAATTAAAACTACGGACGAACTAAACAACGCGTGTATAGTGTATACATACAGGGAGTCCCGTTTGTGTTAACCAGTGTAAAATGGTAGTGAATTTTTTAATACCTATCAAAACTTATTAGAATCTTTGCAGGGCACACTATATTATACAATTACTATAATAACCTTATGTTAAGTAACTTAAATGTATTTGAATAAAATACACGAAAAATATTAACAAATTGTTTTATAAATCGTAAAAAAAATATTTTGAAAATCGCAATGTGTTTTATTTTTAACTTGTAGGCATGAAAATGAAAAAAATATTTTCATCAACAAATTACAGTATCTATTATTGTTTATTTATTAGTTGTTTGTTGCTAGCCATTGTTAAATATATGTTTTATATAGATTTATAAATAATATATTCTGTGATTATAAATATAGGAGTATATTTATGACCAATGACACGACACGTAATACGCTTAGTAATATGTTAATACATACAAGCATAATATTTACAACTATTACAATATTATATAGATACAACTCTACAAGTATACTAAATTAAAATTCAAAACACAATGTTCACACATTAGAAACACGTAGTCCGACGATAGTGGGTACATACATATTTCAAACTCGCTAACTCTTTATAAGATGGAATTATTTATTATACCAAGTATATAAACATACAAATTTAAAATAATAAAAACCTTCTAAAATTTGCTCAATTTAAGGTATTTAAAAGGGTTTTAATTATTTCAATAGCCCACTTACATACTAATCTACATTTTGTAACCATTTTTATTATGGAGCACTTTCAAACTTAACAGTTTAATAATCCTAAACTATATTTATTATTTATAAAATATTAAAAGTGAAAAAATATACATGCTCAATAATATAATATAAATATGCAGAAATGTATTCTCTAACAAAGAGTCAAACATTATTGAAAACAAGTTAACTATAATTTTTTTAATTATACAAACAAATTCAAATAATAAGACATCGAATTTTATCAAATATAATAATAGTTTAAAATATGACATAGGTATCTAGGAGTTATTAGTTTTAGAAAATGTGTATCAATAATGGAGAAAAGTGCATGGGTGTAGGTATTAAATCAGTTGTTACTTCCCACGAACTAAAAACTAATAGGTAACGTGGGTTTGCTAATGTCGACGAAACTTGTATGCATTGGCCACCATCAAAAATATTTGTACAACAACTTAAGTGTTTATATTGCAAAAAAAGTTAAATATTTTGTTATGTAATGATTACTAATAGTGCTTTGAATATATTCTGTAGTATATTCGTACGTTAGATTTTGATTAGATATTACAAATATAAATTTAAAGAAAATAACTTACATGCATTTAAGTAACAAGTAACAAGTCATCAACATATAATAACAGTTTTGACATCTTTATGTTTATATTTTTTGTTGTTAAATTTTATATTTACTTATGTACCTATGTAGCTTGTTGGAGTAATTTTAACTATCATCTTTAATAATCTGATAATCAGTAGAACACGAAAATAATGGATGAAAAGGCATTGTATTTCAACATATGATAAGTAGGTAGGTATCAGTTAAGCTATCAGTTTATGCAACAAACAACTAGGTAGGTACATTCAATTTAATAACAAATACTACCAAGTAGGTATACTTTCTTTTGACCTTCTAAATAATATTAAGGCATTTTTATAAGTATTATAAAATGCTATAGTTTTATAATTTAAAATATACACCCAACGTCCAAATCAAACTTAGAACTTCATTGTTTTCAAACTTATTATAAACTGCGTCTCCTACTTGTGTAAATGATTAATTTTTTTATTAAAATTTCAAATACAATTATTTCATCTCGTATAATTTTAACTGAAGATTCAAATTTCAAATTTCGAACATAGAAAAACCAAAATTGTAGGGATATCAATAAAAATTAAAAAAATTGTTTGGAATTTATATTTATGTTTAAATTAAATGAGGTACGATAAAATTATCAAAGTACATTTTGACACTGAGCTACCGATAATTTATTAATTTTTAACGATTTTCTCAGATTACATAAATATTCGTAAGAAATGTTCAAAAACTACTAGGTAGTTATGTCATATCAGCTTTATACTCGTATATTCAATTCTCTATCAATTCGTATATTTAATTGTTGATTAAACATTAAAATAAAAATAAACATTTTAGAAAATTTAGATTGCACCAATAAGAATTAAACTCTAACACTGTTACAGTATTAAGAGTCAAACCTCATATTCACTGCTGTACCTGGTGGGGAGTTTGGGGGTTCAACCCCCCCCCCGAAATTTTTTGTGTTATTTTATGTCGTAGTAAAATAACTATTTCAGTCTAGAATAATCGATAAACCATTGATATATTATATACGTGCATATACGAATGACAGCTATAGTCTACGTTATAGACTTTAACTACCTACACAATATTATAATACAATTAGAACACACATTTTTGGCTTACAACATTTTTGCCCCCCCCCCGAAATTAATTTCCAGTTACGGCCTTGCTCATATTGCTATTTATTAAACTTTCTTGTTTCACCATTAAAAATCAAGAAGTTGAAGTTGCTTCATTTTTATGACAAACGTGAAACCTCAAAAACTACAGATTGATTTATTTGATATTTTCATTACTATTATATACATAGATATTAAATTTTGTTACCTACTGGTAGAGAGGTAAATATTTAATTAAATGTAGTGCACTCAATTACCGATTCTATATTTGTAATACTCAAGGGATTATCTACAGTCTACACCTCACTATTTATATTATACACATAGGTCTATGTACAATGTATATACGTAATACGTCGTTATCAATAAGTGCGGACAAACTACCTACAACGAATTGGATAGGAATTCCTAAAATATTTTTGATTCATGTAATACAATGGATCTTTTTTGTAAGACTGTAACGCATTACATACTGTTGTGAACTTGTGGTGTTGTTATTATTATTAAACATTATGAACATTTACATTTGAACGTTCAATTGAACGACGTAAAGGCGATTTTAAAAATAGCGTAAAAACAAATAAGGTTCGACTGTCATGACGTAATATTTAAAATCGTTTTTAATTAACGATTATTATGATATATCATAAGTTTGGCATATTATCGTGGTTTGAAAACAACAGATGTTTGGTTAATTTCTAGTTAATTAAGACCAAGAGCACTGCCCACACAATATACGTACGCATGGACACGAATGGTACGCAAACACACACGTATAATAAATACTATACACCTATATAATAGATATAATAAATATTAAACACATCAAGTTAGAACGAAAAGCGATAGGTACCTACAGCGTCGCGTCGGCGTTATAGACGTACAGACGTACCTATCTCTACAATGGGTTAGAAACACATTCATCCCGAAGATATTATATTATATATAAGTCACACGTGGTGTACCGTATACACTATACATTCATAATATAATACACATTTCAAACGTACTCACATATATACATTTTATTTTATGCCTACATAATATAGTAAACATATTATGTACACCGAAATGAATAACCGACCATTAACGCGTATATATATTTGTGTACGGTAAAACGCAACAAACAATTCGTCGCATTCTTCACAAGGTTACGATGGTGTATATACTCGATACGACCGTACACACTAATACGAAAAAAATTACCCCGGAATCCGACGTGCCTACAGGAGGAAACCATATGGAGCTTTTCACGGGCCAGTGATTCCGAAAAGAATTTTCACAGTTTTTATTATTAAATAATAATAATAATATATAATACACGAGAAATACACTCGACGCGGAATGTGGGAAAACGTCGTGGAGATGATTTTTTTATTTTTTATATTTATTATTATTATTATTATTATTATTATCATTATATTTTTTACGCCATCATCATCAGGCCGGAATGTGTCGACGACGACGACACTTGCGAGCGTGTGAGCGCGCGTGTGTGATAGACGTTCGAAAAAAAATGCATTTACGTCTCATTAGGAATAATCTTTTTTGGATCTGTTGTGGGGGGGAGGGAGGTGGAAAACCCCAAAAAAGAGATAAACAAAGCGCCGTAACAATAACAACGATTAGCAATAAACGCAAGAGCAGCGATGGTTACCTGGACGTGGAGAGATGTGGAAAAGCTCTGCGTAGGGCTCGGCTCGGGGATTTCCTCTTCCGCGGCGGCAGTCGACGGGGTGGGAAAAGCGAAATAGAACACGATCGGGAGTGAACTCGAGAGGAAGACGGATAAAACGACGTGACGCGAACCGGTACGGTACGAGGCGCGCGCGAGACTGACTGCGTGCGTCCGCTTGTCGCGACGATGAAACCGGCGGCGGCGGCGGCGAAACGAGTGCGCGCGAGCGATGTGCCGTCCGGTCCGAGAAACGCACATGTCGCCGCGGCGGCGGCGAGAGTGTGGGACCCGGCGCTGCGGTCGACCAGTGCGGCCACGCGGGGCTCCGGAAATATTGGTACCATTTAGTTTTTTCCCTCGCCATCCCCCGTCACGTTACGCTACGACATCCCCGCGGGATTATCCGTGATCGTTCGACGGCGATCGATCACGCGCCGATACTCGAGATCCGTCTGGAATGCGTAAAACGATAACATCAGCCGCACCGGATTGACCTAGGTCCAAAAACCCGCCCCGGGCCCTCTTCACCGTCGGGAAACTGTAATGATAAACGACAGTTCTAAAACTTTGTTACCATTGTTTTCCACCACCCGGTCGTCCCGAACGATTTACACTCGTTGAAGACCGTCTTCGGTTCGAGTACCGTTCAAACTCGGTTTGCTGCACATGACGTGCGGCCCCTACATAGTTTCGCAGCTAGCGAAATCACCTCTGCCTGTATCTGTCTACGGTCTGACGAAACTTTAACTGGTCTTGTTCTGTGTTCTGGACATTGGGCTTTAAAAAAAATCTTACATCCTAATGCCGAAAATATAATCTATTAACTTCGTCGTAGACGTACCGTCTGTACCGCAAGTAACCGCATCAAACTCAAGCTAATTAAAAATAATAAAATCTCATAGGTATGATCATAAAAATGCGAAACGTTTCTAGTATTTACTGTACAAATGGATAATAGTTAATTTAGACGATTTTTTACTTTTCGAATAACAATAACCGCGTTTTCAGGTCTTAATGTTCGATCTCGTAATTACTATTTAAAATTAACAATTATGAAATGGTGATTTGTGTTGGCCTCACACTCAAATTATTGTGCCCTCGGTTTCGTAAAGTGTAATACAACTTGTACTTGATCTAAATCAATAATCATAATAATAATTAATAAATGATACATGTATGTACTGAGCAATATGTTTATCAATGTAACAATATTCTATTGGGATTACAGCCATTAAACAAGCCTTAAAATATTACAAGAGTGGGCAAATACTTGGTTAACGTGTTTTTGGCCTTATGTCCATAATTTTAATCTCAGTGCTTACGAACTATATTATTAATATGAATAAGTAATACTTTTGCGTTCAAACATAAGTAGCAAATAATTTTCTTATGAATATAGAATAGTTTTTTTTTTTAATTATTTAATTTTATTGTAATAAAAATAATATATTTTTTTTTTTTTGCTTATGTAAGATTGTACTTAATTTTGAGTAACACATTAGGTTTGTTATACTTTAAATACTAGGTAAATTAAGATAGTAAAAATTAAGTAAAATGTAATTTACTTTTTATTCGCCATTGTTTTTATGAATCTGTAATCGATAACTATGTAGACAAGTTAGTCGTCCCATCAGTGGTTGGGAAATAGGTACTGAATAAGCATCGAATAAATTACCCACACACTTAAATAAGATGACAAACAACCATTATTACACACGCTAACAGTGGCGTGATTACTAATCGATGAAAAAATTTATGGATGGACAAGAAAAAAAAAGTTTGCTGTATAATGTTCATTATACAATAACTTCCCCTCCAAAACACTATTTTTTTAATTTACTTTTATTAAAAAGAATCAAAACTAATTAAAAAGTAAATTTATCTTTTTAATGTTTTTCCATGCAACTCCTGGCAAAGGTCGTGGTCGGCCTAATTATTGCTTTTTATACGCAGAGTATGGTAAAAAAAAAATTAAATTAATGTCTGGATATTATTCATAGGGAGAAAAAATTGAACATACGTAATCTTCTTATTTTAGCTTAATAACTGCCTTAAAATGATAAATTGTCCACCTCGTGCGGACATTCGGTTTCGTCCAAAATATAGCGAGAAGTTTTAACTTATAAATTGAAATACTTACAACATTATATAAGATATTTAATCAGGATGTAGAATCTTATGCACCAGGATTAGGATGTTTACCAGTTGATATGAAATTGATATGAAAATATTGAAAAAAATATATGAATCTTTTAAGTCGTTTTGTGGTTCGATAATTTTTATTGTTAAAACTGTATTAAAAATGTATACAGTACCTTATTAATTTCATAAAAACTAAAAAACCTATATCTATGGATGGTATTCTTATTCCAATCGTGTGTATATTACTTATTAGTAATTGCCTATTAGCAATCATTATCAAGTCATTGAATATTAAAATCAACACGTATTAATTTTAATATTTACACTGTTATAGGTGTATTATTAATTTGACTAGTATAACATTTAATTGTACATTTTTTTTTAAACTTATATTACAAGATATACTTAATAATGCTTAAAACGTAGGTATAGTAGGTACATCTTATAACGAGATACTTTTTAAAATTATTTATCTTTATCTGTGCCTAGGTAGGTATATTCTGAAAGTATATACTGTTACATATCTGGTTACTGTGGTAGTGTGGTGAGACTAAAACCGGTACGAAAAGATCTCGTGATTTCGACAGGGATAATGTCACCTAAAACAGTCACCTGTTTTACGTCTTGATCGGGGACTAAAATTGCGTGAATATACCAACACGCATTATGTAATAATAAATTTAATAGCTTGTACAACACTCAGCATTTTCAACATTTTTACTAATTTAATTTGAAATCTATATATACTTAAGATAATCGTTTTTTTTAATAAAATTTCTATTTATATTTCAAACACTTATTTAAAGCCAAAATTATGTAACACTAATTGGATAGTTACTCTTATTATAGTTAATCATAGTAAATCAAGCTCCACTCCGAATCATTTTTCAAATGCATAGATTTATCATTGCTTTCAAATTCAAAAACAGCCCACCCAACTTCTGTAACATCACATCTGACAGTATTCTACACTCCTTAGGAGTGCATACTATTAATGTAATAAATTATATTCATTTAGTATTTAGAGTTATAAAATAAAAACCGGAATGGTTCTTTAATTCTTTTCATACAGTAAATAATAGTTATATTTTTCTAAATCTGGTTTACAAATTGACTATGGAGTTTCTGTAAAATACGCAGTATTTTTTTTTTTTCATATACATAAAAGACACCTACAGTTTCTACAGTTAATAATACAGTTTTCTAATAGCTCGGTCTTCGTAGAATAACGAAACTATATAAGACGTGCTTCAATTGTTTAGAACTACTAAACTGTTGAGTTCCGTCCATTTTGTATAGACAATTTTTTATTCGTTTTAAATAAGAACAAAAACGGTATGTTAAACTGTTATAGTAATATAACTGTCAGTCGACTACCTCATAGGGCTGTATCTACCCACTATGACATTGAAATTACCTACATAAAGAATTTACTAGCACAGACATTTAATCCGTGTGACCGTGCCATGTCTCATGAAACTCACCATGTTGTCCATACATTTTTTAGTAATCTATATTTAATATGTATATAACATTTATTATTGTTTACTGGTGAATTCTTCATGTTCGATTCATGTTATTCACCGGGGTAAACAATATAGTTATTCATATATTTTAATAAATTAGTGAATGGGCTCATTTTTTCATTCCTCTTTGACTTACAAAATAATAAGCCACAGACATACTTTACAAAACTAGGAACGTTCAATGTAACCATAGGCAGATATCGGGAGGGGAAGGCTTAGGGGGCTATATCGAAAATGTGTTACAAATGGTATTATTACTGTTGTTTATTTTACATTTTTATTTTATATTTTATAGTTATTTACAAAATGTAAAATATTTTTAACAAATGACGCTAAAAACTGTTAAAAATCGTACAGTGTGGACACTGATAAACTGTTCGATACTAGTCGGCAGTCCGCTATAATATTATCTTAGTCTTGACCCCATTTATATTATCTAAGTCTTATCGTGTTTCTGGACTGGTTGAGAAGATGAATGTGTGGGCCTCTATAAAATAATATTATGGTATTGATTCATTAATGATTATTTTAACAATTAATATTATGTTATCTTACATTTATATTTCGTGTCTGATGGGTCATGGGTGTGCCCAAGAAATGTCTGAACTCTGAAATGACAGTGGCGAAGCATTTTGTTATTGAAAATGCTGGGCCTTATAATAATATAATTTGAATTTAAATGATGTTATTCGAGTACTGTCTGAAAACCAATCAATATATCCTATAATTTGTACAAGCTATAGAATATAGCATTAACCATCCCAATTAGTTCGGCTACTTATGAGAGAAGTTTCTCTCCTAAGATAAAAATAAAAGCTTGGCTCAGAACAGTAGTGTATCTATACTGTTTATCGAAAAATATATAATAAAAATTATAATCGTGATGATATTTAAAATATCTCTGTTGTCAAAAAAAAAGATATTTTGACATTTTTGTTAAAATAAAATGAAATAAAAAAAGTGTTATTAAATGTACGTTATTCAGTGTACAAATAACAATATTACATAATGTTATAATATATTCGGATACTTGTATCAGTAATGTGTTGTAGTTTTGTGTGGGAAAAAGGTGCGGGGGCGAAGTCCATACTTGTCACATTATTTTGGATTATTCTAGTCCCCATTTAACCAAATATCCGCCTATATATATATGTAACACTACCTCTATTGAAAACGTCAATATTGCGGACATGTTCTTGTAATAGTCGATATAATCGGCCGATGCGTAGCTACGAGACACTACGTACCTCGTACATCGTTTAGATGTTATAGTCTGCATTACCTGTTTTTGACAAATCATTGACAGATTTTAGGCAAATCGAGCAGCAACCTGTGTATTATATAATACCATTGCGTAATACCTATGTAGTGTGTAAATTCGATGATTTTCGCGTTGGAATGAAAAACAATAATAATATTATATTGTGTACATTGTTCCGCACCGTTGTGCGCTGTAAGAAAAACGAGACGACGACGAGCGACCTGCAACACCTGCGGTTACTGCAGTAATTTGTTACTATCGCACCTTTTTATGCCGTTTTTATTGTTCAAGGCGAAATATTTTGGTTAACTCTTAACTAAATACGTTCAACGAGATAAACTTTGGTAAAAATAATATGGTAAAATATTTGAATAAATAACTTTAATGGCGAGTGGGCCTATTTCGGAGGTTCGCCGGTGCGTGGGTCCTGGAAAACTAGTTCCCGATCAAGTACAATTTGCCCGTGCGACATTGATTGCGTATATATTAATGAAAATAATAAAATAAAATGTTGCCACCTGATTTCGTCGCTCCAGGCAGCTACCTACATTGTCTATAATGTATAAGCACATAAGCGTATACGTGTATAAATATAAACAGCTATAAAGACGCACGTGATAGCAGAACTACGCTCAGCTACAGCATTATTATAATAACCTGACTGGAAAAATTCGCTGACCACTTGACCGCTGCTGGCATGGGCGCGCTAATCGATATTTTGTAGTTCGTTTTAAACATTTCATTTGACAAGACATCCGGATTTTCGTATCCAAGAGAGTGAAGGGTAGCTCGTTTAAATCTGTTCAACACTAATAAAACAAATAAAGGGTAATTATTGTTTATTAAGACTGACAAACATTTCTGCGGAGGTGGTTGGGAAAAATTTAGTAAATCCTTTCAATTAGTTACTTAATCTTAATGCGTCTTTGCCTTCCATACTATCACATAATCATTCTAACACACATGTACAAAATCAACTAAATATTAATACTTTCAAACCAATCGTACAAAAATATAAAAGCTATAAAGATGTAATTATTCATTTCTTAGTAATTAAAATACTTTTAGTAACTGTTATTGAAGTCTGGAGCTTTGCCAAGATGATAATATTTAAAAGTTATAAAAGTTTATCATATATAAAATATCTATAGAGTTAATTAACTATTAATACATTTAGTATTTTTTCAATGAATAACGTCAACAATTTCAAAAATCTATTTCATTTTTTCAGTCACCAAACAAGATGAATCTTTTGCATTATCTAACAAATATAGTAGCTCTTTGAAATAATTAGGTTATTAAAACGTCTGGAACACTTTGAACTACAAACAAATTTAGCATTTTTAAATAAAACAGTGCAATGATCTGTATGTTTCGAATGGAATAATTGTAAATTAAGTCCTCACCACTTGACCCTCTCCTTTCATATTATGACTGCCAATGTTTTTTTTTTTTTTTTATTAGAAATACGCCTCAACTGCCAGGGTTATTGGCGTTTCAGAAGTACTGATTTAGATTATAATATTATTTTACATAAGTTTTGATATTTGGTTTTTGATATCTTTAGTTTTGGATTATATTTTTTTTATAAGGTTCGCCTTTTTTAGAAGTTCAAGGAGAGAAGATGATTTTTCCGCGTTTGGAGTTAGTATTTCGCACAGGTTGTTGGGGAGCATAAGATTGGTTCTCGCGTCTTGAGTGAGGAGGCATTCAGTAAGAAGGTGCTTAACAGTAGTCACGGTGTTGCATGAGGTGCATATGCGTGGTTCTTTTTTGCTCATTAGATGTTCATGAGTGTACAATGTGTGGCCAATTCGTAGTCTGCTGAGTATAATTTGATGTCTGCGTGGGAGTGATGTGTCAGGTAACCAAGGGAGGATGGATGATTTTATTTCTCTTAGCTTATTGTTTTGTACTGTTCTCCATTCTTGAAGGCATGTTTGATGAAGGTTTGTTTGAATATGGTGCTTTATATCCAAATGTGTTGATATATTCCAGTAATCAGTTGGTTCTTTGGTTGCCCTTTTGGCAATTTTGTCTGCAATTTCATTACCAGGTATGTTGTTGTGTCCGGGTACCCATAGGAATCTGATGTCTTTTTTAGATGTAAATATAATGTTCAATAATAGGGTGCATATTGGGTTGTTTTTTTGGGGATTAGCTAAATTTGAGAGGGCGCTGAGAGAGTCTGTGTATATGGTTGTTGATTGGATATCTGAGGAGGCAGCCAGTTCTGTGGCTTTAAATAGAGTTTAAATAGAGCCAATGTTTGTATTTTGATGTATATACTCGTATATTTCACACCTACGCGTATGGTTTGACGAGAAAAATACACATTACGCCATTTGAGTTTTGAAGTGCTTTCATGATCGTTTACGGCTTGTCGATTAATAAGTCGTATCGGTGTAACGTATAGTCGAGGTGCCAATAATAAAAAAAAAATGTACGCTCAACCGACGAGTGTTATATTTCGTCTGTGTAGCACAGCGGTCGAATAAATCGTTGGCCTTACAGCGATACAAGTGATTCCTTGGAGATATTATTCTTTATGCTTTTGGGTCGTACGTCTAACCATTTGGTCATCATTGTTTAACTCGCACTCTGTCCACGGAAACGTATTACTTATTGTGTTGCGGACGACGGCGTTCACACGTGGAAACGCGCTGCACAGGACCGCGCGGGCGTCACTGCAGTTTACAGCATCCACATGTTGCACGAATATAATAACTTATCGAACGTCGGAGCCGGAGGGTGTGATTTCACTGATGTTTTTCTTCTTTTATTTTTCTCTCTCTCTCTCTCTCTCTCTCTGTTAAAACCCGAACACGCGGGTCCGTCGTAAACATCACGGCATTACGTTGGACACATGGCCGCGTGGGCGTTTTCGATGACATTGTGGTCGTCGTCGTCGTCGGTGGTTTTCTGGTCTGCAAATATCATTCTGCTATAGTGTTGTTATGCATACAGCTTGTGTGTACGGCGTGGTGCGAGTGTTCGTAAACGTTAACGTATGTATAGAACTGTTCCGAAGAAGAGAAAATAATTTATCGCTTTTAAATATATAATGGTAAAACAAGAACATAATATTAAGCGTATGGTGATATGGACACGTTTATAAATATCCGGCCCTAGTTTAGAAAATCTAATTTACATTTTAATGACAGATGGAATAATATAGGCAAATCATGTCCAATATATTGTGTAGTGTGTGCTAAAAGTGAAATGACAACAATTATATCGTACACCTATATAATATTATGTTCGGTATTGATGTTAATGAGTGAAAGGTTGAAATTCGCTAACGAAAAAAAAAAATAATAATACGTATGCTATTAAAAAGTATTCACGTATAAGATATATAATATATGCTCTTGTTTTGGAAAAAAAAAACAAAATCTAAAACGTATGAAATCTGCTAAACGTAGAAAATGTTTAAAAATAAAATATCGCGAAATTTAAAGATCGTAAACAATAATAGTTGTATAACTTTTAAAAAAACATAAGATAGGTACTCGATTGCATACAAGTTATAACTTATACATAATAATAGTAATAGTTTCATGCCGCTATAATTATAATATAAAAGACTTAAGTCGTTTTTTTTTTTTTTTTACTTAGTCGTTTCGCGAAGTTTAGGGTAAAAATTAATATTTATCTTTTTGCATATATCAATATAACCTTTTTTTCAAATACTTGAAATTAAAAAAAACAATAAGTAATAATTTTAATGGATATCAAGTGTAGATAATTAATATTATTAAAGCTTAAAAGTTTATACTCGATTCATATAATTTTGAATAACATTCTTCTCCATAACTTTCGTCTTTCCCAGTTGTCATCGAACAAGCTTGTATACGAATGAATATACTTCCGAGTTAACAGTTCTCAGCTTGCATAAAATCATTAAAACGTTTTCTACCGGAAATGCACGAATAACTGATTAGACCACTAAACTACAATTCACACTATTAAAACTTTTGTGCCCAATTATAAAAAAAAAAAATTAAGTCTTGAACAACAATAATACAATTTACTTTTGTCGAATTTAGAGTTATAATGTTAGTTATGAGTTATCTATGGAGTATGTTTACATTGCAAATACAATATCACAATTATGGTATATTGATCTAGATGACTAAATAAAGTATACGTATGTGTCGATAATATGTCATCCGAATGCTCATTCGTCTTGTATATTTGTAATAATATGTGTTGTATTGATATAAATGTTGGAGGGTTTCCTCTGCACGATATGCCCATTGTAGCCGACATGGTATAATAATTGCCAATAGTTTTTACACCGTAATCAGTCGAGTGAGGCACGGCTTAAAATCGACATGACGTCATAGCCACTGAACCGTTTAATTTTTATTATTTTTATAAACCATGAATGTTATGTTACGCGATTGAACTCAAATGTACACACGCATTATGCGTGAATAATGTACTCGTATATTGTATTTAAAAATAAGTTTTCATTATTACATTTTATTACTGTACGTCTGTACCTACCTTTTTGTACATATATGATTTATCCGTTAGCGTACATTTTATCCTTTACTGTTTTTTTCTTCAATTTTCTACTGATTTTTAATTCAAGTTGACCTCGAACTCCGATAAAGCATCGATATATACAGCGACTAAAAAATATTTTACAATATGTTCCTGCTTTTAGAATAAAAATTTAATTTCTTTCGAAATCGGTGTATGATATTGTTCCAAAACACGAGTTATCAATAACAATTATACTAATACTGCAACTTAATACAATTCACGAACATACCTCGAATCATCTTGTTGTATGTACACCTAAAAGTATCAGATATTTACGTAGGACCCTCATACGATTATGTGCTCTATTTTATTCAAACAGAGAAAAATTTACAAAGTAAATAGTAGAGGAGTATACGATATACGTAGCCGAGTCGGTATTTTTCGTTACCGTTTGTACAAAAAGAGCACGACTGTGTAATAATTTTAGATAAAATACAGTAAACTGGTGTTCGCTGCAACGACCTCAAGTTTGGCGACTTGACGTTGGTCGTGATCCGTATACATAACGTTTATTAAAATCAATAATAAATAATTTTATTTAAAAAAACAATCTTAATTACTTAATACTCAGTTATATAATATAGTTTATGCATATAATTCAATTTCAACTGAAATCATTCAAAAAACCTGAGCTCCTCGAAATCTCTATGAAGTCGTACAAGCCTCATACATAAGGTTTTTTTATATTTTATTAATGCTTGCAACAGAAAAAAATCAATTGCATAATAAAGCATTTAACAAGAATCTATTACGGTGATCAAAAAGTGGACACATAATATGATTTTTTTTAATTGTAAAAAAATTTTTATAAATGTAAAATTAACCGCACTAATCCATAAAAAACACAGAAATATAATATGGCAAAATCTGCAAAAATAAATCGTAGTTCTTTATCAAATTAAACATCGCTAATAAAATACACGTTGATTAATGTATTGACAAAAAATAAACACATCATCCAGTGGCACAGTAAACTTATGTTTTAAACACTAATGTTCCGATAACCAATTTAGGATATTACTTAGAATGTTCTCTATGTATATCATAGAGTCATTGGTAATTAATATTTCACGCTCGATTTAAAACAAGTTTTAGAGAGCTGAATATAAGAGTATGCTATCTCTTATACGAACATTTTGAATTTTCTACGTTGTCGTTGCAACGTGAAATTCGAAGTTTACACGGAGCCTAACGAATATTCGCGTTAAAATATGCAAACGACGTAATATTATGAGAATTATGACCATTGTTCACCGTTGTCCGGGCAAGCGAAAACCAAACCGAAAATACAAAAATTAAACTCGACGAACAAAGAGAGCCGGGGCATGACCCCTATATACTATCGATGATATTCTCTTCGGACATTTCAAATAATTAAATTCGTTTAGAGTATGAAAAAACAAATACTCGACGATATCAACGCGTAATCATATTATAAATTATTACCTACCGCCTGTTTCAGCCACGTATATATCAACCGTATATTATTATCTAACAGACGAGAATAGTGGGTACCTCCTACTGACTACTGCTGGTTTAATGAGAACTAACTCGGTTCAAGTAAGTATTTTATTATGATTTCCAGTATAGGCGATATTTTTGAATGTTTACATTTTTTTTTTATAGTATGTTAATAGTATTATGATCGGTCACTACATTATGATACACGGTGTTCACGGTGTCACAGCACTGTATATAGCGTACGATTCAGTGACTATAAAATACTCGAGTCCCCCGCCGGTTGTGTTTATTTATTTGTTTTGTGCACATGCAAGCGAATCAGTCGCCATATTTTATAGTAAAACAATTTACTATTAAATCATTGGAATTAGATATTTCAGTTCACCAGAAAAAGAAACAGTACTTATAGTAGTTAAACAATCATTATTGAATACTAACTATAACATTTTAAAAATAACATTTTATTATTGTTTTATTGCCGGTAACTTCAGTCGACAATTCTACTGTGCACTTGCAATAATACGACGAACCACCAATAAATAATATATAATATCACTGTAATTGATAGATTTTGACTGATAACACGACGAATCAACACGAGTGAAATATCACTGTGACAGGGACAGTAAAATTAGAAATAATTCTATTACATCTATAAAGGACGACGAAAAGGTGAATTTAAAATTTATAAATTCGAACATGTTTTTAACAAGAACCAAGAGGAGTTTTAGTAAATAGTTGTACTCATTGTAACGGTTATATATAAAAGGTTATTCTAAGATTACTCCAAGGGTCATTGTAATAACATATACGCTGCGAAGTACCATTTAAAATCACGTAATAAATTCTATAATCACCTCTAAGAATTTAAACCAAGAAATAAAAAGTGAAACACTTATCATTTAAAATTCAAATAATACCATCGAATTGCAGTTTTGTTGTTTGTTACACTTTGTACTTAAATAATATATATAATATCTACGAGTATATGTACATAGATGACAACAAATATTTTCAACAATAATCGGTTTATTGCCATTTTTTATATTTTGTTCGTAAAAATAATGTAAATATTTTTTTTCGTAGCAATCGTTGACCAACTAGAACTTTCAAAACATGACACCTACGTTAATATATAAGATCTCACTTAGTATTTACCTCATACCTACCACGTGGTAAAACTGGTATAATGTAAAATGATGAAATTACTGACCTGATAAATGAACAAATAAGACGTTTCGTTCAAACTGTAAAATTATTATTACGTTTTTTTTCTTTTTAGTACATTATTGTGTTGTATTTCCGTTTGATCAAATTTCTAGATTACATTATCATTTAATTAAATCATGTGGTTTAGTCATACACGTAGAGTTAGAAAATATATGGTATTTTTATTTTTTTTCACTCCTCTGAAATAAAATTTAGTTATCGGCGATATCCACAGAACATATTATATTATATTATGTTATAATAATAATTTATATATCATATTATTAATTTCAATTATTATTAAATCAATACTTCGAGTTGATTATGTATTTATATAGGTAGAATAATATGTCCCATGTGATTCCGACTTAGACAGTTTGCGGCTGTAATATAATATTTTTACACTCGACCTGTTTAAACATTTCTTTTTTTTAATTAATAGCAAGCAAACCTTATCCAAATACTTTCAATACAAGTTTTCGTTCAAATTATTAATTAGGTGTAAGTGATATAATTTGTATTAATTAAGAAGAGAAAAAATTTTAACTGGTCGAGTATTAAAATATAACACTACAGGGCAAACTGTATAAACAGTATTTTATTTGCGACAAGTTTTTGGCTATTCCAGTGCTATTTCACAATAATATTATATCTTAGGACATGACCATATGCAATTTCCGTCCAAGACAAGTTTCCGTATTCTCCAGGATCTGTCTTAGACAGGTTTCACTGTACAGTGAATATATACGGTTTAATATTATAATAATAAACAAGTTACTCCTATTCACTTTCCGATCTTTATCGTCTGCGCGATTTTGACAGTCCTGGGTAACCGTATAATTAGTGTGACGTTGACAAAAGGCGGTCAGGGACAGCAGGGAAATAACGTGAAAATATTTATTAGGTACAGCAGCCGGTCAAATCTCAAGACTGAGCATCACACGTATCGGTCACCCGCTCGTTTTCTGTATTATAACACAAACGGATCAGATCGAGCAAGAAAAAAAGGATAGAAAAAACAAATAAATATAATATATGATCGCATTATTTATGGTTAACACACGTCCACCCAGTTGACCGGGCGATGTATACAACACATGTATTGGTATTATTATTATTTGAGAACAATTTTTCGACATCTGTTTAACGTCTTTTTAAATAATGCTACAAAACGAACCACATATTCAACATTTGTCCGTATTGTCCGCTTCGTTTCTGTTCTCGGCTGGATGCAGTATGAACACGCCGAAGTACAAAATACATTGTTGGTCTTCTACGCACGCACGCACGTGTGTGTGTGTGTTCGTATTCGCTTAAACTGAATTTTTCGTATCGTGTAATTTCGTAGTGCTCATTACGACCCCCAGGAACAGCGGGTACCCACCTTAAAATATAATGGCCGTTCTGAAGATTAGCTGCACGCGAATCTCGACTACTGCATAATCTTTTGAAGACTTCACCGGTAAAACCTGTTGCTCGGATATCGTAGCACCGGCCATGTATTTAGCGTAAAATTTGATTTCGTGCACAAGTCCAATATAATCGTGATAAATAATAACACACTTACTGAATATTATATTGTACACTTCGCGATTGATATAGCCACTTGTTGTATACACCGTTAAATCAACAACCAGTGCTTATAATGTATAATATGTATGTACAAACGAGCGTGGAGTGTCCGAGTACGGAGTGGCGATAATCATTATTCGTCCGATACAAACGCGTATGATATTATATTGTAAATATAGAACGTTTGTGACAGTTTTCGAACACACACTCCTCCTATTTTATATTGTTTTACACATCATTATTCATTAAATACGTCTTGCAGATTGGCTATCGGCATGTGTTCATATAATGTGATATCGCTTATGGTTCACGCTTGTGAATAACTTTCAAAAAAGCTGTCCTAAGGAATACCGAGAAATAAGATGAGCACATCCGTGAACCAATTCAGAGTTGAGCTCGCCGTGACGCTGGTCACCGGCATTCACTTTTCAACCGTTTAACATGATCTATTATTACTACCTGTGTAGTGTGTACTCGTTTAAAAATTGTTATTCGACATTTTTTATTTAGTCCAGCAAAAAGTGGCGCGTAAGTACTCGGGAAATATTAGCGTTTGGTTCCAAATATCCAAGTTGACTTAAATTTATAGATATTTTTTCATTGGTTGTGCATTAATCTATTTAAATAATAAATCAAGTATCAAGTACGTTGTTTCCAGAACGTCTCGATACTAAACCACTATATTAAGATGTGTATCAAGTAAAAACGTGCTTCTTACAACATGAACTTTATATAAATGTCGAAATAATAAAGGATCGATTTTATTAAATCAAATGCGACGTAGCGATATCACCATTTTTACCAATTTCTCACAGTTTCAGCACCCCAATATTTCGGAAACTGTTACATATTACCTAAATTATATCATTGTTTTTATTTTTTGTTTAGATATTGTGGTACAACTTAATATATCAATGTTAAATATACTGATTCTATATTATCATGGAACAGCCACAACGCTTTATAAATTCTCAATAGCAAATCCAAAATTATACTGAAAAATATTTTCTACCTGTGTTCACCATGAATGCAATCGATATCAAGTCAAATAATAATATTACGTATCGTTTTTACCGAGGTACTCTCCGCTGAGTTGAAAACTATATTGGCTTATGTTAGAAAAAATATTATCTCATAGACCAGCATTCCTTCTGAGACTTGTTTTCATCCACTTAACACTATAGAAAACTTGTGTAAAATAAACATCTGAATATTATTTTTATTTCATACACAGACTACGGGTTTATGTGAAAATTAAGTTTGGACAACAACCGCTCGTGTTGAAATACATTTACCAGCATTTTTCTATGATATCAGTTTATTTCAAAAAATATAATATTTATAATGATATATCTAAATGAAACACTTGTGACGAACAACACTTCTGCGTCGCATGTACACGTTTGGATCTATCGAAAAATATTATTTTTGTTGAAAAAAAAAAGTTTAAACGTCGACTATGCTCCAAGTAATGCACACGCTCATGTTATAACTTCATCGTGTTTTATTATAACATAATGTACGTTGTACATTTCGTTGTGTACATGTTCAATGTCAAATTGTTAATACGCAGTTCAAACATTATACATACATAGTTATTAAATTCATGTGACCATAGCGCATTAGCACAAACAGTATAATATATTCAGTAGACCTCTCAATTGTATATAACATATTCCTACTTGAACAATTTAGTCGGTTCAAACTTTAAACGCGATTAAACGCGTGCAGCATATACGAACCACCATTTCGTGTATTCATAATGGAAGCCAATCGCGCTATACGAATTATGATATTACACGCTCCGTGTGGTAGCAGCAGCAGTAGAATATTTCATTGCGGATATCCGCCTACACGGCTACACCCTTTGAATCAGATACGTGCATGGAGCTGTAGTGTACCTAGGTGGTCGACGAGCAATCGAAACGATCGCATATATACGAGTCCTGCATGATTTGGTGTATAGGGTGTCACGGCCCGGATATGCGGGCCAAAATATTGTGGCGCCGATCTTAATGACAAAAAAAAAAAAAACGGTCCAGACATTGTTATACTTAAGTATCTGAATATTAATTATGTGCCGCGTAGAGATAATGCACTGTGCGCTCATCTTTATACGTCCATACGCAAGCCGAGCGTATAGGGGGACGGATGGCCAATGCCCCCGTGAAAAGGATCCACGTGCGGAACAAAAGTCGAAGGAAAATGTTTGAAACATGAAAATCTGCAATAAAAATGCAATTCCATCACGAATATATTATAATTACATTTAAAATTTAAATTTTTTCGATTTTCAAGTCTTATAAAATATCTAGATCCAGCTGTACATTATTGTGAATACATGAATAAAGTATGCGTAAAAAGTTAATCTATATACGATTGTAAACGCTAATATTTATTCATCAGATATCGTCAAACTGATCGGTATGGAATAAATTCGTTTTTTTACTTGCAAATAATCACGTACTTACAGCTCATATTATTTACGAGTATTATTGCAACGTGTACATCTCGTATCTTTTAAATTATTCTTATTTAAATATTTATACATGTGTGTAACTACAATATTAAATCTTTAATATTGTAATATTTTTCCGCAGATACACGTCACATAATAGTTATAACTTATAAGACAACAAAATATAATAAAATAATTATATTACACGGCTGATGCTTTATCGAAACATTTTGGCCCTCGTCCCCGTGACGTTTTCGAACACCGTCCTTGGCAACCTTTAATGTGTACACTTAGAAAGTCTTATTAGGTAGGTACAGCAATTATCCACGTGTCATTAAAACGTATTCTGAAAAGTATTCAGTTACTGTACATAATAATAGTATGTACTACATGGTAATTGGTATAACCGTTGTACACCTCCATTTCCATAATGCTGCGTAGTCGGTAAATACGATTCGCGAATCAAAACACATTATGTTAATTACTTAAATAAATTACACGCTATGCATGGGTTAATCGCATTGTTGTCAGCGCATTCATGTACAAAATATATACAACTTTAATACATTAATATACACATAATAATATAATACATGTTACTAGCTGTTACGTCATCATTTCGTGTAAACATATATTATACTATATACTATATATAGGTACGGTCGATCGCATATTATCAATATACGATTTGTTTCTCCACGCGTTTAAATTGAATTGTACAATAATAGTGTCTTTCCGTATTCAAAATTATATGTAAATGTACCGATCAAGTCTCTTCCCACGTCCAACGGTATTTTAATATCTAATCTCTGCGCGCTGTACGCATTTCGTTTGGAGGAGGAAAAATAGCTGTCACACGTTTCGCGAGAATAAGTATGAGTGTACATTGTATAAATATAGCTGATTTGATGATGCGGCTGAAATATACATGAGATTATGCAACACGTTGACTTCACAACGACTTTGGACTTACACTTTACATCTTCTCCACGGTTTTTCGTTACTACAATAAAATACGTCTTTGGGTATACATAACATTTTATAACGAAACGCAGCTTTGATATGATTTCAATTATATACGTGGAATGTGATGCTTGTACAGTAGTCTTAACTGTAAATGTAACGAGAAAATTGAAAAATAATATCCAAAATAAAAGATAATCTTTAATATTGTTATAAAACGTAAGAGTACGTTTAGAAAAATTGTAAATTTACCGTAATAGTAAAATGTAACAAACAGTTTTGAACGAGTACAAATATAACCTACAGCTTTCAAAAGCACATTGTAGAAAATAAAAACTTTTTACCCATAATTTTTTTAACACACTAACATGTCTTAAATTTTGTAGTAGAGCCGTGGTCTTTTAACTGCAGTTGAACACTTGAACTAGAGAACGTCAGTGGTGGAGCAATAAATTCGGTTAACGGTTCAACATTTATCATTGCCTAATAATTTACTCGGGACGGTCTTATAATTTATGATTTTAATAAAAAAATATACCACATTACCACGTGTTCGTATTACTCGCGACAGTACGCATACGAAACACGTCGAGATTAAGACCGCATATTTTATCTTTTACTTTTTAGCAAGGACCCAGCTCGAAATATAGTTTGTTTATTTCATCATTTTTATGTCATAACGAAATTTCAACAATTTGTAGAGGGTCTACAACACAGCTCTAATGTCTCTTCGCCGCATAAATAGCTATAAATTAGTTGGTTATTAGTTTCAAGCAGTATAAATGTGTAATTTACAGAATATGTAATATAAAACGATTATATCACCGTTTAGTGAACATCATTTCGATTCAATAGAAACAGTACAAACGTACAGGTAATGCAAATTTAATTGTGAACAATCGAATGCAATCGTGTATTAGAGTATACTTATTTAGAGACGTTTGTAAATGATATGTTATTAGCGAAGAACATAACCCTAATTTTGAAGAAATAATGACCAACCAAATAGTAACGGTTTGAGTAATAACGTAAACATAAGATAAAAGATTAAAATATTTCGATTATTAGGCATTGCAGGGGTATTATTTTAGTCAGATTATTAAAAATCATAATGATTTTCCTTATTACGGAAATAAATTCCGTTCGTAATATTATTATTTTTTATTGACATTTGGTAACAAAAAAATTAAGATGAATAAGTTTTAAATATATACATTTAAAATAAGAAATAAAAAATAAAGTATATATTTATATAAAGAAAAAAAAATTATGATAAATGTCCGTTATAATAAGCGATAAGTGAAAGGTTTTTTTTACAAAGTCGCCGATTGTTATATCATTCTTAGTTCTTACAGCATATTGAATAAAATCTGTTAAAGATTTATTGAAATAATCAATATTTGAATATTTTTTATTTCTTATTCTTATTTCTATTATGGTTTATATGAAAGAAATTCTGGCATAAAATTGTACTCCAAGATCAAGACGTATTGTATAAATCAACAGTTAGACATTAATCAGACCTATGCGAGTGTTTCAATCAATTCAATCAATTTAAAATGTTATCGGTAACTATGGATTATTTTTCAAGAAAAAAAATATCACATCATTAAAAGTATAGTTATTCATTACAATAGTAAAAAAACTGTACAAAATACGTAATGACGCAATGTATGAACGAAAAAAAAATATTTGAAAAAAATTCTTCACACCTATAATTTTGCAACAGATAATACACGTGCAATAATCCGAAATTGAATTGAAACAATTATAAAATAATAGTGTTTTATAATGTAATACTATAGCTGCTGGATTACAATTCTTCATTCTAGTAATTCTGGTAATCCTGTTACACATATAATATTTTTTTAATAACTTTGTGTCATTATTTATGTATTTACGTTTTACTCTACATTTGATAGTTTCATTTAGGAATTTAGAACACTCATTATTCGCCAGTGTTGACTGTTGAGCCCAGATGAAAAAAACTCATTACCTAGATAAGGATTAAAATAATGTCACTAATTTTCATCTAGATAAATAACGGAAAATTTATATATTACCTTGGTAAAATAATCACTTGAAGCAATTTTAAATTTTATATAAAAGTTATGGTATTTTAATAATTTTAAACAAATTCTAAATTCAAATAATACTTACAAAATGATCCAGGTTAGATGTATAATAATTATTATATATACACATTAGTTTAATTAAATACCTAAAATTGATGAATATAAAACATAAATATGTTTAGATTATTTATTGATGGAAGTTGAGCTGAAGTTAATCTAGATAAGGTAAAAATAAATTATTTTTATCCAAATACTTCTGAACACTACAACTCACATAGTCCGCACTTTGTTCTTAAATAATGTGATGCGGTTAAATCAAAAATTGATAAATCCAATTACCAATACAAGCATAAATACATTACCGAGTCTGAAATATTTTTATTATTTAATACTATTTATTTTTTCGTAATTAGATTTAATTTATCAACTGTATAATTTTAAATATTTCCATATTGAGTTCAGTAATAAATATATGTGTTATAACTGAAAAATACGAATTGATTTTGCTGTAATTAAAACCCACTTACATAATAATATCATAGGTTAGTCCACAGTTTCAGAATATTTGATTCAATTAGTAATATTATTATTCAATAGAATACAATACCCATGTATTATGAATAAAACTACTAAAGTACAAATTATTTGCCATACGTTTATTGAGATGAGTATTTGTTTGTCTTAGCGTTGGAATAGGTGTTTTCATAATACTGAAATTTGATTTTAACACTCAAACACGTCATTACATTATTGAGGTGAAGTCAGTTTACTTTCCTAAAGTATACTATTATGCAATGTAATAATATATATATAGTGAATGCTTATATTAACTTAACATCATGAGAAATAAGTGAAGTAATAATTTCGTTAGTGGGTACGCGTTAATAAATTATAACCAAATAGGTTCTCATTATTGGTAAAAACATTTAAAAAAAAAAAATAAAAATAATTACAACCATCAATAATATTGGTAAAAAGTTGGAATAAATTAAATAAATTGTTATTCAATCCATGCCCCGGCAACTGGTAATAGTTTTAACAAAAATCCTATATTTCTCTCGTGTAGATAATAGATATGCTAACTATGTTGTGTGCATTATATAACGAGCCGGCGTAGAAACAATCATTTATTAAGTTGTTAATTAACGAATCGCGAAAAATGATTATTTCTAGGGCGAGAAAAATATGCGAAAACGGCCCTGGGGATAGGTATAAGATGCAATAAAAGTGTGTAAGACCGCGAAAGTCATTACGTATGGTCTCGATACATCACTCATCCCGGCTGTGTAAACTCGCGACCAAAAATGGAACAAAAAACGCAGATCGCTTCATGTGCGTAACTATATGTAATATGCATGCATTATATCGGTGCAGATGAGGTGCGGACGTGAAATCAAATCCGGCGGAGGAGGGCATGTCTGGGGTGGTTCCGATGAACGGAGACGATGGATTACTCTCCGTGACCATCATCTTTGGTCGAAAATGTTCGAAAATTAAAAAATTATAATTAGTGGGCCTCGCCGACTTCCGAGGCGCGCACCGTTGCGCGGCAGATGCCAGACGGTCGAAAGAATTGTATTATTTTCGTTATGCAATATCGCGGCGTTGTATAATTATTATTGTTGTGCGGCGACGATAATGCGCGGATATTACAATGCGCCGCCGGAGAGAGGAACGGCGATTCCCGGCGGCGAAAGATGCCGCAAAAATGTGCACACCCTGTACCACAACACCTGGCTAACGCGGCCAGTCCGCAACGCTATAATAGTGTAAATGGGTAGCCGCAGGTCCTCCGCGACAATGGACCGGTCGGCGGGATGCCCGCGGTAAACGTTCAAATAAATATTATCATTAGGGACCGGATTTATATGCACAAAAAATCCCCAAAATATGCTTCTAAAAATGCTGTAATATGCTACAAAATATGCACTTAAAATTGAATTGAAAACATTTGATTTAAAACTATTTAAAAATAAGTATTAACTAATTAAGTATTAAAAAAGGTATAAAAAGGTTTTAAATATATAAAAAAGTATTTTGTCGTCTTCACTAAGTTCGCCATTTAACAATCTTTATCTTCGATCTATAAAATATTAGCCCGCATCAATAAAAAGTGAAAACAAAAATTGAATTCATATTTTACCTTATTGCACTGGATTATCAGAAGTTGCGTTAGGTTAGGAAGACGACGAAAAATAAATATATGTGCTATGAATAGGTAATATGCGCTATAAAACTACAAATATTCATTAAATATGCATTTAATTGGTAAAAATGTTGAAATATGCAAAATATGCAAAATACAATTAGTGTTTATTTTAATAAGAATGATCTAAATCGGGCACAATTCTCATCAGATTTCAAAAAGCTTATTCCGATACATATATGTATTTGCATATAAATCCGGTCCCTAATTATCATTATAACGCGCGAGTGCAGTCGCACGATCGGCGCGCTGGATTCGCAGGCTTCGAGGGACGGACTCGAGAAATATGGACCCCTGAGCGCGCGCACAAATATTCCGTCGAAACGGCCGCCGACAGGGACGGACGGGGGCGCAGAGACGATGACGATAAATAATTATGAATAATATAGTATATTTACATAATGAAACGCGGGTACGGGGGGGGGGGGGAGTTCTACAGCGGTCTCCGCGCTATTGTCTTGCACGTATAAAAATATAATATTGTACTCGCGGACAACGGGTTTAGTCGACGGCATTTGCACTGCACACGTGCCCCCTATTGTGGCGTACGGAATTCCTACTGAACTGCGACGACGACGACGACGACGTGTTTTCCCATTGTAATAAATCCACTACCGTCGGACGTCGTTTTCGGCACGACGAGAATACAAGGTATAAAAAACATTTTCTAGTTTCAGCATGCGACCGTTGCGTAACGATGTAAAGCGGTCGTCGGTGCTGTTACATGCGAAGTGGTCACCGGATGAAGGTGTTTATAACTACTACAGTCGACTCTCGATAATTCGAAATTGACGGGACTGTTGAAAAACTTCGAATTACCGAGAGTTCGAATTGTTGAGTTGTTCGAAATAACGAGAGGGCAAAAAAAAAATTCGAATTATAGAGAGTTAAGAAAAAAATTTTGTTTATTTATTAATGTACATACATACATATTAATTATTTCAGAAAATTAGGTGATATGTAAAACATATTACGGTTATTTATTGCTAATTATAATTATTATAATTATAAAAGATAATTCTTTTTGAAGAAATCTGTAATGGTTTTATCGACAATAATAATCTAAATTTCTACACGATTGTATAGTAAATCTATAATATAAAAATGAATCGCTGAATGTGTTGCTAAGCGCAAATCTCGAGAGCAACTGAACTGATTTCGCTAATTTTTTTTTTATAATAATCCTTGAAGTACGAGGATGGTTCTTACGGAGAGAAAAATTAGAAAAATTGCCTGAAAAAGTCTAAAAAAACTTTTTTAAGAGCGTGGTCGGAGAACATCTTAATACAAAAACGATAATACCAATAACCATTAACCATATTATCATGTGAAAATTAATTAATCATCTATGTCACGGCGCAAGCATATAATCACGAGCGTATAATTACTCAAAAACAATGGTATGTTGTACATGGTCTAGGGTCTATCGCATCACGCGCGATCGGCTGGACCGATTTCGGTAATTGTTTTTTTGTTGTGTTCGTCACTATCGGGAGACGGTTCGTACGAAAGAAAATGTTTGCGAAAATCTACTGGAACGGAAAATTCCAAACGTTCACGGGTATACTTATGGGTGACGGATGAAAAAAAACAAAGGAGAAGGCAAAAATCTAAGGGCAATCACCGCGTATTATACAATAACTGTATCAAACGAATATTGCGTTTCCACAACAGCAATAAATTAATTGGTATTTTGCACAGAGGTCAGTTGCAAACAATCTAATACTTTGGAAAAGTATACTTTAATTCTACGACGTGAAATCATCCTATATTTCTATATTATTTCTATCTTATGCACATTCGACTTTAAACGGTTGCAATGTCGATACATAATTCACGAGGGCAGTCGCTAAGTGTTCGTGGCATCAGTTTTGAAAATCCATGTTTTTCACATGGCCAGTTATATATGTTCCCGTGGCGGAATACCAACAAAACTATTTATATACACGCAAGAAAAAAAACCTAAGACTGTTGTATATCATAAAGCATTAAAATAATAAACACTTTTTTTATTAACTATACCAATTCGAATTCGATATTCATAGTTAAGACAGGACAACGTCTGTCGGGTCAGCTAGTTATTAATAAAAAGATTATAAGAATACAGATAAAATACATTTGGTGAATATGAATGTACTTCGAATTTCCGAGCATTGAACGAATGATACTTCGAATTGTCAAGTGTTATTGGCCAGTTTTCCCAAAATTTAATTTCGAATTACCTAGTGTATTTAAATGCATTTTTTTTGTTCGAATAACCTCGTGATTTTCAAGGAACCGAGTATTTACTTCGAATTACCGAAGGTTTCGAACTATCGAAAGTTTGAATTATCGAGAGTCGACTGTATAACATTATTGAATTCGTTCAGGAACGCTACTTTTGTAACAAAGTTCGTGAAATTGCAATAATAACACGGATAAAAGTGTTCAAATCTATTACCACTCTGTTCAGGGGAATAGTAAAATGCACCTTTATCCATTACAACTAATGGTAAACTCTCCTAATAACACATTTATCCGAATGAATAAATGCATTCATTATCTCAGTAACCGTGAATCAAAACATTATCAAATTTCAATACATGTATATCGTAATTTATCCACAGATGTAATCAACCCCTTCACGTATACTGATATACCATTTGTTTCAGACGGAATCAAATGTTTATATTTATCAAAATAAATTGTCTGCAATTGCTGGATTAAAACCATACAAATCGGGCTACACGCTTCGTTTATTTTAAAACATTAAATTTCGATACATTTTTCATAAAAACTACGGGCAAATATGTCCTTTAAATGGATTGCATTACATGAAACAACAAAGAACAATTTTGCGCAAAATAAATGAAAACAAAATCATAAGTTGTGTCGGTGTATGAACTTTGGTTACTTTGAAAAATCGATTTTAAAATGTAATCATTTATACTCTCCGGGTTAAAGAGACTGAACCAAATATACATTTAATACTTTACTGTAGGTTTAATAGTAATTATTATGAATATATTTACTTGTATTTATCTATTTGTTTTATAATATTTTAGAGCGAACTGTTGAACACAAGTTATTGGTAGTTGAAGGGTTGAAAATATGGAGAATCCGACGATCTTTTTTTAAAACTTGGTGTCTATAATATGGATACGGTTTTAAACTCGTCAAAAAATAATTTATATGGTACGAGTACAAGTCGCACGCGAATATATTGATAATTTCTCTTGTGCCAACTATAAAAATGTGAACAAACATCGTACATTCAAAAAATAATTTCATTTTCATCTCAAAATAAAAATCATTTTATTTTTAAAATTCCGTACTTTACTTTTTATGGGCAATTAGGCCTTACTATTGTGTTGTACATATTATGTGTATTGTGTATTCAGTACACTGATGTACAAAAAACAAACGTTCCTATACTCTTCGTTTAAAGTAAAATGTGTATATAAGTGCAAATAGCTACGATTTTCGAAATTATCGAGATCCTCTTTCCTAGCGTATTGCAAAACTAAAAACAACTTTACCCTTATGTTTATAACCACGTTCAGAAAGTTTATACCCAACCCGATTCGTCGTGAATTACGGAGACGTCAAAGAACGTTTTGTCTTATTTAATTTGATTTTCCAACATTTCGCGGTGTTTAATTAATTTGTCTGAATAGCGTAAGATCGGTATTATAGCTCGTAAATCGGTCGAGTGAGAATTTATACGATAGTCAGGACAAATGTGTACCGGATGCGTCGCGATCGAGGCCAGTGCGTGACGTCAATACGGCAGCTTTGGAATTTCTGGTTCTGGTTTACCTGATTTGCGGAATAGCCAACGGTAGAAGTATTCCCCAGATAGGCTGATCGAAGCATTCAGATTTTATTGGATAATAGATGATGAAATTTATTAACTGGTTGTATAATATTATGTATACTACGAAACAGTACTGAAACGCGTCAACCAGTCTATGCTGTATTTATATGAATATAATATTAAGTCTATAAAGTATATATTAAGGTGTAGTCCAGTCGGAATAATTTTATAGTGTGTTCGGCACATTTGCTCGAATAAATATGAGAGCGAATATTTATTATTCAGTATTTGTCTATTTGAGAATAAATTATTTCTATCATGTTTCTATGTAAATGATTAAAAAAAATGATTCGGGATTTCGATTGATTCAAGGAGTTGAAAATCTTCAGTGTCTAAAATACAAATATGCTCAGTAGCGTATTTTCAAATTTCTTGTGGGGGGGGGGGCTTAAAATATTTCTAAAAATCAAGTAATTTTATAATACGTATTATAAAAAATATACATATAAGGTATGTATTAATAATTGTATTATTTTATTATTATTATTATAAATACATATTAAGACTCTCATTTTTCTGAATTCAACATCTAAAGGGGATTAAAAGGTAATGGGGGTTAAAAATGAAAAACGTTATTTCTTGGTCGGATTTTTATAAATCATAAAACAACACTCGAACAACTGATCAATTAAACAATTTAAACCACGGGTAGAGCCGGATATTCATAATCTATATCTGTATACTAGCACAAGCGAAGCTACTGCCAAAAGCTATAATAAATAAAACAAATAATGATAATAATCAGCTTAATAACTAATTAATATACTTATATGAAATATTTTTTAAACAATCTTATTTACATTTTATTTAAATAGATTAAACAATGTTTAATCTTGCCAAATAACAACAATGCATACAGTTTTGATACTTAAACCCGGCAACGATGGGTGATTCAGATAGTATAAAACCCGAGTTATTAATTTTTATACAAACATTACAATTACATAAGATAAATTATTAAATATAATATAAACAATTTTTTTTTTCTGGGGGGGGTCGAGAACTGGCCCCCCTTAAATACACCAATGTAGGTACAAATACTAATTTTCGGACCAAACAGTTCCATAAAATACGTTAAGTCGTATCAATTGATATACTTTATACATGCATTTAGGAATAAGAATCTATTTATTTTGCGTAGTAAGGAGACAACAAAAAATTGAACCGAAAAATTAGTTTGGACTAAATCAAAACGTTTTTTTGCCTCGTTATCAAAGAATATTATTTAAAAAATATAATACTATAAAACATCCTATGTGTTAGCAGAACTCCTGTGCGTCATCGGTAATCCGATCAATCAATAATAAAATAAACTGATATTGATCAATAAATACTCATTTTGTGATGACTTACATATTTACGTATATACGTATTATACATATTTACATTTGATATTATTTTGTAAAATTATTTCATATTTACTTTAAGGATCTAAATATTATATTTTGATAACAATGATTAAATATTATAATATTATACTAATACAATAAAATATACATCGCACTTAAAATGAGTCAACGTTAAGCTTAGAAATAATTAAATGTATCAGTCGATTGCTATCATAAGTCAACTATTTGCTCTTATTCGCGGTATACTGTGCCATCTTATAATATTTTAAAAATCATTCGTTTTTTAGGCATATTTTGGATGGACAATTTTAAAATAAATTCTTCCAAGGAAAATATTATTAATTATACAATAAAATAATATACGAACTGGCCACAAAAGCTTCTACAGTACTGCAGTAATCTCTTGCATAAAGACACCCTGTAGCCTCCTGGTTTCCTCTACACAGGGTGGACTACAACACAGTATAGACAATAGACATACGTAATAGTTAAATTATATAACGAGACAAGCTGTACATTTTAAGCTTTTCTATACAATGTAGACGAAAATGTGGTGCAAAACGTTGTATATTTTTATGATTTTTTTCCCTCGAATCGTTTAACCCTTTGGATAATTTGAAACATTCGAATTGTGTACAAGAATCATTAACGAGTAGAATATTATCTATAAACACCATGCATAATGTACATTGTCCATCGAACATCATACATATTTGATTTTATTATCTAAACAAAGTTTCATTATCTAAAACCAATACGAGGTCGAGGACAAAAATGGAAAATAGTTGAAACTCAGAATTATGAAACTTACACGAATCGTCACTTTTGTTCATTCAAACACATTTTTAACAACCTCAAATTTGAGTAAGCTGCTTATACATTATCAAACAAATTTTTATTATAATATATGAACCGCCAAGTAAAAAAGGGCACATGACCAATACTTTACAAAAGTAACTTGTTTACATTATTCAATTAAATATATATATATATAATTAAATATAAAAAAGTACATGGTTTTGTGCAAATGTCCTATTATATAAGATACGTGTAAGAAATTATTTAAAATGTTGTTTATCGCAGAAAAGTCAGTAATTTTTCCAAATATGTATCTATAATGATTTTGTTTTTCCTGAAAATGTTTGAAACCTGGTCCTTATTGTGCCTTTTCTGTGTTCACCGATTCATCATACAGTTGCGTATAGAAAACATATCAAATTCTGTAACGAATAGTTAAAAACACATTAAAAACTCCATCAAAATAGTTATCACTTTTCCGTAGGAGTAATTAAGTTGCATTTTATTACTCTTGCTGGTACGATGACGATAACTGATCGGAGAAACTATATTAAGCCACTTATAATTATTATTATTTTATGGCGATCAGAATTAACGAAAAATAATGTTGGATTAAACATGACGCATAATACGAGTGATTGACATCTTTGGGAGAGCGTCATGAGTCTCGGTGATCACTTCCACTCCACCTTCTCGACCGATGAAATATTTAAAAATCAAAAAAGCACGATTCGAATTTATAACAGTCGCAATGAAATTGAATAACCCAAAGGCCTAATTATCGTAAACCAGTTAGAACTGTACGGATTTAATACATTACAGATAAGAGAAGATGTCGCGAGTGTATACTGTATATGTACTTATTATTGTCGCACAATCTCTGTTACAGTGGTACGGCGCGTATGTATGACCATGATCCCATGAACTATATTACATTAAATAACAATGTTTTAAATTATGTTACGATACACTGCCGGCACTCGGTCTTATATACAATATAGTGTATACTTTGAGTTTATTTCATTTTCCATTTGTCATGCAGAATTACTATATTATTTTTATATTGTTTGGCATATTGGAAATAAGTGTTTATTTCACTGTTGCATAAAATTGATTTATAGTTGGTATGATATGCACACATTGTTAAAAAATATATTTTTTTATTGAAAAGACGCTATATATATATATATATAAGTTATATGATATAATATCTTTATTCATTTGTACCTTTTGAACTATTGTTATGTTTATTTTACTCAGAATTATATCAAAACTAGTCATGCCTGAACTTTCTCGTATACTTTATCGTATAATATTGAACAATTTGATATTTTACGTAAGTTCCGGGAAACTAGGGGTTTTTGAATTTTGATCGATTTCAAATTTTTCCAAGACATACGAATTTCAACAAAGATTTATATTTATTTATAATTTTCTCATATTTTTTATATAGTTAACTTACTAATTAACGTTATAACTTCTGTAGCTAAAACTACCTTTGTAATTCATCACCTACTCATTAATTTCTAAAATTTAACCAGTTCGGATCAAATTTAAAATATTTTTGTTATTAAGTTGAAATATTAGAGGTAGAAAATACATATATATATATATATATATATATATATATATATATATATATATATATAAGATATTTGGTGAGCGTAATAAATAATAATAAACGAAATGATAAACTATTAATTAAAAAACTATAGCGTAATTACTTTTAATCTAACTAAAAATAAATCAGTTTTTATAACTAAGTAGGTACTTATTTACATTTAATGTTGAAGTTCAACAGATAAATGTATTCTTAATAAATAGTCCAACTCGAGTTAATTTTTCTCATTTATATAACCCCCTGGCAAATCAGTGTACAATGTCGGCAACTTTTTGATAAAACCTAAAACGAAATCAACAATTATCGTTTTACTGTGACTCTCAAATAAATATATTTAAAATACGATGACTATCGTAGACTCGAGATACTTATCTTGTATATAGGCTTATAATGAAGTACACTGCGAGATACCGATAAATGCCGTAAGAGTGTAAAGCTCATTACGTTTAATCATTGATTTTGTTATTTTCATTATCCGCGCCGTTTAGTTGGATAAAGTTTATTTCATATTTCCAGTGTTGTAATAAATAAAAATCGTGACCAAACAGTTTACAATTTTAGAAAGAGTATGTATTAAATACCTATGGCTAAAATATGGCACGATTAACCTTGGCTAACGTCAAGTCTGAACGCGGAAAACTATAAAATCTATCAAAAGACATAAAAATAACAGCTATACGCCTATACCTATACTATTCCGAATCGAGTGATTTGTTAGAACACTTTGACGTTCCTCTACAGGTGAAATAAGTATTGATACATTTATTTCTATGTCCTAGACTAAATTACAAACAATATAAACATAATAACAATCAGTGTTGTCGCGTAATTATCCGTAACGTCCGCCTAGGCCTAGCTGACCGCTATAATTCATCAAACGGTAATAACTATAATAACATATTATTATTATCAAAGTGAACCTACGTCGCGACGTAGAGCGCGGGACACGACCGATTGACGTCAGAGCTCATTAGCGAGACATTATGAATACCACCTCGGCCGTTTTTGTTATTAGTTATTAGCCTATTACTATTATTAGTCTCTTTACACGAGTGGTGCGGTCGATACATAAACGAAACACCGTGACCAAATGTGAGCGAATAGCTCGTGCGACTTGTGTAACAGTAAAAAACGAATAGGCGATGAGTACAGAAGCAGTTCCTTCGTCATACCGACATTGGCACTGTTAAATGACCGCACTAAACTGAGTCATCGTCGCGCTGCACGTACCCGCGGTGTACAATAACGCGATGTACAATATAATAGTGAAAGTACCGAATGCCATCGCGGGATATTCCTGCCGGGAATTGTTTGTGACGACAATTCGTCGACATCGCTATAACATAGTCGATCCGATGCAAAAACTGGACGGCCGATCAATATTGACAATTCATCCGCTGGGTCAAAAGACGTGTTTACGTTTCGATTATAACGTGTCCGGAATCTAAACACACCACACGCTCTGTGGTCGGGGCGAGTATTTGGTACAGTTATTATTATTATGTTTTATTACTAAATAATTCAAAACCTGTAGTCGATGATGCATCGGGTTCGACTTTTCAAGTAAACAATTTTTCCGCTCATAATTTATGAGCGCGTGCTCCGAACACTTTATGAATATTATCCGTACGAGATTAACAATATTTTCCGCATGGTGGTGGTACGCGATGGCGTTCGAGTCAACTTTGAAAGCACACGCGAAGTAACCGAAAATAATATCCGACAAAATATTACCATAACATGCGAGATCTGTTTTTATGCAATTGCATTCGCAGACTCACAGTAGCAATTCAACGCCAACTGATACAAATTTAAAGATACTGGCTCCACAGCCGGGGCCCAACTCCTGAATTTGGTTTTTTTTTTCTTTCACGTATGCATTTGTCAATAGGTACATACCACGTACAACATAGTGTGGAGCACACTTTATGGTACTGTTAGCACAAATACATAGTAATGTGTATTACATAACAAAGTAGAAATGCATTGAAAAATCTTGCAATTTTTTTTCCACGTAAACGATATCGGGTTTTACAAGTTCCAATATTATTTATCGTGGCACCAATATAGTTTGTGCGACCAAAAAAAAAACCCCACGGCCAAAAAGACTAGAAGAATAAACTCACAGTTTCAAATACCAATACTCGTTTTGTTTTCATAAACTATATAGGGACGGCATGATGTTACGAAAGAAAAAATTCGATCGGACCAAACAAAGTGCAATGCACTTTAAACGGATACGCCTTTTATCCGATGGTTTGGAAAGAAATGTGCAATAGATTGGAAAGACTCGACACAAAATGATATGTTAAATATAATCCAAAAGCTATGAATTAGTCATATTATGACACTCGAACATATGGAGTGTGTATCACGTGACGTGAAAAAAAAAATTCACGCGCTTTTTGATTAGGTATAAACTGAAAATATGGTATAAAATATGGTATAACTGTTACCGGCAATATGGACGATCCGGTATTTTGAAAAATGCCTAGGCATTATGTAAAATGCCAAAAATCGCTCTGCAATATATATAATACGAGCTTTGCCTAGGCACATGTATAATACCAAACGTCAATTAGGAAATACGATAAAAATAAACAAAATTGGGTACAAAGGGACAGGTCGCAAATGAACAGTCGATAGGAACTGGCCAAGGATTTTTAAAATGCGTTTGTAAGACCAAGTGTCAAAATAAAAAGTGCATTTGTCTTAAAAAGAAACGTTTTATGCACATAATAATGTCATTTTTCGACAACATGTTGTAATAAGTAGCTATAATAATAATATCAATAATAATAATAAATAATAATAAATATATGTATATATATAATATAATAACATTAAATAATTTGTTTTTTACTTTGACCTAAAAAAAAAATTGGCAATTTACATAATGCCTAGGTATTTTATAAAATACCTAGGTTATATGTAAAATAATATTGAAAATCCTATGTTTTATTTACATTGCCTAAAACCGGTCGGCAATATCCATAGTACCTAGTCATTTTGCAAAATACCTGAATTATCCATATTGCCGGTAACATTACAAACGATATATTATTCATTGTTGTGGTTCCGTACATCGCTGAGGCTTATAGTGTGAAAAAAAAACACAAGGAAACTGTTTTTTTTTGCGTGATCTGCACATAAAAATTACAATGAAGCGAAAAAGTTCCTAACTAGGACGGTCAAGTCAGAATAGTGCAATTCGGCTATTCCATCACCTCAAAAATGCAATGCATAACATTAATACAATTTTAAATTGTATATTAACGACTTTCTCGACAAATTATTTTGGTATTTTTATTGACGCATAGCTGACGGTTGACGTGTATATCATCGGTGCAAGCAATATTTTTAATCATTAGCGCATTTATGTGTATTCCTAATAGTAATAGTAACCAAAATATTTTATCCTATTTCACTTGATAAATCAATAATTAACATAATGCACTCATATTTAAAATTAAATCAAATCATTTGTTCACCACGTATGTGTAATTTTCTTAAATTACGAAATAGTCCACGAATTGTCATGCAACTATCCTTAGTCAGTTATTTATTGACGAATGGACCCGACGGGGGTGACGATATACGTACCGTCAATTGATATTAATCGTGCAGTTCGATATACGAATGAGGTAAATTAACTGTATGCAAATTGAGATATTTTACATTTCATAGTATAAGGTGTAATAACTAATAAGATATTATTTTACCCACGTTTGTTTTGGTTTTTATTTGATCTTTATCATTATATCTGTAATACAAGATATTATAAGTATCGTTTTATGAACTGAAATCCCAACACAACCTTGTACGATGTTTTATTTTCGAACATTAATTATTGCAGATGGAAAACAAATACAATTGGCATCATAAACCGTACAAAGGCTTCGTCTATTACTGCAGTACAGTTAACAATAAAAGGCGGGTTGGCAGTTACGTGGGCGACAAATAATATTTAACGTAATAATAAATAATGGGGGAAAAATGCATTTGAATATCGAATAAGTTTTATCAATGTCCATAAATTGCGGTGAGTCGAAAACAGCACTGCACTGCGATCGACTTATTAAAATTTACTTTAAATATGTATACAATATTGAAACATAAATGACACACGTAATGTGGTCGCATTATGTACAGTTTGTTATCGCTGTCCATCGTATTATACGTAATACTGTTCTTGAGTCTAGAACGAAATAGCGAGGTCAAAATTCAAAATGGTGAAAATTAAGAGTAATATAATATTAAATTATTGTTACACTATTTTTCGATTATATTGATGTAACGGTTAAACAATAAAATACACTTTTCAAAAATAATACAAATAAATAATCCTAAAATTGAAACACTTAGAAAAAATGTAGGTAGCTATATAAACTTTGATCTTCGATTTTATACAAAGGTATTTTCAAAAAAAAAAATATCCCACCTCGGCAAATAAAATAAAAAATTAAAACATGTGGTTAGGACAAAAAAATGTCTTGGTAAAATGCTGCATAATATATACTCGTAGTTGCATAGTATATCCCAAAATTATATTTATGGGAAAACAAATAAAATATCAATAAAGACATTTAGAGTGTAAACGTTGCATCATTTAATTTAAACTCTGCTTATAAAAAAAACTTTCCTTATGCATATATTTTTTTTCAAATTTTATTCAAACCCATTACGCATTCATCATTTTTTACGTCATTGAGATATTGTTGATCTCTTAAACCATTAATTATAGCCGGAAGATATATAAAATTTGAAGTTTTTAAAATAAAAAATGAATGTAATATAAGTATTATGGAAAAGGTGATTTCACAACTATGATTTTCTGACGTAATCTCTCTCAACATTTTAGGACTATTATATTTTTTACGCCCGTGAAATAATATTGTATAAAAATAATAAACATTTAATATTATAACGAGATTTTCCGCTGTTTTTATTTTCGCCGTTTATAAATATTTCACTGCATGGCGCATGCCGATTACACAAATATTTACTTAGGTTCTTATTATTTTCTTAAGGCTTTGGGTCGACGATTGACCTATTCCCAAACGGCGATAACATTATCTGCGTTGTAGCGTTTTTTTAATTTTTTTTTTTTTTTACTATACAATATTACACAGCAACTGCAGTTCTAATGTGAAACACGCGTGCTAAAAGCCTTGTTGTGAAATTTAAATTTTTATTATGTGAAAAAAAATTCAACAACTATAAAATATTTCAATATTGTTCCATAATAGGTCAATAGGCTAACCTAGAGAGATCCTATGTTATTATTATTATGGGTAGGGGTGGACTGACCAGGGAGACGAGAGTATCCCGGGCCTTTGATTATGTCATAATGTCATATTATTCAAAATTATACATAGCAGTATGAAACACCATTCAGGTACTACGAGTATAATCATGAACAAAAACATGTCACGGTTTTTTAAAGTCCGATTTTCGATCATCAAAGTTCCGTTCCAAGAACCTTTATTTTATTTTATTAACTCTCAAATGACGATACTTGTAACGATAAATTGTGTTATGTCAAATCCACTTCATATGTTTTCTGTGATACCTACCCGTATCTTTTTGATATACATGCGGTCCGCTTGGTAAAACTTATTCAAATCATTATAAAAATTACGCTTGTGAATTACATGGATCATTTTTATATTTATATTTTCGTGAAGTTGTGCACGCCCGTCTTATCGTTATGATAATGTTATAATTTATTATTCCACTAAACATGCTTACTATAAAAGTATAAGTCTCGATAGTATTAATTAATTTATATTTGTAGTAACTAATAAGTAATAAGTAATAACTAATAACTATTAAGTAATAGTATAACTGAGTAGCAAAATAAAAACGATAAATGCGATAAAAAAAAAAAACGTAATTACAATGCTATTACAATTTTAATTCTGTACAATCTTATTATTATTAATTATAAAATTAGCTCAATCTTATAAATAATAAAAAAAATACTAAAATAAATCATAAAATGTATTTATTTATAATATTAAATTAGTTATTGATAATGTATTATTACTCATTTAAATATATTGATTCTAGTTTCAGTAAATATTATTAAAAGATTTTATGTTAAATTGTTTAAACATAGTATTTACTTTTTAGTAATTTATAATTGATTTAACAATTCCAATTTAAGAAAACTATAATCAATGTGATAATATATTATGTTCTAAACATTATTGATATTGTAATGTAAACGCATTTGAATATCAAACAAAAAATATCGAGAGGTTATGTAGAAACTATATTGAGATATATAAACCAGAAACAACAATTAAATATGAGCGCTGATTGCCTGACTGGCTTCACAAATATTAGAAAATACATTTATTATTACATAAATTAAGCTTAAAAAATGATGAAAATTTAAAATCAAACGGGTAAATTAAAAGGCGAATTATACTGCTAAATTGGTCTTATAAATTTGAAACCAATGTGCCATTGCTTTCGGAAATACGATTCTGTGAAAAGAGGTCGGCAAGATTAGTTTATAATGGTTAATATTCATAAAAAAGCAAAAAGACAGCATTGTTGAAATCTTTTGAAATTTAAACCACTTTTAGGAAAGGTATTCTATTATAGGTTAACTATTAAGGTAACTATTATAAGTGTTCTGTAAAAATGTCAAGTCCATCTAATTATTAATTTTGGTTTACGACAAAATAACGAACACCGTTTAATTGATGGCACGGAAATACACGGTTTCATAAAAATATAATGTTCTAACGCTCATAAAATATTTTATGCTTCTCCGGTAGATTTTTTTTTTGATTCGCTGGAAATAGCAACTTTTTTGGTATTTTATATTACATTTCCAAGTCTTAAGTGATGATACTGTATTGTTTATCAACTTTTAACTGCGAAAAATTAGTCAAATTTCGTAATTTTTATTGATTTTCAAACCCAAACGCTTATTTATAGAAATTGTGAATACAGATTTTTGAAATTTTTTCACACAAACTAGAACAATGTACGAAAAACATTGTATTAAAATTTCAAAGTTTTAAAATCAAACAAAATTTTTTTATTGAAATCTTACAAAAAAAAAAATTAACAAAACTCTCTTATTTCAAATAGCTATAAATAGCACAAAAAAAATCAAAACCATTTGAAATTTTCATCATCACTAAAAAGTGTCAGCATTTTTTGAATTACAATGAAAAAAAAATCAAAATTGGCATTCCGTAAATGCTGCCGGTTTTTTACAACTTTTTGTCAGTTTTCCGCAGTTATTGGGTAAAATGACCAATCTTCAAATGTACTACAATTGTTGATACTTGGTAGGATAACGTTTTATAGGAAAAATCGTGATGACATAAACAAAAAAAAAACACACACATCATGGTAAAACCAAACCTTTAAATTTTCACTCAGAATCTAAAAAATAAAATAAAATTGATAGTTAAATATTAATATAATTAATCTACAATCAAGGAAATAGGAATCGAGTTTTAAAGACTACACTTTAAAATTATACTACATGAATAATCTTGTTTGATCAGTTGTACAAAAACAAACAATCATCCCAAAGAATATCGAAATTATAGGTAAACATCGTTTCGCAACATTGTGAGTATATTGCACAATTCGAGTTCATGAAAAAAAAAAAACAATTATTGTTTTTGATACGTATTAGTCTAGGGCTCGGATTTTGTAGCAAATGCTTCTTTTGAGAGAAGTGTGATAGAAAGATAATTCTTTTATATAAATACGTTTTGAATCGTTCTGATTTTAATGAAGTAAACTTTTTTTTGCTTTTTTCCATAAAATCTGCTTTTTATTGCTTTTCCCCTATTTGGTTATTTTTTCTTGATTTTTATATATTTTTCTTGAAAACTTAGCTTATTTCTATGTATATTATATTTATCAGTCATATATTTATTACTGGTTTTTATTGTTTTTTATTACTGTCGTTATTGTGCCGAAATAGTTTTATCTACAATTATCTATAGTTGTATTTACGACTCAAGGAAAGGGAAAATTATCTGAATTATACCTACGTATTTTTATAGCACGTGCTAATACTTTAGTTGGCCGGTAAATATCAATTTAGTTTAGATTTAGTTTATATGAAATATGCACCGATTACATCGGTTGACGTGGAAAGGTCTTTTTCTATGTATAAAAATATATTAGCACCCAATAGAATGAGTTTCAATGAATGAGTTTCAATGAAAGTAACTTTGACTAAATATATAGTTGTGAATTCCTTTTTTAATATTTAATTTTATGTGTAATTGAAATTTGCTTTTTTAGAATTAAATTAATAAATGCTTTTTTTGGCTTTTTTTGGCTACTTAAAATGCTTTTTTAAGGATTTATTTTGCTACAAAATCCGAGCCCTACGTATTACGAATAAAAATCAATTAGATTATTCACGCCGCGTTTACTCTCGTATAGATACATCCCAACGCGTTCATGAACGTAGTGTTGCAAGATGTCCATGTAACGAAATATATCTGAAAGAAATCAGATTACAATACTTCAATAAGAGTAGGAAAATTATGCAAAAACCCGATCCTTGTTTGAAAACAACAGTGCCGATGTTATTGCTAAGTCAAACGGATCACTTATTTAATTTAATTCAATTTATGATACGAATTTTGTACAAATTGTGTCACAGCGGATACGTGTTTATTACATTTCAAATAATTATATATTATTGCTGTCAATATGATGAAATGTGCTATTTTTTTTTACTGAAAACAAACTTTTTAAATTACTACCGTTATTGCCGATTGTTAGAGGATTTTTCTGAATGCAATGAAAACTCTAGACACAAATTAAGACTCATTTCAGAATAGGTAACAGCTGTTGTTGCGAAATTATTCAGAATCATTTTCATAGTTTGGTGATGATTAATTTAATTCAGGTTATAGTCGTGATGAAAAAATAAAATGCATATGCATTATTAATTATCAGTTGTAATAATAATATTATTCATGCAAAATGTGTACGTCTATATCTTTTTCTCTAAAAACACAAATTAGATATACGTTAAGTCGCTTATAATTTATCCATAAAATCTCAGTATTAATTGCTAAGTAACTAGGTTTTTAGAAATGTAAAAAAATATAACATAATTGGTATATAATCATTATGTAGTATGATGAGCTGTCCTTCACATTGAATAGGTACTAATTTTATTTCTTAATTAAAATGAGTCATAATAATTATTAATGACTATATTATATAGTCGGTGGCGAGTGGTGATGGAATAAACTAGGTACTCTGCCGCCGCGAATTGGTTAGATAAAAAACTATATATTAATTGTTTTTCCTATTGTCTTTATCCGCCTATGAAAGTTTGAACATGGATTATGTACGGACCAATTGTTAACTAATACGGATAATCTGCAATTAATTCATTTACGACGTATAATTTTACCGATGTCGTAACGTATATGCGTATACAGTACTATATGTAAATGAAAATAAAACAATAGACTCGAACATCCGATGTTTTTTTGCGTATTACAAGATATGCAAATATAACGAACGAAATTAATTCGTAAGCCCATCAATAAAAATGTTGAACTATTCGAATATTGAAATATTTTCACGTTGTAGTTTTTATTCTTTTTAAATGCGTATAATTCAACATTTGAAACACTTATATCAAGTTCAAATTAATTATACAAATTACAGAACCATGAATAAATGTATATTTAGACACGAGTAACATCGGCAGTATATTATTCGAAAATATTCAATTGCATTTACTATTTAGCAGTAAACCATAAAAATGATCGCTAATCGGAGATTTTCCCTATATTTTACGGCTTTAAACCAGCTTTAAAACATTCGACTGATACATGACGAAATATGTTTGTAAAAGAACCTATGTAGTATGCACCTGTACTTGTATAAATAACTCCCCGATTGATTGTGTTATAGGTAACAATGATAGGTATTAGGTACAACATTGAATTTCATTCTAAAATAGTAGAAATAATCAAACGTTACGACATTGCGTCTTTCGTATAATTCCGTAAAATACATTTAATCTACATCTATTTTACAAAACTGATAACTGCAATAACATTAGTATTTTGATAATAAACAAAACTCAAAATCTCGTTTAACATGCTTATGAGCAGGGTTTGGAATTTCAAACATTTGCTCATTTTTTTGGCTTAACAATTAACATGATAATAACATACAATTATTTCAATTAGAAAATTTTAAAGTGACTTTTTTAGCTTATATCAATGCTTTTTTCTAGTTATTCTGATTATGTACTTGATCGTTTGCATACCTCTGCTTAATTATGACACAGGCCACTGACAAAAATCTAGAATTTATTTATTTTTTTCTATTTTTTTCACCCCGGACGTAGTTTATCTATTATTTTAATCTTCTGGAGTCCAAAGAAACTACTGGTCAATCCCTGATAGAAGTAAAAATGTTCTCAACAACTCAAAATGGCCAGACATTTAAGGTTTTTTTAAGTGCCTATATAAAAATTAAATGGTATAACAGAAAAAAATGTGTTTTTTAAGTTTTTGTTGCTTATTCAATATTTTTAAGTTCTCATTTGAGTGCTTATAATGAAGTATTTAAGCGCTTATTTTGATGATTATAAGTGCTATGAGTACCAAACCCTGCAGTTATAAGCATAACTTCGACAAATCTATTTGTTAAAAATTTGACTTTTTAGAACTCGGTAACCGTAGTGCGCCATGCAATTTCAGTTATCGGCCGTTTGTGTTACGCGACATGACAGCTTTTCGCGTAAAATGTAAATATATATCAAACAGCGTCGTGGTGTCGTTACAAAAACTATCGGCATTTTGGAACTATTTCAATCACAACCGTCGACTCACGATTATACAGACTATAGTACGTTTTCCCATTTCCGAAATAATATAATATAACCGTATTGCACATAAATAATCAAGTAACAAATGCTAACTCTGCGCGCTTACGCTCCTCAGAGATTTGAAGGGAAGGAGAATTAATATAAAAATCGACAATCGTCACGCAAGACGATTCGATCAACCGTGCGTTGTTGGTGATTTCAAAAACATTGAAATAATAATATGTTGTTAAGTTTTCGACAACAGTTTTGTCGTACGAATACGGATGTAAAGTTTTTATGTACAAAACTTACGGTACAAGTTACAACGCGTACAGCAATGGAGAACACTTTTGTTTTTAACATTTTACTCAAAGCTCGGGATGTGTCCGGCCTAAATATACGCCGCTGCTAATATTATTGCTATAATACGATTATTACACAGCGTGTGTGGGCCATTGCGATATAAATTATTATCACTACGCCGTCGATAACGACTCGGACCACGACAACTTCTGACGTAGGTACCTACTTCAATATTACATCGGAATAATATCGATAGAATATGTACGGTGGTGTCGGAGTGTCCGGGAGGCACCGCACGAAACCGCGACGACCGAAACAATCAATTGATTATTTCAATCGCTGTAGATAATATTTTATTCGCGCGCTACGGGCTACGGGTCGTTACTGGGCGAATCGTCCGCGGTTGCAAATCGTATTGATTTAATAATATCCGATATCGCGCTCACAGATTGTGACACGACCGGTTTCCGGGCAAGCGGAAAAGCCGCAAGCGTTTAATATTACCCACACATTCCGCGACGCGTTCTCACATCGTGACGATACTAAATTTTCCATCGCGGTTTTTTCCTTTCGATTCGTAAGATTCCTCCAGAATTCGACTCTCGCGCGCGACGTCGTTTAGCGCGGTTTTCCGTCAGATCTCGGATACGTACCACTGCTGCGAGAGTACCTCTACGTCACCACGTTTTCGGCCGGGCGAGGTGGCCGTACGCGATTCGACAGGTAGGTGCGTTTACATTATTCCATTGCGATCGAAATCACATCAGTCTCGTTTTCTCAAACGTTTGTAAACGAACGCACCGCCGACCCGTCGACACGATTTTCCCGGCCGGTAAAACGTGTATACGAGTTGTAAGTTGCAGTGTTATCCGGCGGTGTGTCCGGTTTTTTTTTTGTATAGACGATCGGAACGTTCTCCGATAGTGACTTAGGGATATCGCGTAAAACCGAAAGCTCTTGGTCAACTTGCTCCCCCTGCCATCAACAGAACGCTTGGTCTCCGGTCGGCCGACGTGCGTATAATAATATAGACCGTCCCGCGATTACGGTCGTCATCAGGAGGGGGGGGGGTGAAGGCGCAAACAGGTGGTCGTCGTGTTTGTGTTACCCGCCGACCGGACATGTGCATGACATGTTCGGTCGAATCCCCGGGACCGGATGGTTTTCAGAAATCGTTGTGCTAATAAACGGTTCCGAGCGATGGTTTAAAGTGTTTAAACACTTTAAACATAACACGGATGGACAAAAACGAAACCTAACCCGGCACGTACCACTTGGTTTCGAGTATCTGTCTATATTATGTTCTTGTTTAATCGGCCGAAAGCAACGGAGCTCATAGGTAACTCCTACCCACTTTTAGGGTAATATTTTGAATCTTCCCAAGATGGTGTCAAAAAGTTTTAAGTATCCCTTTGACTTCATACTAACGATTTCACAGATTACGCGGTTTATTTCAGTTTTATCATGTACGTAAACTGTGATAACTTTATGTTGTGTAGGTTCATTTGGAACGACATGTACACGAACACTATTAGTTACGCCATTATTTCTGAAACTATCTCGAAATTCCCGATCGCTTTTAATACCTGAGCTATAAAATTAATCTTCGAAATAAATACATGGGCGGTGAGGTGGTTAACAGTTGATTACATATTATCGTATACTATCAATTCCCCATAAAAACTTGGTAAATTCGGGATTTTTCGAAAAAAGACAGTAGTGAATCACTTTTCTAAACTTTGTCCAAATTTTAAATAATTTAATACTTGTTATACATTTATTTTTATTGGCTTGCAATTATTGAAAATGTGTATTCTGTATTGCATAATATTAGTATCTCGTGGATTGTTGTAAAATACTATTATATAAGTTATAGTATTATAAGTTTTTCTTTCATTCTCGTCAACAAGAATATTTCGCTGTGGCAATTGATGTATCGAAGTTTAACTAGATTTTATCAAGTAGTTGTTCGTATAATTCAAAAATATTTTTTGCTATATTAGTTATTTAAGGTCTTTGTATAAATTAATTAAGATTCAAAAATTTAGTACAACAGGTGACCTTTTTTAAAAACGCATGAATTTAAAATGATATATATATTATCTCTGTTTTATTTTTTTGTTTTTATTGTTACTTTAGGAACACTAACATATTTTCATTTGTCACATTTTCAATTATCAATTATTTCCTCCGGTTAAAATTTCAAACGCTTACAAACGAATTTTTGTTATTTTTTAAATGAGCATATACTGCAATATTCCGATTCTAATATCTTATTATTTGCGAAGAACTTCTATTAGGTGCGGATTCATTAAACGAAATATATTCTGTACGCTTTTCCTTTATTGTTCACTCGATTGCGCATTATACCTACGCGCGAATTATGATATTTTAAAATATGCCTACACTTAAAATTAAAAGAAAATAGTTTCTAATTTTTTAGATCTTACTCAATTACAGTTGGAAAAAACCTCAAAGCATTTTTAAAGCTGTACACACAACTACAGTAGTCCAAACACAATATATTATATCGTATCCCTCGTAAATTTTTTTTTTTTTTTCTCCGCGATTTAGAAATTTATCTTATTTCGCACAACTCGTACGCTGCAGACAATTATTGTTGTATTTCCCCCTTGAAGTGTGTACGTCTCGGGATAAGCAACACTATATGTACGGAACACGGCCCGCGTCACGCGTTCTCGCCTTTCGCCGCGTCGGACGCGCGCGTGATGCGTCGTCGGTGGACAAAGGACGGTCGCGTGCGGACACGGGTACGAAATGTAAAATTGATTTCGACGCGGGGAAAGCAGACGCCGGACCGTGTTTCCATACCATCCTTCGCCGGGCATTGCAACAGTGTTATAATAATACCGCGTAGCCGACGGTATGTATTTCGAACACGTTTCCCCTTCCCGCCCACGGACACTCGCCCACGCTCCTCGACGAATAACCATCTCCTACACCTATATATATATTACTATGTACGCTCGACATGATAATATTTCACGTGCAGGAACGGTTCAAGGACCAATAAAAGGACCTATCCGTGTCAGACTATAGTAATTACAATACCGACGCTCAACGTACACACCTCGATTCATATTTTTCGACGCATTTACTTTAAAAGGACGTCGTCGGTGCGCTGCGTTGTCCCGATATTATAGTATAATATGTATACTGAAAGATATTTTTCGAAATTGTCAAAAATAATATCCTTTTAATTACTTTTTATGTTTACACACCGTAATGGTATCCCGGAGCCGTCATAGGGAGAAATGACGGGCCAACGTGGTGATAAATATTTACTTGACCTAAAATATATGCCATTTTGGAAGAGTTCAGTAAAAATTAAAATACAAACAGGTATTCTAATTGTGTACTAAAGTCTAATTGGTATACTTTGTGTTTATGTCGTCCCGCAACGGTAGCTTTTGACGAGAAAAAAACTCGACTGCTATGCTTATATCAAACTTATTGTGTTGTAAATAATAGCAATATATCGACGGTTGCGATTGTATGCGATAAACTATAACATTTTATATAAATTATTGTATAACATATTAATATTATAAAACTTTTATTTTTACCCAATATTACTTTAATACAGCAGTATAACTGTAGTACTACGTTAAGAATAATATATTATGTTTACCGACAAATCTAATATCTTCTTTGTGCAGGATGAGCTGTGCCTATAGCCGCTTACTATTTATACATTGTTGTACGATCGAGTCTGTTCTAAATACTAAAGTGACCAAGTTTAAATCCACAGTCATTATTTACCGTTAAAACCCGAAATTCGTCAAAACTAGTTTTAACTAGTCAAATTGGAGAATTAAACAGAACTTCAATATATTGATCCTATTTTTAAAGTACCATTTTAACAAAAACCAAATTCAATTTAAAATAAGTATTATTTGTTTTATTTATTTTGACAAGGCAAACTGTAGTGGTATTTTGAGTTACATAATATATTTATTTTTTTTATAAAAACAGCGATTTGTCCCACTCGACTTTTTACAAGTACACCTTATAAATCCTTGCCCTGATCCCGTTGATGATTTTGTTGCGGCTGAGCGAAGAGTAATTTGACTGTCAGGAACTTGTTTGACAGTAATAAATACTTCTTTACAACAACTTAATTCAGACCTGAAATAATTTTATTGTTTACTACCAAATTACTTATTTTATAATATTTAGTGGATGAGGAGGTGATAATAAACGGCTGTATGGAAAATACAAACAATAATCAAGGTGTGAAACAAATCGCTGATTGTGTAAAGAAAAAGTACTAATTCTACATAACTCTTAATACCACGATAGTTTGCCTTGTTAAACAATCAATACAAATATACTAGAATAGACATTGAAATCCTGGTTAAAACTACGACTAGTTTTGACGAATTTCGGGTTTTAACTATAACATATACATCTAAACATTGCATTCGAACGCGGAGATCGTAAATTATGTAAAAATTTTAAATTTCACGGCATAGATAGGCCTCGTACATTTAATACTTGCAGGGCCTATTGCGCGTGGGCAAACGCTGGGTTAGTAGACAATATTTTATCCACTGACGATTTCATTCACCTCCATCACCGGAGAAGTACCTCTACCGCTGATCGTTGGATTTTTGTTCCCTCCGTTTGTTTCCGATCCGTGCACGGAAATCGTATACGTATATTGGACCACCGTGCGCGTAACTTTAGAAAAAAAAAAAAAAACCCCCGTGGAATTATACAAATTTTATTTGCCGCGCGCGCTCTTCGGTCGGATGATGAATAACAATTGTTTGTCGCACGCGGTTTATAATACGTTCGGCTGAGTGGGGAATAAATTATAATAATATGTACCCACACGACCTCGAATTCATATTTCAACAGTCCGTCGCTGTTTTTGCCATATATGTATTAATATTTTTCTCACAAATGTGTACACTGTGTTTGTTCGTGTAAAAGTGGCACCCGCAGCTCGCCTAAATATATTTATAAAATATATATACATCAACTTTTACATAATATGTACTGAGTACTCGAATGCCAGTATATAGCTGTATACAAGTACAATACGTATGCCTACAAATTGTTTCTCCGGTCCCGAGAGTTGCCTTAGCAGTTAACGTAGATTTTTTTTTTTTGGTCTACTCGATTTACACGAAACTCGAACAAATTTTGGGGCATTTTGAGACATTAGAGTTTTTTTCTTTTTTCAAATGTTAATTCATTTTTTTAGTTCATTCATAATCAAATGTAATCATTTGAAATTACCTCTATTATTGTTAGTTATTGGTATTTGATAGTGTACCTATTCACCCTGCTCTCAATACGTAAATTCGTGTTATGCGCATTTCACCGTCGAACATTTTTTCGAAATCGTTTTCCAACGGTCAATTTACAGCACGCGCATATTGGTGGCCGAATATTGTTGTATCCGTCACAGAGTTTATATAATTATTGTGTACTGCGCGTAGTCGATTTTACCGTGCGCAATATTGTTGTTTTGCAGTCGTCGAGACCATAATCGAATTCGATCGCGGATGCAGAAATGTCTAACCAAGTGTGCCCGTTCGTGCTGGGACAGCGGTTCGAGTCATCCGGTTCGATTGCGACCGACTTAGAAAATAGCAACGTGAGTGTTAATGCGTCGTACAATTTCCGTCTAGAGAAATCGCCTTGATTGATATTATTTGGTTTTACTTCCATGTGCAGACTTGCAAAAAACGGAAGAAACTGGACTTGTCCAGAGAGCTGATCGGAGGCATAGCGCAGTTCAAACACATGCTAATATCGCAGAGGAAAAATCAGAAAAACAAGTAATAACAACGTATTTACACATAACCCTTTCGCGCGTAAGTCCGCTTCGAACTCGACTTCCTGCGAGTTGAATATTGCAGACAATTGCATTTAACAGCTTTTGAACGATTTATTACTGTCGTGAACACGTTACATAAATAATAATAATAATAATCAACTCGCACCAGATCTGATGACAACCTGTTTTATTTATAATCACAAACCACTAATTATATTAATACTAACTAACTAACTTACTATATTATACTACTAACACTTCATTATATATAAAATATAATTATATATATATATATAAAATTACATAAAAAAAAAAAAAAATTTAACATATAAGGTCTATTACTTATACCTTTTCACTCGGACTTCAGCCTCGGACCCTCTCACCTCTTCAAAAAGAAAAACCTTTTCGGTTATAATTTTATCATTTTTATGTTAATTTCAAACAGCGTTACTGTCATTATCTAACTGTTACACTAATTACAGATTGTTTGTGGCCAAATAATTCCTTGAAAAATATTATTTTCATGTTATTCGAATGACAATTACAGAGCCGTTTCGCGGACCCCTCGAGTTACCATCTACGGATCCCCTAAGGGTCCTTGGACCACCGATTAAGAAACTCCGATCTAGTACCTACATTTTAAATATTTATGTAAAATCGATACTACTAAAATCTATACTACGATAATCTACTTTTATTTATTTTAAAAATCATTTTTTTGTTGATCTAGTTTCACATAATAACATTGATGTACATTGTACCTTATAAATTTCGTATTAATTACATTTTATTCATTTTTATTTTATTTTCAACTACAATATTTGTCAAATAAAAAAAATTAATTGTGTTCTGCAAGTTGAATATTTTTTATCGATTTATCAAGGTAGTTTGACTGATGGTCGAGTGGGTAATGGACCAGTGACAAAATCATGTTGAAGGATATACTAATTAAAATATTCAATTTTGATTAAATAGCTAACGAAATTTGCACGTTTTTACGTATTTCGCTCACGTTATTTTATTACTAAGACGAACAATCTCTTGTAGGTACATGGCCAAAACGAAAAGACTGTGGTGTCATAACCACGGTCTTGAAGTAGTCTCCTCAGACCGAGGCCATAACGATTGTGTTACCAATCGCCACTGCGGTATCAATTAAGATAGAGGTGTGACGAAAAATAGTATGCGCGGCTCGTGCGGAAATGCCAAGTTCCGCACTTGCCACGCAATATACTACTATCGATACTTATTCGGGAATCAGTCGCGTTTGTCGATACCGTTAAAGTTTAGTCGAGTTCGATGATTTTATCATTTTATCGCATGGTTTTTAGAACATTTCAAGAATCGCCTCCCTCCCTACAGACAGTGGCGTATTTAATAATAACTAACCTTTTGGCTAAATTATTCTGGCACCCCTCCCCACCTCACGGTACCAAAGGAACCTTCAATATATGGTATGAAACTTTCCCGATAAAATTTTGAGTGCACATTTTTATCAAACAAATTAATATATTCAATAATTAATATTAAATCTTCAAAATAAATAGATTGTAAAAATTATATATTTCAGGCCTAATACTTGACCTATCAGTACAAATTATTGTGCAGTCCTATAATGGGAGTACAAATAGTAAAAAATAATATACATAGAACCATATTAAACATAAATAATATCAATAGCAAAATCGTAAAAAAAAAACCTTGAAATGTATTAAAACAAAACTTTTTTAAATATTTGTGCAAACCCTTTCTTTTATTGAAATACCTAATTTAAAATATTATAGCCTTATTTATCTTCTGCTCCTTTTGTTCCGAGAAGGCTTTTATGGTGTCTTTATAATGCATTTCTGCTGTGATTTGATTTTCAATACAGAATATTGCTGAAGCATTTAATCTTTGTCGGCTCATTGTCGATCTTTGATAATTATAGTAACGACTGTTACATTTGTAGAAAATAACCATGAACC